>CM055958.1:5968388-7168388 GCA_029490685.1 Schizonepeta tenuifolia
TTAATGAGGAGAGCAGTTCGGGTCGGGTTTTCGGGGCGGGACGGGTTGATGGGTAAAAATCGGTTGCATTTGCATGGAATTCCATCCCTTAAAATTATGGACTCAAAACAAATTTGAATATAATCTTATCTATACTTTACCTTTTACGTGGAGCCATTCCACCGGCCGTTTGCCTTGTGATTGACATGATAATTATCGTCAATTCGTCAACAATATTCTTTCAAGAATTAATTATTCTTCAAATTAAATTATAATCATCAGAATGTTTGTTTGTCTAAAACTGATAAAACATTGTACGGAAATAATACATTTATATTTGAGAGGATTTTATAAGTAGCATTTTTTAGATAGTTTTTTAAAATTTTAGCACCCCTTATAAAAACTTAAAAATTTATCACTTTTGGACAATTTTACCCTTCCCTCATTAATTCACCCAACTGATTGTTCAGTAACAAAATACCAATTAGGCGGTTTGCATTCCATTTCATAATTCAAAAATTTTCGGACGATGGCTTTCACTTTCTCTCTCTAGAAAACCTAGTTTCCCAGGCTCTTCGACGGCGATTTGTGTGAGAATTCTTTTTTCCGACCGGCGATCATTATTTAGGTATAGTATACTTCATGTAGTCGAAATGATTTGGCATCTCTTACAGAAATAGGACTACATCTAAGATTTTGTCTATTTTCTCTCACTCTAAAACCAGGGTTTTGATTTCTTCGACGAGGAAGGCTGCTATCTACCTAACCGACCCAGGTTTTTCGATTTGCAGGTGGAGTGTACTGCGTTTCGTCAATTTATTTGTGTAGAGTTTCACTTATATAGTTTCTTATGTTGTAGAATTAGATCTGTAATTGCAATTTTTTGGTAGTTGTAGAAACTTCAAACATGTTCGTCGACATGTCCGATTCCGGTGAGGAAGAGACGCAAACCTTAGGTACTCTGCTATCGACCAGTGAGACTCAAAACGAGGCACCACTTCCGGTGAGTTTCCTGATGTTGATTGCTGCAAATGCAGTGTGATTTTAATCATTTGTCTTTGAATGAATTTGAAGGCCCACGTGTGGTCCATGTAGAATGTTGGAATGAATCCAAAAGGGTAGATCTGTTAGGATATGCTTTTATTTTTTTATGTAAGATGCACGTGTGCCATCTTTAATTGAAAACTGATGTTTATAAAAAGGTAGATAATGGTGAGTGAGCTGAAAACGACTTTTTTCTTGTGAGGAAGATGATGTTTCTGAATATTTTTGTTACTCAACAAAATCTGAACTAATTAATACGTATTGTTAACCACAAGGAAATGACTAGCATATTTTGATACTGAACAAAAGTGCATGATGCAATTTTCTTCCTGATTTTTTGATACTACACAAAAAGTGCAGGTGCCGAAGTTTGTGATACAGAACCAATATAGATGGAATTATTGATTATTGTCCATTTGAGTATATTGCTTGGTTTTTTTGTTACTGAACGAAACTTATTGCTGAAATTTGCGTGGTAGAATTTGTTGTCATGAATTGTTTGGTTAGTAATAAAATTTTGCTGGAATTAGATGCTATTGTCAATTGTTGCACCAGTGGCGTTGTATTTTTGGTTACTAAGCAACAATTCATTTTAAATTGTTTGTTTTGTTACTTCATAAAAATATGCCTTAATATTTTGGTTACTGAAAAAAAAAAATTCTTTGTATTTTTTTTGTTACTCAACAAAAAGTGTTGCAAAAATTGTTACTGCACAAATTCTCTGTTTCTAGTTTCTGTGGCTTGTAGTAAAAGCAAATAATAATTTACTGTTCGTATTCTTTGTTTGATATAATTTACTGTGGTTTATGTGGTTTTGTAGGAGGGTTGGAGGTACAAGAGGCGTAGGATGCAAGGAGTGATTCAAAGGGTGAATCATCACTGTAAGGAAGACATCCTAACCAGCATCCGAACAACATTAAACAACCATGGCGCCGAACTCTTTAGTAGATTTAAATCGTCTTGTTTTGGTAAATTTTATGACTTCCCTGGCAAATTTGGGAAGTCAATAAGCACAGTTCATGAGCTCATGAGTTACCAGATTGTGCAGCCAAAGGATGAAGCTTACACTACTAGAGAGCTGTGTTTTTTTGTAAAGGGGAAGGTTGTGAAGTTTCGGCGTCAGGAGTTTGCCCTTGTTACTGGGCTGCGCTTTGGAAAGTCAGATTTCAACCCCCTTAAAAAAAGACATCATTTCAGTCAAGATTCACTGTATGCAACTTGGTATGTGGCTAGTAGAACACAGTTTGGGAGATTGTGGGATGACTACAAAGCTTCCAAATTTAGGACCGGGGAGGAATATCTGAAAGCCTCCAAAATTCTGTTTGTGTATAGTGTGCTTTTGGGAGTCCAAAAAACGAAGGCAATTGATGATTGGATCTGGGCATTAGTTGAGAAAGAAGATTTGTGGGAATCTTTTCCGTGGGGTAGTCTAGCATTTCAACACCTCATAAACAACTTGGATTCAATCAAAACGGATAGGAAAGAAGATGCAAAGAGCACAGGATACCATGTTAATGGATTCATCACGGCTTTTTTGGTATGTATTTTTATTAATTTTTTTTAAATCTATTTTGATTGATGACCTATTCTTCCATATATTTGATCTTATTAAATAGTATCTAACGAAATATTTTTCTTTTTGGGTATTTTGTTATTGTGTTTATTGGCAACAAGGCATGGATCATGTGTGCTTTTCGTGATATTGGTATTGAATCTGGTCTAACAAATGAGGATTGTATTCCGCGGATGTTGAGATATGAGTACTCATCATCTCTCCGACATTTTCTGGACATGGTCGATGAGGTAAATTTTTCTTAAAGAACAATTGTATATTATTTCCAGAATTAATACAAATGTTGATTTGTTGTCATTTTGTTACTTTCTTTCCAAACAAGATTGAGGAAACTTTGATACCAACTGACGAAGAACTGGAGTCGACTTATTGGGAAACAGTGGAACCAGAAGGAGAGCCTTTCAAGATGCATTTCCCCAAATTCGATGTCATAGTTTCAGTATTGTCAGTGTCGGATGTTGAGCAACAAGAACTTATTGATCGAGGTGTGGCTGTCAAAAAAAGAAGAAAAGAAGTAGCAATGGATTCGGGAGAATTCATAAGTGTGAAGGAGGCAACGAAATTAATCGCATCAATCTTGATGAGTGATGTTGTGGTTAATAAGTTTGCTGAAGTAACTGCTGGAATTGTTTTGAAGAAACTAGGGGTAAGATTTGGGAGTTATATGTGAGATATTATATATATAATAAATGATCTATGTCAGCTTAAGTCGGTTGCTTTTTGCAGGAGCAGGTACTACCAGGGGTTAATGTTGTATTCGATAATTGTGGTGTGGGTGTGAGTGGAATGAAGGATGGTCCAACTGTTGTCATAGATAGAGACGAAGAAGAAGAGCAACGGCTGAGAGAGACGGTAAAATGGGCGATTAAAATGTGTTTTTTTTTAACATTAGGAATATAATAGTGATTTAGTCTTACAATGGAAAAACAGAAAAGCAAATCAAAGGAGAACAGGGCTGCAGATACGCCTTCAAGACTTTTCAGCAAAATAACGGATGAGGTTTTTGAATACTGTTATCTTTTAATATCGTTGTTGAAAGCATATAACCCAATCATGTGTGAAGTTGCAGATTTTAACTTAGCAGCAGCCATTGAATCTTGGGAGGCCTATGAAAGATGTTGGGGCAAAAAATATTTCGAGTGTTTGCAATGCAGGAGTGAGAAGTAATGAGGTATTCTATATGTTTAAATTGTTGGTTAGAGCAAAATGCTTATACTAAAAGATTATCATATTTTTTCCGAAAGCATGATTGATATTATTTTTATTTAAGGGAAAAAAACAATTGCATCGTGAATCACCATCCCATTTGATCGGGGGAGAGTACAATGATATTGAGCTAGATGGAGTTGTTGAGAACATCGTGACAGATTGTGGCATTGAACAGACCGAGGTTTGTCACCAACATTGTTATTTAGTGTTCAAAAATTGAGTTTGTTACTGCTCCAAAAAATTAAGTTGAATCCTGATTGCCTAATTAATGAGTGATATCCTGAGTTTGTTACTGATCAAAAATTGTTAAGGTTGAATCCTGATTTTTGTTAATGATCAAAATGTATTATGTTTGTTATACTGTTGTTCTGTAGTAACAGAAAAATGATTGCCTAATGATCAAAAATCGCCTAATTTTTCGAACATTTGTTACTTCACAAAAAAAAAGATAGCCTAATTAATGAGTGATATACTGAGTTTGTTACTGATAAAAAAACATTAAGGTTGAATCTTGATTTTTGTTACTGATCAAAATGTATTATGTTTGTTATACTGTTGTTCTGTAGTAACAGAAAAATGATTGCCTAATGATAAAAAGTTGCCTAACGTTTCGAACATTTGTTACTTCACAAAAAAAAGATTGCCTAATTAATGAGTTATATACTGAGTTTGTTACTGATAAAAAATTGTTAAGGTTGAATCCTGATTTTTGTTAGTGATCAAAATGTATTGTGTTTGTTATTCTGTTGTTCTGTAGTAACAGAAACATGATGTTCAGAAATTAGATATTGTGTTTCTTAATGCACAATTATGTCATTTCGGAATCAGAAATGTTTACTATTGCTCTGTATATGGACTTGTACAGAAAAATTCATCTGCCTTGAAGACTCCAGTAAGAAACATTGCTTTTGGGGATGAGCCACTTGATTTTGTGGAAGAAGCATGCAATAGTGCACACGCTGTGACACAAAAAGCAACAGATGAAAAGAAGCAACAGGTGAGTGCAAAAGGGAAAAACATTATTGCTACTGGAGTTCAATCAGCTTCACCTAGAACAAGGATGCAGACAACTACAGTAAGTGAATTGGATGATGAAACTCAACGACCAATGAAGTTAAACTGGACCGAGGTGAGGACAAGGAGAAAAGCTACGGTGTTGTGCAGCCCATTTTTGGAAAATGAGAGACGTGGAATAGACTATCTGAAGTTCAAGAGCACCAATGCCACGTAATATTTTAAATTGTTACATATTATGTCAATTAATAATTCATTTTTCGAATAATGTTCTTGCATCTGAATTGGGGATAATTTGATGAATTAAATTTTTATAGGAGAAATGTAGGACTTCCTGTTCCAGTAGATGGAAAGTGGTTCAAGATGATAGAGGATGAAAACCAAGAATTGAGGCTGGCGCACATCGAGGCATATATGTCCTGCCTACACAGCTTCCCTGAAATTACAAAAGTGAAGTGTGTTGATTCACGAATGGGCATCATAACACCAACATTTTTGGTTAGTATGTTAGATTACAGAGCATTTTTTTTAGTTATTTGTTTGTTGTCATATGATGTTGTTATGT
This sequence comes from Schizonepeta tenuifolia, assembly GCA_029490685.1. Classification (NCBI taxonomy): domain Eukaryota; kingdom Viridiplantae; phylum Streptophyta; class Magnoliopsida; order Lamiales; family Lamiaceae; genus Schizonepeta; species Schizonepeta tenuifolia. Next base: position 5,973,773 of record CM055958.1, read on the forward strand.
TTATGATTATGTTTCTTATACAACAGAAGGAAGTGTACGACATGTGGCAGCATTATAACAGTGAGGAGACGATGACACAGTTTAACCCAGATGATGATGAAGCAATCTCTGTGTCAAACTTGTTCAAGCTGGCACAATATGTCCATGGAGAAAAACATGGATGGAAAAATCAGAATGAGTGGTGGGAGTATGATCGGGTAATTTTTTTTGGTACTTAAAATACATGATTATGTTCTATATTTTGTATGATTTCTCAATTATGTGAATAAAGATTAGTCATTGTTCAAAACAAGTTCTAACCTTATATAGATTGTATGTTGACACAGCTTGTTACTGTCTTCAATGGTGTTTATGGAGGGGCCGCATTGGAGATCGAATTCCCCACCCACAACTTGATCATATACGATTCCAAGGCACACAAGTGGGATGCAGATGACTTCAAAGAATCCTCAAAGATCTTGACAGCTCTCTCACGGTGGTTGCCACAGGTGCTCATTTACAGTGGATTCTACGGTGCACGCGAAGATTTGAGCAGCGTCCCAACTTGAAACATCACCCACATTGACAAAGCCACAATGACAATAAGAAATACAAAACAGACTTTCAAAACAGGAGGCTATGCGCTCAAGACTGTGGAGGCAATCATGGAGAGAGGTTTCCTACCGAGTTTCCTTAAGAAGGACATGGTAGACCATAGGAAGGCAGTGGCACTAAGAATCTTCAAGTACAATACCGACGGAAGTACGCAAACTGGCAAGTCAATGTAGTTGTGCGCAGGTGTTCCGTATGTGGATGTTTCAAAAACAATTTATGTTGGTGTTGGTTTCATGGAGATTGATTCTTAAACTAAATTATTTTTGGGCTCAGATTGGGGAAGTTCATGTGATAGGTATCTGTTTTTTTGGTGAAAAATTTTAGGAATGAAACATGTTTTGTTTCCAACAGAACAGGATTTGATATGCTTTTGCCATCAAGTTTTTGTTACTGCAAAAATTAATTATGCGTTAAGTGTATTAGATTACCTGGAACTATGGTGTCTTAACTTTTTTTCTATTTGCAACATATTGTTTTATTAATGTATTTTATCAGCTGGAGCAAATGAATATCTATTTGATACTTAGCAAAAAAATAATATTTATTTGATTCTACATTAATTTTTTTGGTTAATTAGCAAATAAAGAATTTGTTTTTGTTACTACCCAAATTGATTTTTGTTACTGAACGAAAAACTAATATTATTTATGTTCAGGAGAAAAAAATTAATTTTTTTTTGTTACTACACAAAATTTTTTTGTTACTTAGCAAAAACTACTATTATTTTTTGTTACCGAGCAAAAAAGTATAATAATTTTTTTAACTACACAAAAATTCTTTGTTACTTAGCAAAAAACGAATTTGTTTTTGTTACTACACAAATTGTTTTTTGTTACTGAACGAAAAACTAATATTATTTATGTTCAGGAGGCAAAAATTAATTTGTTTTTGTTACTACACAAATATTTTTTGATATTTGATCAAAAAATAATGTTTTCTTTTGTTACTGAGCAAAAAAATATAATATTTTTTGTTACTACACAATCATTATCTGTTACTTAACAAAAATTACTATTATTTTTTGTTACTACACAAATTTTGTTTTTTACTTAGCAAAATCGACTATTATTTTTGGTTACAGAGCAAAAAAGTATAATAATTTTTGTTACTACAAAAATATTATTTGTTACTTAGCAAAAACTACTATTTATTTTTTGTTACTGAGCAAAAAAGTATAATATTTTTTTTTACTACACAAAAATTCTTTGTTACTTAGCAAAAACTAATATTATTTTAGATGCACAACTGAAGAAGCTAATATTTTTGGGTCAGTCTCTTTCAACACTGTAAGCATTCAAATTCATAATAAATATTTTGTCACTCTCTATTATTATAGTAACAAATTTAATTTTATTTAGTTACTCAACAAAATCTTTAATGCAGAGAAGTATATATCTTTTTTTGTTACTACACTTAATCATTTACTCGACTCATGCATGGCATTTCCTTTGTGTTAACTTAAAAAATAAAGGGCAAATAAATAAGGAAAATAATATAAACGTTATCCACAATTCAACCAACATAGTGTGTCAAAATAAAAAAATTCCAAATTAACAGATTTTGAGTTTATCAAAGATGGTCCAAACTACCAAAAGTTGAGTGCACACCAAAAGTAATTTCAATCAGCCAAATAAGGACATTTCCTGCGGGTATGATTAGTATCACGACAAATGCTGCATGCCTTAGGTTTCCGAGCAGATGTTGGTGCTTTAGTAGTAACCGGCTTTGACATCGTGACATGTGCTGTGCAAGTAGAATTGTAATGACCACGTTGTTTGCACCTAGAACAAAAACGAGATGAAGATCGGGATGATTCAGTGTATGAAGGAATACGTTTGGTCTTCGGCCTCCCAGCTTGACGCGGATTACCAGGAGGATACACAACAGTATCTTGTACATGTGGAGGGAGATTCCAATCATCACGTGATGGATTTGGGTTGACATCACCGGAATACATGTCACACAAGTTACGAGTTGTGAAGAGATGCGACACATAAGATATAGGCTTCTCCTTTGCCGAGCTAAAAAAACAAGAAAAAAACGAATACAAGTGTTATGAATAAAATATGAAAAATATGAATTTAAGATTAAAAGTACAAACCTTATTGCAGCAGATGCGTGAGAACAAGGGAACAAGTTAAGATCAAACTCTCGGCATGAACAAGAATGTAAATCTAGATCCACAATAAAAATTTTCCCAGATTTCTTCACACAAAACCAAGTGGAGTTAATGGGCTCGACAACCATTGTGAAGCCTTCCTCAATTCTAACAGCAAGTTCATCTGCAATTCTAGGAGAAAGTTCATAGGTACGGCTTAACCCTAGTTGACGCCTCTCAACAAACCAACCACAGATCATAGAACGAACACAGTCAAGTAGTGTGCATACAGGTAATGTTCTGGCCCATCGTAGCGTTGAATTGATATTTTCACAAGCATTGGATGTCATCACACCATAACGTCTAACAGGAGAAACAGAATTAGCCCAACGAATAGGCTCAATCTCAGACAATCTACGAGCTGCTTTGGGACACATATCCTCAATAACCTCCATTAGGCGATAAAAGTCCTCCTTCCTAGAACATGATGCTGCTTTTTGGAAGGCATTGACAACATTAACACCGTATTTAGAAAGATTCTTCTCAATATGAAAACAACAAAGACCATGCATTACTCCAGGATATACTGTCTCAACTGCTTTGCTAATGCTAACATGTTGATAAGAAACAATAACCAAATCATCTTTTTGAACAAATGCTTTCTTCACTTCAGACAAAAACCATATCCATGATCTATCATTCTCTTTATCGCCAATACCAAAAGCAAGTGGAAAAATTTGTTCATTAGCATCCTTAGACGCAGCTACAAACATAACTCCTTTGAACTTACCTTTCAAGTGTGTAGCATCAACACAAATAACAGGACGACATGATGATGCAAAACCCGAAATACAAGCACCGAGAGCCATAAATGCATATTCAAAAACATTATCATCATCAGTTTGCAAAGAAACCACAGAACCTGGATTACAAGTTTCAGTCATATGTAAGAAGCCGGGTAATCGTTTGAAGGAGTCATCACTGTCACCATATATCTGTTGAATGGCACGATTGCGGGCAGCCCATGCCACTAAATATGATATCTACAAGAATTTTGTATAAATTTGTAAGTGATGAGGTAACTGAAGTAGTTAAAAAAAAAATTTGTGTATGTACAAATATGTAAGACATAGTTTAAAGCAGAAGAAAAATAAAATAAAATAATTATTGTTACAGGGTTATCAACAGCTAAAACGTACCTTGAAACCAAATTCAGATTGAAGATAGTGTACCATTTCTTTGGGACGCAAAATAGCACCTCGAACCATTAGACGAGGAGCAAAAAAAGCACCGACTACACTGGAGCACATGGTCCGATGCTTATTAACTCTCAAGTCCAACTCACATGTATGGGGTGCTTGCCAATGTGTGATTCTCCAAATACCCTTTGGACAAGGAGCAGCAGACCACATATGAAATTGGCACCTATCCGGGAACTTACAATGCACATAATACTTCGTTCCACTAGAACGCTCAACTGAAAACTCACACTTATTAGTCAAATGATAAAGGCCAACAGCATACATCAAGCTTGATTTATCGATATACATAGCACCTAAAGCCAAATCATCGGTACTGAACTTCATTTGGAAATCACCCTCGATACTACAATCAGTAACAGGTACAATTGCTTGATCCAAGTGTGTCCCATGTGCAGTAGCACTCACCTGTTGAGAGTGGTAAATACTACGGGGAGGTGAAGTAGTGGAAAGGGGAGCCACAAATTGTTCGTTATGAAGGAATGGATGGAAAAGTGGAGCAAGCTCACTGTCATTGTAGAAGGAATCATACTGATATGAATCCTCATCATCCAAACTGTCATCACTAACAGCATCATCTGGATCAAAATCGTCATCGTCATCATCATTTTCTTCAACAGATTGACTACGATCTCCTACATAGGACTCATCAATTGATGACTTATCAGCATGTTTCCTTTTGAGATTCAACACATCTGGTTGGTTACAAGGTTTCACAGGTGATGTCACAGTGACATAGAAACTTCTAACACCATTCTCCAAAGCAAAAGTTAGCTCAACATCATTAGTTACATTAAGACGTACAGAACTACCAACTTCTATTGGAGAACCAACCAGACAAGATACTACGCATAAACCAGAAAAGTGTTCAACACCACCTATATTTGACTTAATTTTGCTCCGGAAAACAGAAAATGAACGCTCGTCAGTCGATAATATCAACAACAACTTATCACCACTTTGGTACAAATCATTAATCCATACACCCCCATAGTGCACTATAACAGAGGTAAGATCCATCTGTAAAATGCAGACTGGATTTTTAAAAAGAAAAAAATAAAATCTGTAAGTTTCCAGTAATCGATTGTGGACAAAAAAATAGAGAAATAAATGTTGGTCTAACATAGAATCGGGGTAACTTGTGTTTTTGTGCTATCCAAAAGAATGAAGAAAATTTCTTTCAAAAATAGGGGGATGAAGAGAAATGTAAACCCTAAATCGATGCACGCACTTTAAAGAAATTGAAGAAGAAATACCTGAAAATAAGAGGACGAGTCTAGTCGAATATAGCAAAAAAGTTGATGGAAAATCCATAGAGTGTTCTTGTTGAAGGGAACATGAGAGTTTTCCTTGCGAGGAGGGGCGCGAAATGAAGATCTGTGCAACCTGTGGATTCTTTCAAGCGAAGAGAAGGGGAAGATGAATATAAGGTAGAATAGGTTAGGTCCAATTGTTGTACCAAGAAACGCGCCTTTAGTTATAAAAAGGGTCTAGATCGAAAAGTGCTTCATATAAAAAGTCTGAAGGATATTGTTTTTGTGTAGTCACAAAACTTTTTAAGAAGTAAAGCTCAATGATACTTTTTTGAGCAGTCACAAAAACAAATAACATATTTAGGGAATCACAAAAATAATGAAGATAACTTGCTGTTAATGGAGGTTACACCTGCGATTTGTGGCCAAAAACCAATTAAATAATTGGTTTCCGATATTTTAATTATAAATATAGTAGAGGTCCAAGACTGCTTCATAACAAATTATGTTATAGTGATAATTTTTTTGTTTAGTCACAAAACTTTTTAAGAAGTAAAGCTCAATGTTAATTTATTTGAGCAGTCAACAAAAGAAATAACATATTTAGGGAATCACAAAAAAAATGAGGATAACTTGCTGTTAATGGAGGTTCCATTGGTGATTTGTGGCGAAAAAAATATTAAATAATTGATTTTGAATGTTTTATTGTCCTTTTGTTAAATCACAAAAAGAATGCTAATAATTTTTTTTACTACACAAATACTAAAAACAGTTTATTACCCAAAGTAAAATAGGTAACTGGACCCACATAAAATACATAAAATTTGTGAATGCATAAAAGCACAAAACAGTTTACAGGCTATTATACGGCCTAATAGTAGGATTTAATACTGCATATGTTAGAATTAAGAGTACGAGTTCAGAAACTAACGACAAAATACATCACTACAACCAATACAGATTGTAACTATCTAAAAAACTACAACAACAAGTGTGATTAGCAAAGCTCCTATTGCAAAATCCTTCCACCGGGACTTCAATTTCAAACCATAGAGTTCCTCCCTCAATTCAAAGTCATTCAAAGTGAGATGTGCTTTAGATTCTTCAACTTCATCCTTTGCAGTACGGAGTTGATTACAATCAAATTCAACGATACGAAGTTTCTGTTGCACATCATCCATCTCCTTGCGATATTGAGCAGCAATTGTAGATGCAACATTTTCTGCTAAAACCATCTTCCTGTATGCTTCTTGGAGATGGCCAACCTGTTTCTTATACATATCGCGATCACGACGAAGTTCTTTGATGTAATCACGTTGAACATCCGTAACATTAGGATCAGTCACAAAACTCACAAACATCCTTCTGTATATGACAATAAATTTATAAAAATCAATCAATTTGTTGCTTCAAAAAAACTATAAAGAACATATTTTGTACCTCAATAGTATAAAAAAGAAAATAACAGATTTTGTACCTCAAGATTAGGACAACTGAAATACCTCCTAGCAGGATCTTCATCAGACCAAGACGTGTTAACAATGGCTTTCAAACCATGTTTACAAGTCATTCCAACCATGGTTCCTGCCAATTATACTATTAATAGCTAAACGGACAAAAAATAAAATTTACAGCACAAAATACTGCACAAAAGAAAACTGTAAAATTTGTTACAGCACAAATAGGTAAAAAACAAAGCAAGAACAAAAAATTCATATACGAAGGAGTGATAAGAAATATGGAGTGATAAACTCTACAAACAATGACATTTTGTTACTACACAAAAACAACACATCAAATAGATACACATCAAATAGAATCTACAAATTGTATAAATGTACAGGGAATAAGCATTGAAGTAACAAATTCAAAAGAAAAAAAAGGAATAAAACAAAAAAGACAATACAGATAAAATTGAACAATAACTAAGATCTACAGATACACGATTACTGTACATCGGCAAAGATTGACATTTGTTATTACACAAAAGCAACAAGAAGTACTTAGACATTTTGGTACTACACAAAAATAGCAAGATTATATCAAAAACTATGAAAACTAACTAAGAATGTGCAGTGCATTTAACAGCGAAATGGAAAAAAAAAAACAAATCGAAACAACAAAATGTATAACTGTGAAAAAAAACAAAGAATACAAAAAAGACTATACAGACACAATTGAAGCATAACTCAGATTTAGAGAAACACGATTACTGTACATTGGAAAAGAAACTCAGAAGGGTGAAGACATCCAAAAAAACCATAAAAAACAGAGAGGAGATGAGACGAAGATGAAAAGATGTAAAAAAGGAAATAAACAACAAATTTACCTGAAAGATTCCGCCCAAGATCCAGCAGCACAGAAGACAAACCCTAGAAATTCCCCCAAATTAGAAATAACAGAGAAAATAGAAGATGAAAAGATGTAAAAAAAGAAACAGACAACAAATTTACCTGAAAGATTCCGCCCAAGATCCAGCAGCACAGAAGACAAACCCTAGAAATTCCCCCAAATTATAAATAACAGAGAAAATAGAAGATGAGAAGATGAAAAAAAAGAAACACAGAAGAAATTTACCTGAATGATGCCTCCCAATGTCGAAGATGGAAGTCGGAAGTGAAAGCTTAATACAGAGAGAAAACGAGGAATGAAGAAAAAAGACGAGGAAGTGAAAGTTTGATACAGAGAGAAGAATGAAGAAAGAAGACGAGGAAGCTACAGATGAAGAAAGAAATTGAAAAAGATAGGATATAATGGGTATTAGAAATTAAAGTTGAGGGTATAAAAGAGAGAAAGTACCAAAATTTTAAGTTTTTAAAAGGAGTGCTAAAATTTAAAAAAACTATCCTAGAAGTGCTAGTTTGGGGGAATTTCTCTTTATATTTATTGATAAAAATAATAATATATTTATATTCTACTTATAAGATAGTGAGATATTAGTAAACGAGTGATACACAGGAATCAATAGCTTCTTTTCCTGCATACTTTTGCAATTTTTTCCAACATATGTAAGCATGTTAGATCCAGAATTTATCATCGGTGGATTAAAAAAAACCGTCAAAAAGAGCAACAACTATAAAGTAACGGTTGTCTAGGATTTTGAAAAGGAAAAGGAAAATTAAATTCAATGATAAAACAACGGTGAAATTTGCAATTGAAATAAAATATTAAACCAAAACAGAAAATAAAAGGGAAATAAAATATTCTATACCGAAATTGATATAAAATTGAAAAGATAATCTATATACCGCAATTTAGACAAAAAGAAATTTAGAAAATAAAAAAAAAAAAAAAGAAAAAAACTGAAAAATAATACTCTATCGGTCCACGAAATGGTTGCTACTTTTGCTACATAAGTTTGTCCACGAAATGATTATCACTTTTGCTACTCCATTCACATTTATTGTGGGACCTTATTCCATTCACAACAAAACTCACTATAATTCACTACTACCTACCATTTTCTTAAAACTTGTGTCGTCCACAATGTGACAACCATTTCGTGGACGGAGGGGAGAAAAAAAGAAAAAGCCTAGAAATAAAAAAGAAAAGAAGAAAAAAAGAGATAAACAATGATGGATCCGAATAGAAGAGTTTTAAGGGATAATTAGGTCATAAATTCAAAAGAATGACTATAATTTATATTTTTTTGAAAGGTGGGCTATATTTTAGGTTTGCTTGCTCGTTATGGAGGAGAGAAATGTGTAATATGATTATAGGATGGCTAAAAAAAATCTAATAAGGGAAATAAGGGTTGGAGTTTTTGGTGAAATAAATAGAATTTTCCTTATTAGAGGGGTAGCTAATATGATGGTGATGAAAGAGAATTGAAGATTGAGAGTGACTATTTAGTAAGTTCAAACATGTTGGTGCAATTAAATCATTTGTTAATCGTATTTAATACTATATTTTACTTTATCTATGCACATCAATTGAATTCACATTTACATTCATGCTCGAGCCTAGCACGAACTCGCACAAATATACTACATATTTAAAAAAAAAATTAAAGATAAAATGAATTATATAAATATTCAAATATCATTTAATATCTAATATATGCTTTCACCCTTTTCACACGTTATCTTCAAAATGAAACTATCAAATTACGATCCGAAACTATACGGCGGAAAAAAAAGTCAAACATATATGTATGTCAAAAATAATACTACATGTATAAAAGCCAAAATGAGTCCTAGCTCGACTTTGAAATTATCACATTTTTGGAAAAAAAAAAAAAAAGTTAATAGTGTGCAAGTCCGCGCAACAATGGAGCGTGCATGCATAATAATGTGGATTAGGCATTTAACGTGTGTACAACGGTCTTACTTTTGTGTGATGTAGAGGTTTTACTTATATATGATTAGGTAGTGAATTATTTGATAATATATGTCTGGTGTAATTCTCTAAAAAAAGAGAGTGGAAAAATAAAATAAAATTTAATTGCATTTTTTTTTCTTGTAAATAGATACAAGTTACATTATTAATCAAAAAAATTATTATATTACAAATAGTTTTATATAAACCATATTACTTTATAACAAGAAATAAGAGATAATCCATCCATATAGCCAGTTTGACTAGACTGACTACAATAGTTGTCAAGGAACTTAATAATATGGTAAAATTGTAATAAAAAATGTGTTTTTTGGACAAAAATACCCCTTCTTTTCACTTTTTCTCTTTCCCTCTATCTTCTTTATCTTTTTTTCCTCTTTTCTTTCTTATCCTCCATCTCGTTTTTTTTTCTCCAGCTTCTTTTCTTCTTCATTTTTTTGGTACTCTTCTTCCCCGCTCTGGATCTGAACTCGTCCTCTCCGTCGTCGTCCCTCCCGTCGCCGCTGTCGCCCCTCCCATCGCAACCGCCGTCGCCGTCGAGCTGCCCCTCTCTCTCTCGCTGTTTGTGTTTCTACCGCCGCCCTCGAGCTGTCACTCTCTCTCTCTCGCTGTTCATCTCTCTACCCCCGCCCTCGAGCTGCCGCTCTCTCGCTCTTGCTGTTCATCTCTCTAGTCGCCGCCGCCTCTCTATAGTCACTGCCGCCGTCGCCCTCCCGTCGCTGCCGTCTCTCTGTAGCCGCCGTCGCCCTCTCGTCGCCGCTATTGAGGTGTTTTGTTGCCGCCGCCATCGATTAGTTGTATCTTTTCGTCACCGTCGTTGCCGTTGAGCTGTTTTTGTCACCGCCGCCGTTGATTGGTGTTGATTGACAACATTTTTCGATTTTGAATTTCATTAAAGAAGCTTCTTAGGTTGCATGCTGGTATGTTCGAGCCCTAAAATTAACAATTATAGAAAATTGAGTTTAATTTTGTTGAGTTTCTTTGTGTGTGTGTTAGCCTAGTGGTAGTGAGGTTAATGCCCGAGCCAAAGGTCACGGGTTCGAGTCCTCCGTCACGCGGTATTTAAATTTCTTTGTAATATTGTTCAAAAAAAAAAAAAAAGGTAGAAGATTAAAGAAATAGAATTTGGAAATTTGGTGAAATAAAGAGTAATAGAAGAATTAAAAAGAGGGAGAACATATTGTCTGCTTCCGGATGCTTTCAAATGAATAATTGCAAAATATGCTTAGATTTTTTATTTTAAAAATGCTTCATTTGTAGTGTCAATTTTTTTTACTAAGAGTGTGTTTACTTTGTGCTAGTATTTTTATTTTAAAAAATGCTTCATTTGTAATGTCAATTTTTTTGACTAAGGGTGTTTACTTTGCTAGTATGTAAAATGAAGGAAAAGAAAAGACACATGAAAAGAAAAGGTTGAACAATATTTTCACATCTCTCCCAAATGTTAATATCTTCCACAATTGGAGTGAAAGTGATGAAAAATGATAGAAAATAATGAAAAATGAAAAACTTAACAACTTTAGTAAACATGTGAAAATGATGGAAAAACCCTGAAAATATTTTATTTTCACCATTTTCCATCAAAATAAAACACCCTAAATAATTATTTAATTTACTCCTGTAGGCGTTGGTGCTAAACATTAGTATAACCAAGTGAGAAACAACAACTTAAAGACAAAGAGAGGACCCCATTTCGAATAGGAGAGAACTAATCAAACTTACTTGCAAAGGTCAATGAACTACGTTAGTTTAACTAGAATGAAGCGTCTAATTTTGACGTTGTATGCTTCTACTACTACAATGGAACGAGCATTTTCCATAATGAAACATTAGGGGTGATACTTCGTAATAAGATGGGGAACGATCTACTCATAGATTCGCATTAAAAATATAGGTATAGATTCAATTATTGATGAATTTTTTATCGAAGTCTCGTAGACATTTAATGCAAGTAAGTATTTAATTTTCAGCCCACCCCATAATCTAATCCTGGATCCGCCCCTGGGTGCATTCATGTTGCCTCATTTACTTCGCCGACTAGCCATTGCGCCAAATAATTAAAAAAAAATTAATGAGGTGTGTGCCACGCACCACCACAAGTAAAAAGGATCGAGACCAATGTGATGGGGCGGAACGAGGCCCGTTTGGAGAGGTGCAACACCGGGCAGTCGTGACAGACTGAAAAAGGATGGCTGAAGGAGAATCCATTTGGAGTGCCATCAGATTGGGAAAGGCGTGTGTTAGATCGCGGTGACCCAATGTACAGACTTTTACTTTCTAAAGTGGAAAACAGAGGCTGAAGAATAGGAAACGTTCATTCCTTCGGTTAAGAATTGGTAAGTGCTGATTGAGCTTGTGATCTGCTGGCTATTCACCGTGTGCTGAGAGGTCGTCTAGTTCTCCATGCTTGCTATGAGCACACACTCTCTTTAAGAGAAGGTAAGCTGTTATCTAATTGATTAAAAAACTGAAAAAAATAAAATAAAATTTCAAAGTTATGCATAACTTTCTTGTCAATTCCTTAACCTCCACCATCTCCTATATGAGTAGTTCTTCTATCATTACTAACTAGTGTTGAACCCGTCAACGGGGTTACTTGATATTACGACATTTTATTTTTAAAATATAATTAAATTATTTATTTAAAAATCATAGTACGACTACGAATCACTGAGAAAATTGTTACATTTAAATACAAATGAAAAGAATTATAGTGAAAAGAGGGAGCGTTGCATTCAATTTCTCCAAACTTCTTTAGGTGGAAGGAAATCAAAGTAAATACATGCATAAAATAAAAATAATCAATTTTTAAAATAATAAAATTTGTAAATATCTCATAATTTGTCGAAAATTTCATTACAAAACACATTAGTTGTTGTGGCCTTACTGTCATCGTCACGAGATAAAAAATGTACTCCCTGTGTCCTGTTATTATTAGCATGTATTCCTTTTTGGATTGTTTCGTTATTCTTGTCTTGTTTCTTTTTTTGGAAATAATTAGGAGATGATTAAGATCTAATTAATTTGTTAAACAATCTACTTTACATCTTTCATCCTACTTTTCCACCTCATTTTCAGTGTCATTTACTATTCTCCCACTCTATCTACCTACTTTATTCTACTTTATTTCATTATTCAGTCTCTCTCTACCCACTTTATTTCATTTTAAAAACTCCACTAAACATACATTCTACTCTTAAATGTTTTCTCTTTAAATCTTGTGCCCAAAAGAAACAGGCCAAGTTTGGTGGGACGGAGGGAGTACATATTTAGCTTGATAAATTCACTTTGTAACAATTTTAATCTGAAACTAATTAGTATAATACCAATTTTAACTCAAATAAATATAAATTTATGATAATTTTAGAAAATAACTATTTTTGGCATCAGAATTGGCGCTGACACCTTTAGTTGACATGTATCGCCACGTATCTTAAACGTCGTCGTTTCTTTTTTAAGTGAATTAAATAATTTCAGTATTAAAGAATTAAGCAATCCACAAAACTGTTTTACGATTTATACACATGTACTCGTTCCAAAGTGAATTAAAAATTACTCTTCACTATATGTTTAAATCTCAAGCTGCTCGTTTATACCCCAAACTCGTATAGAAATAGTCATTAATTATATGAACATATTTATTTATATACTTTACCCTTCTCGTATTTGATTTAAAAATAATTTTACATCTTGTAAAAAATTAAAATTGAATATTTTGAGAATGTACATCACCATATTTTGGAGTATAATATTTGTAGAAAAATTAATTGTATAGTCATTTGATGTGTTCTAGAACATGTATAGTAATAAATATCAGTTAATTAATTGATCATGTTTACCTGTATACACATATACCCGATTATATTTGCTTAAAAAAGTCAGCTTGTTGTTCACATCTAATGCTTCTATTGTAATATATATATGCCATTATTTGAATTTTACTAAGTAAACAATAATAATATATTGTATAAATATTCGTTTATTATATACTCGTTATTCTCTCAAATTTGATTAAAAGGTAAATTTATACCTTGTCTAGAAATATACCCGTTATTCTCTCAAATTTGATTAAAAGGTAAATTAATTATACACCGGTTAAGCCGATTAAACCGTTAACCGTTCGGTTATCGGTGCACCGATAACTGCCGTCGGCGGTTATGGTTGGTTTGCAGTGTCACAATTTGTGTTGTAGCGATAACCGAATTAACCTAATTATTATGAAATTATAACTTATATTTATATTTATAGCTATTAAATTTAATCTACAAATTGTTGATTATTTTATGAAATATTTAATGTGTTATTGATTGAGCCTATTTGATCGAAACACCCACGACCCAAGGTTTCTATCTACCTCTTATCCCTTCATTTATAATCACCTCTCTCACCTCTTTCTTTTTTCTTTCGATGTGGGATAATATTAAACCAACCTTCTCTTCTATCTTTTTTTTCTTCAAACCCACCCTCTCCTTTCACTTTCTCTTTTCCTATATTAGAAATAAAAGGAGGAGAGAGAGTGAGTTGTTTATAATAGTATTGTCTTGCAATTAATAATTGATTGTAATTGAGAAGAGAAAATAAATTTTAATTATTAATATACAATTTAGTTTCAATTTTTAATTAATTGCGGTTATTTTGGTTAACCATTAATTGAACCGAGATAACTGAAGTTGTTATTGGTTAACCGAACTTCTATTTTCGTTCAGTTATCGGTGGGCAAAATCTTGATAAACAGTTATCGATTTTTTTAATTATTGGTGCGGTTATCATATAACTGAACTGATTTCCAGCCCTAATCCTGTCATCATTCCAAACTCGCATAGTAATATGTGATAAATTTCTGATTACAAATGAAACATTAAAAATTAAGTTTCAACTATAAATTAGAGAATTATACTAAAATTTAAGAAATAATATGACTCAGCGCGATTAAGAAGTAATTTTACTACTGATTGTTGCCACAAATGTATATAGTAATCTCCGCTAATAACCTGAACCCATTTATTTATACACACACTAAACTTTTTCTTCCCGATTAAAAAAATCGCAACTTGTTCGCGTCTTAAATAATATCGACTATAAAACTTGAATATTTTAAATTAATCACTATATAAAGTATAAATTTAAAGTTTTATTTATATGTTGTCATCATTCCGAAACGCATAGTAATACGTAATAAAATCTGAATTTTACAAAGTATAGTATTAACACAATATTAAAAAATTGAATTTAAAGTATAAATTTAAAAATTACATTACAATGTAAGAAACATGTCTTAATTCCAATTAAGAAGTAATTTTACTACTAAAGTACCATTAAATAAGGAAAAGTAATTATTGCATATTGATTTATATATATACAGAAATATAAGCCATAATACTCCCTCCATTTCCTTGAAATTGGCTCGCTTTCTTTTCGGGTGTCCCCCTCAACTTGACTCGTTTATTTTTTTTGGTAAAGATTGAACAATATTTTAGTGTTTAAGTACTATGTGTACATTAGTATGGTTTTATGAACAGTGAAACTGTATTCACAGCCACTTTACTATCAACAATTAAATACATTATACAAAATACACTAAACACACTCTTCAATTATAATTTATTAATTTTCCAATCTGTTATTTGAAATAGGATTTATTAAGTATCAATTAGAGTCTATATATCCCCATCAAGGTTTATATTAATTAAGTCTCATATTATAGAACTATAATTAGAATTTAAACTTAATTGTTTTATATTTATATTCTCTTTAAATAGCATAAATTTAAGAGCCACATTTATGTCATGCATCATGATATAAACTCTTATAATTTTAGATTTTAAAAAATTAACAAAGAAAAATTCTGAAAATTCTACCCATGCATGTGGATGAATGTCGTGCCTTCAAAAAACATGACAGCTACAGTTCACTATCAACTATCCACTCTTGTCCAAAAGTCCTATAAAAATACACGCTAATTACACAAATCCATTTAAATTTGAAAAATAATTAAATAGTTACAATTCTCAATAAAAACTCGGGCATTAAAATTTGTAATTTATAACTAAATTTTTATAAATTGTTCTCGTCTCAAACAACCTATTCATAGTCCGAACTCGTATAATAAATCGGTAATTACTCTAATGTATTTTTAATGTACTCGTACCCATTACAACTTGTTCTTGTATATAAACTTGAATATTGCAAAACAACCACTAATAGAATATAGCACAAATAAATAACAAAAGATTAAAATTTAAATTTAATTTCAAGTATAAATTTGAAAATTGTACCATCTACGTAACCCCTTTAAAATCTATCTACATGTACTCGTCCTAAAGTCGGTTAAAATTAAAATGATTTCAAACCTTGTTCTATTCTCAAACCCAATTAGTTCTACTTACTAATTACCTAAATCCGTTTGAATTTATTAATACACTAATATAATAAATATAAGTTGTTAATAATTAAAAATTGAAACAATTCTTTCCTCCGCCTTTCTATTATATTATTCTCGTTCTTTCAAATTTTATATTCTGGCTGGTTATATTATATACACATGATCAAAGAGAAAATGAGGTGATAGCGGAAAATATAGTAAAATTAGTATTTGCAACATTAATACTACAAAGTAGACACAGAAAGGAAAAGGTTGAATATGTGAAAAGCTATATAAGATAGGCACTACTACTTTTGTTTCCCTCTTCAATTAGCCCGTCCTCATGATCTGCATCAATTTGAATATGATTATTCAATTTCAACGGGCACCTACCTATATCACACAAATATAAAAAAGAAAAATTATATATATAGTATATTCTTCAATTTCAACGGGCACCTACCTATATAACACAAACATGAGAAGAAAACATATAAATCGTATATGCAGTTGCCGATGAAATGAAAAATGAAAATTCTAACAACGAAATATTAACTAATCCTAGTTATAAATTTAACGTCAATGCTCTCCTGATGCTCTTAAAAACCTTCGTATAGAGCAAGAGACGAATCATGCCATAAAGTGTTGGTGTTTTGATTGGAGAGCTCTACAAATATATAGGCACGAAAACATAGTTAATAATTGTGAAAGAAATTATATCAATCATATGCTATTATATTGCTACCCATAAAATTTGCAACTTACAATTGGGTGGGTCACGTAAGATATGGCAGTTACTAATCCATTAATATTAATAATCATGATAGTTACTAATCCATTAATATTATTATTATTAATATTATTAAAAAGAGGATTTTAAGAGTAACACTTTCTTGATAGTTTTTTTTTTTAAATTTAGGACTTCTTATAAATCTTTTAAATTTTAGCACTTTTTGATGTTTTTACCCTTCCACCACCTCCACCATCTCTCTGGTAATTAAAAAAAAATTGTGACTCACAAAAAAAAATATTTCACCAGCACTCTTCTGCCGCCGCTGCCGCGGTGCCACCACCGCCATCGTGCCACCGCCACTGTCACCGACGGTCAAAAAAAAAATTGTGACTCAACAAAAAAAAAGAAATCCACCACCGTCGCCGTCATGCCACCACCGCCGCCATCATGTCGTCGCCACTGTCGCCGGCGAACATGATTTTTTTAATTCTGTCTTTCAAAAAATCGAAAAATTTGTGAAGTTACAAAAAAAATGGAAAAATTTGTGAAGTCACCAAAAAAATGGAAAAAAAGTTGTGAAGTCACAAAAAAAAATGGAAAATTTTGTGAAGTCACCAAAAAGAAAATGGAAAAATTTGTGAAGTCACCAAAAAAATGGAAAAAAAATTGTGAAGTCACAAGAAAAATGGAAAAATTTGTGAAGTCACAAAAAAAAATAAAAAATTTTGTGAAGTCGCCAAAAAAATGGAAAAAATTTGTGAAAGTCACAAAAAATTCAATATTACATATCTGTTTTTTTTTTCCGAGAATTTCGGTCGTGTAGTTTTTCACGAATTCTGGCTACGACACTTTGAATCGATGGATGAGACCAAGATCACTGGCTTCGCCTCATCATTTCACACTTGTAGTGGTGGTGATGAGGGCCAACTCTGCCGGAATTTACAGATCAGAGAGAGAGAGTGTGTGTGTGTGAGAGAGGGAGAGGGAGAGAGAGAGGATGACAACATCGCGCCACTGGAGGTGGCGGCGACGAAGGTAAGGCGGCGTGTATGACGGTATCAGAATGAAGAGGCGGCGACAACATTCGTATATCAGCAAATGATCCTGATTTTGTTAATTATGTTGTTCATTCTTATCGTAATCCAACCAACAACACCAGCACCAGCACTAACTATTCTGATGCTATTAATTACAGGCATATTGATGCCGAGGGACAAGGCACCTATTCAACCTAAATTAATCTAAGTTGCACGCAATTAAACGTGGTTGTTATAGATAAGATAAGTTGTCTCGAATATCGTCTCACAAGGAAGGCTTAACAGGGTGATTGTTGCATTACGAAAAGAACAGAAAAATAAAAAGAAAGCAATAAAGATTGATTGGGTTGGGATTTTGATTACTCTAAGGAATTAAAAAGACAATTAATCTAGACAGTAATATAAACCTTAGTTCTAAAAACAAAGTAAATCATAAACATAATTGAGATGTGAAATAAAAGAAACTTACGGTGATTAATTCATAGTAGAAGTCTGTCACAAAATCCGTACGAATTGAAAGTAATAATCTACCCTAGTGTTTAGATGCACAAGAAAATAGCGAAAAACTGGAAAAGAGGAACTGGAAAAATTCTCTGTGTCGAAAGAAAAAAAAAACGAAAGTAATAACGTACATAAGGAAATAAAATCTGAGGCTCTATTTATAGCTAATATTATCGCCGCCTCAACACGGACGATCGCCCAACACGGGCGATCGTTGGCCTCCTCACTACCACACACATATCGGACGAGCGCCGTAGCCCAACGATCGACGGCCCTGTCTTCACATCTTCACACGGACGATCGTTGAGGCTGAACGATTGCTGGGGTGTCCTCTCTGAGACTCTTCTCGACCAAGTGGACGATCGTTGAGGCTGAACGATCGCTGGGGTGTCCTCTCTGAAACTCTTCTCGACCAAGTGAACGATCGTTGAGGCTGAACGATCGCTGGGGTGTCCTCTCTGAAAGCCCAGTCGCCAACTTGTAAATTTATTGAACGATCACCGACCTTGGACGACCGTCCAAGGTGATTCTCTGGTACTTCACATCACTGTTGGACGCTCGTCGAGATGTGAACGATCGTTGAACATACACTTTTCAGCTATTTCTCTCGTGATCCAAACCTAAAACACAAATACTGCATTTTCCCAACAAAAACTCGACCCAAAGCATTAGAGCATTTCGAATATAAAAACAACACAAAACACAACGGCAAACGAACAAAATGCACTAAATAAACCCAACTAACAACAACCAAAAACAGGCGAAACAACCCCTCCACACACAAAACTTTGCTTGTCCTCAAGCAAACCTTAATAAAAATTAAAACGAAGAAAGTGAAATTTGAACTAAATAACACATATCGCAATAAACTCTCAATCACAAAGCAATTCATCACTCATCAATCGAAAACAGTAATCACAACACCAATGAATGGCCCTCCACACAAGACCTCAATCCACCCAACATCCAAGCACAAGATCACAAAAAGGAAACAATGACATCAAAGAGTATCCCAACTCAAACCACTTATTAAACTATACTAACAAAAATGCAAAAACCGGGCAATCTTCACTAGGTGAAATCACGGAAAATCCGGCCTCCTAGCGTGGTTTCCCATACCCATTCCCCACCTTTAAAAACGAATTCAAGGTAATGAGAAAGAGGGGTAGAGCCCTTCACAACACAACAAACTTAAACAACGAAATAACCAAACGTCAAGTCAAATTGGGTTATATGGCCATACTTCATGAGGTGAAGACATTTAGAGGTCATCTAAAGTATCCTCATGTGGTTTCCCATGCTCATGGTTCCCAGAAGAGCAGAGACCTCCCAAAGTGACTCAACTTACTAAACAAGATCTTTTTGATCCCTTTATGACTCGTTTTATTTTTTTATTTTTTTTTTTTTTTTTAAAACTCGCTTAAATTGGGATACAATTCTAAAACACCGTCTCCAAACCGTTCACCCATACTCAAAAGTTAAGTGTCAATAATTCAAGTGTGAATCACCCCACAAATGACATGCAAAAACCGCACCAATCGATTCATAATAGAACCACCTTGATCAATAAAATCTATCAAAAGATGAGTCATAAACTTCAAACCCAACTTCAACATCTTAATTCCAAATAAGAAAAACCCGAGGACTCACAATATCATAATATCAACACTTCCCCCCACGAAAAAGCACGACAATGTCCCCATTGTCAACTAAAACACAAGAGAACAAGGAAGGGATTATCACAAGACAACCAACGAAGGAATCGAAACTAACATAAACACGAACAACCTAGCAAAAGATCCAACCAAACACAAAAAACCAAAAACAAAACAAAAACAAGAAAGCAAAAAGAAAAAGGAGAAAAGAACGGCGTACACAGCAACAACGAGAATCACTGCGGATCCAGTGGTGGATCAGACGAACCACCTGGAGCGAAATGCCAACGAGCAAATTGCTGCTCCAATGAATCCAGTTGACGACCCTGAGAAGCCATTTGCTGTTGATGCTGGGTCCAATACTGAGAATTCGAGGCCCAATTGCGTTCTTGCTCCGCCCAATGTGTATGCTGAGCCGCCCAATACTGCTCCTGTGCCTCCTATCGCTGCTCATTAACTGCCCAACGCTGATCATTCTGCGCCCACCGTTGATCATTCTGCTCCCACCGTTGATCTTGACGGAACAATTGGGCATTCTGTAGAATCATCTGCTGCTGCAAGTGCCCAAACTGGGAACTCATCTCCCCACGGAAAGAAGTAAAATCCTGCTGAAACGCCGAAAAGTCATAAGGCACAGAACTGGGGCCGGAAGAGTGGGGAGCTTGTTCAATCTGACGAATAACCCCATCCTGAGGAGGAAACTCCTCATCACTCCCCACCGGTGTGAAACAGAGTCAGCAGTCTTTTGAACCACTGCTCTGATACCACTTGATGGTCCCGATACGAGTTACTGGTGTATGGGGGGGAGGGGGGGGGGGAATACACCAGTTAGGATTTTTCAACTTTCGAAAAACTTAACACTTGAAATCAACTTCAACTGAGTGAGAGGACTCAGTTGGGATCTCACAGCTGAGTAAGCAACCTCAGCTGGAAGATTGGTGCTGTGCGGAATGTGGTGGAAAATAAACTCGTAAAATCAAACTCACGCTTTTATGCACGGTTGGTCAAAATCAAAACTGTTGTTGTGAAAGTATGCTGATTGTATGCGGTTAGTTTGTCAGTTAAGATATGATAATAAAGACTGAACACAAAAGAAAACACGACACACAAGATTTACGTGGTTCGGAGAGAACTCCTACGTCCACGGGGAGATGTGAGTCCACACACCTCAGTCCAAGTTCTTCTGGACAGAACCACTCAACTTTCGCGGGCTGAGCAACCGTTACAGTTTAGTTTCCGGGCACTAAACAGCATGAGTCAAGTTTGCGGGTACTTGACGACCTGACTACTCAATTACAGGAAGAGTAAGGTCCTAGCACACTTTTTAGGGTGTGAGAAAGGGTAGGATTTCCAACTACAGCTCGATCAAGAATGAGAGCTAGATCTAAGGCTTGAATGAATAAACACTCAACCTAAGATCAAAAACAGTTTCGAATTCTAGGAACCCTCAGCTACTAATGTTCTCTCAAATTGGAACTCTCAGCTGCTGATGCTCTTAGATGATGATGTTGCAGATTTGCTTTGATTTCTCTCGAGAAAGCTCTTGAATTTTTCGTCGTCTATGTGTCTATCTGCATGTCTATCTATTTCTCGAATGAGAGGATGCCTCTATTTATAGGCGGAGAGAATCAACTAGCCGTTGGAGGAGCAGTCGATCTCTGATCGGTTGAAAGCGATGGCTTGTCTCTCATCTCTGCAGACTTTCCCAATATGTCATCTGTGCTTTTCTGCTTTCCATCTGAGACAGCCTTGTGTTGGGTCAGATGGGGTAATGACTGAACGGTCAAACCCTCATGTGACTTCCTTTTGAAATTCAAATCTTTGACAGTCAACTTTGGTTTGTCGGTTGAACGTCTTGACCTTCATCTGAGTGATCTTCAGCTGATGTTCCGATCTGTCGAGTTCTCAGCTGACTTTGAACTTCAAAACAGTTGAACTCCTTGTTCAGATTCTATAACTGAGGTTCTGAAGCTGAACCCTCAGTTGTCTTCCACTTCTTTACTCAGTTGGGTTTGAACCCTCAGATGATTTCCTTTTCACCTGATGTTCTCTTCCTCTCAACTGTTTCTCATCTGATGAACGCTTAGTTGGTTTCCTTCAACTGATGTTCTGTTCCTCTCAACTGTTTCTCATCTGATGAACGCTCAGTTGGTTTCCTTCAACTGATGTTCTGAAGACTTGCCCTTGTTTGCATCTGAACAAATGAACTCTCAGTTGTCTTTCTTCACAACTGATGTTCTGTCTGAGTGACGCCTTGTTGCCATCTTCAGCTGGAGACCTGTAAAGATAGAATCTTAACTTTGCTCAAACAGCGAGCCTAAATTCTAACATTAGGTTCTGGCAACATCTACTCGGTTGGGGTCAGCCGGTTTTGGAATTCATCAAAACTTATACTAATAAATTTCCCAACAAATAGAGTTAAAGTTGTAGTGAGTAGAATAGGGGTTCCACATATTGTGGATGAGAAAAGTAAAATTAGAGTGAAAGTTGTTGTAGGTCCTACTTGATGTGAGTGGAAAAAGGTAAGTAGGACTTTATTTTGTGGACAAATATTTTGGGGTAAGTAGGGCTTTATTTCGTGGACGGAGGGAGTAGTGATATTATTGTGAGTGGAGTAGCAAAAGTGACAACCATTTCGTGGACAAACTTAAATGGCACAAGTGACAACCATTTCGTGGACGGAGGGAGTATTATTTTCGATTCATATGAAATTGGTGAAATGTTGAATCACCAACAAGTTGTTGAAATTTTCGTCTAGTGTTATATTTGTAAGAAACAGGCGTACTAGTTCACAAACTTTGACAACGGAAAATCAAAACAAAACAAACTAGACTAGACAATAGAGATATCAAAGTTTAGAAGATGACCAGTAACAACAAATAAATGAGATTACAAACTCAAATATGATAGCCGAGTTAAGATAGAATCTCTGCCTGCAAGAAAGAAAACGCTTTGGTAGTGTTCTCGGTTCGGCGGTTCTTCTCCAAAGGTAAAACGGCTTCGTCACCAAGGATGTAGCACTACAAATCCGGCGAACTCCAACGAGTTAGACTTGGACCAGAAACTGAGATGACAAAGTGACTAAATGTTTTCTAATTGTATGCTACATATATAGATGCAGATTTTTCTCCCTACTAAAACCAAGCAAATGAGATGGTATTTATAGGCTTCTCACATGTAGGGAATTAAAGCTCCTTTAATTACAAAAGTACTGTTTCGATTTCTGTGTTCAAGAGCCATTATGGATGGCTGTTGCACCAATTCAAAAAAAGTGTTATATTTTGACCAATTAATGAATTAGAAATTCGAATAGCAGTGGTTTCATATGTATGAGAATTAAATCTCATAAATGGCTGGCTGTTTCATTTCTGCCAAGAATTGGTCTTTGTTAAGATAGCTTGTGTGTATTGGATTAGTGGGTCGATAATTTGGATCTAATTAAACAATACATTGTTTAATTAATTTTATGAACTTGGTAATTGCATTGAGCCCAATACTCAACACTAGTTAGTCCAGGAATTAATGTAGGAAAACTAATCCAAATTCAAGGCCCACAACTTATAACTCGAGCTTGTGCTCCACAACAATAAATCAACGGCAAATTTATCTTCAATACATAATTCAATTATATCACTATTCACTCACCATTTAATATTGTGAGAACATGAATACCACACAAAACGCCCAATATAAACCATACAATATTTATTTTATTTTAAAAAATAAAATAAATATTTTAGTTTGGGTATCTTAATATTGCTATCAAAACCAATTTTCCAACAATATTTAATTCCTTTTCTATAGTTTGGGTATCTTAATTTATTAACCAAATTGTAAAGATGATCTGTGATAAAGGCTCAAGATTATATAAAAATCATTTAATTTTCTAATTTGTAGCGTTTATGTGCAAGCTCGAGCGAGGTTCGTGCAAGTAAAGTAATATCGAATATAAATATGAATTTAATGTGTACGGGTGAATTATAATATAAATTACGATACAAACGACTAAAATGATTTAATTTTCACACATATACATGAACTTGCCAATTGTTTTCTGAAGTAGCAACTCTTTAGCACACACACACAGACCGTGTTCATGGACTTCGATACAATTTAGAGAGAAAATCTTGCAAAGAACTAGAAGATTTTTGAGGAAACTCCATACATGCTAAAAGAGGACGAGAGCTCGAATGTTGTTTCTTCCTCTTTTTCTTTTTCCTCAAACCACAGTTTCACAAACAACCATCCAGATTATTTCCCGGTCGATGGATAGTTAAATTCATTTTGTTTCCCTTCGTCGGTCGGAAAAGTATTGACGTACGCAGAAAAAAAGCCACTCATTCCTAGATATCACTGTTACACCATTATTATATGTAAATAAAGTGTACAAATTAAATATTACCTACATCTAACACAATCTTTTTATCTCAAAGAACCTCATAATTTATAAACAATATAACCGGCATATCTCACTATAACGTAGATTATAGATATTATGCTATCTCTTTTCCTCTGAAAAAAATAAAGATGATGTGAAATCTATTTAGTTGTTGGAATTTTCATCGGGTCATATATTTCATAAGTATTTTTTATATAGTTTGGGTATCTTAATTTGTTAATTATATATATTTTAAAGATGATGTGTGAAAAAGACTCAATTAGCTAGATATAAAATGATATATTATGAAATTTTATGACTCAATGTTTTTCAAATGTGTATCTGTTCGTGCGTATTTGAGCGTATTTCGTGCGTATATGACTCAAATAGGAATTGATAGATTCTTTTCCTCCATATGTTGCAACTTTTTACGATAGGTGTAAGTTTCTTATGTCCGGAATTTATCGTCATTGAATTAAAAAAAAAAACCGTCTAATAGAAAAAATAATGTAAAAATCATAAAGTAACGATCGTTTAGGATTTTGAAAAGGAAAAGGAAAATCAAATTCAATGACAAAACCAACAGTCAACTTGCAATTAAAGTAAAATGTTGAGCCAACAAAGAAAATAAAAGGGGAAAAAGATAAGATAATGATAATCTATACCTATAGCGGTTGCTTATACAATTTTACGAAATCTAGTTTACTTAATATATCTCTCTTACTATATACAATTATAATAGTGTAATTTTATGAAAAGTATAATTATTTAAATAAATTTTTAATATAAATAATTATAAACACCATTATTTCATAATTTTTTTAACAAGATGTGTGCATGCTGCCTTATTTACTTCGCTGACTAACTGTTGTGCCATTAGGTCAAAAAAATTATTAAGGCGCGTAAATGCTACCTCATTTATTTTGCTGACTAGCCGTTGCGCCATTAGTTCAATTTTTTTAATAAGACGTGTGTCATGCACGCATCACACATAAATAGGATTGAGACCAATGTGATGGGGAGGAACATGGCCCGTTCGGAGAGGCGTGACAACGGGCAGGCCTGATAGCGAGGTGGGTTGAGACACCGATCACGCCTACAATTGCACATGATCTGATAGGATATGCAAACACTGTACAAAAATTGAGGATCTCAAGTCTAAACAAATAAAACAATCATTGAGATGATTAATTATACCTAACAAAGAAAGAATTTGAAATTACATTTTAAATTACATTTTCAAAGTTTGGGTATGTTAATTTGTTAATTATATTTTAAAGATGACGAGTGAAAAAGGCCCAATTAGATATAAAATGATATTTGAAACTTTATATGACTCAATATTTTTCGAATATATAGCATATTCGTGCGTATTTGTGCGCATTTGTGCGAGTATAATACATTGAATATAAATATGAACTTAATGCTTATTAATAAAGCAAAATGTAAGATATGATACGAATTGGGACTAAGAAACGATTTAACTTCAAGGTATGCATGAACTTTCCAATTGATGTTTTTCGTTCTTTGAAAAAAGTGTTTTATCCTTTGAAAATTATGAACTTACAAATTTGGATATAATCTTATATACGCTACCTTTTACATTGAGCCAATCCATGCACCGGCCGTTTGCCTTGTGATTGACATAATTATCGGTAATGCGTCACCAATATTCATTCAAGAATTGATTATTGTTCAAATGAAATTATAATCAGCAGAATGTTTGTTTATCTGAATATCTATATGCTATATAATGAGATATATCAATATTGTTAAACTTATACTATCCGAGTTTTTTCGAGAGAACGAGATTGTGTTATATGTAGTATTTTTACCGTCTTTTACTCCATAAAATGATACATAGGAATCAATAGCTTCTTTTCCTCCATACATCGCGACTTTTTCCGACATGTGTAAATATGTTAATTAGGTCAGGAATTAATCCTCATCGGAATAGAAAACCGTGACACCAATGGTGTATTTGTAATTAAATGATTTTTTAATTAATTTAATAATTAATGGAATTAGTAGTTTATCAATTATACCTTTTTCCACCTACCTTTAAAATTAATTTCGAATTATTTTATTACAATATTTGTGCATGGTTTTAATTATTTTATTTTTTATATTTCATAATTATAGATGTTAATTTAATATTCTGTTTTATTTTTCGTTAATCAAAAAAGAAGATATGTTGGTAAAGGAGCTCGAACACATGATCAATTTAAGTAGTTGTTCCACTGAGTAAGATCTCTGCTTTTTCTCCAATACGTCAAAGGTTCGATTCTCTTTACCTACATATCACTCTTTTTGATAGACGAAAAAAAAAAACAGAATATTAAAAAAAATCCATATCAAAAAAACGAAATATTAAAAAGAAATAATGAAATGTCATGCACAAATATTGGAATAGAATTCGAAATTGAAATCAATGTTGAAGGTTAGATGGGAAAGAAAGGATATAATAGACAAAACACTAATTTCTTTAATTATCAAATTAATTAAATTAATTAAAAAATCAATTAATTACAAATATATTATGGGTGTTTAGTCACTTGGTGGCCGAATTTCTTTTCTGAAGAAAAAATAATGCAATAATGTAACGGTCAATTATGATTTTGAAGGGGAAATAACAGAAATTCAATTATGAAAACCAATGGTCAAACAGCAATTAAAATAAAATATTAAACCAAAAAAAGAAAATAAAACAGGAAAAAAAGAAAAGATATTGCATATATATGGATGTAACTGCGCGCAATATATGATTGAGTAATGATATTCGGACACACTGTAATCAGCCACACGCGCTAAAAATGATAATATAGGTTTTGAAAATGGAAATAAACCCTAATTGGGAAGCATAAACCATAGGAGGGAAATGTGATTATTTCCATTTTTATAGTCAATTTTTCTTTTTTTTACGCATGTGGCTGGCCACAGTGTGTCCGAATATAATTACTCTATATGATTATGCTACAAAAACACATAGTATGATACAGCTGGAATAAGTTGCTTACTTTTGCTTCCTTCTAATCTCAATTCAAAAGATCGAACCTATATTTCACCAGTTTGAATCTTCTACTCCCTCTGGTATTTCATCCTCTATTTCATTCGTCGGATTTTTGACATTTGGCGATTGAGATATAATTATATGCCCTATTTAGATGGAATAAACCCTAGTCAATGTCACATGTCATTTAACCAATGGACGAAATAGAGAATGAAACACGAAATGGGTGTAGGAAATCTGATTTGATATTTCACTGCCCGGCTTCAGCAAAGAACAAAATTAACCACTTGCACCAATTAATCAAATACACGTTTTCTTTGCACAGGTAAAAAGCTCTTTATTTTTTGATTATCTTGTTTTAAGTGTCTTTATTCTATTTCTATAGCATTCGGTCGGAGAGCGACGGCAGTCGACGGAAGAAATTGAGAGCCGGCGACGGCATTCGGTCTCTAAATACGGGATGCCTCAAGTAATAGAACCCCGACGCCATCGCCACCATCTTCGTCGGAACCAAATACAAAACGAACGCCAAAACCAAACAAAACCCCACGACAATCCCCGTGGCGCGTGGGTCCCTCCATGTCACCAGCGCCTGCACCCGCTCTCCCTGAGTCGCGATATCCCCCAGGATCGTCTGCACGCGCGCCCCCAGCATCCGCAGCTTGTCGTACCGTCCGCGCACCACTTCATTCGGCCTCGCGCACGGCATCGCGTCGAACTCCTCGTCGAGCTCTTCGCGGTCCACGGCCTCCGCCAGCGACAGCTTGGCGTCGAAGTGGGGCAGCGACGCCCTCGACCGGAACCTGTAGTTCCACGCGCCCACCGCGAACACGTAGAACGCCAGCGTGGGGACTATCAGGTCAGGAAACCACACGAGCATCACCAGCAGCGCGTGCACGAGCACGGTGGCGGTGGGGTTCTTCCACGAGCGCGTGTCGTCCACCCACCTGAACACCTCCACCGCCCCCGCGATCACGTTGATGATCCGGTACCAATTGGCGCGCACCCTCCGCATGCTGAACGTGGCGTGCTCCTGCTCCAGCATGTGCCCCACTACCTCGCGCCGCAGGGGCGGCTCTGAGCGCGAAAGGTGCGCCGCCACGGTTTTCACGGCAGCGCACCTCAGAGACTCCTGTTGCACCATACCTAGAGGCTTCAGATGGTGCATCGCAGGCAGCAACGGCTGCGAATACACGTGCAGGAAATCGAGGGTCGGAGTTGATCGCACGAATCTAACGGCCAATTCTATCTCCCCCATCTTCTTCAAACCGGCTTGCGACAGCAACATCAACGGGAACACGCTTCTGTAGACCTTTGCCGTAGTCAACGTAGAGATCCGAATACGCACCTTTCCGATACGGAAGTCGGATACGGAGCCCTCCGATTCGAATGCTTCCCAGCTGTCGAAAACTCCGACGGTGAGTACAGTAGACGGGTCGTAGACCCGCCACGTGTACTGCTCGTTCCACCTCGGTTCCAGGCTGTCAGAAATAGTGCGCGTCCGCACCCATTTGTTGCCGTATTTCGCGACGGCGTAAGCGTCGGTAGAGCCTTTAGCGTTAATAGTTTTCATCGGTAGCAAATTATTGCATCCAATAATGCCTAATTCAATAGTTCCGATTGGCGGTTTCCAAAGTTGCCGAGCTGTAGGGCGGTAGTCGCTGCAAACATGAGCTCCTTCATCCATCACATGATATCCGCCATCGAAGCATAGCTTCAAGTGGACCCTACCTCTGTATACTCTCTTCTCCTCATTCGTATCCTCCAGTGTGAACCACCTCGAGGCAACATTACGGTCGTCGACTCGTCGTTCCACGGCGGTTAGAGGTACTCTAGCAACGCCGACGATGACTTGCTCCTTGGGCGCCGGCCTGTGCTCGATCAGGAAGAATATGAGGGTGTTCTCGGCCGTGAAAGGCTCGGCGGCGACGAACATCAAATCTTCATTCCACGACGGCGCGCCGCTGCTCGTCACCACCGGTTTTGTTTTCTGGACTTGAAACCCTAATTGCGCCTTCAATTGGAAGCTTGAATCCTTCAAGCGCGTCAGCATGGAGATATCCTGTGCTTCGATGACGGTGGATCGGAGGTACCATAGTTTAGGCGATTGGTACACCTTAGATCTGGAATTCGCGTTGGCGCCAACCGTGTCAGTCTTCCACGCGTCAGGGAATGAGTCGTCGGCTTGGGTGCCGAGCCACGTGGCCAGCATGAGGTCCCCCCTGTGGGCCCCGCCGCCCTCGAGACGGTACCACTGTGGGGCCAGCGGGCTGTCCGGGGGGTCCCGCAGGGGGATCTCGCCGACGTCGAAGCATATGCCGCCGAGGAAGTCGTGCCCGACGTCGGCGCCGAAGGGGTCCCACACGGAGACCTCGAGGATGGAGGAAGAGTCCTGTGAATCACGGGCGAAGGCGAATGTTTGATCCCAGTCGAAGAATACGGTTTTGCTGGCCGGTTTCGAGACGACGTGGAAGCCGGAGACGGCGATCTTGACGACGGGGCTGCCTGCCGTGGGTAGCGCCCGCGCCCGCACCACCCGAACGAAGAGGTAGTGCATTTTGTCGACGAGGTCGAAGGAGGATGGCTCCATGGTTGATCTCTCGGATTGATCGGAGATGAAGCTACTCACCGACGACACGCGGCTGATCGGCTGCGGACCGTTGATCATATTATTAATCTTGACCTCCGGCATGGCGGCTGATGAGACCGATGCCATCACTTGATCAGAGTTCCGATCCACCGGCGCCACCTCCTCTTTCTGCGGTGGTGGTGGTGGCGGTGGCGGCTCAACTTTGTTATCGGTTTGAGCCTCCGGAGGAGGTGGCGGAGCAGTTTCAGCAACTGGTTTCTCTTCCGGTGATGTTTCATTCTTTTCATGATCGTCAGAAGGTGGAGGTGGAAGATCGGTAGGGGTAGCCGCCGGCGGAGGAGGGGGTGGAGGAGTAGGAGGAGGGGGAACGAGATCGTCGACGAAGTAGATCTTCAAGCCGATCTCGCCTTGGATCCAACTCAAGAGGCTCTTCTTCTCGAGAGGATAATAGATAAGAGCCTCCTCGCCTTTCTTGACAAACTGGGTGGAGCTGAGGCGCACCCTGCCAAGGAAATTACTCCGGGTTGTGGGGCCCACATTCTTGTCGTGGAAAAGGTCGAGCTCGAGCATGTCGCCGAACACGTCGGAGGATTTGCCGACGTTGAACTCCAAGGTGTCGTTCCACGTGGGATTGAGGTCCCGGATCACGGTCCTCGTCTTCCTCCGCTGCCCATGGAAGTCGAGGACCGCGTACGGGCTCGACGTGCCATGCCCGTCTTTCGGTATGAGGTTCTTCGCCTCTACCACCTCCACTATAAGCTTACATACTGTCGCCATTGTTATAATTTTTTGAATTTTCAGTAAAATATCTTTGAGTAATACAAATTTTCGAGCTAAATACGCTCACATTTTGTGTTTTGATGAATGGAATGAGATTAGAGAGAGAAAAATGAGAAAGAGAAGGGTTGATTGGTTAAGAGAGAGAAGAGATATAGGAGTAAAGGGTGCATGGATGCTGATTAAGATGAGTGGAAATCTTTGTTGGCAAGTAAGAGTAAGAGAATGAAAAAGTAGAAAAAGTGGTAAACTTCATGTGCAAGAAGGCCAGTCAAATTTAGTATTTTGGCGTTGCTTTTCTTCTCAAGATAATAATCTTTACCACCAAAGATTCCTTCCCTCTCTTTTTCATTATCTTTTTATGTTTTTATTATTTTCTTTAATTGTGAGGACGAGTTTTTTAATTATATCTATGAGTAGAATTTAGATCCGCCTGAGGAAGATAATCATAAATTATTCACCTAATGCGGTTAACAGGTACTGGTTCTAGCATAATCTAGGGCTGTGATATCATCCATCAAAATAACATCTAGATTTGAGCTTGATATATATAAGTAAAAACGAATGTATTATATCTACATTTCTTAAACTGTTCCAGCTAATTAATATCTTGTTTTATTAATCAGAAGTTAATTTTCTAAAGCTTGATATTGAATCTACAAACCTGTATGTTTGTGTATTTCACTATGTATTGAACAGAATTAAACTAAGGTAACTTCATTTGATTGAGCTGCTTAAGTAATAATGCGTTCGTCATATTCTTAAAATTGTGATTTAGGCGAGACTGAAATTTACAATGTTTTCATCTTTTTCATTTTAAAAAGAACAGAGAATTAGATTAGAGTGAGAATGTAGTAATACTGAGTGGTGACTAGTGAGTGAGTTGTTCACTTTTTGACAAACATCCTTTTTTTTTCCTTCACCGACCGACCTTCCACGTTCGTTACACGGACCATATCGCTGCTTTATTTCTCTTTTTTTGACTCAATGTTATTTCCCCTCTAATTAAATAATTCATTTGGATGCCCATTCCAATGTACAAAGTGTGCTTTGTACCATTTTTATGCCTAATTTAATGCTCCTCACACGCTTTATCAATTTATTTTCTAAGATACCAACTAAATACTTCCTCCATCTTTTTTAAGTGTCTTATTTTAATTTTTTTATCCTTACTGAATAAGTGTCCCATTTCATTACTTTGAAACTTGATGTAAATTTTGAAAGGAACAAAAAAATATGCAAAATTTTCCATTTTACCTCAATCATAAATTTTAATTATTTACTTTTTAGTTTTATAGGCAATAATTATAGATAAAAATAGTAATTTATCAATTTTCTTGGTATGTATATCTTGACGACGGAGGACATTTATATAAGAACAGTGGGAGTAGCGCTTAGTACGTATTTTCGGTTATTCTTCTTGCACATGTTATATTATTGCTCCAACTATGCATAAGTTGTACAATATATTCCTTACACTGTCGAATAGTAAGAAACCATCTATGAGATTTATCAACACTTTGTATTGAAAAAAGAAAAAAATTATTGGCGAAGTTTGAATTTCACCTACTCAGACCTTGTAAGTAAAGCATTTCGTGTCATACGATTTACCCAATGCAGCTTCAGGCTCCCTCATCGCATGAAAAACATTTACGAAATTGATCAAAATCTAAATTAGTGGTCTTAGTGAGTTTGATAGTATATATGCTTGAGCTTAAAACTCAAATCAAAGAGGGAACCAACTTTGCAACTTTTCCTCGATTTTGGCCGACTATTCCGGTAGAGTAGGCCAATTCAACTTTGGTTGGTTAACCCAGCCAATCAAATTTCAGCCCAACTCTTTAAAAACGAAAAGGAAAGAAAATAAATAAGCTTTTACTAATACTCCCTCAATAGTAAAACTATTTTGGAAGGACACAGATTCTACTCTATCCAAACCACTCATATTGTCATTGTTTCCTTGTTTAAATATCTCACTCATATTGTCATCATCAAAATAAGGAAAGTTTTCACTTTTTAAAATCCTACAAAAGTGATGGGACCTATCCACTTTCTATCTTTTGGCCCTTATTCTTAATTTTCGTGTCGTACAGTAATGACAATATCAATGAGTCGGAAATTTAGGTAATGAGTGAAGAAAAAGATAGAAAAACTATATCCCCTCTATCCACGAAATGATTGTTACTTTTGTCATTTGAGTTCGTCCACAAAATGGTTGTCACTTCCATTTATAGTAATAGGGCCCACATAATACATTATATTTAACTTTATATTTCTCACTACTTCACTCATATTTATTGTAGAACCCTTACTCCACTCACAATAATACCCATTATTATCCACTACTACCTACCATTATCATAAGAGATGGACTTCAACGCAACTAGTTGCGCAACCTCTTCGATCCATGTCCATACCCGCAACTAGTTGCACAACCGCTTCGATCCATGTCCATACCCGCACCCAACCCCCCAGCCCACAAACCTGACGTAAGCCCAATCGTTCCCAGCCCACAGCCCAATCCCCGCAAGCCCTGCTTTAGTTTAAAAAAAACTAGTTGCACAACCGCTTGGATCCATGTCCATACCCGCACCCAAGCCCACAGCCCACAGACCTGACGTAAGCCCAATCCCCGCAAGCCCTGCTTTAGTTTAAAAAAAAATAGCAAATAATGCTCCCAAGGAGAATAGAACACGGGTTGCCAACTACACAAAGCTTTAAGTACAAGCCACTTACCACTAGACTAAAGCCGTCTCTTATTGTTATGAGGTAGCGAATTGAATTATAGGTTTTACACTTGGTTTTATTGATTTAAAGTACCATTTCGTTTTCTTTTTTCTTTTTTCCGTTTTCTTTTTTCATTTCTTTTTTATTTTATTTTTCTTTTCATTATATTATGTGTCATAACTGTTATTCAATTTATTTTATATTTTTCAGATTTTTTTTAATTTTTTTTTCATGTTTTAATCTTTTAAAGTATTTTGCTTTTTTTTTTTTTAATTTTGTTTGATCATGTTAGTCTCCTATTATTCATTTTATTTATTTTTGAAACATGACATTTGTCCATATCAATAATTAATTTTCATCACGACAACAATTATTTGACCGAATTAGTAAACATACAATTTATCGTGAACAAAAGTAAACATTGTCATTAAAAAAAGTAATAGTTGTGAAACATTACCTTTCTTTATATCAATAATTACTTTTCGTCACGACGATAATTACTTGACCAAATAACTAAAAGTGTAAGTTGTCATAAATAAAAGTAAACATTATTGTTAAAAAAAATAATGATTGTCAAAATATTACCATTCTTCATATCAATAATAATTTTTCATCACAACAATAATTACTTGACCGAATTACTAAAAGTACAAGTTGTAGTGAATAAAAATAAACATTGTCGTTAAAAAAAGTAATAGTTGTGAAATATTACTTTTTCTTCATGTCAATAATTACTTTTTAAGGCGACAATAATTACTTGACCAAATAACTTAAAAGTACAAGTTATAATGGATAAAAGTAAACATTGTTGTAAAGAAAAGTAATATATTTAAACATTATAATTGAAAAAAAAGAATAATTATCATTTGTTTAAAAATTTAAATAAAATGAAGTAAGAAAAAATAATTAAAAACGGAAAAAAGAAAAAAAAATAAAAAAGATGGTAATAAAAAATAATTATAAAAAAGAAAGAAAAAAACCAGAAAATAAATAAATAAACAAATGCGTCGGAGGAATCGAGTCGGGCAGAATGAGGATCTAGAGCTCTAAACCTCCATCCAAAGCAACTCCGCCACCATCCTTACATTGTATATTGAATATTTTTATAGTATATATTATATGATAACTCAAATAATTAAAAAAATAAAAATGAAAGCAACAGGTTTCGAACATGTGCGACTAAATGAGCAAAGCTCTAAACCTCCGCCCCAAACCACTCCGTCACCATCCACACTATAAGTAATTTTCACATCATATATTATATAACAAGTGCAAACCAGTTGCACTGTATGCAATCAGTGTACTGAAATTTTTGTGTTATCATAAAATCCGTGTCGTCCATAATATGACAACCATTTCGTGGACGGTGGGAGTACTTTTGAAATTGTTGAGAAAAAACCATGTTAGAAAATAAAATAGTCATGACAGCCGAAAAAAGGAAAGTAACTTTACTATTTGAGGGACTTATTATTTAGTGGATCTCCTCTTTCCTTTTTTTTTCCCCCCTTTTGTAGGACATGTCTCCTTAAAAAGTATAATAGAGGCAACAAGAATGGTATATTAAGTTTTACCTTTGTCACAGGGGGTTTATGTTCCTTTTCCAATGGCACAAATAATAAAGAGGTAAAGAAATAAACTTGAACGAGGGTGATCTTACCGTACCATTAAATCCAATTTTTCACTTTTCTTTATAAGTTCACTTCATTAATGATAATTATCGTTTCGTATTTTAATTAATCATATGGTTATATCTCAGTATGAACTTGTTGAGTTAATTATTATACATGAAAAGTCATGCTAGTTTGAGTGAATGTACCATAACAATAGAATTAGAGTGATTCAAACAAGAAACTTTCATAAAAAAGGGCAAGTAGAATTACTGGA
Organism: Schizonepeta tenuifolia; assembly: GCA_029490685.1. NCBI lineage: Eukaryota > Viridiplantae > Streptophyta > Magnoliopsida > Lamiales > Lamiaceae > Schizonepeta > Schizonepeta tenuifolia. Next base: position 6,008,968 of record CM055958.1, read on the forward strand.
AATCCAGCCAAGATTTAAATACTTTATTGCTTTCCATATGTTCATCTAAGGAACTACATTCTGCTCACATACTTGTACAGTTCAACAAAGGCCTAAACTATCAATACTCGACTTTTATACAGCTTCGGCCCCAGAAATAAAATGATCGAGCCAATTCTAACTATGCATGTGCCGTCACTTGCAGATAAGCACGTAGAATATGCAAATCTAAACCGTGATTTTATTATTAGGGAACGAATATACTAAGAAAAAGAATTGGACGCAACTTTAGGAAGTTAAAAATTGAACTGTACAAGTAATGTACAAAGGATGAAACAACTAAATGATACCTTACTACATCTTCTTCCCTTTCATGACTGGTTCTTCACAATCCTCACATTGCTGTAAAAGCGCTTGAGGTCTTTAATAGCTTTCTCTTCGATCTGAATTGAACGAATTGATGAGGGAGCATCCATCTCTGGTTTAAACCAACGGTTCGACCCACCAGACTCTGATGGTGATCCTTGACCAGTCATCACAGAGAATCCAGTAGTTCTGTTGTTTGGGCTATGACAAATTCCCGGCAGCTGCTTTCCCTGAACAGAATTATAGCAAACACCGATTATCATTTTAGCTAAAATTTTTGTAAATACGTAACAAAGAAGAAAGTACATGTGTACATAATAAGACAGCTTCCTGGTCTGAAACGAACATCATAACAAGGTTTCTATCCTAGCCTGCAGAAATGTATATAAGAGTAGCTACTTGCAATGTATATACAAAGAAAACGGAACAGATATAGGAATGGGAACTGGCAGACACGCGCTAGTTACTCATGATAGCAGTCTTTCTTTTACACTTGGTCATAACATAAAGCGCAATCACACAATGCAACATATACTTTGCACACACTTCCACTATTTCTTATGGTTTTTTGCAGTAAACATCATTGGTCACACTAGCATAAAGATATGGAGTGTTTTCAAGTATTAAAAATTGAAATAAATAATTAGTATTGATAAATAAAATAAAAACATCAGCGACAAATAATAGCTATCCATAAATGCAATACTAAAACAGAAACCACCTAGCTCGTGTCACCTCCAAGTAAAATTGACAAGTACTAAAAAAATAATCAGTACTACACAAAAATAAAATAGAAAAAGAAAGAAACAACCCACAGAAAGAGCTATCAATAAATGTGATACTAAACCAGAAACAACCTTGCTCGTGTCCATGTAAATTAATTACCAACCTAAACATATTAAATGTAAATCATATAGGTATATGCCTTACATAATAAAAATATCCATTGTATCAAAATTTGCCTATTAACCAATTACGGCCTAAACTGTTTTATTTTAAGTCATCCGTCATCCATAACGATCTATGTTAATAAACTGCCTGCAACTGTCTACTAGTTTATATCCATAATTGCTGTACAAAATAAATGAGGAACCACCTTGCTAAATCCTTACAACTAGAGATGTTTGCATCCCTTCTAATCATACCATGGTGCTCGGAAAATAATAATAGCATTAGCTAAATGGGGGGGGGGGGGTGGAATGGCGTAGATATGTAATTTCAACCTTCCAAATTATGGGCAGAGATGAAATTGTGAGCACAATTCACATAGAATATGCGGGGGGTTTGTTAACAGCTCAATAGATGAAAGCTTGCAAAGATTAACAAAGCATACCTGCTGAAACTGGATATCCCTCAGAGAGGGACGGGAAACGGAATGGGAAGGTGGAGTTACAGATGCAGCCCAAGGTGGTGTGTTCCTATCTTCATCGAGTATTGATACCTTCTGAGCAGGGATCATAGCTATTGGTGAGGAACATATAAACGAACTTAATGGGAGTTTCCCATTGTTGCCTTCAGAATGATCCTCCGACTCTTTCTTCTTTGTAGGCTTAGTCTCAGTCTTGCTCTGCTCGTCCTGTATAAGTCGAAGTGACTTTGGTCCCAGAGAAGCTTTAGCACCACCCCAAGCAGGACCCTCACTTTTGGCCATCACAACAGGTGGTGGAGCAGAAATTTTTGGCACGTCATCAAGGGCACCACTGAGAAACATAGAAAGCCCACCTTTTCTATTCTTTTTCTTCGATGCAGTTGGAGAAACAGTCGCCTCTGGGGAAACGTCTCCAACAGCCTTACTATAAGATTTAGAAACCTCGGACTCCTGAATTGCCACAACACTCCTAGAATCTGCAGCTTTCTCCTATAGATTGTAAAAGATACAAAAACCGAATGTTTCAATTACAATATCGACAACAAAGAGAGGACAGCTTAACCATACATGAACTAGCAACACAATAAAGAAAATCGGAAGCATCTAGCTTCAATTGCAATTCAACATGTTTTTATTTAAATATGCTTTTTAATCAACAGAGTCAAGTAAAACAGAAAAACTGCTAATCAACAAGCTTCTTCACCATAAAATTGCATGCTATTAAAAATCTTTTGCAACATTATGCAGGAAACATTAACTCACCTGAACCTTACGGATCTCTTCTCGAACTTCAGCATTCAGGAAGCCCTTCATGAGTGGTTCAGAATCAATAGCTAAATCACTAGACTCCTCTTCCTTCTGAGCTGCCTTTTCTTTGCTCTTTTTTCTTTGTTTTTTAGATTCCACTTTTTTACTCCCTCTGTCATCTATCACAGAAGATGCTTTTGTCTGAACATTTTCAATTGGCGCACCGAGCTCAGCAAGTGAGTTCTCCAGTGCTGATCTCATTTGAAGTTTCGAAATCTGCTGGCCATCGAGTAAATGGCCCTTAGATTGTTTTTCCTCAAGCAGCTCAATCTGCTGCAACTTTTTCCTCAAAGCTCTGATTTTTTTGTTGGCCCCCTTCACGGCACCATCATCAGATTGTAGAAAACCATCCAACCTCTGAGCTCCTTCTTTGCACAAAATTAGCCCCTTTGTACCATCATCGCGTGTCCTGAGTATATCATCATCATCATTCTCATCTTCACTATTTATAATAGCTGGAAATTTAGCAGTGGGTGTAGGAAGTTGGCGACAACTCCATGGCTCTGATGACTTCAAGTCTAAAAGCTTCTCAAGATCAACCAAAATATCCAATGACGTGCCAGTAAAAGCATTTGTTGACACTGTGAGTATATAATCTAGATTACGGATCACGATCTCCTGCATTTTTTGACATAAATTAGGAAAGAAGAGGTTCGTAAACAAACTAAGAGGCAACAATGCAAGGAAACCAGTCAAAGATGAATCAGTTCACTCAACAGGCCATCACGTTCAAACTGGAAATGCAAACACCGTTGAAGGTGCTGATGTATTTACTAATACATATAATTCGATTCAAGATAAGTGATCAGCAACAAAAAGTTAACAGCATGCTAGAAAGTCTTTGATAGAAGACACGATGTCACAACTATGTCTACCAATTCATACAGAATAGTTCTACAATAGTCAGCAATTATACCCTGGGAGCTAAAAAGCAATGTTTTGTTTGTCAAATAAAGTGGATAGTGTTTTTTTTTTTTTAATCTTCCTATAGAGGCAATGTTCTTAGTCCCATTTCATACTTCATATCACCAATTTTTGAAGCTCTTGCTTGGAATGAATTTTGCATAACGGTTTGTAACTTGCAAATGTTTCGTGCAATCAGGGATCACCAAGTAGCAGCTCACGTTTGGATGTAAGAAATTATAGATGATCCTACAGCAGAAACTCGAGTTGTGGCGCTGAAAACGGTAACTTTCCTAGTTGGCTATGTTGATATAGCTAAAATGAAGGAAAATTATGGATGACTCCGCCAAAGACATTCTTTCAGTAAAACCTTGCTCACAGCTAATAACTGCTGCTGCTTTGACAAATGGGAAAAGCATCGTGCAATAAAGAGTACACAATACAATGAATATACAGTAAAGTATGAAAAAAGAGTTCTCAAAATCTTTCTTTCCCTTCACATTTCTTTCCCTTATTGCATAACATTATGGAACAGGTGATGCAGCTAACAACATGAGAGTCAGTGGAACAAACCTCACAATGTCTCTTGAGATCGTCTGCTCCCAGCGAATCTGCAATTTCAAGCAGTTGTATGGCATTTCGTGGCTCAACTAAATGCTCTGCAGCTACTTTCTCGCAGAGACTTTTTAAGCTCGGTACGCTTGGTTTCTCAAAGAAAATTGTAGAACCGGGCAGTGCTGGATTTTCAGTATCATCCTTCTGCATATTGGACGAGACATCCTCATACTCCACATCATCGAACATGAAGCCTTCGCGCAGTTCATCTAAGTCACCCTGGACCTTTTGTTTCTTACTGCCACCAGTCATCTGGGGAAGATAGCATGGATGATAGAGAGAGCTAACAATCAGTAAATGTGTTTCTCCAACTGATACTGATGTTGCCTTCTTCACCCCGTGCAGCCTAGTTGGAGTAGGTGGAGCATCTCGTCCCTTCTTACCATCCCACATATAAGTATCACCAGTCACAGTAACTGCAGCAGTCCAATACTTCCCTGCAGATATGCTAACTATCCCTTTCCCACATAGCGAATGTAACTGCAGGAAAAATGTGTACACATTTTATGAGAAATATTAAGTAATCGACATGATGGTAAAGAAGAACCTATGGAAGTAAAGCAACACCTGATGACACTGAAGTTGAGGATCTGAAGATGACCAATAGAACAATGCACCATCGTCTGCAAGAGCTATGCTGTGTGTCATCCCAGCAGCTACAGCAACAACATTAAGGCGTTCCTTGCGATGAAATTTCAGCACGGTATTTCCAGCTTTCTTTATATTTCTAGCAATGGCTACACGTCTAGGATTAACAAGTCGGTGACCCCACGTGAACACCTGCCAACCGTCATACTTCGGTGTCACATTATCGAAGCCCATCCACTCTGGGTATTTCATATACCAAATTCCGAAAGAAAATTCAAATAAAGTTTATATACCTCCCCATCAGACCCTAAAACAATAGTGTGATACTTTGCTGCAGAGACTCCAACAAGGTGTTTACCCTTCAAGTATGCCACCACCCTTGGGCTGTAATTTGAAGCAGAGTTAGAGGTGCCATAACCAAGTTGGCCCTCTTTATTGCAACCCCATGTATAAATTTCACCAGCTGCTGAAACTACCGCTGTGTGTTTATTTGCTGCAGCAACAGCCACTATTCTTGCCTTCAGGGAACTTACTCTACGAGGAGTGGCTTGTGTGTCAACAGAAGTGTAGCCAAGCTGACCCTCTGCACAACATAAACAGAAGGTAAAATTAATTCTTTGGAACCATGCCCGGATATTAAAATATCTGCTGGAGGATATAAAATATCTGCCGAACATCATAAAGCTGTTCCGTTCTTCCTGGTGCTTTTGCATTCAGGCTGAACATAATGTTAAAAAAAATGTTACTATTTTCATGACAAATTATGGAAATTTGACTTGCCTATAATTTGTAAAAAAAGTATGACTTGTTGTATTATTGTATAACCGCAGAGGCTATCATAAATACGAATTGAGCCATTCAATATTATTTACCTCTATTGGAACCCCATGTAAATACTTCTCCCCCCTCTGTGGCAACAACAGTATGATGTTTAGCAGCAGCAACAGCCTTCACTCGACGTGCACCTAAACCCGAGGTCACTTGACGAGGAGTGATAACTGCAGCTTGACCACTAAAAATGACAGTTGGTTAGGCCCATAGAAATTTTAACCAAAAATATATGCTCCAAGGGGGAGAAAAAAGTAACGAAAAATGAGAAGGTTCCCTGATTAAGATCATGTGTTTCACAAATCTTAATGTTTCACACATCCAATAGAAAAGCCAAAATCAATAGAAAACAGGGCAGCTACACAGGGGACTCTAAAATTCAGATATTCCTGATAAAGTGAAGAGACATAGTAATTTGAAAGAACATTCAAAAACATAGTTGAAAGCACACATTAAAATTTTAGATACACAATTTCCCACAAAAGCTGGTTTAAATCTTCAATCATTAATGTATAAACGACAAAATTAACTACCTATCACCTGTGTATATCGAAGTCAGGATGCCCTAAGCGGCCACCCCTTCCAAAACCCCATGTGTAAACTTCCCCACATGCACCAACTGCAACACTGTGGAACTTTGCGGCAGAAATAGATTTGATGAATGAGCCATGAAGAGATTCAACTTTGCATGGTAACTTCTGGATGTGTGCATTTCCAGTTCCAAGTTGATAGTTTACACCACTGCCCCAGCTGAAGACCTCTGTATTTACTGAAAAGTAACAGAAATGGATCAACATCCTACATACTTCCAGCAAAAAAACCAAGAATTTCAGGTTTGAGGGCACAGTAGCATACTTGAACTGCTTTCTGTCCCGACAGACTGCACTACAGGCCCAGATAGAAGATCAACAGGCGTTCTAGATTTTGAATCCCCCAATGTCAATGAGGCACCAAACTGGAGGAGAACACAAGCAACTGCTAAATGTCCAAAATGCAGAGCCCTGTGAAGGCTACTCCACTCTGATTCCCCATCCTGAAGAGAAGTGATTTTTAGAGGAAGTGATGAAACCATTTTTGCAATAATTAAGAAACAGGAGACATGAGACAGGACTCAAATGTTACTGAAGCTTAAGATCTTTTATCCCCTCCTGCACCACTAAGATAGGCATCTATTCCCGTACAATAGTATCTCCCTCGTATATAAATTTTGAAAATCATCACCAGTTTAAAACTTCATACATTTGTTGCAATACAGAGGCATAAGAAAATAGAACTTACATTAAGATTATTGCATCCATCGATTTGGTCAATTTAACTTTCTTCATACACTAGAAAATTAATGCACCACTTTCAAAATGAAAAGCTCTGTATCACTAATCTTTGTTTGTTGCAATACAGAGGCATAAGAAAATAGAACTTACATTAAGATTATTGCATCCATCGATTTGGTCAATTTAACTTTCTTCATACACTAGAAAATCAATGCACCACTTTCAAAATGAAAAGCTCTGTATCACTAATCCACTTAAAGATTTCATTTTTCATGCTCCAATCTGTATAAGATGATAAGGAATCCCCACTTACTCTCCTCTCTGTATTCTCTGGATCTTCTAGTCCAGGTTATGATAAACCAAAGAAAAAAAAATCAATTATAACATCCAAAGGGCAGATAAACTCGAATCCGCATGTGACACTGAGAACAAGAACAACTCCAACCAGTCATCATACAACGACTCAGTAAGCATCAACATAACGTCGAACAGATTCGAAGATCACAATGAAAAAAATGTACCCTTGCATTAGGGTCTGCGCCAGCTTCAAGAAGCCTTCTCACAACTGGTACATGGTTCCTCCAAGTAGCAATATGCAAAGGTGTGAGCCCAAACAGGTCCCTCGCATTAATGTTTCCCCCATTTTTGTTAAGCATCAACAAGGCTGAATCTACATTAGATACAGAGCCCTCCCGCACAACCAACCAGAGATCCTTACTCTGATGAGCGCTTTTACGAGATGTTTGTGTTGACTGCTTCTGGGATGGAGGTGAAACTGAACCCTCCATTGAAATTAACAAATGACTAAAAACACGACGCTATATAGATCTGCTGCCACTATTAGTCAATCCCCGCTCTAGATATAGAGTTACAGACGAGTGTAGATAGCGATCCTGTTGGTTTTGCAGAGGAACAATTCAGATCAGTTAACAAATAGGTATAATCAATAAAGCCTGCATCCACGCAACACCATTCTCCATTTTACTACAAAAACAAAGCACCTGATTGATTCTTGTCATGAACCACTGACGTTCCATGATGCACAAAACATCCTACAGACTAAATAGGCTCTGCAAAGTTAAACATTGGGTAAGCAACGTAGCAGTACGCATTTGTGCATAAAAGTACAAGGAATGTTGAGTTTTTTTTGTTTTTTTTTTTCCACTCCTTAATTTTATGGATGTCCATAAAACACATAAACATTACTATAATTTACCTTTTGCATATAATAGGACATTTAAGTCCGATGGGATAATCAGGCAAAGGAAAAAGATTTCCAATATGCCAGAAATCATCAATACAAGATCATTTAAATGAATCACATAAACTACATCAAGTTGGGTCTTCATTATCAAATCAACTCCCAAAATGCATTGGAAAATTAAAACCAAACACTATTACACACATCATAACATGACTGGTCTGAACTCAAGATCTCAAACCAAACATAAAAATATCGTAACATGATTCAGCATTCTCATTTAATCAATTTAACCATTTAAATTCCACGCCACCCTATAGAGAAATGATCTCAATTGTGAAACAAGAAAGCTGAATTGACGTTCAAATTTGACGTTGAAGTAATAGAACAGGCGATCTACCCACCCCACGGTTGCTTAAATTATCACCCTAACCAGACAAAAAAATGAAAAATTGGATCTTGGAACATTCAAAGTCGAAAAAAAAAAATAGAAAAGAAAGAAAGATAAAGGAAGACGGATGTACAAATGTTGAATTACGCAAACAAGAGGCAAACACTAAAAAGATCGCATCTTTACAACCCAGAAAAAAAAAATATTAGGGGGGAAAGATTTATGCATTAAAAAGGAACACTTTGATTTAATGAATAGAAGTCCACCTTGGTTCATTAGGACAAGTCCATCATATTCATCGGAGAAGAATTTGCAACAGCTAAGGCTGCCAACTTCAGCACTCTCTCTTTCTCTCTCTTACTTTCTCTCTCTATACATACATATAAGATTTGTGCGCATTTGTGGTTGTTTTGGAGTTAGTTTTAATTCACAGTCTCTACAACAGAAGCGGAGAGAGAATATACCCCAAAAGAAACCCGAACGTGAAGAACTCCCCAAGGAGCTCAAGGGCAAATTCGTAAATTAGACTAATTTTCATTGGACAAAAATACCCCGAAGTTTTTAGGAATTGACGCCCGAAGGTTTTATGGGAATTTGCGGCCACGATTTCCCCGCACCGCCTCAACGTCGGCCAGTATCGCGCAAGTGTTAGACTAATATGATGACACGTGGCATGTATCTTTTTCCCTAATTCCGATTTATTTGTTGTTTACGATATTTAACTGGAGGTGGATATTTAATATTCTTTTCATAATTTTCGCGTTTTATTTTAGATGTATTATTATTGTCAGTGGTATCCCTATGCACGAGGAACTAAAAGAATCTATCTCAGATATCCGGCCCAATGAAAATTTTCTTTTTATACCCAAAAAATTCGCAACTACCTAAATCAGTCATTATGTTAATACCTAAGTTACGGAGAGACATAATAAAGGAAACGGTTTTTCGATAAAAATTGTCCAAATATCCATGACAGTTTTGTAAATAAATGGTCGTTCATTTAGGATTTATGATTGCCGTCAATTAATTTTTAATTTGAAAGGGTTAATATACTCTTTACTGCTAAATGAGTAAAAACCCTTTACTTTTCAAATTTTATTTATTTCTAGGTGGGAGACGAATATGTTTCTCTTATTTATTTCTACTATTTTATTTTTATTTCGTTAATTCATTTTATTATGTTTTTATATTAATTTCATTCATTTAGGCGCATACTTTTGTTGAATATATTGTCATGAAAATAAAGTAGAGACAAAATAAGGAGAAGAAGTTATACGTTGTTTTTGAAGGTCAACGAACTGGAATCTTTTCAAATTGGGAAAATTGTACGCCATATGTTATTGCCTTTAAGGGTAGCTTGTAAGAGTCTTTTTCAACACAAAATGAAGCTGTGGAGGCTTACGAAAAGTATATGCAGATTAGAAAGAAATCGGAAGATTTATCCAACTACAATGTGAGTGAAGATATATTTGCCGATTCAAACTAATGCGATATGAAGTCACCAAATAATTCTAGTAATGGAGATGCAGAAGAGATAGTGACAAATAGTAATATCAAAATTAAATTTCATTCTTTTATATCTTTTTGTTTTGGTTTTGTAATGGGTGAATCAACTAAATTGTATTTATTAGTTGCTCGCAAGAGAACGAGGTCCTAATATAGTACAGCTAGCTAACTCAAGTCGAATCTTAAGGAAGGCTTAGCAGGGCAATCAATTCATGCTTTGCACAAGAAAATAAAAACATTCCTAAACATTCTAACCAAGTTTTTGTTGAGTTTTATAGCTAAGACTATTTAATAACTTAAATTAAACGGGAATTCAATGAATGAAAGAGTCTAGGATTTAAATCCTTCTCCTCGGAATTACTCAAACAAGTAACTTGCAATGCTCAGTCGATTAGTTCATTTTAATAACAATAACGAAGATTCCTATTTACTAACTTTCGTATTCATAGATAAGAACTTCACCAATGATATTATACAACACAATTAACCTATACGTTTCCGGTCAAGATTAACTCTACTTCAATCACATTCCATAACGAATTCATCTCTCGATCTCATTCGATACTAAAACATTCAAACAATGATCAATTGTTCAAAAGATTCAACAAACGATTGAAGTAGAAAAACGAGCATTCACATTTCACAAGTAATAATAATTCCGAATCGAAGAACTAAATCCTAGATTAATAAATTAGTGCATGCTACAGGAAATGAAAATAAAACAAAATCTGGAAATAAACATTGCATAAACGATACGAATTCTTACAAGAACTAGAAGTCTTCTACGATCAACAGAAATGAAGTCTAAATCAAAATATAAAAGTGTTTGAACAAGGAAAGGAAAGGAACTAAATCTCCAGAGTGTTTTCTACTTTTTCTAGGCTAAAAAAAACGAGAAAGGAATGGTTGTTCTTCCAAAAACCGACAAAATCCTTTTATAACATTGGAAATAACTGTCCGCCAGCGCTGGTGGGAACCCATCGCCGGCGGGAATCCTTCAGCGCAGTTATTTCCCGCTCCGGTGGGAAATTTAAGCGCAAATATTTTCCGCTCCGGTGGGAAATTATGTTTTTCTCCTCCTTCATCGAATGCATTTTTTTTTCCATCCTTTTCGAGCCGATATCGCATCATCATCCACCTACGTACCTACACACACCAAAACACCAAAAACCACATATACGACCACAACTCGTGGCCAAAAACGAACAATAACATTCAAAACACGCACAAATGATCATACGAAAAACACATAAAAATTAACTAAACAATTCCCCCACACTTAGCATTTTGCTTGTCCTCAAGCAAACCAAAGAAATGAGATAGAAATCAGACAAACATGCTCTTCCATCAAGAATATACGATTTCAAACTTCAGAAAAACTATAACAATCAAATGACGTCAACTTAAGAAAGAGTCGAAATCCAACTTAAGTATGTTGCCCGTCAAACAAAATTCTCAATCCGATCATAAATGTGACAAACACTCAAAACTCACTACTTCGTTAGTTGTCTTTATCAGAAAGTCCTCATATTAACAAATATAAACGATAAACGAGGAATATAAGGATGAATCAATGAGATAAGATCATTAGGTTCAAGCCATCGAAATTTTAATCCGAGTCTCCTAACGTGGTTTCCCATACTCATCATTTGAATATTCCAAATGAGAGGAGTAGAATCTCAAATTCACCTTATTTATAACCTCATTTTTTTTTGCAAGTAGATTAGGATGTTTTCACGAGGTTTAATCTTCGAAGATTCTTCAAAGCTTCCTCGTGTGGTTTCCCATGCTCATTAATCATGCCTTAAGAGACAGCGACTAAGAGTAGCAGAATCCACACTACTCACATTTTTTTATATTCTTATTTCTTATTTACAGAGAAGACAATCATTTAGGCAACCACGAAGCAAAATTTATCCCAAGGGTCACAATTATCACGTCAATCAAATTTCCAAAGACATGCCCCACAACAAAAGTCATCAATCACTCAAGCCCTCATTGGACATCAATTAACTATGAACTATACAAATCACAACGTGTATCTTGACAAAGCGCAATTCATCCATCTCTTATCAAAATAAACAATGGTAATCGAGAACAAGCAAAATACTAAACTCAAAACAACATAAACATGCACAAAGCACACAAAGAATAAAATAGAAAAGAACTCAATCAAGTACCAAACTAATCAATCACTAGAAGAAAATTTCATATTCATCCCCCCCCCCCCCCCCCACACTTAAAACAAGCAATGCCCTCATGGCTAAAATAAAGAGGAAATAAAGAAAACTCCCCTGGTGAAAACAGAAGATTCGATAATTGTACGAGTGGCACAACACGACACCAAAAACCTGCAAGAAAATTAAAGAACAATACCCAAAATTCTATGACAGTAATGTTAACATTCATGGGTTGCCTTCCATGCAGCGCTAGCTTTTAGGTTCCCAACCCGACCAAGAAAATATGATCCGAATTCAAAATCAAGCTTAAGCCATTCCATCAGTTGGATTAGCTCGTCTTCATCTTCCACACTTGTCCATCCTAAGGTTGATGGAGTCGTGCTCGTCCCATTTCCACGTGTGAAGTTCTCATTCACACTTAACTTTGCAGCATGGTTTGGATTGGCCTCTTTTTGATATGAGTGATCTCTCTGCAATACAATCTCAGTAAAGAAATCATCAGAAGCAATGATATAATGACAATGTTCAAGAGTAGGAGCAGATGGTGCAAAAATATTTTCAACTTTAGCGGCACTTGATACATTGGTTGTGATCATGAGAGGCTCTTTCAACAACTCTATAGGCTCTTCTTCCAAGTTCGCCAAAAATTCATTCACAATTTCATTCTCGTCCAATAGATCAATTATTCCAATGTACGAGCAATGTTCTTGCATAAGAGTTGAGGCTTGCAACTGATCATGGTTAACCAAATAGAAATCGGTTGCATCCTCGATTATTGGCTCCATAAGCTCATTCTTCTCTTCCCGTTGAACTATCTTTTTAACATCATCAGTGTGCAATTTGAGCATCGAGGCGGTCAGCAGCCTCAGCTCTCTATTGGCGTTCTGCCTTTTTTCCGTTCTTTGACAAATTGAAGCATAATGCCCATATTCCTCGTAGATCGCACAAGTTGCAGCTATAAATTATCAGTGCTCTTTAACTCTTTCCAACATGCGAACTTTGTGAGTCAATGCTGCTATCTGCTTCATTAGTTTAAAATAAGGAGTCTCCTCAATGGTAGGGTAAGCGTAATCCCACACGTTGCCTTGAAACAATGCCATTTGTATACGTTGTGCTCCAGAGCTAAAGCTGCTTGGCACGTATCATTCAAAACTTTCTCCTCCAAATATACTAATCGCTGCGCAAACAAAAACACAAAAATCGATCAAGCGCACCTGAGGGAGAAAAAGAAACTACAAACAATATACAAAAGAAGCACAACAAAAATCACAAAAGCACACAAACATAAGCACAAAAACAAATGCCTAAAGCCTTCCCCGGCAAAGGCGCCAAAATTTGAATCAACTAAATTGTATCTATTAGTTGCTCGCAAGAGAATGAGGTCCTAATATAGTAGAGCTAGCTAACTCGAGTCGAATCTCAAGGAAGGCTTAGTAGGGCAATCGATTCATGCTTTGCACAAGAAAATAAAAACATTCCTAAACATTCTAACCAAGTTTTTGTTGAGTTTTATAGCTAAGACTATTTAATAACTTAAATTAAAAGGGAATTCAATGAATGAAAGCGTCTAGGATTTAAATCCTTCTCCTCGGAATTACTCAAACAAGTAACTTGCAATGCTTAGTCGATTAGTTCATTTTAATAACAATAACGAAGATTCCTATCTACTAACTTTCGTATTCATAGATAAGAACTTCACCAATGATATTATACAAACATGCTCAACAATTAACCTATACGTTTCCAGTCAAGATTAACTCTACTTCAATCACATTCCATAACGAATTCATCTCTCGATCTCATTCGATACTAAAACATTCAAACAATGATCAATTGTTCAAAAGATTCAACGAACGATTGAAGTAGAAAAACGAGCATTCACATTTCACAAGTAATAATAATTTCGAATTGAAGAACTAAATCCTAGATTAATAAATTAGTTCATGCTACAGGAAATGAAAATAAAACAAAAGCTGGAAATAAACATTGCATAAACGATAAGAATTCTTACAAGAACTAGAAGTCTTCTACGATCAACATAAATGAAGTCTAAATCAAAATATAAAAGTGTTTGAACAAGGAAAGGAAAGGAACTAAATATCCGGAGTGTTTTCTACTTTTTCTAGGCTAAAAAAACGAGAAAGGAATGGTTGTTCTTCCAAAAACCGACAATATTCTTTTATAACATTGGAAATAATTGTCTGCCAGCGCCGGTGGGAACCCAGCGCCGGCGGAAATCCTTCAGCGCAGTTATTTCCCGCTCCGGTGGGTTTCCAGCGCCGATCGGAAACTTTAAGCCCAAATATTTCCTGCTCCAGTGGGAATCCCACTCCGGTGGAAAATTCTGTTTTTCTCCTCCTTCATCGAATGCACTTCTTTTTTCATTCTTTTCGAGCCAATATCGCATCATCATCCACCAACATACCTACACACACCAAAAAACCAAAAACCACATATACGACTGCAACTCGTGGCAAAAAATGAACAATAACATGCAAAACACGCACAAATGATCACACGAAAAATACACAAAAATTAACTAAACAATGGGTGTCTTAGTCGGTGTTGTAGTTCTTTTTATAGTCGGTTTTGTAATGACAAAAAAAATTGATTAATCTAATAAAATTAAATTATGAAGTAATTATTATGGTTGGAGGGAAAAAAATGAGGGAGGGAAAAATTTTATAGCCAAAATAGTAATTAGTGGAAAGAAATTAAGATTAAGGGTACAATTGTCACATAATATTTAAATAAATGGCCGAGCCATTTGAGAACATTAAACCTGCCGGTTTATAGATAAAAACCGTGTAGACATTTGGACATCCAATGTCCAAAAATCAGAACTTATATAATAAAAGTAAAAAACGGTTACAGGTAGTTGTAATACTAAAAAAGTAAATGATGGTACTAAACTACTCCGAAGTTCCATCATGGATCCTCATCCATTGAAGCCAACAATCAAATAATGCCACGTAGAATTTTGATGACGAATTTTATAATTATTTTTTCTTACTTATATTTATTAATTGACTATGGTTAGGCATAGTCTATACATATTCTCAACCGTAATAACTATGTGCGGCTTTTTTTGCGGGAAGTGAAATCTTTATTGGTCCCACGACCTCACCGAAGCATAGATGTTTTCCGGTGGTAATTTGCTATGATATTATCAACACGATTCTCGGAAAAATTTGTTATGGTGTCACAACCCGATTTCCAATGTATTACAATGACTAGAAAACAAGGGGCAGTGAGGTGGAACAACGAACTTTTACTCAAAGATAGATACTCGATAATTGAAGAATAACATCAACAACCAAACATACTCACAATTAATGTGGATTATCAACTAATGATTTCTCAAGAAACAAGCATTTGTCAAGATTTTGGATATCGATCCAAACAAAGGATTAGGTTTGGTTATCAATAAATGTTGCATTCAAAAAGTAAGTGGGCCAATTTTTAGCTTTTAATCATCAAGTGGTGGTGAAGTAGATTCGAAGAATCGTTAGATGATTCCAACAAGCTTTAGGTGGAATTCAGAAAGAATTTAAGAAATTATTGAACTCATGGGCTCTTTCATCTTTAGGGATCGAACATGCAAGGAGAGTTTATTTTTAAAAATAATGAAGTTGCAGTGGACTATGATCATCGACTCAAAATTCCCAAGATTATATGTATGAAGATACATAACCTCAGGCTTAAACATTTATTTAGAAAGTAAATAGCAACGAATCACCCCAAGCACACCGCATCCTTCCTCATCCGAGCTAACCTGGACGTTTTAGAAATAACATGCAGGGCGTGAGTACTTCGTACTCAGTGAACACATGCCAAAAATATTTGAAACTCTGCTCATTAGAGCTATATGATTAGACTTGCCTCTCTTGCTGCATCACAAGGGTTAAATATATAATCGTTTAAAAACAGTTCACCACTTGTGACAGCCATAAAAACATTCTCATACTTTTCTGAAATCGATTGCAGTCATTTATACTCAGGTATGAATCAATCTACAACTTATCTTTCTGTGGTATCAAGAAGTAGGCCTCCTCCTCGAACACCGTGATCGGCCCAACCGAAGCAAGGCTCACAGTCACCTTAACTAATGCATGCATTGTCCCGTATCTTACAAGACCTTAATAATTTTAACACGTAGATGATTGCATACCAAAATATTTAGAACATTTAGGCAAGTCAATCAATTTGAAAAGCACACGTAATACATAGAGAGTACACGCATTCATCATTTGAGTTTCGGTTTAGAAAGCCCACCTGTCATCCGGTGGTTTTGCTCGGAATACCTCGTTTCGTCTCGCTTCTTACTTCTGGACTCCACTCGCTTCTTATTATCGAACTTCACTCGTTCCTTCAAGGTTAACATTCTTATAAGGACGAGTTCTATTTCTCGGAAACGATAATAAATTCTAACGCTCGGCTGAAGGACTTCTAAATGACTCGGGTTTCCTTAATTTATCTCGGATTATCTAACTCGATCTTTTCCGGTTTCTCGATTCTATTCAAGTACTAAACCAATTGACTCTGAACTCAAGTACTTGATTTAAAAAAATATCTAAATATTTTATTAATAAAATAATCCAAAAAAGGACAAAAGTTACTATTCACACTTTACGACTCGTTTTTCTTGATTTCTCGAGTTAAACGAACTCAGAAAATTATGAAATTAACTCTCGGGTTCTAACATGTCAAATCATTCACAAACAAACTTTCAGATCAAGAATCGAACATTCACAAATAGATAAACGATCGACTTCGATAATCATTTGGAAAAAGAAAATTTTTCCTAAAATATTCTAGAAAATTCTAGAAAATTAATTTAATTATTTAATCATAATTATAAACTCAGTTAATCATTCAAGACTCGGTTATTGAATTATGATATCTCGACTCTGCTCGGTTTCTAGAAAATATAAATTATTAAACATTTATGAAATTAATTTCATTCTCATTTTATAATTTAACTTTAATCACTTAATAGGAAATTAAAACCAAAATTAACTTTATTAAATAAAGTTTTCGTCTTTTTCTCGTAAAACGTGCCATTGCTCGGAAACTTATTAACTCGATAAAACGATTCTAATGACGTCTAATTACTTTTACTTAACTTGATTATCCTTCTTATTTTTCATTTCCTTTGCATTATTTCTCATTTCTTTTTATTTAAACTCGATTTTCCATTAACGATCTCGATTTTCAACAACTTCTTCGTCTTAACTCGAATTCAAAAACTTAAAGAAGAAACTCTAATTGATTTCACTTCATCTTCATCATCAATTCATCACATTCATCAAATCTAACTTGAGTCTTCAAGAACTATCAACCTTGATCATCACTTTTAATTTGATTTTAATTAATAAAAATTTCTAAAAATTCATTAAAAATTTATTTTTCTTTTTC
The DNA here is from genome assembly GCA_029490685.1 of Schizonepeta tenuifolia. NCBI lineage: Eukaryota > Viridiplantae > Streptophyta > Magnoliopsida > Lamiales > Lamiaceae > Schizonepeta > Schizonepeta tenuifolia. The sequence continues at coordinate 6,026,390 of CM055958.1, forward strand.
TTTTTATTTTAACACTTTAATTCCATCAAATCATACATCATCTATATCATCAAAATATCAACTTTTTATCAAGAATATCATCAAGAATATCTCAAGAACATCATCTTCTTCATCCTTACAAAATTTTCGGTTCTTAAAAAAAATAACAATTAATTTCTTTCTTCCTTTTCTTTATTTCTTATTATCACTTATCTCAATTTCCATCTTCAAATCCAACCAAGAACATCAACACACAAAACTTTAATTTCCATCAAAATTTTCGGTCCACTCCCATATATATACTTCATCATTTTTCTCATTCAATCACATATATAGAAACTCTTAGATCATGATCTTGAACACAAATCCATCATCAAACTCAAACTAAGAACATCAACATAAAAATACCTATTTTAACTCAAAATTTTTGGTACTCTCATTATATATATATATATATATATATATATATATATCAATTTTTCTCTTTCAATCATCACTACACTTATATACTCACAAGGATCATGAACACCATAATCAAAATCCAAAACTCTACCCCTAAGCATTATTTTCGGCAGATTTTATAGGGGAAAAGAAATCGATTTTTAACTCCTATTTTCTTGCATAAAAATTACTCATAAGATCAAAGATCAACGCTAGAAAGAGAGGCTTCGATTCCCTTTCTCAAAAGATCATTTTGATTGAACTATAGAAGGAAGATAATAGAGGATTTCTTAAGTTCTAATCACTAGGATCAAGAAAGAATCAAAGAACTTACTACTCTTGAAAGGTTGATCAATCAAAGGGCTTCAATCCACATGATTCTAAGCTCTAAATCAAGCTAAAAATCGAGCTCCTCCATAGGGCACAAAGCTGCCGATTTTTGAGGGAAAGAGAAATGGTTAAATTTTAGTCTTAAATCGATCACCACAACGAGAGAATTTCGAATACCTTATTAGTATAGTCGTTGGATGGTCGGAGACTAAGTTGCCATTTTTGGAGCTTGAAGGTTGTTCTTCAATGGAGGAGAGAGAAATAATGTGTGTGTGTTTTATTGCCGTGAGGGAGAGAGATGAGAGAGAGATGGGTGGGAGAGAGATAAGAGAGAATCTTGGAGAGAATACTTATCCAAAAGAGAAATGATTAAGAGAGAGAGAAATAATTCAAGAGAGAAAGATTGATGTCGGCAGTGAGATATATTTGAGAGTAGGATAGGTTTTTAATTGAATTAGTTGAACCCGGTAGTCAAAAATGCGATATAATTTTCTCCGGAAGAAAAAGTTATTCGGTGCAATTTAACCCTAATTTCTCATTAAACTCTCAAACGCTTTAAAACTCACCACGACTCTTTCTCGACATAGGAATTCTCTCTACTTCATCTCTAACATCACCAAATAAATCAAGGATACTAGGAATCCAAGTTTCAGATCAAAAATCCGAATAACGAAGAAAACGTAAAAAGGTTACTATTCATATTCGTTTTTTCAAAGAAATAAAATTCAAACTCGATTCAAACAAACTCAGAAAATTCTCAAACATGCACCAATGGTCTTTGAATAAATTTTAGACTCAAAATACACTAATTTGATGAAATTTGGAAACAATTGATGAATAATGATTTATAGTCGTCGGTTACTATTCACTGAAAAATAAATTTTCTCAGAACTTTCCGAAATTCGAACTCAACCTCAATTTCACATACTCATGCTCAATCAATTCATCTCACATTCAATTCGGATAACCGAAATAAGAGAAACCGCGTAACGACACTCAAGGACATTTTGGTAATTTTTGCAAGAAAATTTTTATTTTTCTTGGCGATTTTATCACACAAGGGGACACATTTAAGCTCATAAACTCAATTAGGACAAACTTAAAGACTCATGAAAAATCGGGGTATTACATCCCCACCCCCTTAAAATAAATTTCGTCCCGAAATTTGCTTATCTTAAGAAAAATTTATTCGAGATAACTCTATTTTTATCTTAACTCTTAAATCTTACGTCGCGTCTTAAGGGTCATGGTGTCACCACCCGATCCTAACTAAAGAAATTAACTTCGCACTCGACTGCTGGATTTTATAATCCAAAATCTCCTCGGGTCTCTTCTCGCGACTCGAATCTGGCTCAAAGGCTGCGTCTTCTTGACAGTCTACTCACTTTGGATCGAAGATAACTTACGCATCTAAGGTGCGTAAAATTTTTTATGCGAATTTCCACAACTTGGCGGCAATGCTAATTCATAAGAAACGATATGGATCCTCTCTTAGGATTTTGAACGGTCAAATATATATATATCTCGATTTAAACTTTCTCTTTACGCTTAAACGGCGGATTTTGCTCTCGGAGGAAAAACTTCAGAAAACTCTTTATCTCTACTGCGAATTCTAACTCTAATCTGCAATCAACGATTTATGACTTCTCTTATTTTCTCTCAAATCTGACAAACAGATTCTAACATCTCTTTAACTCCTTCAGGTCTCATAACTTTTCTCTTGGCTACTTCATTTCAGTAAAGCGGAGAACAACGCTCCTTTTGAACAAAGCTTTGTACGACGCTATCCTTATCACTTTTGAATAACTCTTTGCCATAGGCAAGATAAACAAGGGTTTAACTTTTGCTCTCAATTGTCATTTAGTCTTAAATAACCATTCCAATATATCTTCTGAAACTTGGATAGTCCTTTCAGACTAATCATTCTTCTATGGGAGGTAAGCAAAAACCTTTCGGACTTATCTTCTAGCATTGTTTAATCAACTCTTTCTTGGAAACCCTTTCAAAACTCGCGGTGAATTTGGAATCTCGATCTAACATCGTCAAACTCAGATCTTCGCGCAACTTCATTGCAAAAATTGGAATGATCTCATTTCTGCTTTGGGATTGGAAAAAGGGTTGCAACGGACCGTAAAGGTTTCTGATGCAGAGACTTTCTTCTCATTTCTAGCTCGAAATTTCTTCTCTACTTAGGGCATCGGCCACTACATCGGCTTTTCAGGGGTACTAGGAAATCTTACAATTATCGTCCTTTACTCGCTCATGGCATCTTCTCGGTCTCATACTTATGTTCTTCTGCTCGAAGAAACATTCCAAATTCTTGTGATTTGACGAGATTCACACTTAACTTCTTACAGATGATATCTTCATATCCCTATCGCATGCGCTACAGCTGCTAATTCCAAATCATAATTTGGGTACTTTTACTTACAAGGTTTGTGTTGCCTTCAAGCAGAGGCTATAATTTTTTTCCATCTTGCATTAGGACATAATCTGGTCCTTTCAACAATGCATCTGTAATCCTTCCAATCCTCAATAAGGGTTAACACTGGAGCCCTTGTTCAGACTATAATGACGAAGGGTAATTTATATTTTAAGTTATAATTACTTGCAAGCACCATGCATGCAGTGCATGATTTCTCTGATTTTCGTGAGTAATTAAACATTAATGATATAGAATTCTAAGTATTTATGGTTATGCAATATGACTGAATTTTGAGTATTACCTAACTATGATAGGAGTTCATATGATACCAATTCATGTACAAGTAAAGAGTGACGCGGTAAGGTATAAGATAATTTCTTCTTGATGGTACAGAAAAGGAAGCATTGAAGCGACGTTATGCATTACGTTCGTATTCAAAGAATCATTCTTCTAATGATACATAAGAAGACTCTAGACCTTCCACTAAACTTTCGGCCTAATCATTTTTAAGCATTTTATTAATAGTATTTTTTGATAAATTCCACATCCAATGATATACTGAGTTTTTTTATATTGAAATGCTTTGTTTTCTATAATAACTAACGCAAGACTTTTTTCAAAAAATGTAAGCGTTCATAATGTGAAAAGGAAGTTTTGGCACGCTTCGCTTCTCTTGAAAGCATGACATCTACCATTTACGCGAATATTGGGCACATAATGACGTGGATGAAAAAACATGAGCATTGTGTAGTTAGTACGCCGAGTGGAAAGACTGGATCAACTTGCGGCCAACGTAAGACGGGGGTTGATGTTTATCTTGCTGAATCAGAAACACAAGAAAAGAACTCTATGTTTTTTTAAATGTGTGGAGCTTCTCATGGGGATCTGATGAAAGATTTAAAGGACCATCTGAATGTTTCTATCATTGAAATATTCGACGTCACTTTGCACAGTGAGGATGATGTTTCGGTAGTAGCTAAGAAAATCCCCAATTCAATACATAATCCCATTGACTTGAGTTCGAATAGTGAAGCCAGCAAATCAAAATTGGCGCCGATTAAAGAAACAAGTATATTTTGCGAAGATTTGTCAAAGGGAAAACCTTGTATGAAGGTTGCAACTGATGAAGAGTTTTGCTTTTTTGACCCTCTAAAGCCGTGTCCAAGAGAGTTAATTATTGCATTCAAATAGTGGTATTTTGACCCGATAAAAGAGGCATGTGATTCCAAACATCTTGTGGTAACAATTCATAAGTAAAATTGTGGAAGCTTTGTAATATTGACACAATATTTTTCTTTTGTGCATGATAAAGGAAAATCCGTCTGGGCTTTTAAGCAGGTATGTTGTGTTGCCGATTTTTTTTTTAAGACATTTGGGTAAAGAAGAATTGGTTGGATGATAAAGTACATGCAAATTATACCTTTTAATCTATATTTTAACTATTTTATACCATTATCTTTTACATTATTTACATTCTTTGTTGTAGCATGTTGATGCATTGATCAATCTGCTAATATTGAAAGCAAACAAAGCTCCACGAAAATTTCTTTCTCGATGGACATGTTTGGAGTACATATGTTGGGTAATGATATGATAAAAAAATATGTATTCAAGTTTCAATTGTTGGGTATTGATATGAAGTCAATTATTCAGTTTGTTCATATTGTAGAGTAAGTTGCAAAGGAAGAACATTTCTAACGATGCAACCTTAATGATGAAGTGCGTACACGGTAAACGTCCAATTCAAGGTGGTATTGCTTGGAAGGATGTCGATCATGTTTATGGCATCGAGCATGTTCTTGGTAATCACTGGGTCTGTTATGACATCAACATTGATATGCAGATGATAGTACGACTCGAAATCAAAAGTAAATGACTGGAAAGATGTGAAAGCTGAATTCTGCAATATAGGTCGCAACATTTCTTGGTTGTGCTATCAAGGAAATGTGATGGAAGATAGAGGACTAAAGGTCCCGTTTAAGGATGAGTGGGATGTTTTACTATACAAGTATCCCCCACAAAAAATTAATAACAACGAATGTGGCATTTTCTGCTATAAAATATATTGAGTGCATGACATTTGGGCTCTCGATTCACTGTATTGATCCTAAAGCCTTTGGGGATTATTGAGATTGCTTCTGCACTAAACTATATCACACCCGCTTTGATGTTTAAATTGTCTTTACAGGTGATGGACTGAAAGTTGTGTTTCATGAAACTGTTCTATTGATTTTGTTGAATAAATTGACTTCATCTCCTAGTTATGAGAAGTTTTTTAAGTTTGTTAATTGAGTCCATTAGTCACGGCCGTGGTTTAGAGTTTTGATGTTATTCATTTTGTTTCCTATTCTTGTGATTTGTCAACAAAGATCATGCTTATGATTTGTGTATATTATTATCATGTAATTGACCTTATTCTTGCTGATGAACATACTACTGTAATAACTTGATTTAGAATTGATTTAGAATTTCTATTCTTGGTTCTGTGTTCTGTTCTTTAAGAGAAAGTGTGGTAAGCATTAGGCCAATGATGTCTTGATAGGCTTACTATGTTCAATCACATGAAAGAATTCATGATCAATTTCTGGAATATTTTTGTCTGCAATGTATTGTTTCTCTTGTTGGTCAGTTTCTGTATTCTATTTCTAATGTTGTGTTTGAGATTTATGCAACCCTGCAATTGTCAGTTTTAGCACTTCTAAAATGCTAACAGAAGTATACCAACAATAATCTATATATGCTGCTCAATTTTTCGTGTTGTAGCTTTAGATAGGAATAAGCCGCATGAATTGTTTGGTTGGAAGTTTATTTTTCTAAATGTTCAAACCTTTTTTGAACTAATAATATATATGAATTTATCATGAGCTGAAAAACATCTTTTTAGTTTTATTATGATAGTTTGGAATTAGAACTATTTTGATTCTAAAACTTTATTGCGAGATGAGAGATATCTCTTCTATCCAAGAGGAGGGGCCCAAATCTAGAAAGAAAACGAGAATGAGAGCTAGGACGAGGAAAAACAACATGATCAGAAGTTGAAGCATTAACCGAGAAAAAGAAACATGCGTTGGGGCAGTGGATTCCATACTATGGCGCAACTTTCTTTTTCTCCCGATTCTTTCGATCTATTTCTTACCCTTGTCTTTTTCTCGATCAGTTTGTAGTTGTCAAATTATGGAGAGTTAGATTTCTATTTTTGCTTTCTTGATAATATTTCAAAATTCTACATACGATTATTAATAAAAATACATAACATCCATTTTGAAGCAGCTGCACGATTAAAAATAATAATTGGTCCCTACATAGATTAGGAGCAATAATCCCACAAAAACAGATGAATAACAGTTGTCTCTATACCTTTGTTATACCCAAATGTATAAAAATTATATTTACTCAATTTGTATTATCAACTTGTGACTCGAGATGTTGATTGTTTCTTTTTATGGTTTCATTAGCATCTAAGATACAAATGTTATTTGATAGGTGTAAAAGAAAATGCTCAGATTGTATGCTTTAAGATTAAATGATCATATATATACTTGAGCCCCAAACAACACAAATCAAAAATACTATGCATTCTTCAACGGGAAAATAACAATGTCTTCAAAATTCGTAAAATACAGTGTCCCTTTCAATATAAAGCGAACATATACGAGAAAGAAGAAGAGATGAACTAATTGCGAAAACATATGTTAAATAGTATCCACAGAATATACTTATGCATCTAATACTTAGACCAATTAACTTTTTTTCTAAACAGTGAAAGGAGATAAATACTTTTCACATATCAAAGTCTGCTAAAGGACAACAACGCTCGTGACATCCATTTTCTCTGAGTAATCAACCACCAGAAGGACCATAAGCAGGACTTCCAACATTTTTTTTCCTATAACACGTACAATTTGCATAACATACATGCATGCCCATTACCAGCTGGTAAGAATGCAGGAGAATATCAACAAAAGAGTTCCAAATATGCACAACCACTCACAATAACAAATCAAATCACAAGCTTTAGAAGAACTGAGAAGCCAATTATAAGCAGAGTTTAAAGAACCAACACATATATAATACTACTATATTAGACAACACTATATCAACATTCGTCTATTATTAATGCAATTCTCTCTCCCAAAATATCCAACATCATGAACATTCACCTTCTTTACTCTAGTTTCATAGCTCATCCACTCATCTGAAGGACATGCTACGATCAAGAATCCATGATAAATTAACTAACGATGTAAATTAAAAATCAATAGTAATGGTCCCGGTAACGAGTAACTGGTGTATTGGGGGGGGGGGGAGAATACACCAGTAGCAATTTTCGTTTTGCCTAACATCTTTTCACTGAGATATACTGCTCAGGTCAGTTTACTCACAACTGGAAGAGACAGTTGGAGTAGCTCTACAACGGAGTTGCTCAGTTGGAGCCAATCACACAGTTGGTAGTTCAGTTGACTCCTATGCATGAAGTTCAGCTGCTTGCACCAATTAAGGTTTTAAACAGTTATGCAATGTGGAAGATGGTGGAAGATAAACTTGTTAAAATAACTGAAACCTTAGTGAAATGGGAAGGGTTAATTCCCAAGTTAGTGCAGTGCATATGTTAAAGTTAATTGGTTAGGTACATAAATTAAAATACTGAATGTAAAGTACAGAAAGTAAGCATACAATATTTTAACGTAGTTCAGAGATCGACCTCTTACGTCCACGACTTTCTTTTCGGGGAAGTAATCCACTAAGTAAGCTTACGCGTGCTTCACCAAACGCCCACTTGGATTCCGGGTTCCAAGCAAACCTAACCCGTTCAATTCTGGGTTCGAACAAAACCTCTCAATACTTTTCCGGGCAAGTGTTCAACCTGTCTTAGATTCCTGGTTCTAAGGGACCAACTCTTGGATTCCTGGTTCCAAAGGACCTCTGCTTGGATTACGGGTTCCAAGCGGCCTGGTATTGGATTACGGGTTCTAAGGGACCTGATATTGGATTACGGGTTTCAAAGGACCTGGTATTGGATTACTGGTTCCAAGGGACCACTGGAATTTGATTCTGGGTTCAAAGTCAGACTAGTGTTTGGATTATTTCGGGGGAGAATCCAACAAGAGAGGTGAAAAGCTGTTTGCATCGCTTCACTCTTTGTGTTGTCTCTCGCCACTCTGGGGTGCTTGTATCAACCCCATTTTAGCCTTCTTGTGGAGACCTCTATTTATAGAGGAAAGGTCAAAGCCATCTGTTGGAAAGAGTCGTTTGACCTCTGCCAAAAGCATGACACTCCACGTATTTTACTAGTAACTTTTCCAGAAATGGTACCTGCACATTTATGGCAAGTTTCCATCTGACTTGTGCTCCCGAGTAGATTCACAAACTGAACTGCAGCTCCTCCGTCTTCGGCATCTTCTCTTCTCCGTTTCGAGACGTCTTGACTTTGGACACAACTTCTGTTCACGCCAACTGTATGCCTTCAATTGCGTGGTTCAGTTGTGGAGTCAACTGAGTTGTTGTCCAACTAAGTTCGTGCTTCAGTTGAGGTTGATGTCCCAACTGACCTTGAGTCTCAACTGAGTGTGATCCCTTAGCTGAGTTTGTGACTCAGCTGAGTTTGAGCCTCAGGTGAGTTCTTCACGAACCTCCTTCTCTAGTCCGGCTGACTTTTTCTGCTTGACTCTTGTAAAGATAAAATCCCTACGCTCAAACAGTGAGCTCTAGCTAAACAGACTAAAGGCAATCATCTACTCGGTCAAGGTCAGTTGGGTTTTAGGCACCTTTCGAAACCTTTATAATTTTTCCAACAATTTTCCCCTTTTTGATGATGCCAAAATCCTAACTGACATCACCATCCTTTTCTAATTGATACCACAAACTGATACCAGCAAGACTAAAAGATAGACTCAATTTTAGTCTTTAAAAGAAAAGCGTGAGCACAAAAAAATAAAAAATAAAAAATAAAAAAAATTAAATTAAAAAATGTTGACCTCGAACTTGGACAATGTGAAGTTTGTCAACAAGTGAGGTCAACTACCGAAGACCTTTTAAACACCAGCAACTTGTTATAACAGAAAACAAATTGGGGAGGATTATAGTTACAACTGAGTTCTTAAAAAAAAACTACAGTCTTAACTTCTAATCTACTCTAGGTCTTTGTCTTCTCCATCTTCTTGAGGAGGGTCTTCAACTTCCATAAGGCTGAGCTAACGTCAGTTGAAGGTATTCAACTTTCAAATTGAATACTTGTCTTGAGCTACGGGGCAAGAATGAGAAACCTTCGTCAACCTTCTTTTCATCAGGCTTAGACTTCTTCTTCCTCGCTTCTCTGAAGGCTCGAGGCTGATAACAGGTCTGTTTGAACGCCTCAAGCAGCATTATGAGGCACCTGACCACCTATCAACACTCTTCTTCAGCCTTCACAATCTCTATTCCTGTTGGCCTTCCTGCTGGAGTATTGTCACAGCAGAACTCTACAAGAGAGTTAGCCATCTTTTTCCCCCTTTTTGGCATCAGCAAAAAGTTAAAGAGGGAGAAGAGAAGCAGGAGGCATTCCAGGTTCCTCCTCTTTCTTCAACGATTTAGAGGAAGAAAGCTCATCTGAGACTAATTTGCCGATGAGGAAATCTTTGAACGGCATAGTCTCAGGAGGAAATGCCTAGGATAGATCGGGACTTCTAATGTAAAGATCCCAGATAACCTCTTCTTGTGACGTGAGATTGCAGATCTTCAACCCGATGTGCAATTGGAAGATCACCTCAAGGATCCACATTAGGTGGTTGACACCACAAAGCACCCACAACACTAGAAGCCCTTTGAAGTGTCTGCGTCTCATGAAGCCATGAACATAACGTTCTTGCTGAACCGATTGTTTCACAAATTCAGGGTGGCGGGAGAAGAGTTCCGTTTTGCAAAGTGAGAAGACATATTCTCGATCTGGTAGGTTTTTCTGAAGAAAAAGATAAACCTTAGCAAGAGAGAAACCACAAAGCAAAAATTTCATGAGAGAGAGGCAGAAAAATTTTGGAGTAGTTAAGATACGAATCCTGGATGAAATGTAAAATAAATTGCAAAGCCCCCAATTTATCGGGGAGTTGAGATCCAAATCAACGGATCAGATCAACTCGTGCAGTTTCTTTGAGATAAACGGCATATTTTAATGCACCATTTTAGAAAAAGCTATTCCAGGAATGATGGTGATGGAACCTGTCATGAGGCGGTGTAGAACACTCGCGCGCGTGAGGAGAGTTGGTGACACTATGTCAGCCCAATCACAATCTACAAGCATAGTCTAAGGGACTAGTGTCACAACCCGAATTCTAGTGTATAAGAATGACTAAAATCTATTGGACAGTGAAGATAGAACAATTGAATAAACATGACTCATAAGGGATAATACTCGGGTACAGAAGAAAAACTCAAGTGAAAGCGATGACATTTAATTAACTTGCTTTCAATTACCCAATTCAAAAGCTCAATAAAACAAGTTTATTACTCGGAGTATTTAAGAGTCGAGAGAATATCAAGATAAGTGTCGAGCATGAAACTTAATAATTAAATATGAGAGTTGAAAGAATTTAAAACACGATTAAGTATCGGTGTTGCAGCGGAATATTACATCAAGTCCCAAAGTTATATGTATGAAGACATATAATCCAAGTTTAAACAAAACTCGATCCGAAACAACAAACGCCACCAAGCACACATTGCCATCATCATCCGAGCCAAGCTGCACGTTTTAGAAATAACATACAGGGCTGAGTACTTCGTGCTCAGTGAACACATGTCAAAATAATTTAAAACTTGCTCAATAGAGCTATATAATTGAACTTGCCTTTCTTGCTGCATCACAAGTGTTGGAGTTATAAAACAGTTAACTTGTACATGCAATAAAAATATTTCACTTTTAAAAAGATTTCTGCGCAGACAATAATATATAACTCATGCATGTACCGGTTCTACAATCAAATATGGGTGTCGAGAAGTTAGCCTCCTTCTCGAACACCGTGATCGGCTAACCCAAAGAAAAGCACACGATCACCTCAATGTGTACACCCTGTCTCACACAGGACCGAATTCGTTCTCATCAAGTAGATGGTAACATACATAAAACTCAAACATTGGCAAGTCAATTAATTTAAAAACTCACATAATACGATAATCATAATATTTATAATATCGCATTCATCAATTTGTTTCGGTTAGAAAGCCCACTGAACTTTACTCATTCCTTCAAGAATAAATTCTTATAAAAACGAGTTCTATTTCTCGAATAAAATCGAAATCTAAACTCAATTATTCGGATTTCTACTTGACTCGGGATTTCTAACTTCCTCGGCTCGACTAATCGAACTTCCTCGACTCTTAACTCTATTCAAGTACTATATTAACTGACTCTCAGACTCAGGTACTTGACTCAACAACGTCCGATTATTTTAATAATTAAATAATCCACAAATATCAAGAAATCACTATTCACGTCACACGTCTCGTTTTTCTTGATTTCTCGAGTTAAACGAACTCAGAAAATTACAAAATTAATTCTCGGGTTCTAATATCACAAATGATTCACAAACAAACTTTCAGATCAAGAATCGAACATTCATAAATAGGTAAATGGTCGACTTCGATAAATAGATGGAAAAAGAAAAATTTTCCAAATATAATAATATATTCTAGAAAAATTCTTGAAAATCATATTAATTCATTTAATCATAAATGTTCACTCGGAAATTCATTCATATCTCAATACGGTCTCATGCTGACTCAATATTGCTCGACTTTTAAATTCTGAAAAATTTAAGTCTTTGGTTTTTAACGAAAATAGATTCGTTATACTCGAAATAAATCAAAGAATTCAAATACGGAATCGAATTCAAAATCCGGAACCTTTAACAAAATTTCTGGGTTTAATACTACGTCACTAGTTCTTGTAAAACGTGTCACTATTCCTCATAATACGTGCACGTGCTCGAAAAATTCTCGAACTTGACAGATTAACTTCAAATAGTTTCAATTAACTAATTACTCAATTAAAATTTCTCAATTTTCGTTTTTAACTTATTAAAACTCGATTTTCTTTGTAAACTTCAATTCTCGATAACTTTTACATTTTAACTCTAATTTAAGAAATTCAAAAAGCTAACTTTATTATCTTTACTCAAATTTTATCATCTAATAGTCCATTATCTCAAACAGCATCAAGAACTCAACATTCATACCTTATTTCTCATTAAATTCGATTTTCTTATAAGATATTTATATTTGTTCGTTTTTCGATTTTCAAAACTCTAATTTGCTCGATTTTAATTTTCTAAGCTTATTAAAGTCATAATCACTTAACTTTATTTTAATTTTAGATAATTGACTTATTAGTGCACAAAAACTTCGTTTTGGCATAACTTTTTCATACGAACTCCGAATTCAGAAATTCAAAAGGCTAACATACTTGTTTTAATCCAAATTTTATCTTGGAATCATCATTTACATCATATCTCATCAAAATCCCTTTCGTTTTTCTCAGTAAATTTACTGCACTTAATCAAAAATTCTCATACTCGATCTTTTTCATCATTTTTAAGTTCTATCGTACTTAGAATAATTCTAATTGGTCAAATTCATGATCAATTTCCTCATACAAGCTCAAACATCACAAAAATCACAACTCTTCTTACTACACATGTAAATCGGCACTCTCCATAAATTTAGCAAACAAGTCATACTTTTGATTTCTTCATTTTAACATGTATTTCCATACTCAAATTCATCACTAACATCATAAAATCATCAATCAAGAAGAATATAACCAAACTCTTATTTTTCACACTTAATCCCATCGGTTTTCATAAGAGAAATTAGGGGAAAATTATTCTCTTCTAATTATTCATATAAAACTTCTTAGATTAATTCATAGAACTCAAATCCATCATCAAACTTATGCTAAGAATCAAGGTATAAAAACTCCCAAATTCATTAAAATTTTCGGCAATAATTAAAATAAAATGATCATAAGTTTTTCTCTCTTAATTTCATATACTCTCTTAGATTAAATTATAAGACTCAAATTTATCATTAAACTCAAGATCATGATCAAGACACAAAAACCTCTCAAATTACTCATTGTTTTCGGCAATCACAAAAACTTAGGAATTATGGATTTCTTTTATTATTTTGATACATGGAAACTCTCAAGAACAAGGATTTATACTTGAAAAATTAAAGATCAAAACTCTCCTCTAAAACTCATCTTGATCGAACAAGAGATTGAAGAAGACAAAGGAAATTCTTGATCCCTTACTCACAATTAGAAGGAATAGAGGTTAAAGCTTGAATCCACACAACTCTTGGCCCCTTGAGCTTAAATAAAAATAAAATATAGAGGTTAGGGAGCTGCTGCTGTTTGGCAGTTTAGGGAGATGAAGGAAGGAAGAAAACTTCTTGATTCAAGAGTTCTTACTTGAAGTCGAAGAAATATGGATTGAAGCTTGATTTTCATGCGATTTGGAGCTTCAAAACCAGCTCCCATGGCTGCTCTCCATGGCTCGTTTTGGTGTGTGTTTATGTGAGAGAAATGGGAGAGAAAGAGAGAGAGGGGCTGCCGAGAGGAATGAGAGAGTGAGGGAGAGTGGGAGGTGTGAAAGTGGTATATGTTGAGAGAGTGAGTTGCACTCTCTTGAGAGTGAGAGTAGGCATTAATTTAAAGAGAGAGGATGAGCCTTATCGGCTGAAACGAGAGAGAATAATCTGATTTTTATCAGATAAAAATCCCCGGAAGAAAATATTTTCCGGTACAAAACATCCCTCTTTAATCGATTAACTCTCAAACAACTCAAAACTCACCACGACACTTTCTCGACATTCAATTTCACTCTAACTCATCTCATTCTTCACCAAATAAATCAAGAATATTAGAAACCTAATTTTCGGATCAAAACTCCGTATAACGAAGAAAACGTAAATAGTTACTATTCATATTCGTTCTCTTAAGAAATAAAATTCAAGCTCGACTTCAATAAACTCAAAAATTCTTAAACATGCACCAATGATCTTAGAATAAATTCTAGATTCAAAAGACACTAATTTGATGAAATTCGGAAATAGTCGATGAATAGTGAATTCTCGTCGACAGTTACTATTCATCAAAAAATTAACTTTCTCAGAATTTTCCGAAATTTGCACACATACTATATTTCATATTCTCCCGGTCATATAACTCTTTATATCTTCATTTTGAATCACCGAAATGAGAAAATTATGTTTTTGCCCTTCAGGGGCATTTTGGTAATTTCACAAGAAAATTTATTTCTCAAAATTTTTTATCACATAACTTCACACATAATCACATATAATCATATTTAATAAGCACTTAAGCACATTTAATCATAATTAGAACGATTAATTAAGACTTAGAAAAAATCGGGGTATTACAACTAGACCAGCTTTCCAAAGAGGTGACCGCTTGGCTAATTCAATGTGAATGACTTATAACAGATGCTCGAATTAAATTCAAGGCACCCTCCTTAAGGAACAAGTAAACATAGCATTATTCAGTCCGCGTTGACCATGACTGACTCTTCTACTCAACTAGCTCTCAACTGACTCAAGTCATCAGTTTAGTGGAGGTTTGAATCTATCACTCAGCTCAGCTGAATGGGAAGGAGAAAAAGCTCTGTTCCCCCTCAAGTTGAGATTCCCCCTCAACTTGTGATTTCCATCTTCATGGCTTCTTTTTCGGTTGGGTTGAGCAATCCAAGGAGTTGACACAACATCTTGAATCAAGCTTCCACCAACGGTTTTGTGAAGATATCAGCTCTCTGAATGTCAGTGTGAACTGGATTCACCATGATGGCTATAGCACTTGAGCTGTCACAGAAGATGGGTACCTGGCCAGTCTCCACTTTGTAGTCTCTTAGCTACTGCTTCAGCCAGATGACTTGCATACAGCAGCTTCCAGCTGCCATATACTCCGACTCAGTTGTGGAGGTGGCGACGCAGACTTGTTTCTTCGAAAACCAGGAAACCATCTTGCTTCCTAGGAACTGACAATATCGAGAGGTTGATCGCCTATCAACTCTATCTTCGGCTAGGTCTGCGACTGAGTAGCCAGTCAGTTCAATGTTATCATCAGTTGGGTACCACAGTACCATGTGGACTGATACCTTGAGGTACTTGATGATATTCTTTGCTGCGTGCAAGTGAGCTTCCCTAGGCTCAACCTGAAATATTGCACAGACTCCAACTGCGTAGGAGATGTTTGGTCGACTAGCAGTTAGATACAACGACCCGATGATCCCTCTGTACATCTTGGCGTCGATGAGCTTCCCTTCTTGGCCCAGGTCGATCTTTCAAATTGTATTCATTGGGATCTTCGTGGTCCGGCTAGAGGTCAGTCCAAATTTGGAGATCAACTTCTTTGTGTACTTGGACTGATTGATGAAAATTCCTTCTAGCGACTGCTTCACCTACTGCCCAAGGAAATAATTCATCTCTCCCATCATGGACATTTCGAATTTGTCCTTCATGAGTTGGGAGAACCTCTTGCACAGATCTTCGGATTTAAATCCGAAGATGATGTCGCCAACATACATTTGCACCACCAGGATGTCTCCTCCAATTTTGATGGTGAAAAGGGACTTGTCGACTGAACCTCGAATGAACCCTGATTCGAGTAGAAAGTCACACAAAATTTCATACCATGCGCGTGGAGCCTATTTCAGTCTGTATATGGCTTTCTTCAGCTTGTAGACCTTGCCATCACCAGTTTCGAAACTGGGAGGCTGAGCTACATAAACATCTTCTTTGATGTCGCCATTGAGAAACACACACTTCATGTCCATTTGCTAAACTCTGAACTTGTGATGAGCGGCATAAGCTAGGAAAATCCAAATTGCTTCCAGACGAGCAACTGGAGCGAAGGAATCCTCGAAGTCAATTCCTTCCTGCTGGCAATAACCTTGAGCTACCAGTGTAGCCTTATTTCTCACAACACACCCAATGGCGTCACACTTATTTTTGAAGATCCACTTTATCCCAATTACCTTGACCCTCTCAGGTCTTTCAACAAGTTCCCATGTAGAGTTTTTGAGAAACTCATTGAGCTCTTCTTGCATGGCTTGGGTCCAGTGGATACATCTCAAAGCTTCCAAGATGTTTTTGGGTTCAAGCACATCTGCCACAAAGCATGCAATCATGCTTACATCTCCTGCCTGTTGCAGCTTTCCTAGTATCCTGAGCTCGTCAGCATACTGTGCTTCCAAAGTTGGTTCATCATCAGCTGGGGTTCCTGATTGAGTCGGAACATAAGTTGAGGAATCTACAACTTGAGTTGAACGTTTGGTTCGGACGTCGGCTTGCAGATTTCCTATCACGAGATCATTAACGTGATCTTCATACCAATGTTTGTGCTTCATGGCTCGCTTGGTTGAGTCGAGCATCATGATGGAATAGTCCGGTCTTGGAGATGTCGGAGGTGCCGATCTTGGTGATCTTGCTTCTGGTGTAGTTCCATCCTCAGTTGGAGTTGAGGGATGAATTGGAGAGCTAGCTGAATTGGAGTTGCTTCTCCTGACTGAGCTTCAGATGTGGTTGACACTTGGTCAGTTGGCTCTAGAGTTCTCCCTTGATTTGAGGCGGGATCTTCAGTTTCGTCGTCAGAAGAGTACACTTCTTCGACTTCAGCTGACTAAATAAGCGGCTCTGCTAGATTCTTCAATCTTTGACCTTGAGATCTTGTCTCAGCTGGCTGGGCTGGTGCACTTTCTTCAGCTGTCTGCCACTTAGCCTGTTCCCTGCACTCAAAAGCAGATTCATGAAACAACACCTGAGGTGTTATTTCCACAATTCTGGAGCTGCTGTTGAAAATTCTGTAAGCTTTAGACTTCGCAGCATATCCTAAGAATATGTCTTTGACAGCTTTCAGCTCGAAGGTTTTCAACTGAGCCTTTCCATTGTTGTGGATGTAACACTTAGAACCAAACACACGAAAGTAGGAAATGTTTGGCTTCCTGTTCCTTCACAACTCGTATGGAGTCTTCCCTTGCCGTTTCATGAGGAGGGATCAGTTCTACGTGTAGCACGCTGTGTTGACCGCTTCTGCCCAAAATCTCTTTGGCAGAGCTGAGCTGGTGAGCATGCAAGTTGCCGCATCCTTCAATTTCTCCTTCCCAAAATCTCTTTTGATTTCTCCTTTCAGCTACTCCATTCTGCTGTGGAGTCCTTGTAGCTGAGGTCTGGTGAGTTATGCCTTTCTTCTCACTATACTCAATGATAGACTCATTGAGGAACTCAGTTCCGCGATAAGATTTGATGGAGACAATGGATTTTCCTTGTTGGTTCGCAAGTCTATCCATCAGTTTCGGCAATTGTTCTCTTATTCTTGTGAGGCCTTCAGGCATAACTTTGCCTGCACCCACGCGAGGATGGGAACTAAAGTCCCATTTTATTCAGATCCTGTCCAAGTTCCGCGATCACCCAGGCGAAGATCCTCAAAGACACTTGCAAGATTTCGAGATGGCTTGTGGAACCATCCATACTGATGGAAATCTGAGCGAATATGTAAGGCTCATTGCCTTCCCATTCTCTTTGCATGACAATGCAAGGGAGTGGCTTTATTCATTGCCCACTGGATGTGTTACTACTTGGTAAGAGCTGCAGCAGAAATTCTTGGAAAAATACTTTCCAGCCGCCCGAATTCAGAAGATGAGGAAGATGATTATAGGCATTAAGATGGGCATTGGAGAGGATTTTTACTCGTACTTCCACAGATTCAAGCAGATGTTAGCAAAGTGCCCTCACCATCAAATTGCGGAACATGATTTGATCCAATGTTTCGTGGCTGGACTGAGAACGAGTGAGAGGGAATTGGTCAACGCAGCTTGTGGAGGGTCAGTTATGAGAAAACAGCCAAGTGTCGTATTCAAGATGATTGCTGAAATGGCAGAGGAGTTGAGGGACGATGGGGAAGAATTGCCCAAGCTAACAATAACTACAACCAAAGTACCACCGACTTCAACTGGAATGGAGGATAAGCTTGACCAGATGTTCAACAAAATGAATGCTCTGGTAACCATTTTATCAGGCAATAATAAGAAGGCGTTGCGAGCTTGTGGAATTTGCATGGCGATCACGCATGCAACGGATTAATACCCAAGCTTGGAAGAGGAGGTCAATGCAATTGGGTTCAACAATAACAACCAAGGGAGGCCATATGATCCGAATTCGCAATTCTATAACCTAGGATGGAGGAATTATGAGAAATTGAGGTATGGAAACAATAATTATCAAGGGTTTGGGCAACAGCAGCAAGTACAACTTCAGCAACAGCAACAATATCCTCCTAGAGATCAGAATAGGCCAAGCCTAACGGATCAAGTAACTTCAGTTCCCAAGGATAACATCAGGATACAATAGGAGCTTGAGAAGTTTAGGACGGAGACAAGGGGAGCTATTCAAAGCATGACCAACCAACTGACTAACTTGGTCAATGCTATGTCGAGATTTGAAAAGAGGCAAGAAGAACTGCCTGCCCAACCTGAAGTGCCCCCTAAGGCCCAAGTTAATGCAGCACGTTGAGGAGAGGAAAGATGTTTCTCGACAGAGTGCAGATGCCGGATTCTGACACTTTGTTGCCCAAAGAAAAGGAGAAAGAGGTAGAGGGCAAAGATAAGGAAGTAGATGAGGAGAAGGAGAAGGGAGTAGATAAGGAGAAGGATGTCGAGGAAGAAATTCCAAAATCTGTTTATGTCAAACCAAACCCAGTGGTTCGTGCTCCTTTTCCTACGAAATTGAGAAGAAATAAAAAGGATGAAGAGTTACACGAGATGTTCAAGATCTTTCAAAAAGGGGAGATCAACTTGCCCCTTCTCGTAGCGCTACGCAACATGCCCAAGTGTGCAAGATTTCTGAAGGAGCTTTGGTCAAAAAAGATGAAAAGCGTGGACGAGTCTAAGGTTCTCTTAGGAGAAAGTGTTTTAGCAGTCCTGAAGCGAGACTTGCCCAAGAAGTGTGGAGATCCAAGGATGTTCGCTATTCCCTGCATAATTGGTAATATGAAGATTGAGAGTGCCATGCTTGACCTAGGTGCGACAATCAATGTGATGCCATTGTCCATGTACGATGAAGATGTTATGGGACCACTCAAGCCTACAAGGGTGGTTATCCAATTGGCGGACAGGTCTAATGTATACCCTGAGGGCATACTGGAAGATGTGCTAGTCAAGGTGGAGGACTTAATTTTTCCAGTAGATTTCTATGTCTTTGACATGGGCAAGACAGGAGCTAAAGCATCGGTCATGCTATTAAGAAGGCCGTTCATGAAGACTGCCAAGACTAGAATTGATTGCAACTCAGGTAACTAACATGTGAATTTGATGGGAAGTCAGTTACTTTTAATTTGTTTAAGGCGATGGAGCACCCCTAAGATACAGAGATGGTCGAGTACATTGACCACATTGATCAAGCAGTAGAAGAGGCAGTCCCTCTTCTTGGAAGTCAAGATCCCTTGGATGCAGTCATTTAAGGAGGAGTTGAAGAGAGCCCGGATAATTGTTTCCAAGTTAGTCGAGCTTTGGAGTACTTAGGGGCAGAGGAAGTGGATGGACCCTGACTGTCCCCATATGCCTTGCCCAAGATCAGAGATGAAGATAGGTTGGTGCCTTCACTTGTTCGAGCATCAAGGTTGGAACTTAAATCTCTCCCCACTCATTTGAAGTACATCTTTTTAGGAGAGAATGATACATTGCCAGTGATTATAAGTTCGGAGTTGAGCAAGAAAGAAGAAGATGGAGTTCGAGATGTCTTTATGCGCTATAAAGATGCAATTGGTTAGTCCCTTGCCGAAATCAAAGGCATTAGTCCATCTCTTTGCACTCACCATATCTTGATGGAAGATGATGCTAAACCGACTAGAGATCCTCAAAGGAAGTTAGACCCAGCCATGAAGGAAGTTGTTATGAAGGAGTTACTCAAACTGTTGGACTTGGGCATTATCTACTCAGTTCCAGATAGCAAGTGGGTAAGTCCGGTAAATATGGTGCCCAAGAAGTCAGGGATCCAAGTGGTCAAGAATGAGAAGAATGAGCTTGTGCCTACAAGGCTCCAAACGGGATGACGGATGTGTATTGACTATAGGAAGCTTAACAAGGCAACGGGGAAGGATCACTTTCCTTTACCGTTCATTGATGAGATGTTGGAAAGGCTGGCAGGGAACAAGTACTTTTGCTTCTTGGATGGATACTCTGGATACATGCAGATATGGGTTGCCTAAGAAGTCTAGGACAAGACAACGTTTACTTGCCCATTCAGGACGTTTGCGTATCGCCGCATGCCTTTTGGTTTATGCAACACCCCGGGCATGTTTCAACGTTGCATGATGAGTATATTTTCGGATTTATTGGAGAATTGCATCGAGGTGTTCATGGACGATTTCACCATCTATGGAAAATCTTTTGAGGCTTGTCTTGGGCATTTGGAGTTGGTTTTGAGTAGATGCGTGGAAAAGAGCTTGGTGTTGAACTATTAGAAGTGTCACTTTATGGTACGAGAAGACATCGTGCTTGGGCACGTAATTTCAGAAAGAGGGATACAGGTTGACAAGGCAAAGATTGATGTCATCTCCAAGTTGCCTTATCCAACCAACGTCAAGCAATTAAGAGAATTCTTGGGACATGCTGGATTCTATAGAAGGTTTGTGAAGGATTTTGCTAAGATTGTCCAACCAATGACGAGATTGCTCCAAAATGAAGTAAAGTGGGAATTTAATACAGATTGTCAAAAGGCGTTTGACGTATTGAAGAAATGCTTGGTCACGGCACCTGTGATACAACCCCTTGATTAGGGTATGCCATTTGAGTTGATGTGTGATGCAAGTGGGTATGCCGTGGGAGCAATGCTTGGTCAAAGGAGGGGTAAGGAAAGCCATGTTATTTATTATGCCTCTAAAACTCTTAATGCAGCACAAATCAATTACACCACCACAGAGAAAGAGCTTTTGGCTGTTGTGTTTGCCTTTGAAAAGTTCAGATCTTATTTACTTGGGGGCAAGACGATTATTTACACTGACCATGCAGCGCTGAGATACCTTATGAACAAGAAGGAGTCGAAGCCAAGGCTTATACGTTGAATTTTGCTTTTGCAAGAGTTCGATGTGGAGATTAAAGATAAAAGCGGAGCTCAGAATTTGGTGGCAGATCACTTGAGTAGGATAGTTAGAGAAGAAGACTCTGTGCCTATCACGGAGACTTTCCGTGACGAGCATCTATATATGACTGAAGCTCAATTTCATGGAGAGCTTTGGTACACTGACATTGCAAACTTTAAGAGTACGGGGGAGGTTCCAAACGATCTTTCATACTACAAAAGGTAGAAGATTCTCAAGGAGAGTCAAAACTATGCTTGGGATGATCCCTACTTATGGAAGAAGTGTGCTGACCAAGGATTGAGGAGGTGCGTGCCCGACTGGGAGACAAAAAGTATCTTGAAGCATTGCCACAATAGGGAATGTGGAGGTCACTTTGGGCACCGAAGGACTGCAAGGAAGATTTTTGATTGTGGTTTCTTTTGGCCTATGATTTTTAGGGATGCTTATGAATGGTGCAAGAATTGTTTCAAATGTCAAAAAGAAGGCAATGCAACTAGAAGGGATGAGATGCCCATGACCCCAATCATGCCGGTGGAGATCTTTGACATATGGGGAATGAATTTTATAGGACCTTTGCCCAGCTCAAAAGGAAATCAGTATATTATCCTAGCAGTTGACTATGTGTCAAAGTGGGTGGAGGCGAAGGCTACACCAACTAATGATGCCCGTGTGGTTGCTACTTTTCTTAAAGAAAATGTTTTCAATCGATATGGAGTTCCAAGAGCAATCATAAGTGATCAAGGGTCGCATTTTTGCAATGCTACAATTGACAAGCTGTTTAAGAAATATGGAGTCCATCATCGAGTTACCACTGCCTATCATCCGCAGGCCAATGGGCAAGCAGAGCTGACAAATAGGATTATCAAGACCATATTGAGGAAGACCGTTGGGAAAAATGGAAAGTAATGGAGTTTGCACTTGGACGATGCATTATGGGCATATCGCACAACTTTTAAGACATTGCTGGGCATGTCACCATACCGGTTGGTGTTTGGGAAGCCATGTCACTTGCCTGTGGAATTAGAGCATAAATCGTATTAGGCAGTGAAGAAGTTCAATTATGATTGGAATGATATTGACAAAGAAAGGAAGTTGCAGTTGCAAGAGTTAAAGGAGATTCGAATTGAGGCTTATGATAATGCTACTTTGTACAAGACAAAGATGAAGAAGGCTCATGACCAGTTGATCAAGGCAAAGAAATTTGAGCCTGGGCAAGCAGTTCTGCTATATCTGTCAAGGTTCAAGTTTATGCAGGGCAAGCTAAAGTCGAAGTGGGTTGGACCATTTGAAGTGGTGACTCAATTTCCTAATAGGTCCGTGGAAATTTATTGCCCAAAGACGTCCAAGTATTTTAGGGTCAATGGTCAGAGGTTGAAGCTTTTCTATGGAGACAAGAAGGATGAAGACGTGGACAAGGAGGAAGTCCATGTGATGATTCCCGTTTAAGGGGTAAGCATGACTATGTCGTGCCCACGACGTGAACCGGGGCGCTGGCTAGGAGGCAACCTAGTGAGTTTTTATTTTTAGTTTTCCTTTTTTGTATTTTCTTTTCGTAATTTTATTTTAGTTTTTTATTTTCTAATCATAGGATAGTAGTTGTTGTTTTGGAAGTGCGTTTTGTGTCTATGTGTGCAGGGCAGGAATGCAGAGAGGATAGGCAAGCGAAGAGTTCATGTTGGGCGAGGAGAGGCTGAACCTGGTGAATGCGAGGTGAGAAAAGCAAGAAAACGTGGATGACGTCAGCACGTCACATCTACTGGCAGTTGCTGTAACTGTCGAGACACACCTATACCCTACTTTCTAGCTTACTACTACACCCCTCTCTCTCACAATTTTCATTCATCTTCTAAATTCATACCGAAACTCTTCGATTCCCTCTCCCTCACTACTTTTGCAGAAACAAAAACCCTCACTACTCTCACAATGAAGAACACATGCATCAACAAAGCCTTAGATAAAAAGGCAGCTAAAATTTCTAAGTCACCCAAGTCCCCATCCAAAACTACTACTCCCTCCAAAACAGTTCGAAAATTTTTACCCAAATCATCACCCGTGGCTGGTTCTTCTTCTCACATGGAGGAAGAAGATGATGTCGCACAAATGCTTGTAGATAAACCTGCTCCTTCACTCAATGAGGAGGGAACCACTACATCTGAGGTAGACGGTTCGTTTGGCAAGAAACCGGAGCAGGAGGAGAACGTACCCGCTGGAGATGATGAAAGAGATCTGGTTCTGGTGGAGCAGCATGATTCAGAGGCTACGGAGGATGAACAAGTTAAGGAAGGAATGTAGGAACCCCCAACCAAAAAGGTCAAGGCAGAAGGGTTTGTTGCGAAGAGTAAGAAGGTGGTATCTACACTACCCAAGTGGTGCATCTCAGTGTCGGGCAGGGCCTCTAATCATGGAACAGGGAAGATGCCAAGGAGGGGAATCATTCTTCCCAAATTGGTTGATAGGAGCTGATGCAATCCAAGATTAAAGATCTGAAGATTTTATTTATTTTTTATTTTATTTTCGTTTTTATTTATTATAGGCCAAAAATAAGGCTTTATTTTAGTTATTTTGGTAGTTTTATATTTTATTAGGTTAAGGATTAGTTTCCTTCTTAGTTTAGAATTTGTTTCCTTATTAGATTAAGACTATATTGTATTCCACCCCTATAAATAAATCTAGTAGGGCATGGATTAATTAACGATTTGATGAATAATATTTTGTGAGTTTATCTCCTTCAGTTCATTCACCGGACTAGCGGATTGGCAGCATGCCACCGTGACGTTCATATCGACGTATCGGCGAGTCAATCATCCCTCGTCCGTAGTCATTCATCGTCCCCGAGTTGCTGTATCGTCCTATCGTTGGGTTTTAGGGATTATTCGCCTAATTCACTTGTGAGAAACAGATACAGAGGTTTTGGGATATCATCGTCCCCGAGTTGCTGTGTCGTCCTATCGGTGGGTTTTAGGGATTTATTCGCCTAATTCACTTGTGAGAAACTGATACAGAGGTTTTGGGATATTCCATCTTATCCAGTTCGGTTCAGATTTTGTCTTGGGTGTATACTATTCTCGTCGGCGTCTGCAACTCTGGCGAGGATCGTATCAGGAGCGCGTTGGAAGAGTTAGGGGTATGAGAAGAAGTGCATGGGTATTTTGCAGCAATAGGATGGGAGAAGTGTTTGAAGTGGCAAGAGATGGTGTACCCGGAGTTGGTGTATGAGTTCTATCAGAAGTTGCAAGTTAGGAGTCCCACGGTGGGAAATCACAACACGAAGTGCATGCAGTTTAAATTCATGGGGCAAAGCGATGAGCTATCAGTGAATGATTTGAACCAGGCGTTGGGCATTGAGGATTTTCGAACGATAAGGAGCGAGGAGTACAAGGGAGCGCTGAGGTACATTCCTCAATTGGATGCTGATGAATGGGCAAGGAAATGGGTAGAGTTCAGTGATGACCCCTTCTTCAAGGCTGGCACGACAAAGGGACATATGTTGAAGGATGATGCCTTGAGGGTGTGTCACCAAATCCTTGCCTACAACTTTTTCGGGAAGAAGGATAGCAGCAACTCAATCACTCGCCAAGACATCTTCATACTGTCGAGCATGGTGCACAAGCAAAGGCTCAACTTTGGGGCTTATGCTATGCACCATTTCAAGGATATAGTAAACTCTCGCAATCAGAGGTTTTCCCTTGCCCACCTGGTGACCCACTATGCTATAAGGATGCACGGATATTATGAAGCCACTACGCAGCTACAGCCAATGCAAGAGGAACGCCTGGACCTCGCTTGCCTGACTGTCATGGGCGTGTGTAGAAGGGATGATGAAGGAACATTGGTGTTTGTGATTCCACCAGACGAGCTTGCCCAAGTTGCTGACACTCCTACTCAGTCAGTTGGAGGTGGAGTGCCTAGTCCTCCGGTGTTACCTGCCCAAGATACGGCAGGGATGATGGAGCGCTTGACCAGGCTAGAAGAAAGCAATGCCAGACTGGAGTAACTTGGACTGGAGAACAAGCATGCCCTTGCCGAGATTATGAGTGCCTTGAAGATTCACCCGACCAGGTCAGGTTCTACCCCTTCTCAATGATTTTGTCCTCCCAGTTTTTAGTAATTCAGTTTTATTTATTTATTTAGTTTTGTATTTTTCTTGATTTGTTTTGAGTCTAAATGTTTTTAAAGTTTTGTTTAGAGTCTGTGTTGTGATCTACCTTGAATTTTCACTCACTTTGCTGAAGGCAAAGTGTGTGGGTATGAGGGGTAGAGCGTCTGTTTTTATAAGTTTTAGTTTTATGTTGGTCTGTGCCTTCCACCCACTTTGCCCAAGCAAAGTGTGTGGGTGGGAGGAGCGTCTTTTGTGTGCATATTAGAGGTCAAGCATGCTTATGATGATTAGATAATGTATGAGCATAATTTGATTCTGAGTTATATGATGAGAGCATTTTTTGTATTCTAGACCAAGCATGATCATATGAAGATAGGGATGATGAACAAACTTGTGAGCATGTCGTTGTGAGGATTTGAGCTTTACACTGCATGTTATTGACCAAGCAGTTTCTTTCTTGTATGATTTTATGATGTCTTTATTTGGATGCTACCTAGAACTTGCCTGTCTACTCCTTGAGACCTCATTGACTTAGGATAGAAGAACTTAGATGAATTAGGCACGTTCTTTATTTTGTGAGCCCAACTGAGCCGAAGAGCCTGCCCAACTGAATTCCCCTTGTTGAGCCCTTTTAAGCTTTTATAATTTCTTTGATCAGATATATGCAGCCTATACACTATACCCTACACGGTCAATAAGGACTTAGCTGTATAAGAGGAAGGGAGGAAGGGAGAACTAGTTGAGCCTTTAAGGAGTATATGGGCTAGATGATAAAGAACTTTAAAAAAAAAAAGAAAAAAAAAAGAGAAAAGAAAAGAAAAGGAAAAAAATAATAAGATAAAAGAGAAAGTCCTAAATAAGTTGTGCTAAGGACCACAAGAAAAAAAGGTTGAGGAAAAGAAGCTAAGTTTGGCAGCTCTGCTTGGCCAACCTAAGTCCAAATGACCCAAGCCTAGTTTCAAATATTTCCTACCCTTGCCAAAGCCAAGTTACAACTAAATAAAAGACCTAAGGATAAGTCCTTTGAACCTAGTCTAAGAGGTGGAGAGAGTAGCAGGCAAGCAAGCTTATGGTGTGGTTAAGAATGACATATTTTGAGCATAAACACTACCCCATACACAAGAGTGAGAGTGTTGGTGAGGAATATCCTTGAAAATGGTCATCTGTTCATTTTTGTCCTATTTAATGATTTGCTTGGATTGGTTTATTTGCTTGAATTGTATGTGAACTGGATTATGCTCTATCTTATTTCTTTATCATTTGTTGTGCTAACCTCTATTTGTGTTTTGAGTCAAGTCTTTTGAGTCTTTTCTATTTTTCTTTTGTTTGGGCAAGCCATACACCATACCTGAGGACAAGTATGACTTTAAGTGTGTGGGTATGACGAGCCCATATTTTGTGCTCTTGTCATGTGTGTTTTAGGTCTTGATCGAGTCTAGTTTAGTGTCTTTTGTGTCTGTTTTGTGTCTGGGAGGACACTTGAGTTGGCAGGGCAAGGAAAGGCAGGAATTGGGCGAGACTGGAGTCTAAACATGCAAAAAGAGAAGAAACTGGCGATACGAGGCAATGACCATAGTAGCCGTGCTCGTGGCTCAAGCTACCGAGGGCATAAGTCCAAATTAAGATGAAGAGCTACTCCACTTTCAGTGGTATGGTCAATCTAAACAATTGTGTGTTTCACTCCAGAAGGCAAGGTGCAGGCTGTCGTGGGCAAGTGATGGCAGAGAGACTGGGGAAGGCAGAGTGCAGAGCTTGGGCAACGGTGCTGGTGCGTGAAGATGCAGCTGTTAGAGTCTGACGAGGCTATCGTTCGCACTCTCAAAATGAATTGGTAGCCTATTCTCACAGCTATATAGTTAGCAAGTAAGTACAGGGTCGATCCACAAGGAGTTGAATGTTACTATCTCTTGAAACCTCCTCCACCTGTTCAGAAAAGTTGGTTTTTGCTATCTTAGTCACTAGGGCTCTCTTGCCCAATTCGAGAACTCAATTAAACACTGGAAAGTAGACAAAGAACTTGATCAATAATAAAAAGGACTTGGTCTGGATCTAGACATTGTTAAGTGAAAACTCTAGCTTGGTCATTGGTGCAAATATATTCATCACATGCATGCATCGTTAGTTATAGGACTTGAATGCTGAGACCCCTTTTTACTCGTCACGCCCTCAACAAACCCTTCCCTTACCAATCTTTACTTAATCGGCGACGCTCCGCCGGCTCCCTACCTTGGGCAATACCTCTGTCGGAGTCATTGTTCAGTTTCTTGCCCAAGGAGCATTTATCTCTAGAAAGGCCTAACAAGGAATCATCACGTCTAGCCCAATAGGGTAGACACCTTCCTCTAATATTAATCGATCTAAATCAAGGAGATGTTGGAAATCACTCCAGCTCCCCAATTGATTGGTGATCTAATATTTCCTAAGTGATTAACGGCCTATTAATCCCCTATTCGTATTATCTCATATTAAAACAAGCTCATTAACATTATGGGAACACATGCATGCAACTATCTAGCACAATTTAGACCTCTCAAGCATTGGTTAACACTTAACTCGTCTTGCCCAGACCAAGTATAAAAACTTAGCTAGACATAACAATAAAATAACAAACGCATGAATTGAAGAATATAATAAACACTATAAAAACTCACGAAGTTTGCACAGCAAAGTAAACTCGGCCAAAAGTGCCGATCAACAAAATATGAAATAAAGTATGCCCTTAGGACTTGTTTTTCTCCTCACCAACTCTCGAATAATTACAGGGAAAATAAAGCATAAGAACGGCTTATCATGCAGCAGCAGGGCTTCGATATTTATAGGAGAGTGCTTAGGGTTTGGGCCCCCTAGTCCTTAACATGGAAGGAATCCACGAGCTACCTTGGGATGCAAGTAATACTTGATAAGCTCGACCCCAACAAGAAAAGTCACATCTATCTCAAAGAGATCCCTTGCGGATCCTAAATCTAGTCGGATAAGGAAAGATATTTAAGTTAGATCATCTTTTCCTTATCCTTCTAGACTTAGGAGAGAAACTTCGCCTGTTGACCACGACACTTCTCATATCTGTCTTGGCCAATATGGTTCTCCCTGACCTGCTTCCAGAAATGCTGCTTCTTTTCCCTGTTTTGCCCAACTTCCACCTACAAGGCAGCAAACATCCTCCTGCCCAATATATGTCCTCCCAGACATAGAAACAAGATAAAACACACACAAAGACTCGATCTAAACTACCTAAAACAGGCACTAGAAAGACACGAAATATGGACTCATTAGAGTCCTACAAGGAAACAAGTTCCTTGCGGTACAAGATTGAGATCGATGTTTCCTATTTTGACAGCAGCACGTTTTAGCGATAAGGAAGAAATTCTTTCCAACTTTATCCGATGATCCTTACATGGAAGCAGCCGGCCCATTTTCTAGAAGGCCCGTTTGTGGGTTTGCCCTAGTTCTTGTACTCTATAAATACGCCCATGCATGCAAGGCGCAAGAGACAATCTTTTACCGCATCCTACTTCCGAAACAATTTTATTTTTCTGCAGTTTATGTTCTTAGATACAATTTATGCTTATTGTTAAGTCCCTTTAGGGCGAACATCTTTTGCTTATCGTATTAATTCAAGTATGTTTTTCTTTATCTCTCTTGCTTTCGTTATTTACTTTATGTCTAACTAAGCCTTTAAATCCAGGTTTAGGATAGATGATATGATGTATAACTTGTAAATCTCGTGAGGTCTAAGTGTTCTTGATAGTTGTATATAAGTGTGTTCCCAATGCATTGGGCAATGATTCTAAAGAAGTTCGGTGGTTACGGGTAACTCGGAAGGCCAATGAGCCTGGGCACATACGGATTCCTCTATCGCAGGAGGGTTATCAAGTGATGGTTGTGCTTGCCTTACATTTCTTGAGAGCGGCAAGAACGGGTTGTATGTCTTGGCCTAGACCTGCAAAGATGTGTCAATGCTAGAGTAAGTCGGACAGAGATCCTCGATATCTCATGGTGCTGGAGTGGGCCCATCTAGAACCAAATGCTGCTTGACCAACATGCGCCTTATGAAATGTTATGCTGGGGACTTTTGGGCAAGCAAGAGGATTGGCTAGGGTGTCCTTGTCAAGACCTGAACATAAGGATGGAGCTGGGCGGACTATGTAGCGTACCTGGCGGCGTGACAATTGGGGACCCTGCATCGTTTTAGCCTATAACCAGTGACACACTTACGCAAAAAATATTCTTGAACCAATGATCAAGTTAAAGTTATACTCATTGATTCGAAACCTAAATCTGGATTATTTTTATTACTAATCTTTTGCTTGTCAAGTTACAGATATTTACTTTCAGCAGTTTGCCAAAGGTGATAGTGACAGTTGCCCAAGGCTATAGTAGATAGATACACAATACAACCTTTTTGTGCCCCAACCAGAGATTATCGTGAACAACTCTGATGGAGCGCTGTCGTCACACACTTCGTACAAATAATATTTATAAACACCTCTTGCCCAACAAGGTAGTAGTCAGCGGCAAGTGGGATCGTACCCAAGGGACCTGGCGTAATCTGTTCTTCCGATGTTGCTCAACAAAAGGGTTTTGGTCACGAAGTATCTAAATAACCTGTACTTAACAAGTAACAATATCAAATAACAAAAGAGTTTAGTTTGGGTTTCGAATCCATGATCCTAATTACTCTTTACTCGTTCATTGGTGCAAAAATATTCATTTAACTGATTTTATTACTTGGTTTAAGACAAAGATTAGTTTATACCCTAAAGGTCACGAAGTCACGATATAAACACACTTAGCCTATGTCTAATCAATTTTACAGATCTTGACCAGAAGGCAAGATCTCCTCTCTTGATCAGCAAAGTCACGAAGACACTTCAGTAACGATGCTGCCCAATAGGCATTAAGAATAAACAGACCCAAGATAGCCAAGAGGTAGGTCAATACTGACTGCTCTCCAACACCCTTTACCTTCTTGGGCACGAAAGACACTCTCGTGTTAATCGCAATTTCTGTTAATGAATTAATCTCAATATCTAGATGGTGATCAATCAACTTCAATAACAATTAAGTCTAGAATTAATCCTAAGTGTTTCGGGAACAAAATCAATTGACGAACTAACACAATTAGACCTCACGAGTTTGAACGAGTCATTTAGAATCACTTCATCTACATCCAACTCAAACAACAAACTTAGCTAGACATAATATTAAATAAAAAACAAAGCAAATAAAGGAAAATATACTTAGCATAAATCTGGAAATGGGTTGCTGCCCAAAAGCATAGTCAGCAACCAGGGTCTTGGCTTCACACCAACAACTAAACTTAAAGTAGTAAAAATACAAAATAAAAGTAAATTGCCCGTAGGACTTGTTTCTTCCTCACTTTCTCTCAACCTAGAATGCAGAACTAAGAATAATAACAGCGTGTAATACACAATGGAGTCGGATATATATATAGGCGATGGAAATTAGGATTTAGGGAAGTTTCCTTGTTGATGAAGGTCTCTTTCATGCATATCACATCCGCCCTCTCTCTTCATGCATGCACGATTCTCTTTCCTTGCGTGGTAGATATCTCATTTGATTAGGCTCGGCTAGGATAAGGAAAGAAAGATCCAATCCTTATCCTCTTCCTTGAAGGAAAAGAATTCTACTGCTACTGGCCCGACTCTGTTCCTGCCCTTTATCGTCTGCATCCTGAATTGCTTCTAGTCTTGATTAAGATCCTGGCTCCTCCGAGTACTCTATCTGTTGGCTCTAAGGATATAGGGAGGTACTTTCTGACTTGTAGATTGGATATTTTGATGTTGCCCAGCTACAAGCTTCCAGCCCTATGCCCATTCGCATCGTATCGCCATCTCAACAACAGATTTTCCATCGGATTTGCCCAGCATCCACCTGTTCTTCCCTGCACATTATGTCTCGACTTGCGTGTCCTCCCAGACACATATTGACTCGATAAAGACTAAAAACACAAGAACAACACAAGAAAAGATGGACACAAATATGGGTTCATCATACCCACACACTTGAATTACACTTGCCCTCAAGTGTATGGTTGCAACTTGCCCAAGACTCAAACACAGAAAAGACAAAATAGAAAACACAGACTCAAAAGATCAGCTCATCAACATGTTAGTTAAAACAGGATATGTAAACAGATATTGCCATCAAACAGGTCAAGATAGAGTTATTGGGCAACATGGATATCCTTACCAGCACTCACCTCTCAAGTGTATAAGGTTAAGTGTATACGCTCTTGATCAACATCAACAAAGTTTCTCCATAGGCTTGCCTGCCCTCTACATCTCTACTTCTTTGAACAAAATCAAACTACTTATCCTTAGGTCTTTAGCGGGTTGTAATGTGGCTTAAGGCAAAAGGTAGGGACATTTAGGAACTGGCGAAGTCAAGAACTAGGTTCTCGAGCAACAGATTGCCCTTGATTCCTTACTCCTCCTTTTCTAGCACACTTATTCTTTTCTGTACATAATTTTTCCTTATTTATTATTTTTTTCTTTTTCTTTTTTTTTTCTTTTTTTTCTATTTTTTTTATTATTATTATTTTTTAAACCCAACACCTCTATCATAGGTGATAATGCCCAATAAGTGCTACCCAACATTTCCTTCCTTCCCTCGTTCTTCTAGACCTGAGTTCTTGACCGGGACGGCTTAAAATTCAGGCTTCTATAAGTAATTAGAAAGAATTATCATCAAGCTCAAGGGGGCTAGTCAAAGGATAAATGTCAAGGTAGAGAATTTTTAGGCCATGGCCTTCTTTGAACAAAAATTGCCTAATTCATCTAAGTAGTTCAACTAAGTTACATGAAGCTTTAATTAAGAAATGCAGGCAAGTTCTAGATCAACACATGCTAACTGATCATTATCACACTAGAAAGAATAATGATGCATATGTATATAGCATTTTAAAAGCTCAAATCCTCACAGTTAATGCCCAATATCTCATTCCGTCCTACCTATTTACATACGACATCATCTATAAACCTATTCCAACTTTCATGCTAACATGCTGATCAATAACACAAACACACTTTAAAAAAAAAACACAAACTGACACCCCAACACCCACACACTTTGCCTTAGGCAAAGTGGGTAAAATGTTGGGCAACAAACAAACAAACATAAAACAAACAGACTCAACAAATATTAACGCACACAACCGAGAAGGAAATAAGGTCTTCACCACACAATTTGCTGGGCAAATTGTGGGTGAAGTCAGTAATTTCCCTCTCGACCAACAAGACATAACAAAACACAAAACACAAAAACGAAAATTAAAAACCTAAACTAACAAAAAAGGGAGGAACACAAATCAAAGAGAAGATTCAGGTGGATACTTGAATCCTTGGTGTGCAAAGAATGCCAGCTGGGCATCCCTGATCTCGGTCATCAACCTCTCCACATTGGCCAGTCTGGTCTCGATCTCGATGTTGGGCAGCACCACTGCGCTGGTGCTTGCCTCCTCCTTCTTGCCCAAGGGTGGTAGCCTGGTGGATTTTGGTTTGTCGTGTTCAACAAACACGTACCTACCATTCCTTATCTCAATATCATTCATCTTCTTCAAGGCAGCTTCTCCCAGCTTGCTGACCACCATCACCGGCTTCCCTTTCAGCTCACCGTAGACCCCGACTCCATGCGCAAAGGCTGTCACAACATGGCCACAAGTACATCCTAGAGATTGCTTTGCTAGAACCGTCTTGAGCTGCTCACCAAGGAATGCTGCAAAGTTGACCCTGGTCTTGGTGTGCATACACCATAGTAAATACCGCTCCTTGTTGCTCAAGCTGTTGCCACTATCGCTCTTGCCATACAAGTTGTAGGCAAGGATGCGATGACAAAGCCTAAGGGCGTGAGTCTTTAGCTCGGTTCCCTTGTTGTTGGCCCCATAGTACGGCGTTTCATTCCCGATCTCCTTCCACTGCTCCTCGTAAGCCACATCTCCTAGGGGTGGCACCTTAGTCTTGGCCTCCATGAACTCCTTCTTGGCTAAGTCTCTCAAACTCACCATTCCCAGAATCTAATTAAGGGCACTAACTTGAAAGTCATACTTCTCGCCCAATAGCGAGAAGGAGATCATGCTCACCCCATTCTCTGGATCACTTGTTATTGCAGCCGTGTTGTACACCTCCTTAACCTGCTCCTCATAGACCTCCACAGGCCACTCCAAAAACTTGCTCCAGCCTATCCCTTCAAATAGCTTCTTAACTTCCTGAGCAACACCCAGGTTCTCGTAGAGTTTGAAGTCGAGAACCCTGGGCGCAGTCACCTTCCACTCTCTGAGCTTCCTACACATCATCACTGTAGGACCCCTCCTCTTCTTCCTGCTCTTTCCATTTGCTGGGGTAGACTGCTTATCATCCCCTTCATCCTCAACATCGTCTCCTTCTTCTTCTTGTTCGCTGACAGTCGTTCTCTTTGAAATCGACGGCTGAAAAGACTCAGCGTCCGAAGCAACAGACTTGTGCTTCTTCGCCGGCGTCCCCTCGCCACCGTGAGGGCGTTTCCTAGCCGCCTGGGCTCCTTTCTTCTTCGGGCTTTCCTTGGCCTTGGTCTTCGCTTGCACCAACGCCTCCGCCGCTAACCTTGCCGCCTCTGCTTCAATGGCCTCATCAATTTCATCTCTGCCATTGTCGCCCTCTCCCTCATCACCTTTCTCCTCTTCTTCATCCTCGCCGTCGTGTTCTTCCTCTTCTGCTTCTTCCTCTAACTCCTCTTGTTCGAAAACCTGCTTCCATTGCGTCTCCTTCTCCTGCTACTTCTCCACCTCTTCCATCAGGCTAGGGTTTTCGTCGCTCATCAGCAGCGTAGCGTCGACCGGCGGGCTTTTGGGTACAGTGGTTTCGATGGTGATTTCGGGGTTTTGGTCAGCAGAAGGGTTGGCGGGTTCCATGGGTAGCTTTCTCTTGGTGGTGATTTTGGGCTTTGTGGTGGTGGTAGTGGGGTGTTCGTGGTGATGTCTATGTTGGTTCCGGCAGGGATCTTGTTGAGTTTGTTTTTGGGACGAGTAGACACCATTGTAGGGAATTTGGGAGTTTTGATGGAGAGAGAGAAGAGAGAAGATGAGAGGTTGCAGACTTGAATTTGAAATCGGGTAGTGGAGGTATAGACGTGGTAGGATGGTTTTAAAGGGCGCGTAGTTTTAGGGGTACAGTAACCGCCTCAACCGTTGTTGACCAACAATTTAGCTCTTGCCCAAATAACCTTGCTCCACTCCCACATTTCCTTCCCTTGCAGTGGATCCTGATCTACAACCTGCATCTTGCTCAACACCTTCTGCATTCTTAAAAACACAAATACATTCCGGAAACAAACTTCCCTTTATGGTTAGACTCGAACATAAAATGCTTTAAAATAAAATACTTAAAACATAAACTAACTAAACTACACTAATTTTTTGGATTTTTCATAATTTTATGATTTTTTAGATTTTCATATTTTTACGAAAATAAAGAATAAAAGAAAAGAAATAACGAGAAATTAAAAACTAACCAAGTTGCCTCCTGGACAGCGCCCCGTTTAAGGTCTTGGGCACGACACCCCCCTCTTTAGAAGTCAGAGGTCCTCCTCGACAGGAAACCCAGATGGTTCCCCCTCAACAAACTGTTCTTGCCCAAGATAGGCCTTCAAGCGCTGGCCATTAACTTTAAAAATCTTCCCGTTCTTGGGATCCTTGATCTCAACAGCTCCATTTGGGAATTGAACTTGTACTTTATAAGGTCCTGCCCACCTGAACTGGGTTTGATAGAGCAGCACTTGTTGCCCAAAATGGAACTCTTTTTCTTTAATCAAGAGGTAGTGGGTCTTCTTCATCCTTTCCTTGTATAGACCGGCATTGTCATAGGCTTGGAGTCTGATCTCGTCGAGTTCCTGGATCTCAAGCTTCCTTGATTCACCTGCTTCATTCTAGTCGAGGTTAAGTTGGGTAACAGCCCAATGTGCTCGATGTTCCAGCTCCACGGGCAAGTGACATCTCTTGCCATAGACCATGCGATAAGGGGACATGCCAAAAGGTGTCTTGAAGGCAGTCCTATACGCCCACAAGGCATCATCCAAGTGCATACTCCAATCCTTCCTTGTTGTGCCCACGGTCTTCCTCAAGATCGTCTTAATTATTCTATTAGACAACTCTGCTTGTCCATTGGCTTGTGGGTGGTAGGCTGTTGACACGCGATGAGTAACTCCATACTTCTTGAA
Organism: Schizonepeta tenuifolia; assembly: GCA_029490685.1. Classification (NCBI taxonomy): domain Eukaryota; kingdom Viridiplantae; phylum Streptophyta; class Magnoliopsida; order Lamiales; family Lamiaceae; genus Schizonepeta; species Schizonepeta tenuifolia. The sequence goes on from CM055958.1 coordinate 6,061,997, forward strand.
CAAGGCGGTCACCGTCGCGTTGCAAAAATGAGAACCTTGATCACTAATGATAGCTCGAGGTATACCAAACCTATTGAAAATTTGAGTTCTCAAAAAATGAGAAACCACCTTTGAATCATCCTTGTATGAAGCACGTGCCTCTACCCACTTCAAGACATAATCTACTGTCAATATGATGTACTTGTTGCCTTTGGAACTCGACAATGGTCCCATAAAATCCATCCCCCATATATCGAACACTTCCACGGGCAAGATCGGGATCATGGGCATCTCGTTCCTTCTTGTGATGTTGCCTTCCCTTTGGCACTTCTCGCACATCTTTACCCACTCGTAACAGTCTTTAAACAATGTTGGCCAATAAAAGCCACACTCCAAAATCTTCTTTGCAGTACGTTGGTGCCCAAAGTGTCCTCCACACTCCTTGTTGTGACAATGCTCAAGAATGCTTCTTTGCTCTTTATCCTCGACACACCTCCTTATTATCTTATCTGCACATTCCCTCCATAGATATGGTTCGTCCCAAATGTAGAAACGACTCTCATGTTTAAGCTTATTCCTCTGATAACGCCCAAGATCTGAGGGTATCTCTCCAGTCACCAAGTAATTCACGATATCAGCATACCATGGTTCATCTTGGGCAAGACTCAGGTGCTCGTCGGGAAAGGTCTCCTTGATCGGCACCCCATCGTCTGGCTGGAGGATTCGACTTAGGTGGTCAGCAACTTGATTATGGACACCACTCTTGTCCTTGATCTCTATGTCAAATTCCTGCAACAAAAGAATCCATCTAATCAATCTTGGCTTGGACTCCTTCTTGCTCAACAAGTACTTCAGCGCACGTGGTCTGTGTATACTATGGTCTTGCCTCCAAGCAAGTAGGATCTAAACTTCTCAAAGGCAAAGACAATGGCCAACAACTCCTTCTCCATGGTGGCATAGTTGCATTGGGCTGGGTTCAACGTCTTGGATGCGTAATAGATGACATAGCTCTCCTTTCTGCGCTTTTGCCCAAGAACTGCTCCTACGGCATAACCACTTGCATCACACATTAACTCAAAAGGCATCCCCCAATCTAGAGGTTGGATGATGGGGGCAGTGATCAAGTTCTCCTTCAAGGCATGGAACGTCTTCTTACAATCTTCATCGAACTCCCATTGTACTTCATTTTGAAGTAGTCTCGTCATTGGTTGAGCGATTTTGGCAAAATCCTTGACTAATCTTCTATAGAATCCAGCATGCCCAAGGAATCCTCTTAACTCTTTCACCGATCTTGGGTAAGGCAACTTGGCGATAATGTCGATCTTGGCCTTATCCACCTCAATACCTTTTCCTGAGATAACATGCCCTAAAACGATTCCTTCTTTTACCATGAAATGGCATTTCTCATAGTTCAAGACAAGGCTCTTCTCAACACATCTCTTCAAGACTCGATCCAGGTTGTTGAGGCATGATTCGAAGGTCTTGCCGTAGACGGTAAAATCGTCCATGAAGACTTCGATTCACTCTTCAAGAAGGTCTGAAAAAATGTGCATCATGCACCTTTAGAATGTCCCTGGTGCATTGCATAATCCGAACGGCATCCTCCTATATGCAAATGTGCTAAACGGGCACGTGAATGTGGTCTTGCCTTGATCCTCGACAGCAACCCAGATATGCATGTAACCAGAATAACCGTCAAGAAAGCAGTAGTAGTCATTACCGGCTAACCTCTTAAGCATCTCGTCGATAAAGGGCAAAGGAAAATGGTCCTTCTTCGTCTTTTGGTTGAGCTTTCAGTAGTCTATACACACTCGCCATCCGATTTGTAGTCTCATGGCCACCATCTCGTTCTTGTCGTTCTCAACAACTTGGATTCCTGACTTCTTGGGCACCACGTGCACAGGGCTCACCCACCTGCTGTCAGACACGGGGTGGATGATCCCCAAGTTAAGAAGCTTGAGTATCTCTTTCATCACCACTTCTTTCATGGCTGGATTCAATCTCCTTTGTGGATCTCATACGGGGGCAGCATCCTCCTCAAGCAAAATGTGATGAACACAGTCTAAAGGGTTAATTCCCTTGATGTCAGCCAACGTCCACCCTAATGCCTCCTTGTACTTGCTCAGCACCTCACCAACTCTGACCTCCTCCATGCTTGATAACTCTGATGATATGATCACGGGCAAGGTCTCGTTCTTACCGAGACATATGTACTTCAGATGCTTGGGCAAAGGTTTCAACTCTAATGTAGGGGCTTTTTGTAATGATGGCATCAACTTGTCCTCCGGTTTCAACTCAGGGATGTTGAGCGGTTCGAACCACCCCTGAGGCTATATGTTGCTCGGAATCCTTGCATAACTGCATTCCTCCACATCTGCCGGTTCTTCATTCTGGGCAAGATCCTCTTTCATTTGTAAGCTGGCATCCTCCTCAAGAACTGCTTGTTGCCAAAATTCCTCTACTAACTCTTCAGTCTCATCATATGATAACTCCTCAAGTTCTTCATCAAACTCATCAAGGGGTTTTTGGTCCCCTAAATTTTGGTTCTCATCTTCATCCGTGGAGTAGTCCACGTCGGTGGAATCAAAACTATGTCCATAGACTGATTCTTCCCAAAAATCTTCTTCACTCTCGTACTCATCTGCTTCGTAGAATTGCATCAGACCACCATCTTCCTCATTATCCTCATGCTGATCAGGATCCTGGTCAAGATCCTGAACTAGGTTGAATTCTGCCTGGATTGCATCTTCATTGTCTTCTACGAAACAACTTAAGCTATTCAATGTCTCCACTTGTGTTCCACATGCACTGAGGGTGTTGAGGTGTTCCAGGGCATCATCCTGATTTTGCCTATAAGCATCAAACTCTACTACCTCTCCCGCTACTTGGACTATCAACTTTCCTGTATCGCAATCAATCTTGGTACATGCTGTCCTCAAGAATGGCCTCCCGAGCAAGATCACTGGATTCTTGATTGCTTTCTTTCCCATGTCAAGAACATAGAAGTCGGCTGGGAACAGAAGATCCCCCACTTTGATCAACACGTCCTCCAACACTCCATCGGGGTAGACTGTGGATAAATCTGCTAATTGGATGGCAACACGTGTAGGAGAAAGAGGTCCAAATCTCATCTTGTCGAACATGGCTCTTGGCATCACATTTATCGAAGCTCCATGATCAAGCATTGTCTTGGGTATTGACGTAGTACCAATCATGCATTGGATGGCAAACATGCCAGGATCCCTCTTCTTGGTCGGGATATGGGAATTCATTAGTGCTGACACATTCTCCACATGGAAATGGGCATTATCTGGGTACTTGGTCTTCTTCAAGCACATCTCTCGCAAAAATTTTGCACACTTTGGCATAGATTGTAATGCCATCAATAATGGCAGGTTGATCTCCACTTTCTTAAACACCTCCATCATGTCCTCCAACTCCTTCTGATCACGATCGCGGGCAAAACATCTTGGATACGGGATCTTGACCTTAGTGGTGCGAGGAACAGTCCTCTTGGCCAAAGCCTCTGCTTCTTTCTCAGCCTTCAAAGATTCCAACATCACGTCATCCTTGTCAAATCCCAGCTTAGATCTCTCCATCTTCACGTAATCAAACAAGGTTTCATCTTCCTTATTATAAAGACTGGGTTCTTGTTGGCCTTTATCCCTTCTTCACGCTTTGCCTTCAACTCCTCGTAGATGTCATTGATATCTCCTGAGCTCATTTTAGTATCCTCTACTCGAGCTGGTTCCTTAGGTTGGGTCTTGGGCAACATCTCTGGCAAATTTTTCCCACTGCGCAATGTTACAACATTGACTTGCTCCTTGTTGACCTCTACCTGGGCAGGAAGTCTTCCTGACTTGTCATCTACCAACCTTGACAAGGTTTGGTTGATATGAGTCAATTGAGTTTGAAGGTTGTTGGATTGTCCTCGACTTTCTAGTTGGAAGTTCTCGAAGTCTCTCCTCAGCCTTTGGTTCTTGTTGGTAAACCTATCAATGGTCTCCTTCATGAACTCTGTCTTTGCTGGTTCTCGATGTGGAGGTACATAATTATTTTGCTGTTGAGGCTATTGTTGAGGTGGAGGCACATATTGCTGCTGAACAGGCTGCTGCGGTTGTTGGTGGGCAGGAGGCATTTGGTAATGGTTGTTGCCATACCTCAGGTTCTCATGCTGATTCTGCCTATAGCCGTAGTTGTTGCCATAGTTGTTGTTATTGCCATATTGGAACCTTTGTTGTCCACCGCCTTGCTGGTTCTGACCTATTGCCTTTACCTCTTCTCCTTCTTCCACGAACCAACTGGGACATTCTGAGGTGACATGTGATGTTGCCTGGCATACTTCACATCTCTTCACAGCTCTTTGAACTTCCTTGCCATCTACCTTCTTCTTCAAATCCTCCATTTGGCCAGACATCTTGGTCATGAAGTCTTTCATGGTGCTGATCAAGTTGTCTTGATTTCCTTTGCTGCCTTCATACCCCCTCTTGGGATATCATCTTCATCTCGTGATTGTTCAGCCATGGCGGCTATTTTCTTGAACACTTCAGATGGTAGTTGATCGACTATTGCTCCTCCACACGCTGCAATTATGTATTTCCTCTCTGATGCCCTTAATCTCTTCAAGAAATGCTCGATCAAATCAATATCCTCAATCCGATGTTGAGGACATCTCGCCAACAACTTCTTGAACCTCTCATAATAGTCATATAATGACTCATTTCCCCCCATCTTGATCGATGAAATAGCATTCCTCCCACTTTGTATCCGGCCAACGGGTATGTATTTGTCAAGAAAGGCCTGCTGCATCTTGTTCCATGTGTTAATGCTTCCCTATGGCAAGGTGTAAAGCCACTCACGTGCCTCGTCAAGAAGTGAGAACGGGAAGGTGAGCAACCTTACGTAGTCAGGAAAGGTGTCTTGGGCAGCATCTTGGTTCCTCATAACTTCAGCATCGTTCTTAACAACTTGTCTATCCCCATTGTTCCTAGTAGTAGTGGCATTGTTCCTTACTGTGCTGATCGCCATCTCAAAATTTTGAAGATGAGTTTGGGGGTCTTCTCCAGGATGATCACTGAACTTGGGCAATATGTGTATCAACGAGTGCTTGAGCTCCCAGTTGCCATTGATGGTGGGCAACTGGATACTTGATGGTCTGATTCCCTTGTTGTCAGGGAACATGATCTGACGGATGGTTCTCTCCGGTGTTCCTGCCATGATTGTTGATGTTTTTGCTTCTGAACTGGATGTTAACTTCTCACTGTCTGTACTTGTTGTTGAGCAAGATTCGACTTGTTGCTCAGTATCCTGATCGTCTGTCAAGCTTTGCGACTCTGAAGGTTCGTTGACGCCTCCCTCCAGATCTCTCTTCTTCTTGCGTTGTTCTGCTCGATTTCTCCTAGCTATCACCTCCGGGCAAGCACCGTGATCATGTGGATCTTCGTCACTCTGCAGATGTGGCTTGGGCTTAAATTGTACTCAACTCAAGCTAGAAGAACAAACTAGCTTAAAACCAAGTCCCCAGCAACGGCGCCAATTTGACGGAGCGCTGTCGTCACACACTTCGTACAAATAATATTTATAAATACCTCTTGCCTAACAAGGTAGTAGTCAGCGGCAAGTGGGATCGTACCCAAGGGACCTGGCGTAATCTGTTCTTCCAATGTTGCTCAACAAAAGGGTTTTGGTCACGAAGTATCTAAATAACCTGTACTCAACAAAAGAGTTTGGTTTGGGTTTCGAATCCATGATCCTAATTACTCTTTACTCGTTCATTGGTGCAAAAATATTCATTTAACTGATTTTATTACTTGGTTTAAGACAAAGATTAGTTTATACCCTAAAGGTCACGAAGTCACGATATAAACACACTTAGCCTATGTCTAATCAATTTTACAGATCTTGACCAGAAGGCAAGATCTCCTCTCTTGATCAGCAAAGTCACGAAGACACTTCAGTAACGATGCTGCCCAACAGACATTAAGAATAAACAGACCCAAGACAGCCAAGAGGTAGGTCAATACCGATTGCTCTCTAACACCCTTTACCTTCTTGGGCACGAACACTCTCGTGTTAATCCCAATTTCTGTTAATGACTTAATCTCAATATCTAGATGGTGATTAATCAACTCAATATCAATTAAGTCTAGAATTAATCCTAAGTGTTTCGGGAACAAAATCAATTGACGAACTAACACAATTAGACCTCACGAGTTTGAACGAGTAATTTAGAATCATTTCATCTACAACCAACCCAAACAACAAAATTAGCTAGACATAATATTAAATAAAAAAACAAAGCAATAAAGGAAAACATACTTAGCATAAATCTGGAAACGGGTTGCTGCCCAAAAGCGTAGTCAGCAACCAGGGTCTTGGCTTCACGCCAACAACTAAACTTAAAGCAGTAAAAATACGAAATAAAAGTAAATTGCCCGTAGGACTTGTTTCTTCCTCACTTTCTCTCAACCTAGAATGCAGAACTAAGAATAATTACAGCGTGTAATAGACAATGCAGTCAGCCATATATATATAGGCGATGGAAATTAGGATTTAGGGAAGTTTCCTTGTTGATGAAGGTCTCTTCCATGCATATCACATCCGGCCTCTCTCTTCATGCATGCACGATTCTTCTTTCCTTGAGTGGTAGATATCTCATTTGATTAGGCTCGGCTAGGATAAGGAAAGAAAGATCCAATCCTTATCCTCTTCCTTGAAGGAAAAGAATTCTGCTGCTACTGGTCCGACTCTGTTCCTGCCCTTTATCGTCTGCATCCTGAATTGCTTCTGGTCTTGACCAAGATCCTGGCTCCTCCGAGTACTCTATCTGTTGGCTCTAAGGATATGGGGAGGTACTTTCTGACTTGTAGATTGGATATTTTGATGTTGCCCAGCTACAAGCTTCTAGCCCTATGCCAATTCGCATCGTATCGCCATCTCAACAACAGATTTTCCATCGGATTTGCCCAACATCCACCTGTTCTTCCCTGCACATTATCTCTCGATTTGCGTGTCCTCCCAGATACATATTGACTCGATAAAGACTAAAAATACAAGAAAAACACAAGAAAAGATGGACACAAATATGGGTTCATCAAACTCCCTGTGGGATCGACCTTGTACTTGCCAACTAGTTGTTCCTAGGGGTAGGCATAGAAGTGAAATACAAATTACTCTTTACTCTGATACCGATTCTGTCACACCCCGCTCTCGAGGTGCGACGAACACTAGACTCCATCGAATTGTGAATGTGGAACCATCAAATAAAACTCAACTTAACAATGAATCATGCTCAGGAACAAGGGAATATTGACTGAAAGCGATAACAATTATCAACATGCTTTCAAGGAACAACTCAACAATAAATGAGCACAGATAATTTACATGGATTCAACAAAATATAATAAGTATGTCGAATTCAAGTCTTGCGGAAATTAAAGGAAACAGGAAATTATCGAGCACGAAGCTCATTGTATCATCACACCATCAGAGTATTAAAATCAAAAGACATATTGAAAGAAACTGTCTTGCAGCGAAGACTCAACTCAATCCCAACAACTACATGTATGACGACATGCAATTGCCAGCTTAACCAAATGACTCGACTCAAAACACACCACCAAGCCATCCTTGTCATCCTCATCCATACTAACCTGTACGTTTAGAAATACATGCAGGGCTGAGTACTTTGTACTCAGTGAACACATGCCAAAATAATTTGAAAAAAAAAGTTTTGCTCATTAGAGTTATATAATTAAATTTGTCTTGCCACTGCATCATAAGTGTTAGTATAATTTAAAACATTTTACTTGTGAATGCAAAAATATTTTATTTTCTAAATGGACTGCGCAGTCAAGATATAATATTTAACATAGGCATGAATCATCTATCACATCCTCTTTGTGTCGAGAAGTAGGCCTTTTTCTCGAACACTGTGACCGGCTAAACCGAAGTAAAGCATCACAGTTACCTTAAACAATTCAAATACCACACGTGGGTTCCTGCCTCACACAGGATAATAATAACTCAAGAAGATGATAAAGTATATCAAACTCAGATAAATGGCAAGTCAATTAACTTTAAAAACTCATGTAATAATACTCAATAATAATAGCATTCATCAGATTTTCGGTTTTAGAAAAGCCCACCTGACTGCAGGAAACTTAGTCGAGGTAGCTTACTCTGTTTGTGTTCTCTTTTACTTTTCAGTCCCGCTTGGCCCTTTAAGAATAACATCGAATAAGGACGAGATTACTATCTTGTAAAACGTAAAATAGACTTTGGGCTCGGCTGAAAGACTTCTACTTGACTCGGGTCTTTCTTATCTTAACTTATCTAATGAGATTTCTTCTTCGATCTCTCGTCTATATTTGGTTACTAAATTAATCTTCGAACTCGAACTCTCGACTATTAATTCTCGAACTCAGAAAATTATAGAATTAATTCTCGACAATTAATATCACAGATCATTCACATCAAAACTTTCACATCAATAATCGAGCATTCATATACAGGTAAACGACCGACTTCATAAATAGGCGGAAAAAGAAAAATTCTACTTAATTACATAGATTTAATCAAACATAGAAATGAACTCAGAATTTAATTCACATTTCAAATGCAGTCTTATGCTCACTTATTACTACTCGACTTTCAATTTTATAAAGTTATAACTTCGGATTTTGACGAAAAATAATTTTGTTAGACTCTTATTAAATTAAAGAATCTAAATATAGGTTTGGATTTAAAATCCAAAACTTCTATTAAATATTTTCTCGGTTTCAACTACGTCATCACTTATCAAAATACGAGCTCAAACTCAGATAATTTTCTCGACTTAATATCTCAACTTCAAATAATATTATTCAATCTTTTTCTCAATTAAAATTTCTTTAATTTTCGTTTTTATTAAATAAAACCATATTTTTCGTTTTTAAACTTCAATACTCGATAACTTCTAAGTTTTAACTCTAATTAAAACTATTCAAAAAGCAAACTTGATTATTTTTATTCAAACATCATCATCAAATCACTCAATATATCATATAACATCAATGTTGGGAAATTTATTAAAAGTTTTGATTGATTCCAAAACCAACCGACCCCAACCGAGTAGATGTTGTCATTTCCTAATGTTAGCTTTTAGGCTCGCTGTTTGAGCAATGTTAAGATTTTATCTTTACAGGTCTCCAGCTGAAGACGGCAACATGGCTTCACTCGGATAGAACATCAGTTGTAAGAAAGACAACTGAGCATTCAAGATTCAGAACATCAGAAAGACAGTTGAGCGTTCAAGATTCAGAACATCAGTTGAAGGACTCGAACCGAGAAGATCAACAACTTGAAGTTCAAGTCAGCTGAGAGTTCAACTGATCCTATTCAGATACAAGGACAGATGAAGATATTGATCAGATGGAACATCAGTTGAAGACCACTCGGATGAAGACCAAAACTTCTCAACCGACTAAACAAAGTTGAAAGTCAAAGGTTGAAGATTTGAATTTCAAAATGGGAAGTCACGTGAAGGTTTGACAGTCTGTCATTACCTCATTTGGCCCAACACAAGGCTGTCTCAGATGGAAAGCAGAAGTTCACAGTTGCCAAATCCGGAAAGTCTGCAGAGATGAGAGACAAGCCATCGCTTTCACAAGAACAGAGATCAACGGCTCTTCCAACGGCTAGTTGATTCTCTTCGCCTATAAATAGAGGCATTCATTCATTCACCAAGACTAACGAGACAGAGAAAGAGAAGACAGAAAAGATAAACGAGCGAAAGAACGATATACTTCACACGAGCTGAACTACATTCAAACTCTAAGAGCATCACTAGTTGAGAGTTCCTAGAGTGTTAGATTCTGTCTTGGTGTTTTTGATCTTAGTTTGAGTTTTCATTCATTCAAGCCTAGATCCTAGCTCACTCCTTTGTTCGAGCTAGTAGTTGGAAAAATCCACCTTTTTACATATCCTCTCAAAAGGATTGTTAGGACCCTACTCTTCCCGGAATTGAGTAGATAGGTTGATAAGTACCCGTAAACTTATCTGTAAGGTTGATAAGTACCCGTAAACTTATCTCAACGGTTGCAAAGCCCCCGCGTAAGCTTTGTGGTTTCTGTCCAGAAGAACTTAGACTGAGTTGTGTGGATTCACAACTCCTCATGGACGTAGCAGTTCTCTCCGAACCACGTAAATCTTTGTGTGTTTGTGTTTTCTGCTCAGTTATTTACTGCATATCCAACTGACCAACTAACCAGCATACAAACTGCATTTTTACATTCTCAACTGATTTGGTTATTGACGGGCCTTGCATCTGAGCGTGAGTTATTTATATGAGTTGTTTTTATCCACCACATTCCGCACAGCACTACACTTCCAGCTGAGTATCCTTACTCAGTTGTGATTCCAGCTGAGTCGTTTTACTCGATTGTGATAATTTTCGGGGGGTTAATTTTAAAATTCCTAACTGGTGTATTCCCCCCCCCCATACACCAGAACTCGTATCGGGACCATCAAGTGGTATCAGAGCAGTGGTTCAAAAGACTGCTATCTCTGTTTCACAAGGTGTGAATCGAGGTGTTTTTTTTCTTCAGTGGTCAACTGAACAGATCTTTTTCACGCTAGTGCATATCTGCTTGCATCTGTCTTTTGTTTGTGTGTGCAGATGGATGTTAAAGACAAGATCGTTGTCATGTTCTCGGTTGTAAACTATACATCCTGGAGAACTCGGATGAAGAAGATTCTACTGTCAAAGCATCATCAAATGCAACAAATACTTACATCCGGACCAATCATCATCAGAGAAAAAGTCACTCGCACCCCAACAAATCCCAATGAAGGGGATGCAACTGAGGTGATGGTTGAGAAAAAGCCAGAAGACTTCACTCCAGAGGAAGCTAAAGTGAGCCAGCTGGATATTTGGGCTCAGAGCACTATAATGTCCACAGTTGGACAAGACTATCTTCCATGGATAGAAGAGTGCGACACCGCTAAGGAGATGTGGGATATTTTGGCATCTCTTAGCTAAGGGAGTGACGAAACCAAGGAGAACAAATTCTCCCATGCTTGTCAAGATTTTGACAACTTCTATCTCAGAGCTGATGAAACCATTGATCAGTTAGAGCTTCGGTTCATGGACATCATCTGAAGAATTCAGTCCATCCGACGAGGAAAATATACTTTGAGAGAGATCAACCTCAAAGTATTACAAGCTCTACCGGCTGAGTGGGACACCTTCACCAACATTCATGAGAGCCAAGCTGATCTTGGAGAGATGGGAACTGAAAGACTGTTCTCAATTTTAAAAGGAAACGAGTACAAGGTGAACCGACGAAGATCTCAATCCTCGGTTCAGACGAATCGACATGAGGATGTTGGTTCAGCAACAAAAACAGTAGCATTTCGAGCTGACTACTCCAAGCTGTGAACATCAAGGGCAACAAGATCTGCGGACACAGCTACGTAGGAGCCAAGAAGAGAAGAGCTGCAACAGAGCATTGCCGCTATGTCAAAGAAGCTAGCTAACATGGATGCTCTGTTCGGAAAATACAAGAGGTTCTACAAATCCAACCGAACTCGAGATAACTCAAAGTCTGTGAACAACGGTTGCTTTGAATGCGGCAAAGAGGGACATTTCAAAGCAGATTGTCCAGATCTTTCGAAGAAAGAAAGAGAAGTGTTGAGGGCCAAACAAACTGGAAAGAACAAGGCCATGGTTGCAGAAGAAGCAGCTGACGACATGGACATCTTCACCGACACTGAAGATGAGGACGAGCTGACTTCCACCAACAACGCTATCGGTCAGGATCAATGTCTCATGGCATTTGGAACCGACCAGGATGATACTGAGGTACATTCTAGTCCTGCTAATTTAAATTATCCCAATACTTCTAACATGCAGGAAACACTAGATGAAGAGTTGGAACTCTCCTGGGATGATTTTCTAGCACTCAATGAGGAAGTGCAACAGCAATCGGATGAGTTTAAGAGTCTTCAAGAACAGTTCGCCAAACTTGAAGAATCCTTAACCGAAAAGGACGATCTGATTAAGAGTCAAACCGAAGAGATTGAGAATCTCACGAGTCAACTGAATGAGGCTAAGGCTCCAACCGATTAGGAGTTCAAGAAGCAGATCAAGGAGCAACATGATCAGTTGAACAAGCAAGAGGCGCAGATTGACCAGCTGATGAAGAAGTCAGACGTACAGTCCGAGTATATAGCTGTTCTTCTCAAGGATCTACAAACTAAGAAGGACAACCTGATCAAGCTATATCAGTCATCCAAAATCATTGAGAATCTCATCAGTTATAGACGACAGATGGATGACGTGTCAGGACTCGGTTACGACGTGGTCAAGGACACTGGAATTCCACCCGCAACCTTCATCAAGGCGGTGGATGTCACGGTTGCCAAACCTGACACAGTTGAGTCTGCAACTCCCCAAATTAATCCAACCTCCACTTATCAGAAAGCTCAACCGACTAAGGAAACCTCCACTGAGAAAGGAAAGGAAGCTGTTGTTGGAGAACCAAAGAATCCATCGGTTGGGACATCAACCGAGGGGGAATGTTTCAAGACTTGGAAGAGGAACCAGAGGCGTCGGAGATACAATCAGAACCGACTTCAGAACCGACCTCTGAACCAACCTCAGAGCCGACCCCTGAACCGATCACGGAACCGACAGGGATTCAACCAACCGAATCAACATCGGTTCTATCATCAGAGCAATCAGAGATTCCAACCGAGTCAACCGATGTGGAACGGTTCCAACAGCTGCGAATATTCATGCCACAACATGAATCAACAACAGGGCATGAACAGTTGTCGTCAACAGCCAGGAAATTGGAATCATACTCAGCCACAAAGATTCTAACATGGCGTCCGACCTCATCGACAAAACCAACAGGATAAGAAATGCCATCAAAACAGGGGGAACGCCTCTCCTCCTAAAGCTCACAATGGGAGAAATCCATCTCCTCCCAAGAAACAGAACATCACTACTAACAACAAGCCTAAGGATGACCAAGGTGTTGTTATAGTTGATGGAGAAGGAAAAGTGATTTGGAATGATAAATCTATCTGAATATACAGGGAAAAGCGACTCACACTTCAAGGAGGAACTGGTTCTAACCCTCCAGGACCCAACTAAAATTGGGGACCTAAGCGTGTTTCTCTGTGCAGGAACAAGAGAAACAGCTGAGGAAGAATAAAGCATCACAAACCATGTGGGTGATGGATAGTGGATGCTCGAAACATATGACAAATCTGAAGGATTTTCTTGGGAGTTTCGTGGAAAAAGAAGGACCATCAGTTACCTTTGGTGACAACTCAAAAGGTCACACCAAAGGCTACGGTACCCTTGAAACCAATCACGTGTCGATTTCCAATGTTTCATATGTTGATGGATTGAAGCATAACTTGCTCTCCATCAGCCAATTCTGTGATAATGGTTTCTCTATTAAGTTTGATGCGCAGGGCTGCAGGGTTAAAAATGTCGGAACAAAGCAGGTCATATTGTTGGGAAATCGATCACCAACCGGGAATGTCTACTGTGCAGATTGGAATAGTAGCCCTCCTGACACCTGTCTATTAACAAAGAGCAGTTCGGATGTGAGCTGGCTGTGGCACAAAAGGCTCAACCATCTGAATTTCAAGACGATGAACCGACTTGCCAGACAGGAACATGCAAAAGGCATACCGAACCGAGTGTTTTCAACAACACATATCTGCAGTGCATGCTAGTTGGGAAAGCTCGCTAGATCCTCCTTTCGGTTGAAAACAACTCCCTCAATCGACCGAGTATTACAGTTGATCCATATGGATCTCTTCGGGCCTGTTACTCCAAAGAGCATTAATGGTAACGAGTATACACTTGTTGTTACTGATGATTTCTCCAAATACACGTGGACCATTTTCATGCGTCACAAGAGTGAAACCCGAGATGAGCTACCCAAGCTGATGGATCGGATATCGAACCAACAAGAGATGAAAATCATTTCTATCCGATCAAACTGTGGAACCGAGTTCCTAAATGAAACCATCATCGAGTACTGCGAGAAGCACGGAATCACTCATCAAATATCAGCTGTGCGTACTCCACAACAGAATGGAGTAGCCGAGCGAAGGAATCGAACGCTGAAGGATACGGCTACATCCATGTTGACAAGCTCAGCTCTGCCAAAGAGATTTTGGGCTGAGGCCATCAACACAGCCTGCTATACCCAGAACCGGTCTCTTTTAACCAAGCGGTTGGGAAAGACTCTATATGAGCTATGGAGATGCAGGAAGCCTGATATTTCTTATTTTCGCGTTTTTGGTTCTAAGTGTTATATTCACAACAATGGGAATACTCAGTTGAAAACTTTTGACGCCAAGGCTTCGAAGGGTATATTTCTCGGATATGCCGCTCGGATCAAGGCTTATAGAGTTTTCAACAATAGCTCTCGTGTTGTGGAGATAACACCTCATGTTAGTTTTGATGAATCGACCTTTGAGTGCAGGGAACAGGCTAAAGAACAACAAGCTGGTCCACATGTTCCACCAGCTCTCACCAGATCTCAGATTCTAAGGCAGAAGAATCTAGCTGAACCATTGGTATGGGCAACTAAGGATGATGATCCATATTCCTCTGAAGATGAATGTGAGGACCCCAGCACATCTCAAGGGGGAACCTCAGCTGATGTCACTCCAACTGCATCAGCATCCGAAGCTCAACCGAGCCCGGTTCAAAATATTGTCAATGTTGAGGATCCAGACTCAACAACTGATAAATCACCAGTTCTAAAGATCCCGGCATCTCCCACAGCTCAGGTTACCCCATCAGTTGAAATCTCGGAACAGCCACTGTTGGAAGAAGAAGGAAGACGCAACAAGAGATGGTATGAAGATCATTCCACGGAAAACATCATTGAAGATCCAACCGAAGGTGTGCGTACAAGGAGTAGAGTTGCAAATCCAGATTCAACTGAGGAAGATTCCAACACTTACGCTCAATATGCTGAGGAGTTGGCAGTTCTGGAAGAGTTCGAACAAGCAGGAGATGTTGCCATGATATCTTGTTTCGTAGCTGATGTGCCAGAACCGAAGAATGTTGTGGAAGCTCTCAACTGTGTTCATTGGACAACAGCTATGCAAGAAGAGCTGAATGAATTTCTACGCAACTGTGTATGGGAGTTGGTAGAAAGACCAAATGGTGTCAAAGTCATTGGATTAAAATGGATCTTCAAGAACAAGAGAGACGCCATTGGATTCATCGTGAGAAACAAGGCAAAGTTGGTAGCTCAGGGATATTGCCAACAAGAAGGAATAGATTTCGAGGATTCCTTCGCACCTGTTGCAAGGTTGGAAGCCATCCGAATTTTTCTAGCCTATGCCGCATTTCACAAGTTCAAGGTCTATCAGATGGATGTGAAGTGTGCATTCCTCAACGGAGATATCAAGGAAGATGTATATGTTGAACAGCCTCCCGGTTTTGAGACTGGAGATGGAAGAGTGTATAAGTTGAAGAAAGCTATCTATGGCTTGAAGCAAGCACCCAGGGCTTGGTATGACACTCTATGTGGTTTTCTTCTGAACTCGGGGTTCAAACGAGGGTCAGTTGACAAAACACTGTTCACAATCAAAATTGGAGAAGACATACTTGTCATGCAAATCTATGTTGATGACATCATATTCAGTTCCAAGTCGGAGGAGCTGTGTGAGAAATTCTCAACTCTTATGAAGGAGAAATTCGAGATGTCGATGATGGGCGAGATGAATTATTTTCTTGGGCTATAGGTGAAGCAGTCATCAAAAGGAATCTTCATCAATCAGTCCAAATATACAAAAGAGCTCATCACAATGTTCGGATTGCAGACAAGTAAAACCACAAGGATCCCAATGAATACTAACTGGAAGATTGAACCTGGAACTGAGGGAAAGCTCGTGGATGCTAGTAAGTATAGAGGGATCATTGGTTCTTTGCTATATCTAACCGCCAGTCGGCTAGACATATCTTACGCGGTTGGAGTGTGTGCTCGGTTCCAAGTTCAACCGAGGGAAGCACACATGTTGGCAGCAAAGAACATCATCAAGTATCTAAAGGGCACTATTAATGTTGGGTTGTGGTATCCAACTGACGACAATATCCAACTAACCGGATACTCAGATGCGGATCTAGCCGGAGATTGGTTGGACAGGAAGTCCACATCTGGACACTGTCAGTTCATGGGAAGCAAGCTAGTTTCATGGTTCTCCAAGAAACAAGCATGCGTTGTCACTTCTACAACCGAGTCAGAGTACATGGCTGCCGGTAGTTGTTGCATGCAAGTGTTGTGGCTCAAGCAACAACTGAGAGATTATGAAGTAGCAACTGTACATGTTCCCATTCATTGTGATAGCTCAAGTGCCATTGCTATCTCTTTAAATCCTGTTCACCATTCTCGGACGAAGCACATCGACATGTGACATCATTTTATCTGAGATCATATTGAGAAGAAGGACGTATCTGTGGAGAAAATTCCAACTGAGATTCAGAGAGCAGATATCTTCACAAAACCTCTAGCTGAAACGCGGTTCAAGATGTTGTGCGATCTCCTTGGATTGTTGGATCCATCAGATGAGGAACCAGCCGAGCTGAAGAGATAGATATCCATCTGAGGGGGAAGCTCAGATGAAGGGGGAATCTCAGATGCGGATTGCCAACTGAAGACATCAGACGTCAGCTGAACAGACGAACTCGAGTCAGCTGATGGTATGCCGCAACAAGCAGAAACACAGTTGATTCAGACATCAGCTGGCAGGTGAACACAGCTGATCCCGACATCAGCTGGCAGGTATCATTTATGGCTGAAGGTGTTTATGTTTTAAATGAGAATGTTTGAAATAAATTCAAACATTCCTGAGCATGTCAGTTAGACTAAAATAGCCATCATAACGCATTTAATGTAAAGTACGACTGAACATCAATAGCCTACTTTATAGTGCGACTGGGCTGACATGAAAACTGTTCACTTTCTCACGCGCTGGTTGGAACTCGGATTTTGACGTCAAGTCAAAGCTAGTCAACAGTCGCGAGATCTCAGGCGTTGATGGATTCGCGCCATTCAACCCTAGCCGTCGATTTCAACCAAGCCACTAACCTATAAAAGGCGGAAAATCAGGAAGTGATCTCTTACCTTCTACATTCGTGTTTATCTGCAGTAACTGTTCATTTTCGTCTCCGATTTGTCTCACCATTTTCTGCAAGTTTTTCTCTCTATATATATCTTCACAGAATTATTAAATGGCACCTAAAGCTTCACAAGGAAGGAAAATGGCATCTTCTGGACCTTCTCTAGTCCCTTCATCTTACGACGAGTCCTTTGATATGCTGTTATCGAAGATTCATTTTGAGCAAATTTTATCAGAAGATGAACTGGAATCACCCGTGTTGTCTCCCCTCGCCGAACTTCTCAGGGAGAATGGTCTCCCGGACTGGGCTACGCTCTTCCCCTTCCATCTTCTCAGACGTCAAGTCGGAGAGTTCTACTTAAATCTGCAATCACCCATCGACAGCAGAGATGGCATCGTTACAGAAATTTCTTGCCGACAACGAGATGTTCCGGCCAGAACCATCCGCCGGATCACCGTCCCCATTCCAATTTCTGACATTCTACGCCAAATCATTCCACCGAACCAGACCGCCACAGACACCATCGAGAATATAACAGATTCAGAAGCTGATGAATTTCTGGAGAGTGCTCTCATCACTCCAGAAAAATTGAGGAGTAATATGCAGCGAACGAAGTTGAAACCAGAGCATCGACTTCTGTTCGATGTCGTATCCAAGGTCATCTTCAGATACAGCGGTGCCTTTGGCGACATCAGCCGACCGAAGCTCAAGCAACTGATTGCTTTGGAGCACAAACACAAGCACGACATCAACTGGTTCAGTTATTTCGAACACCAGTTGATGCTGGAGAGGCAGAAGATCTCCGAATCCACAACCGAGTCTGGAGAAAAGTTGTTGAGTGTCAAGGGAACTCTCAACTTCGGTTGCAAAATTTCTGCCCTGATCCTTTTCGCAACAAAGAATCAGAACATGGTCTGGGAAGATTGTGAGGAGACCCCCGTGAAGAAGCTGATGTTGTTCCCAACAGCAAAGAAGGCTCAGGATGTGATTAGGAGTGTTTATACTCCTAAGGACAAGAGGGAATCTGTAAAAACAGCTGCGGAGAAAGATACAACTGAAGAACCGCCTCCAGCTGCCAGCCGCCCATCAAAATCCACAGCTGGACGCCGACACAGAGCTGAGTCGGAGAAGGAGAAAGAGGAAGAACCAGCTAAGAAGAAGCTGAGGGTTCGGATCAAGACAGTTGCGAAATCAGCTGAGGAGGTTCCAGCTGAGGATGCGCCAGCTGAGGATGTGCCAGCTGAGGAGTTGCCAGCTGAGGAGTTGCCAGTTGTGGAGGCACCGGTTGAGGAGACACCAGCTGAGGAGCCGTCTGAGTCTAGTCACTCAGTTGAAGCGGCTGCATTCGAGATTGTTCCTCGCGTAGCTGGAACAGATGAGGTTGAAGGGATGGAAACTGAACCAGCTGATGAGCCGACTATCTCCTCGGATGCATCTTCTTCATCTGAGGAAACCGAAGATAACCCAACCTCCCCCACGGCAGGAGCTGATGCCGTACAGCCCGAACAAGAGATCCCCTCAACCGACACACAACTAGAAATTCCGAGCTCCACGCTCGATGCCAACATTGAGACCATCTCTTCGGCCAATATTGAGGAACCTATTGATGCCCTCCTCCCCACAGAATCCAAAATTCAGAGCTGCCCGCTCGATGCCAACGTTGAGACCACTTCTTTGGTCAACGTTGAGGAAACCATTGAACCAATACCATATGAAAATCTATCTCCCTCCCCTATCGATGACGAAGCTGATCGCCAAGCCGTAGCCCAGAAACATGAAGGCAAGCTGGCCTACTGTTTCCAGAAGCTGATCGGGATGTTCCCTAAGGCTCGCGACATGCCGACTTTCTCCACGCTTGGAACCGAGTTGCTGTACCAGTTCAACATCATCTTCAGTCACTGGTATGTGAAGAAAGATACAATCAGAATGCACAGCTGGAACCAGCTCAAGGCTGACGAGTCGCGCATCAGAGACTACTTCAATTACACCAACCTTGAGGTTGCCTACAACAACAAGGTTGCATTGTTGACGCGTCGTCTGGACATCAGCAAGGCTGAAGGGAGAGATACGAGGGAAACGACTGAACAAGACTGCATCAATTTCCTAGACAACATGCTAACAAAATCTGCTGATTTTATAATTGATCTTGATGCAGCTGCCGCAGCCGCCAAGCAAGAAGAGGAGGAACTCCAACAGTACCTGGCAAATCGACAAGCCATGGTCACTATTGAACTACCACTCTACCAGCACCAGCTCCAGCTGATCAGCCAGCACCCTCAACAGAAGAATTTTGTGAGCTGATAGCTGAGAGGGTCAACCAGCTGAGGACGGAGATGCTTGCCACCATCCAGCGCAACAACGAAGATCAGCTGAGGATGATGGCAGCTCAAGCGGAGAAGCACAAGCAACTGCAGGAAAAGAATGAGGAGCTGAAGATGAAGCTGGAAGAATTCTCAAAATCCACCAGCCAAGGCATCTATGATCTGAAGTTAACCGTTCTGGGGATCAAATCTTAACTGAACGTCTTCAAATCCATATCTGATTCCAACCTCGCCAAATCCCAATAGACTCAAGATGAAGAATGGGATTCTCGGTTTGAGTCACGATGGGCTGAGTTCGTTGCTTTCCAAACTGAAGTCATTGAGACACTCACTACACTGAAGAAAGCCGAACAAGAGCGCCTTGACTCTGAACTGTCGAAGAAGGTTGAAGTAGAGTGCGCGGTTGATGAGCTCTTCAACATAATTCAACAAGCTGAATAGCAACTCACCTCTCTTGATGGCTCGGTTGCAAGCCTTGTTGCTGATGCCAAAAAGGGGGAAGTTGAGACTGGTGAAGATAAAGATGTGCAGCGGGAAGATGAGAACCAAGGAGCTGAAGCCGAAAAATCTCAGCCGAAGAAGGCAGCTCAAAAGAAGAAGTCCGCCACGAAGCCAACCGACGTCGACGGAGATGAAATGGCAAAGGACTTGAGCAGGCGGAGAAGTATGGAGTTTCTTACAACTCCATAGCCGAGATCGCAGCCGAGCTTGATGCGGAACTCGACGGTATTACAACCGAAGAGTGTATTGCTGCTGCTAAGGCTATGGATGTTGCAGAGAAGGACTACATGAATCCCGATTGGATAAAGAAATTCGCTGCCAGCCAAGCTAAGAGAGTCAACCAGTTCGAGGAGGAGCTTGACAAGTTCACTAAGAACTTGGACAGGAATGTTGCCTCCCGCAGCCGTCGACGAATAGATAAACACCAAGTAAAGGCTGAGGCAAGGCTGAAACAACAAAGACTGCAAGGGAAGATCAAGGTGCAAAGTCGGTTCAGGCATGTGGATAAGTGGATGCCAGCCGAGTGGAATGAGGATTGAGAGTCGTTTAAGCAAGAGTTTGTGAATGACTTCTATTATAGGAAGCTGTTCACAACTGACGACCCGAGGAAAGCCTTCAAGAAAGCCGTGACCGAGCTACACTCTGGGGATCCGGGCATGTTCAGCCAGTTCAGGCGTGCAATGATAGAAGCAAAACTGGATATGAACACCGTCCCCGTCCCTCAAAAGGTCACTTATCTCCCTCCTTTCCTTCCGGACTCAAGAAACCCCAACCGTCAGAAGATAGCAACTGAGATAAGACAAGTTTGTCGAGAGCATGGGGTTGACATTTCGAAAGAGTCAGAGGCGAAAAGAGAAATTTTTGTCAGAATTTTCAGCAAATATGGGCTAAAGTATTAGTTCAGTTAAAGTTTTTGAGCAACTGATGTATTGTTGATTTTTTGTGCATTCTTTTGTAACCATCAGTTGTAATGAAAACTTTATTCAGTTATACGATTCACCTAGACGTACAATATCTCGTTGTCCAAGCTCTGAATCGCAAAGTTATTTCAATACCATGTTATAACTGTGCTAACCCTTTGATATTTTAATCTTATAGACTGTCTAGAATTTCAGCTGAGATTTTAGATAGGTCAGTAGGGTTTAGATCAATTTGATCTGTAAGGGTTTTGGCATCATCAAAAAGGGGGAAATTGTTGGGAAATTTATTAAAAGTTTTGATTGATTCCAAAACCAACCGACCCCAACCGAGTAGATGTTGCCATTTTCTAATGTTAGCTTTTAGGCTCGCTGTTTGAGCAATGTTAAGATTTTATCTTTACAGGTCTCCAGCTGAAGACGGCAACATGGCTTCACTCGGATAGAACATCAGTTGTAAGAAAGACAACTGAGCGTTCAAGATTCAGAACATCAGAAAGACAACTGAGCGTTCAAAATTCAGAACATCAGTTGAAGGACTCGAACCGAGAAGATCAACAACTTGAAGTTCAAGTCAGCTGAGAGTTCAACTGATCCTATTCAGACAGAAGGACAGATGAAGATATTGATCAGATGGAACATCAGTTGAAGACCAATCGGATGAAGACCAAAACTTCTCAACCGACTAAACAAAGTTGAAAGTCAAAGGTTGAAGATTTGAATTTCAAAATGGAAAGTCACGTGAAGGTTTGACGGTCTGTCATTATCTCATTTGGCCCAATACAAGGCTGTCTCAGATGGAAAGCAGAAGTTCACAGTTGCCAAATCCGGAAAGTCTGCAGAGATGAGAGACAAGCCATCGCTTTCACAAGAACAGAGATCAACGGCTCTTCCAACGGCTAGTTGATTCTCTCCGCCTATAAATAGAGGCATTCATTCATTCACCAAGACTAACGAGACAGAGAAAGAGAAGACAGAAAAGATAAACGAGCGAAAGAACGATATACTTCACACGAGCTGAACTGCATTCAAACTCTAGCATCACTAGTTGAGAGTTCCTAGAGTGTTAGATTCTGTCTTGGTGTTTTTGATCTTAGTTTGAGTTTTCATTCATTCAAGCCTAGATCCTAGCTCACTCCTTTGTTCGAGCTAGTAGTTGGAAAAACCCACCTTTTTGCATATCCTCTCAAAAGGATTGTTAGGACCCTACTCTTCCCGGAATTGAGTAGATAGGTTAATAAGTACCCGTAAGCTTATCTGTAAGGTTGATAAGTACCCGTAAACTTATCTCAACGGTTGCAAAGCCCGCGTAAGCTTTGTGGTTTCTGTCCAGAAGAACTTGGACTGAGTTGTGTGGATTCACAACTCCTCGTGGACGTAGCAGTTCTCTCCGAACCACGTAAATCTTTGTGTGTTTGTGTTTTCTGCTCAGTTATTTACTGCATATCCAACTGACCAACTAACCACCATACAAACTGCATTTTTACATTCTCAACTGATTTGGTTATTGACCGACCTTGCATCTGAGCGTGAGTTATTTATACGAGTTGTTTTTATCCACCACATTCCGCACAGCACTACACTTCCAGCTGAGTATCCTTACTCAGTTGTGATTCTAGTTGAGTCGTTTTACTCGATTGTGATAATTTTTGGGGGGTTGATTTTAAAATTCCTAACTGGTGTATTCCCCCTCCCCCATACACTAGAACTCGTATCGGGACCATCAAGTGGTATCAGAGCAGTGGTTCAAAAGACTGTTATCTCTGTTTCACAAGGTGTGAATCGAGGTGTTTTTTTTCTTCAGTGGTCAACTGAACAGATCTTTTTCACACTAGTGCATATCTGCTTGCATCTGTCTTTTGTTTGTGTGTGCAGATGGATGTTAAAGACAAGATCGTTGTTATGTTCTCGGTTGTAAACTATACATCCTGGAGAACTCGGATGAAGAAGATTCTACTGTCAAAGCATCATCAAATGCAACAAGTACTTACATCCGGACCGATCATCATCAGAGAAAAAGTCACTCGCACCCCAACAAATCCCAATGAAAGGGATGCAACTGAGGTGATGGTTGAGAAAAAGCCAAAAGACTTCACTCCAGAGGAAGCTAAAGTGAGCCAGCTGGATATCTGGGCTCAGAGCACTATAATGTCCACAGTTGGACAAGACTATCTTCCATGGACGTAGCAGTTCTCTCCGAACCACATAAATCTTTGTGTGTTTGTGTTTTCTGCTCAGTTATTTACTTCATATCCAACTGACTAACTAACCAGCATACAAACTGCATTTTTACATTCTCAACTGATTTGGTTATTGACCGACCTTGCATCTGAGCGTGAGTTATTTATACGAGTTGTTTTTATCCACCACATTCCGCACAGCACTACACTTCCAGTTGAGTATCCTTACTCAGTTGTGATTCCAGCTGAGTCGTTTTACTCGGTTGTGATAATTTTTGGGGGATTGATTTTAAAATTCCTAACTGGTGTATTCCCCCCCCCCCCCATACACCAGAACTCGTATCGGGACCATCAATCAAGAACTCAACTTCCAAATATTAAAACTCATTAAACTCGGTTTTTCTCTTATTATCATGCAAAATTTGTTCGTTTTTCAACTTTTAAAACTCTAATTCATGCAAATAACACTTCATCTCATAGAATTATCCTTCAAACATTTAAATATACTCAAGAATGTAAACATCCAACTTATAACTCATATAATTCGAAATTTCTAGTTTTTAAGGAAATTATTCCATTATATTGAATATTCAAGCTATTATTATTTTTCTAAAAATTTCCTTTGATCGATTTCTCAATCAAAATAAATAA
Organism: Schizonepeta tenuifolia; assembly: GCA_029490685.1. Classification (NCBI taxonomy): domain Eukaryota; kingdom Viridiplantae; phylum Streptophyta; class Magnoliopsida; order Lamiales; family Lamiaceae; genus Schizonepeta; species Schizonepeta tenuifolia. The sequence goes on from CM055958.1 coordinate 6,085,689, forward strand.
ACGAACTCAAATAGGTAAAATTCATCTCTTAGCTCATATTCTCTATTTCTAGAACATTTCTTCATAGAAAATTCAATTTCCTTTATGTTAATTCCTTTTATTCCTCAAATAATTATATTATTAATTTTCTATTTTTCTTTTATCTCATAAAATATCCAAACATCAAAACTTATATATTTTACTCCTCTTAAGCATCAAAATTTTCACATTCTCAACAAAGAAATTTATTTCTTTGTTTTATTCAACATTTAAGCTCATAACTCAAAATTAGTATCTTCTTCTTTCTTATATGGATCGAATTTTTTTACAAAAAAAATTCATAGAATTTTATACTTTTATCAATTAACTCTAAACATGCTCAAAATCTCATTTAATCTATATTTTCATCATTATATTAATGAAATCCATCAACTTAATAAATATACATTTATTTCGATTTTTATCCTTAAAAATAATAATTAATAATTATTTTATTTCATCTTCAAATCTTCAAAAATTCACCAAGAACACTATGAACTCATCTTCGTATCTTCATGTTCTTCAAGAACATCAAGAACACATATTTATATTTTTATACTCATCGAATTTTTTCATAAAAATTCATATCACTTAATTTCTTATTTCTTAAGCAACTTAATTCACTTAAAATTTATCAAGATCATCATAAATCATTCAAAATCATCAACGTCATCATACATCACTTAAAATCATCTATATCATCACATATTCATCATCTTCACACATATATATGTATCGAAATTTTCATAAAATTCATAAGATGATTCAAACTTCTTACTTAATCATATTTCATGCTTCTATATACTTATATCCATCCACAACATCATCAAATCCAAAAATAAGAATTTAAACACAAAATCCTTATTTTTCTTCAAATAAATCGGCATATATATGAAATAAATCAACAAAAATTGTTAACTTCATATTTATGCATATAAATCACTCAAATCATCATAAACATATATCATCAAACATATCATCAAGAAAATCATCAAACAATCATCAAGAAAATCATCAAGTAATTCTTTTCCTCTTTTTCTTTTCTTCAATTTTTAGGTAGGTTTATTTAAGAAAATTCCTTCTATTTTACTTCTCATCTTTTAACTCCTATGTTAATTTTTAAAACTCGTCTCCATCATCTTATCATCATCATCATCATCATCATCGATCATCATCATCATATTCTTAAGGTTAGCCTAAACATAAAGTAAACATGCATAGTTTCCTTTATCTTTTCCACATACATATACATATATATATGAATGAAGAAATAACATACTTAAAATAAAATCAAACTTCTCCTCCTTCAAGGCTTATGATTGACGATTTGGAGAGGAAAGAGGGCTCAGGGTTTGGCTTTGATTTCCATGCATGTAACCTTGTAGAGCTCAACTTCTAGGCCTAAAAAATGAACAAAAATCGAGCACCTCTTCAAGGCACAAGCTGCCGAAAAAAATGAAAGGGAAATGAAGGATGAATCTTGATCTCAAAATGATCACAAGGTTGGGAGGATGAAGATTACTGATGGTCCCGATACGAGTTCTGGTGTATGGGGGGGAGGGAATACACCAGATAGGAATTTTAAAAACTACCCCCAAAAATTACCACAACTGAGTAAAAAGACTCAGCTGGAATCACAATTGAGTAAGGATACTCAGCTGGAAGTGTAGTGATGTGTGGAATGTGGTGGATGCAAAAACAACTCGTATAAAACAACTCACGCTCAGATGCAAGGTCGGTCAACGACCAAATCAGTTGAAATGTAAAGATGCAGTTTTGAGTGTGAGTTAGTTGGACAGTTAGATATGCAGAAAGTAACTGAACTGAAAATACAACAACACAAAGGAATTACGTGGTTCGGAGAGAACTCCTACGTCCACGGGGAGTTGTGAGTCCACACACCTCAGTCCAAATTCTTTAGGACAACTTCCACAAAGCTTACGCGGGCTTTGCAACCGTACAGATAAGTTTGCGGGTACTTATCAACCTTTCTACTCAATTTCGGGAAGAGCAGGATCCTAACAACCTTTTTAGGGGATGTGTATAAGGGTGGGTTTTCCAACTACTAGCTCTAACAAAGAAGTGAGCTAGGATCTAAGCTTGAACAAATGAAGACTCAAACTAAGATCGAAAACACCAAGACAGATTCTAACTCTCTATGAACTCTCAGCTGGTGATGTTCTTAGAAAGAGAATAATTGCAGTTTAGCTTATGCGCAGTATATCGTCGTTCTTTCGCTCGTCTGTCTCTCTTGTGTTGTATGTCTTCTGTCTTGATGAATGAATGAATGCCTCTATTTATAGGCGGTGAGAATCAACTAGCCGTTGGAAGAGCTGTTGATCTCTGTACTGTGAAAGCGATGGCTTGTCTCTCATCTCTGCAGATTTTCCAGATTTGGCAACTGTGAACTTCTGCTTTCCTTCTGAGACAACCTTGTGTTGGGTCAAATGAGGTAATGACAGAACGTCAAACCTTCACGTGACTTCCTATTTGAAATTCAAATTTCAACCTTTGTCTTTCAACATTGGCTAGTCAGTTGAGACGATTGATCTTCATCCGAGTGGTCTTCAGCTGATGTTCCATCTGATCGCTACCTTCATCTGACATTCTGTCTGAAGAGGAACAGTTGAACCCTCAGCTGCCTTAAACTTCATGTTTTCGATCTATCAGATTGAGTCCTGCAACTGATGTTCCATCTGATCAGGTGGATTGTCACATCTGACGAACAGTTGATTACTCAGATGTTTTCTTTTATCCGATGTTCTATATCCGAACTGTTGGCTTGAACGCTCAGTTGTCTTTCTTTCATCTGATGTTCCATCCGAGTTTCCATCTGAAGTTCTATCCGAGTATAGCTATGTTGCCGTCTTCAGCTGGAGTCCTGTAAAGATAAAATCTAAACATTGCTCAAACAGCGAGCCTAAATACTAACATTAGGATATGGCAACGTCTACTCGGTTGGGGTTAGTTGGTTTTGGAATCAATCAAAACTTTACTAAATTTCCCAACAATTTCCCCCTTTTTGATGATGCCAAAACCCCACTGATCTAAACCTCACTGACCTATCTATAAACTCAGCTGAAATTCTAGACAGTCTATAAGATTAAACATCAAAGGGTTAGCACAATTATAACATGGTATTGAAATAACTTTGCGATTCAGAGCTTAAACAACTGGAAAATTGTACGTCAAGGTGAATTGGATATATGATGAAAGTTTTCATTACAACTGATGTTTACACAGAAACGCATAGAAATCAAATACATCAGTGGCTCATAAACTCTATCTAGGCTAATACTTCAGCCCATACTTGCCGAAAATCCTGACAAAAATTTCTCTCTTGGCATCTGATTTCTTCGAAATATCTACTCCATGTTCCTGACAGACTTATCTTGCTTCAGCTGCGATCTTCTGTCTGTTAGGATTTCTTGTATCTGGAATGAATGGAGAAAGATAAGTAACCTTCTGAGGGACAGGGACGGTATTCATGTCCAGCTTTGCATCAATCATAGCTCGTCTGAACTGGCTGAACATGCCCGGATCCCCAGAGTGAAGCTCGGTTAGGGCTTCTTTGAATGCTTTTCAAGAATCCTCAGTTGCGTACACCTTCCTGTAATAGAAATCATTCACAAATTCTTGTTTGAATGATTCCCAATCATCATTCCATTCTTACGGCATCCATTTGTCAACACGCTTGAAGTGTCCCTGGAGCTTGATCTTTCCCGACAGTCTTTGCTGCTTCATTTTTGCTTCAGCCTTCATTTGATGTTTCTCAATGCGTCGTCGGCTTCGAGAGACAACATTTCTATCCAAGTTGTTGGTAACCTTGGCAAGCTCTTCCTTGAACTTGTTGACTCTTGTTGCTTGGTTGGCTGCAAATTTCTTCACCCATTCTGGATTCATGTAATCCTTCTCCGGAACATCCATAGCTTTAGCAGCTGCAATACACTCTTCGGTTGTAATACCGTCGAGTTCAGCATCGATCTCGGCTGCAATCTCGGCTATAGAGTTGTAGGAAACTCCATACTCCTTCGCCTGCTCTATGTCCTTGGCCATTTCTTCTCCGCCGACAACAATAGATTTCAGCTGTTGTTGTTTCTTGTCGGTTGGCTTCTTCTTCGGAGCGAACTTCTTCGGAGCTGGAGCTATCTTCTTCAGCTGAGATTCCTTTCCTGTTGGTATCTCTTCTTCAGCTTCTTGCATCTCATCTTTCCGGGTCTCATCTTCCCTCTTTTTGGCATCAGCAATAAGGCTTGCGACTGAGCCATCCAGAGAAGTGAGATTTTGTTCAGCCTGCTGAATCCGGTTGAAGAGTTCATCTACTGCGCATTCCACATCAACCTTCTTCGCCAGTTCTTTATCATGACGCTCTTGATCAGCTTTCTTCATCACGGCAAAGGTTTGAGTGACTTCTGTTTGGAAGGCGACGAACTCAGCCCATTTTTGTTCGAACCGGGAATCCCATTCTTTGTCTTGCGTGTGTTGAGATTTTGCAAGATTGGATTCTGAGATGGACTTGAATACGTTCAGGTCTGATCTGATTCCAAGAACAGTTGTCTTCAAGTCATTGATGTCTTTGCTGGTGGAATTTGAGAAGTCATCCAGCTTCATCTTGATCGCATCATGCTCTTCCTGCAACTTCTTGTGCTTTTCATCCTGAGCTTCCATCATCCTCAGCTATTCTTCTCGGTTGAGCTGGATGTTGGCAATCATCTCCTTCCTTAGCTGGTTGACTCTCTCAGCGATCAGCTCGTATATTTCATCAGAGGAGGGTGCTGGCTGATCAGCTGGTGCTGGTTGGTCAGAAGATGCGGGCTGTTCAACAGTAACCATGACTTGGCGATTGGCCAGGTACTGTTGAAGTTCTTCTTCTTCCTGCTTTGCTGCTGCTGCGGCTGCGTCAAGATCATCTACGAAATCAGCAGACTTGGTCAGCATGTTGTCAAGGAAAGTGACACATTCTTGTTCAGCTGTCTCCCTTGTGTCTCTTTCTTCTGCCTTGCTGACATCCAGACGGCGAGTCAGCAGTGCGATCTTGTTGTTGTACGCAACCTCAAGGTTGGTATAATTGAAGTATTCCCTTAGACGGGACTCGTCTGCCTTGAGCTGGTTCCAGCTGTGTATCCGGATGGTATCTTCCTTGACATACCAGTGGCTGAAAATGATGTTGAATTGATACAATAGCTCAGTTCCGAGCGTGGCAAAGGTGGGAACCTGTCCAGTTGAGCTATCACAATGGATGGGAACCTATCCAGTTGCTACTCATAATCTCTCAGATGTTGCTTGAGCCACAACACTTGCATGCAACAACTACCAGCAGCCATATACTCTGACTCGGTTGTAGAAGTGGCAACGCATGCTTGTTTCTTGGAAAACCATGAAACTAGCTTGCTTCCCATGAACTGACAGTGTCCAGATGTGGACTTCCTGTCCAACCGATCTCCGGCTAGATCTGCATCTGAGTATCCGGACAGTTGGATATTGTCGTCGGTTGGGTACCACAACCCAACATTAACAGTTCCCTTCAGATACTTAATGATGTTCTTTGCTGCCAACATGTGTGCTTTCCTTGGCTGAACTTGGAACCGAGCGCACACTCCAACCGCATAAGATATATCTGGCCGACTGGCGGTTAGATATAGCAAAGAACCAATAATCCCTCTATACTTACTGGCATCCACGGGTTTTCCCTCATATCCGGGCTCAATCTTCCAGTTAGTATTCATCGGGATCCTTGTGGTTTTACTTGTCTGCAAACCGAACTTTGCGATGAGCTCCTTTGTATATTTGGACTGATTAATAAAAATCCCTTTTGATGACTGCTTCACTTGTAGCCCAAGAAAATAATTCATCTCGCCCATCATTGACATCTCGAATTTCTCCTTCATGAGAGTTGAGAATTTCTTGCACAGCTCCTCCGACTTGGAACCGAATATGATGTCGTCGACATAGATTTGCACAACAAGTATGTCTTCTCCAACTTTTATGGTGAATAGTGTTTTGTCAACTGACCCTCGTTTGAACCCTGAGTTCAGGAGAAAACCACAGAGAGTGTCATACCAAGCCCTAGGTGCTTGCTTCAATCCATAGATTGCTTTCTTCAACTTATACACTCTTCCATCACCAGTCTCAAAACCGGGAGGCTGTTCAACATAAACATCTTCCTTAATATCACCGTTGAGGAAAGCACACTTCACATCCATCTGATAAACCTTGAATTTGTGAAATGCGGCATAGGCTAGAAATATTCGGATGGCTTCCAACCTTGCAATAGGCACGAAGGAATCCTTGAAATCAATTCCTTCTTGTTGGCAATATCCCTGAGCTACTAGTCTTGCCTTGTTTCTCACGATGAATCCAATGGCGTCTCTCTTGTTCTTGAAAATCCACTTTAATCCAATGACTTTAACACCATTTGGTCTTTCTACCAACTCCCATACACAGTTGCGTAGAAATTCATTCAGCTCTTCTTGCATGGCTGTTGTCCAATGAACACAGTTGAGAGCTTCCATAACATTCTTCGGCTCTAGCACATCAGCTACGAAACATGAAATCATGGCAACATCTCCGGCTTGCTCGAACTCCTCAAGAACTGCCAACTCCTCAGCACATTGGGCGTAAGTGCTGGAATCTTTCTCAGTTGAATCTAGATTTGCAACTCTGCTCCTAGTACGCACACCTTTGGCTGGATCTCCAATGATGTTGTCCTTGGAATGATCTTCATACCATCTCTTGTTGCGTCTTCCTTCTTCTTCCAACAGTGGCTGTTCCGTGATTTCAAAGGATGGGATAACTTGAGCCGTGGGAGATGTTGGGATCTTCAGAACTGGTGATTTATTTGTTGTTGAGTCTGGATCCTCAACATGAATAATATCTCGAACCGAGCTAGGTTGGGCTTCGGATGCTGATGCAGTTGGAGTAACATCAGCTGAAGTTCCCCCTTGAGATGAGCTGGGGTCCTCACATTCATCTTCAAAGGAACAAGGATCATCATCCTCGGTTGCCCATACCAATGGTTCAGCCAGATTCTTCTGCCTTAGAACCTGCGATCTGGTGAGAGCTGGTGGAACATGTGGATCTACTTGTTGTCCTTTAGCCTGTACCCTGCACTCAAAAGTAGATTCATCAAAACTAACATGAAGTGTTATCTCCACAACATGAGAACTGTTGTTAAAAACTCTATAAGCCATGATCCGAGCGGCATATCCGAGAAATATGCCCTTCGAAGCCTTGGCATCAAAAGTTTTTAACTGAGTCTTCCCATTGTTGTGAATATAACACTTAGAACCAAAAACGCGAAAATATGAAATATCAGGCTTCCTGCGTCTCCATAGTTCATATGGAGTCTTTCCCAACCGCTTGGTCAGAAGAGACCGGTTCTGGGTGTAGCATGCTGTGTTGATTGCCTCAGTCCAAAATCTCTTTGGCAGAGCTGAGCTTGTCAACATGGATGTAGCAGCATCCTTCAGCGTTCGGTTTCTTCGCTCGGCTACTCCATTCTGTTGTGGAGTACGAGCAGCCGATGTTTGATGAGTGATTCCATGCTTCTCGCAGTATTCGATGATGGTTTCATTGAGGAACTCGGTTCCACGGTATGATCGGATAGAAATGATTTTCATCTCTTGTTGGTTAGATATCCGATCCATCAGCTTGGGTAGCTCATCTCGGGTTTCACTCTTGTGACGCATGAAAATGGTCCACGTGTACCGAGAGAAATCATCAGTAACAACAAGTGTATATTCGTTACCATTCATGCTTTTGGGAGTAACAGACCCGAAGAGATCCATATGGATCAACTGCAATACTCGGTTGGTTGAGGGAATCGTTTTCAACCGAAAGGAGGATCTAGCGAGCTTTCCTAGCTGACACGCACTGCAGATATGTGTTGGTGTAAACACATAGTTTGGAATACCCTTTGCATGTTCCTGTCTCGCAAGGCGGTTCATTGTCTTGAAATTCAGATGGTTGAGCCTTTTGTGCCACAGCCAGCTCATATCTGAACTGCTCTTTGATAAAAGACAGGTGTCAGGAGGACTACTATTCCAATCTGCATAGTAGACATTCCCGGTTGGGGATCAATTTCCCAACAATATGACTTGCTTTGTTCCGACATTTTTAACCCTGCAGCCCTGTGCATAAAACTTGACAGAGAAACCATTATCACAGAATTGGCTGATGGAGAGCAAGTTATGCTTCAATCCATCAACATATGAAACATTTGGAATAGACACGAGATTGGTTTCAAGGGTACCGTAGCCTTTGGTGTGACCTTTTGAGTTGTCACCAAAGGTAACTGATGGTCCTTCCATCTCCACGAAACTCCCAATCAAATCCCTCAGATTTGTCATGTGTTTTGAGCATCCACTGTCCATCACCCACATGGTATGTGATGCTTTATTCTTTCTCAGTTGTTCCTCCTACTCCTGCACAGAGGAACACGCTTAGGTCCCCAATTTTAGTTGGGTCTTGGAGGGTTAGAACCAGTTCCCCCTTAAACTGTGGGTCGTTTTTCCCTGTAGATTCGGATAGATTTGTCATTCCAAATTATCTTTCCTTCTCCATCAACTATAACAACACCTCGGTCATCCTTAGTCTTGTTGTTATTATTGATGTTCTGTTTCTTGGGAGGAGATTGATTTCTCCCATTGTGGGCTTTAGGGGGAGAGGCATTCCCCCTGTTTTGTTGACGTTTCTGACCCTTTTGGTTTTGCCTATGAGGTCGGACGCCATTTTGGAATCCTTGTGGCTGAGTCTGATTCCATTTTCCTGGCTGTCGACGATAGCTGTTCATGCCCGGTTGTTGATTCATGTTCTGGCATGAATATCCACAGCTGTTGGAACTGTTCCACATTGGTTGACTCTGATGGAACCTCTGGTTGTTCTGATGATGGAACCGATGTTGATTCTGATGGTTGAATTCCTGTCGGTTCTGTTGATTCCATCCCTTCTGAGGTCGGTTCTGAGGTCGGTTCTGATTGTTTCTCCGATGTCTCCGGTTCCTCTTCTGAGTCCTGGAACATTCCCCCTCGGTTGTTATCCCAACCGATGGATTCTTCAGTTCTCCAACCACAGCTCATTTTCCTTTCTCAGCTGTAGTTCCCTTAGCAGGTTGTGCTGTATGAACTTGCAGTGACGTGGAGGTTGGATTAAGTTGGGGAGTTGCAGACTCAACAGTATTGGATTTGGCAACCGTGACATCCACAGCCTTGATGAAGGTTGCTGGTGGAATTCCAGTGTCCTTGACCATGTCGTAGCCGAGTCCAGACACGTCATCCATTTGTCGTCGGTAACTGATGAGATTCTCGATGATTTGGGATGATTGATATAGCTTTATCAGGTTGTCCTTCTCAGTTTGTAGATCCTTAAGAAGAACAACTATATGCTCGGTCTGTACGTCTGACATCTTCATCAGCTGGTCGATCTGTGCCTCTTGCTTGTTCAACTACTCATGCTGCTCCTTGATCTGTTCCTTCAAATCCTCATCGGTTGGAGCCTTAGTTTGGTTGGCCACATTCAGTTGACTTTTGAGATTATCAATCTCTTCGATTTAATTTTTGATCAAATCATCCTTTTCGGTTAAGGATTCTTCAAGTCTGGCAAACTGTTCTTGAAGATTCTTAAACTCAACCGATTACTGATGCAATTCCTCACTGAGTTCTAGGAAGTCACCCCAAGAGAGTTTCAACTCTTCATCTACTGTTTCCAAATGCCATGAGACATTGATCCTGTCCGATAGCGTTGTTGGTGGAAGTCAGCTCGTCCTCATCTTCGGTGTCGATGAAGATGTCCATGTCATCAGCTGCTTCTTCTGCAACCATGGCCTTGTTCTTTGCATTTTTCTTGGCCCTCAACGCATCTCTATCTTTGTTCGAAAGATCTGGACAATCAACTTTGAAATGTCCCTCTTTGCCGCATTCAAAGCAATCGTTGTTCACAGGCTTTGAGTTATCTCGAGTTCGGTTGGATTTATAGAACTGCTTGTATTTTCCGAACCGAGTTTCCATGTTAGCCAGTTTCTTTGACATGGCGGCAATACTCTGTTGCAGCTCTTCTCTGCTCGGCTCCTTCGAAGCTGTGTCCGCAGATCTCCTTGCCCTTGATGTTCGTGGCTTAGAATAGTCAGCTCGAAGTGCTACTGTCTTTGTTCCGGAACCAACATCCTCATGTCAACTCGTCTGCACCGAGGACTGAGTTGATCTTCGTCGGTTCACCTTGTACTCGTTTCCTTTCAGAATTGAGAACAGTCTGTCCGTTCCCATCTCTCCAAGATCAGCTCGGCTTTCATGAATGTTGGTGAAGGTGTCCCACTCAGCTGGTAGGGCTTGTAATACTTTGAGATTTATCTCACTCAAAGTATATTTTCCTCGTCGGATAGACTGAATCCTTCGGATGATATCCATGAACCGAAGCTCCAACTGATCAATGGTTTCATCGACTTTTAGACAGAAATTGTCAAAGTCTTGACAAGCATGAGAGAACTTGTTCTCCTTGGTTTCGTCACTCCCTTCACTAAGAGATGCCAAAATGTCCCACATTTCCTTAGCTGTGTTGCACTCTTCTATCCATAGAAGATAGTCTTGTCCAACTGTGGACATGATAGTGCTCTGAGCCCAGATATCCAGCTGGCTCACTTTTGCTTCCTTAGGAGTAAAATCTTCTGGCTTCTTCTCGACTATCACCTCAGTTGCATCCCCATCATTGGGATTTGTAGGAGTGCGAATGACTTTTTTCATGATGGTGATCGGTCCGGATGTAATCACTTGTTGCATTCGATGATGCTTGGACAGTAGAATCTTCTTCATCCGAGATTTCCAGGATGTATAGTTTACAACCGAGAACATGACAACAATCTTGTCTTTAACATCCATCTGCACACAACAAACAGACGACAAATTCAAGCAGAAATGCACTAGCGTGAAAAAGATCTATTCAGTTGACCACTGAAGAAAAACACCTCGATTCAGACCTCGTGAAACAGATACAACGATCTTGTGAACCACTGCTCTGATACCACTTGATGGTCCCGATACGAGTTCTGATGTATGGGGGGGAGGGAATACACCAAATAGGAATTTTAAAAACTACCCACAAAAATTACCACAACTGAGTAAAAAGACTCAGCTGGAATCACAACTGAGTAAGAAAACTCAATTGGAAGAGTGGTGCTGTGCGGAATGTGATGGATGCAAAAACAACTCGTATAAAACAACTCACGCTCAGATGCAAGGTCGGTCAACAACCAAATCAGTTGAAATGTAAAGATGCAGTTTTGAGTGTTGGTTAGTTGGACAGTTAGATATGCAGAAAGTAACTGAACTGAAAACACAACAGCACAAAGGAATTACGTGGTTCGGAGAGAACTCCTACGTCCACGGGGAGTTGTGAGTCCACACACCTCAGTCCAAATTCTTTAGGACAACTTCCACAAAGCTTACGCGGGCTTTGCAACCGTACAGATAAGTTTGCGGGTACTTATCAACCTTTCTACTCAATTTCGGGAAGAGCAGGATCCTAACAACCTTTTTAGGGGATGTGTATAAGGGTGGGTTTTCCAACTACTAGCTCTAACAAAGAAGTAAGCTAGGATCTAAGCTTGAACAAATGAAGACTCAAACTAAGATCGAAAACACCAAGACAGATTCTAACTCTCTATGAACTCTCAGCTGGTGATGTTCTTAGAAAGAGAATAATTTCAGTTTAGCTTGTGCGCAGTATATCGTCGTTCTTTCGCTCGTCTGTCTCTCTTGTGTTGTATGTCTTCTGTCTTGATGAATGAATGAATGCCTCTATTTATAGGCGGTGAGAATCAACTAGCCGTTGGAAGAGATGTTGATCTCTGTACTGTGAAAGCGATGGCTTGTCTCTCATCTCTGCAGATTTTCCAGATTTGGCAACTGTGAACTTCTGCTTTCCTTCTGAGACAACCTTGTGTTGGGCCAAATGAGGTAATGACAGAACGTCAAACCTTCACGTGACTTCCTATTTGAAATTCAAATTTCAACCTTTTTCTTTCAACATTGGTTAGTCGGTTGAGACGATTGATCTTCATCTGAGTGGTCTTCAGCTGATGTTCCATCTGATCGCTACCTTCATCTGACATTCGTTCTGAAGAGGAACAGTTGAACCCTCAGCTGCCTTGAACTTTATGTTGTCGATCTATCAGATTGAGTCCTGCAACTGATGTTCCATCTGATCAGGTGGATTGTCACATCTGACGAACAATTGATTACTCAGATGTTTTCTTTCATCAGATGTTCTATATCCGAACTGTTGGCTTGAACGCTCAGTTGTCTTTCTTTCATCTGATGTTCCATCTGAGTTTCCATCTGAAGCTCTATCCGAGTATAGCTATGTTGCATTCTTCAGCTGGAGTCCTGTAAAGATAAAATCTGAACATTGCTCAAACAGCGAGCCTAAATACTAACATTAGGATATGGCCACATCTACTCGGTTGGGGTCAGTTGGTTTTGGAATCAATCAAAACTTTACTAAATTTCCCAACAATTACCTTGTTATTTTAGATCAAAGATGAAAGATAGAGATGATTTTTGAAGCTTTTGGAATGGAGGTTCTTCAGGTGTGTGTTTGTGTGTGTGTATGTCGGTTGAGAGAGAGAGATGGGAGAGGGAGATGATGACTTAGAGAGAAAACGAGAGAATATAATTGATGTGTGTGTTGAAAAAGAGATCGAGAGGTAGATAGAGTAGTGTAGTCGACGGTAATTATGGGGGGTTGGGAGAGTGTGTCTCACATGCTAGGGGTGAGAGTGGGGGAGAGATTTGGGTAGAAATTAGGATAATCATGCAGATTTTTATCTGCTAAAAATCTCCAGAAGAAAAACTTTCCGGTAGAAAAATATCCCTATTATTCCGTTTATCTCTCAAACGACTTAAAACTCTCCTCGATTCTTTCTCGACGTCGAAAACCTCTCTACTTCACCTTATATCACACCAAATAAATCAAGGAATCCAAATATCAAATTTTTAAATCAAAATCCCGACTAACGAATAAAAACTTAAAAATTGCTCGGTTAATTAAACCATTTAAGCAATAATCTTTAAAACTCTCTTATATGATCTCGGAAAATTCTCTGACATAACTCAAATGTCTTAAAATAATTTTTAGACTCAAAAGACACTAATTATATGAAATTTAGAATTAGTCGATGAATAGTGAAATCTCGGTTATCGTTACTATTCATCAAAAAGTAAAAATTCTCAGAACCTTCCGAAATTCAAACTCATGCTCATACTCATATAAGAATGCTCAAAAAATGCATCACATACTCGATTCGAATAATCAAAACGAGAAAAATCACATAAAAGCACATAAGGGCATTTTAGTCATTTCGCAAGAAAATTTCTTTTCTTGGAAATTTTTATCACTCAAAGCACATCATTCAGGCATATAAACTTATTTAAAGCGCATTCAAAGACTTAGAAAAGTTCGAGGTATTACAAAAATTATGATATTCGATTCGATATTTAAAAATAAACTAAAAGCTAAAATAAAACAAAAATAAAAACCTGTTTCTCAAATAATGAAACCTTTATACATTATTGAGTGTTTATTAGGCAAGTGTATTGGATATAACATTTATTATTAAATTGAGTGTTTAATTATTTCTTAGGTGAAATATTATTTAAGAAATTTGTTTTCAAAATGTGAATCGAATAGTGTAAAAATTTTATAAAATTTCGAATCGAATATTTGAATAGTATGTTCTATAATAAACTTAAAAAATGAACCGAATATTCGATTCCAATCAAATATTCACGAATATCATTCCGAATCGAATACGAATCAAAAAAAATATTCGAAGTCGATTCGAATATTGATTCAAATATGTGAATAATGTCACGAATTCAAATCAAATACATCATTATTCGCTTCGATTCGATTCGTTTACGACCCTATTAAGCAACCATTAGATTTGTTTATGACAATCTAATTTTGGATGTTTGATGCTACTGCACTTGATCTGGCTTGAATGGTAATTGGTGATTGAATTATGTTAGAACAATAAGCCTGTGATGAAAATTTGATTCAATTTTTTGAGGTATGGTGCTCTGCTTTTATCTGAATGATGTTGTGGAATCTTGTTGCCCTTGTTGAAATTTTCTGAGCATCCGTTAGGTTTTTATGAAATCCCTAGTTAAGGGAGCGTTATAGCAACCACTAGGCATTTAAGAACCTAATTATGGAGATGTAAAAGAAACATCATTGTCAATGATGCAGATGAGATTACATTTCAAAAGGTTGAAACAAAACATTGATTATTTACATTCCAAACAATTCAAAAACTGACATGCTTTGTTTGTCCCTGTAAATACTTGCAAAAAACCGGACCTAAACCATTAACTAATCTGTTAAAACCACCTGGTTCAGTCTCTCCACTAGGTTCTCTATATTGTAGCTTCAGCTTGGTTGAGTCCCTTGCATCTTCAGATAATCTAATGCATCTCTCACAAGCACTTCCTCGACTTCTAGGCATTCTGGAAGTTCTTCAAGCCTTATAAGTCTTCCCTTGTTCATATGAAGAATTTTGTAATTGTTATTGCCTCTGACTTTGATTATCTCATGGTAGCAACCCTGTAGAGTGAGAAACACATTGTTTAACTTCCATGTTGGAAACTCTTCAAATGCTTGATTCACATTATTCAGTAGATCTTCCACAATATTGGCCATCTTCTGATCTTTTAGTGTTTGAATTGCTCTAAAAAATTCCAAGTCATTGACATTAGTGTAAGGTGTGATAGAAGGTTGACAAACCAATTGAATGTTGAAACCATCAGATTGGGCAGCCTATAAGAAATCTGGATCATTATTCTTGATGTGGGGTTTGACATTATCTTGTTGTATGATTATGTTCTTGTTGAAACCATGAGGCCACTTTGCTTTAACTGTTGGAAGAAGTTGCATAACTGAATGATGTTAAAATCAAAACTAGATGATGAATTCAATGAAATTTTGATAATAATGTGACCTAATTGATGAAGCATTCCCTCACGACACCTTGTGTGATTGCTTGAACTGTATTAGTTTTTTGGTGCCCTTCAATTTGTTCTTTGAGTTTCTTTATGCTAGCTCTTCAGTTATGAATGGAAAATTCCAAACTTGCCATCAAAGATAACAATTCCATTGCTATCAATTAGTGGTCTTGAAACAACACATAAGAACATGATTTTCTCAATGAATCTTTTTGATTTGCATGGCCTATGTGGCTCTATTTCATCATGAATTATGTTATACATTGACTGAAATTTTGGTTAAGTCAAACCACTTCTTATCCACATGAATTATGTTATACATTGACTGAAATAGTATTTTGTCCTCAAAAATTGTGTTACTCAGCTGACTAAGGCTCCAAGTGAGCCTACAAATCATATTTTGAAGGGTTAGAAATGGTTTAATGGAATTGGTATGTGGTCTGAGATTGTTCTCTTTTATCCAAACATGTAGCAAGCTTTTACTGACACCAAGCTTGTATAACATGAATTCTAATTGAGGATCTCTCTAACATAGATAATTTTCTGACATTTACTATATCGAGTACCTTTTTATCCTTGTGTTTTGAACCTTTTTGAAACTGACCATGTGAATAGGTTTGCCTATAGATTGTTGGTTAACAGCTGTCTTCCAAATGCGAAATATTGTCCTCAAATCAACATGGAATGTCTCTACAGTCTTCTTTTTTTGCCCCATGATGAAGACTATCGTTGCTTGAGTGTTGTTAGGAGCCACTGTTGTGCGATGGTGTTTCTTTCTTCTTCTGTTAAATTTGGCCGGCCTCTTGCATCTACCATCTTGCCACTTCTTTATATTTATTGTTTTTTTGCTTGTAATGGATACAATGTGCCTTAAATGGTGTATTTATTAGTTTTTTAGGGGTTAGGTGTTGGGGTATACTGTAAAGCAAACGTTTTGTGCTTGTATACACGGTTTCTATTTCCGCTGTTTTCTACCATATCTGATTTGATTGTTTGTCGCATAATATGCTTTGTCTCTTTATCTCATGTTACAGATCAAATGATGTGTTGTAGATCATAGAAGATCATTTGATTAGTTTCTCATGAGATATTAATAGTTATTCACAGTCGAGATAACTCTGGACAAGTTACGTGTTTAGACTGTAGCATATAACAGAAAGTAGTTTGTCTTGACTACTTGTTTATGCTAGTACATATGTTTATGTATTGAATCGATCGCAGTGAGACGTGTTCTTCTATTCTGACCATTTGAGAAAGGTCTCAATGACTAGATATATCTAAATGCTAATAAGTGATTAAGTGTGATCAAATATCTGTGTGTCACTTTAACTTACTATGGGTGAGAGTTATGCATTAACTCAATATGCTCTGTATCTTGGGTGACAACAATATTTGTTGCGACACTCATGTCCTGGTGACCCAAGGTTGATAACATTCCCTTAAGGAGCTCATTAAGTTTATCGTACTAATCCCTGCAGGTGGATTTCGTATCCGTTTGATAATAAGATTGAGTGGTACTACTTAAGGAATTAAAGATATTAATAAATTAATTAATGTTTGACATCTTAAACATGGGGATTTTCGGAGTCAAAACTAGAAGTCCTGATTCATCAGCGGACTAGAGCGGCAGTGCATCACTAGTTTTTTAGTGGAATGAATTAGTGATTATATACTTGTAGTTATTCTGGGCTTGAATAATAGTATACAAGTATATAGGAATGCTCAACTTTAGTTTTCTAGTAGATCCCTAGAATGGCCTAAATGTCCTCTTACACTCAAACCCAACCCACATATTAAGTCAGAATGGGCTTGGCCCATATATTGTCTTATATATCTACAAGCTCTCTCTTGCAAACCATAAGTGTCCTCATTGTAGCACACACACAAGGGATAAAGAGAGAAAGTAGTGAGGGTATGGAGTGGCTTGAGGATGTTGGAGGATTGCTAACCACGTGGCATTCGAGATCGAGACGGAACACATTCTAGAAGATCGTCTAGTGGAATCATTCAACGACCTCCAAATCCAAAACAACGTTATCTCTAATCCTTGTATGATTTATCTAGCGATCCTTGTATGTCGAGTTAGATATCCGAAAAAGATCCGTGGGCAAGTTGGTTCGGCTTTATTAGTCGTTCCCATCATTAGGTTGGGTTTGAATTTCCCACCATTTTTTTTATCACATCAAAGACTTTTGAATGTACTTAATGAATGAAAAGAACACCTTTTGAGAGAATTCTCTCCAAATCGAATTCTCATAGATTTGGATACTTGTCTTTATTTATTTTTGTGTGTTTGCCTTTTCTGGTTCAATAATCTATTTATCTCAACAATGTTTTTTTTTTTTTTAATTCTAGATAATGTTTTTTTTGTAAGATCTCACATTTAATAATCCGTTTATTTTCACAGATTAAATGATTGAATAAATGGGTGAAAATGTTTAGTTTCACAAATTGAATGAATAAAACAGTTGTGTTTTTCCTTTTTTAAATATCTGTTTAATTAAAAAAAAAAAGAATACCTTAAATTAAAATTAAACAACAAAATGAAAATTAAGATCAACTTAAAAATTCAAAATCGCACTCCATTCCTCGTAGGTGTTCAACAAATTTGAACACTCTAAAAAGTACTCCCTCTGTTCACAAAATGATACCCTATTTCATCTCTTATTTGTGTTCACCAATTGATGCTCTATTTCGTTATTTTTACCAATATACCCTCGTTACTTTATTAAAATCACTACCCCTTGCCATTGATGACTTCACCTCACATGAACATTATATCTACTTTTTTATCATCCCAACAACTTTGTTCCTACTTTTTGCTCAATACCACCTCTTTTTTATCATTACCACTGTTTTTTGTCATTATTTCACTACCCCTACTTTCTAACTTTTACCGCACTCAAAAAAACTTTATCAACTTTCTTAATCTCCGTGTCGGACACCAAATAGGGCATCATTTCGTGAACGGAGGGAGTAACAACTTTACCAGATTTTTTAAAACACGTGCCCACCTCCAAATGTGACTCTTTTTTTATGGACGAAGGAGTAATAATACGAACTAAGGGTACGTTTGGTTTGAGTGATTAGGAGTGATTGATAAATAATTATGCATAATCTTATGTTTGGTTTGCATGATTGGGCCTGTGATGGATAACTTGGCCCTTGATCATATCAATCAAGTGAGTGATAAACTATTCTTCCTATTTTGGGTGATTATTAATCACTCATTTAAATCATTTGGAAATTTTCAACTTTGCTTTCAAATTTTTCCTAATTTTCAACATTAATGTTCAAACTCTTATCTCTCTCTTACTCTCTCTTTTTTCAACTATGTGGTGTCTCTCTCTATTTATATTAAGTTAATTAAAATGATAATCAATCTAACCAAATGTACGATAAATAATCCAAATACTATAAGGGGTCGTTTGGTATCCATATACGTATATCAGGTATATGTATCACTATGGCCTATATCGATACCATGTGTTTGCTATATCAATATATAAGTATCAAATTGATATACTTGATATGCTAATTTTAAATTTTTTCATACACCAATTTTTGCTAGTATATGACTCATATCACTACTTTTCTTCTCACTTGATATCAATCAATATCTTCAACATATCAAATACGAATATCAAATATCAATCTGATACTCATACCTAATATCCGATATTCATACTTATACATGATATGTGATATACTGATATATGAATACCAAACGGACCCTAAGTCTATCTCATTTATCTCCGATTTATCAATCTTATCTATCATATCTTTAAAACCAAAAATGTTATAAAGGAAAAAACGAACTAGTGCCCATCCTCTGCGCAATTTTTATTTTATTTCTTTTAAGCGAGATTAATTAATTAAAAATTTAAAATAGGGTAAACATTGAATAATTTGCACTAGCAGTCATCGAAATCATCCCACTCAAACTCGCCGCCTCCCTCCGCTTTCCGTCTGCCGCGCCACCACCATCACAGCCGTCCGCCGCCACTTCTCCTACGTCACCAGTCCCTCTTTTTCTCCGAATAGCCCTGTCCTCTTTCCGTCGCCCTCAGTAAACATAACATGGGTGAGTATAATATCTGCGCAATTGTTGTTAACTACGCTAGCCGTTGTGCTTCTCTTCTGTTAACAGTTTTTGCCATTCAATTGTGTGTGCAGAAGAGAATCTCAGCCGCAAGGAGCGCAGAAAAGAAGCTCGCTCAGCCAGGAACAAGAAAAAGTTTGATTCTTGGGTCCACCATCGAGTAAATTGCACATCTATATGTTCATTGTTTGTTTTTTTCTTGTATAATTTTCTGTTTGCTTTGTGAGTCTATTAAGTCTGAACGTGAAATTTGTTTTGTTATTGCATTGATTGATTCCGAGCATTAAACTTATTGGAGTGCGTTTTTCTTCCGTTTCTCATTGCGCTAAGAATTTGATTTTATTTCCTGTAGCAATCGAAGATTTCTAAATTGGAGTCGAAGGCGGGAAAGGGAGGGAAGCCACTTAAGACTAATGAAAATGAGGATAACAGTAAGCAACCTGAGATAGTGGAGAGATCCAAAAGTAAACTGAGGGATTTGAAAACTAGTGAAGCAACTAGGCCGCTTCGTACTTTGAGAAAATCAGAAACTAAAATGGAAATGAAACGGAAGAGGAGCTTGAATAAAACTTCAAAAGCCAAGTTCTTTGACTTACTAGATATAGAAACGAATGGAACAATGGCATCGGCAGAGGAGGATCTGCGGTTGGAGAGGAGACTTGCGAAGAAGCTCAAGGTGAAGAGTGGGAGATTGACTAATGCTAATGATGATATTGATATGTTGCTTGAAGGAATATCCCCTATGATCGACAGTCTTGGGAAAATTGGAAAAGATGATAAAAAGGGTCAGGAAGCTGCTGTTTCTATGAAAAGTAAAGTGATGGATTCAGTGAATGAAGACTCGGATGATGAAATTTCATCTGGTGAAGGCAGTGAAGAGTCTGATTTACTAACTAGCGATGAGGGGCATGAGGATGTGGGGGAGGCAGTTTCACCAAACGATTCCACCTTTTCATCTGATGAAAGTAGTGAAGAGTCCGATTCACTGGCTTCTGATGAGGAACTTGAGAATGTGGTTGAGGCGATATCACGAAAAGATTCAAAAAGAGGAGAAAGAGATAATATGAAGTTTGAGGAGAAGTGTCTCGAAACAGATTATCCAAAAAAAACCCTTAAAAAACATGGTAATTCTAATTCCAGTACATCAGAACTAGTACAAGAAGTTGACACAAGAATAATGTCGACTACCGAGGCTGGACCTCCAAAGACTGTCTCCTCTGAGGTGGTCTTGGATAAATTACCTAACAAGGGGCTAGGAAAATATGTGGCTCCCCATCTTAGATTTCGTGGTGGAAATGAATCGGATGAACATGCTGAAGTGCGTAAAAGACTACGAGGTATAAGCTTACCTTTGTATTCTCTAACAGTTTTATGTCCCTATCAGTTATTATTGCTACCCTAGATTGATTTATTTCATTATTTTCAGGACTTTTAAATAGGCTTTCTGAGACCAATGTGGAGTCGAGCACCGGGGATATTTCTACACTTGTTCGGGTAAGTTACTGCTGTTATATCTACTGTGTATAATATGATTCATGTATTGTTTACAGAATAATAATAGACAAGTAGCAAAATTTAGAAAATGCTTTTTTAGATCGTAATTGAACTAGTACCTATCTTTGGTTATGGCTCTATATGATATAAGTTGTCATTGATATTACATGTATTTAACAAACAGTCTTTCATCAAATTAGACTGTTGTTACTTGTAACTGCTATTGATAGGTAAAGCTTTATTTCTCTTTTCTAATTTATGGGATTATGTTTGTTGAACAGTCTTTGGTTTCAGAGGTTTGGAAACTTATGGCTCTGCCATCATTACATGCCTGCATTCTATCGCTTTCTATAACAACTGCAAGAATTAGGCATTGGACAAACCGTCCATATGGAACTTATTAACTAGTTTCTAATATTCATAAATACTAGCTATATAGTGGATTAGCACAAGTCACTTGGTTGGTATTGCAATCTCAGTTGTCATATATTCTGTAATTTCTGCTACTTGCGGACTGTTGGGTATTGGCCATGCTGTTCATAATCATATGGAACTATGCATAGGTTTTAGTTGAACTCTTGCCTCATTATAGATTAGCATGATTTGGTTTGTTGGCATAACAATCTCATTGTCAGGAATCGTGTATTTTCTGATACTTGCAGTCAGTAGGTCGTGCTGTTGGTACCCAGATTGTAATTGAGGAGATTGTGGCATCTTGTTCTGGAGGCCCTCGTGGCAATGAACAGTTAAGAATATTTGTTTATATCCCTGAATGTCCTTACATTTTTCATGTTTGTTCCCGGTTGAGTTTATAGAGTTGTAGACTAATTATTATTACTATTTGCCAATATACAAATTGGTTGTGTTGCTTTGTTGTGGTTCAGTCGTAATTTTACTATCACTGTTTACTGAAACAAGTGCCTAGTAAGAAGAAACCTGAGGTCTACTACTACTACTATTATTATTATTATTATTATTATTTATTATGTTTTTTTGGGGGAGGGGGGGAGGTGTTGTACTTCATTCTTCCTACTATTGACCAGGTACTTCTAATCAGCAACGTGTTTACACTTTGAGTGAAGAAAGGTTTTGTGGTACTTATTATAAATTTGTTAAGTTTAAGCTGTAACATAAGATCTTTTCAGAAATGTACTTGATGACTTCCATTCAAATTTAGTTGTTCCTCTTCCACTTTTGACATCAAATAAATTTTTGCATTTCCATATGAAGGTACGCTGCAGTTTTTGCTGCATTTTCTGCTGGAATGGCTTGTTTGGTTGGGATAGACTTTGGTGCCAAACTTCTTGCATGCCTTGCAAATTGTTTCGAGGTACTTTCTTCTTAACAAGTTTCACCCATCTGTTGCATGGTATAAATTTAATTTAAACAACAATGAGCATCTACTTGAGCAAATGACGTGATGAACGTCACTCTAGATGGCTTATCAAATTCGCAAAATGACCACCTCCGTTTTACTGTTAAGGTGTGCTTTCTTCTAGTTGACAAGAGGCCTTTTTTGTGTTTATCTCAGGAAGAGTATATGAAAGAAGACAATCTCTCCTTACGGAATTTGACTCTTCTATTATCCTATTTATATGTGTTTGGACTTTGCTCCAGGTAAACGAGCTATGAATCCAGTGGCATGTTAACTCATGCTGCATATATATTGACTCCCATCTGTTGAGTTGCTTGTTTATGCTTCCTTCCATTTTAGCATTTATCAGCTTCTAACTGTCTGTTAGTTTGTTTTTTCAATTGAATACGTGAATCGGATTTGTAATCGGTGTATGTTAAACACACTAGAGTAAGTTTTGTACTTGATTGATGGTCTTAATTGTTCAGCAGGTATTGTGCAAGCATGGTAGGATAGTACTAAATTTTGAAATTATCACTTGGCTGTTTCTTTAGATTTATTAATATTTCTGCAATCAAAAATCATTTTTTTTTGTATAAATATGCTTTTGGTATGACAGCAAATAACATTCAACAAGTATGGCGATCTCTTTTTGCCCGGGCATTCGTTGCATCTACCATAGTGGCATTGATAAGATCGTTTCAGAAGTTAACTCTTAGAAAAAACCCACTAATTGAAGAATTATTGGATTGCTCTGCAGCTGAATGTTTCTGTAATGTAATTAACTTGACATTTGATATCATGTTTAAACATCATCTTCTTCCTTTTTCTCCTCACTTACATCAATATCAAGTTGAGTTTTGATATGTATCGCAGCCCTCTGATGACCTCTCCTTTTGATGACCAGTGAATTGATATATGATTTCCTGATAATGCTTGGCAAGCGGTTAACTGAGGTTGATGTTTCGACAGTCTTGACAGTGTTGCAATGTAAGTGATACTTCCATTCGGTGTTTGTCATGGTAAAAGTTGAAAGTGGGCCATTTGAAATTGTAGAACAATTCAGACGGCCCACTTTAACCGAAACTTAATATCACCTCACTTAAACGAAATCTACACAACCGTTTTAGTGGTTGGTACATGATAAGACTATTTTGTAAATATGCATAGTACATCTTTTTTCTTTTTATTATCATGTCTTTTGAACATATTGTTTGCTTTTAGCACAAACTTTTTCTTTTGCCATAATCTGCGGTCATCTTGGTCCCTTGATGATTGCACTTTGTTTACACTAAAAGAGTTTCTGACAGGTTGTGGGATGAAATTGCGAGGGGATGATCCCGCCGGCATGAAAAGTTTCATTCATAGTGTACAAAATAGGGTAAATGAGTTGAAGGCCTCTTCTGAATCTGGGCAATCAAATACAAACAGCAAAAGAGTATGTATAATCAAATTTTCGTATATTGAGTTGTTATACGTGCTTCCTACTTTTATGTACTTACTGTACATTTTCTTCAGATGGAGTTTATGATTGAAACCATATGTGATATAAAGAACAATAAGAAGAGATCTAAGGAAGATACTGTGCAGCACACTCGGATAAAGAAGTGGCTACAGAAGGTTTGTGTTCTCATCTCACATAATTACTGTTGTATGTTTGATGACATCTCTCATTTTTATTATTCATTAGACGACCCAATTTTACGTTACGGTTGTTCAGCAATAACAAGCTTAAGATACTGCAATAGACAAAGTGGTATCTGTTATCATATATATCTAATTGTATATTTCACATGTTAAATCTGACCAAATAATCTCTGTTCTACCTTGATCTGCTATGCGTCAAGTGGTTGCTGCATTGTGTCCATATTTTAGATCGGCTCGATCAACGTGCACATTGTTTGGTCCTCTTTAGGTCCCTCTTTTCATTGCCATCTACCTTTAGCATATATTTTTACTCTTTTCATTCGTTGACGTGCTGATTTTTTTATGCTGTGCTTGCCATAAATAAATTGTCACCTTTATTGAAACCGTCACATATATAATATTTTCATTTGAGTTTTTGGGAAGGGACGTATCTTTAGGTGTGTCCAAGGCAAGAAACTGTTATTTAATTATTTTTTAGCATAGTTAACGATCACATAACGACTGCGTTAAACAATATTGGAATTTTTTTTTGTGATATTTGCTATGTAAGGATCTGTCGCAGTTGCATTATGTGTAGAAATATGCGAAGTCCTGTCCTTTTTGAGGCATAAGCATGCACATGTGTGTTTATATTAATTTATGCCTTTTCTACTGCAGTTAAAGGTTGAAGATGTATTACTTCGAGGTTTGAAATGGAGCAAGCTTCTTGATCCTAACAAGAAAGGCCAGTGGTGGTTGTCTGGGGATATCGCTACAACTACTGAAAATGTTGAAGACGTTGCTGGCACGATTGATAAAGAGATCCACGAAGCCAAAAAGATGCTACAGCTGGCCGCATCAATGAGGATGAATACGAGCGCAAGAAATGCGATTTTTTGTGTAATTATGAGCGGGGAGGACTATATCGATGCATTTGAGAAACTTCTTGGACTGGACTTGCCAGGGAAGCAGGTATCGATATCTTAATTGTTGTTGTTGGTCATAGTTCCTTTCACATTTCTAATAGCCCGGTTGTCTTTTCTGCTTGTTAGGACCGAGAAATCATGCGGGTCCTTGTGGAGTGCTGTCTACAAGAGAAAGTGTTCAATGAATACTACTGTATTCTTGCATCTAAGCTATGTAGCCATGAAAAAAACCACAAGTTCACTTTACAGGTAAATTTCTAATTTTTGTTTTGCTATATATTTAAGTGATTCTTGAGAATCGGAGATTAAAACCAAATATCTAGCCTTCTCCCTAATACTGCTCGAGGATTAAGGATATATATGACCACATTCATTCTTTCTGCATAAAATGTAGTAATAGCTTATTGGAATCTTCCTAACATTTCGGGTCTTATGATCTACCATGCCGACTGGGGACATCAAAGTCTTGATACGAAGGGAAGTTGGCACTTCTTTCAATTATACCCACCACTAAAATATGCCTATAATCCCACATGATAGTTTCATATGGTTATGTATAACAGACGTTCTTAAAGTAATTTGCGTTCATTCGTCTCTCTCGTTTTCTGTTGCAGTATTGCCTATGGGATCACTTTAAGGAACTGGAATCGATACCATTGATCAGATCAATGCATTTAGCAAAATTTACTGCTAGGATGATTGAGTCCTTTAGCCTTTCGTTAGCTGTTTTGAAGGCAGCCGAGTTGATTGATCCCGCACATCTGACTCCAAAAAGGATTATGCATTTCCGGATGCTGTTTGAGTCCATATTCGAGTTTTCAGATAAGAAAATCTGGAACATTTTTACGCGTCTCGCTGTGACTCCTGAATATGAATCCCTCAGGAGTGATATCGAGCTTTTCATCAGCAAATATGTCGTGAGCATAGGCATTGAAAAGTCGGTGGCGAGTAAGTTCAAGATTGCAAAGAAGGCTCTTAACAACATTGAAGGTGTTGTATTGTGAATTCACCAAGTGTTGTATTGTGAATTCACCAAATTGCTATCACATGTCTTATGCAACGGTTTCGTTTCTTGTCTCAGACAATATTTTTATATTTATTTTTCTTTTCTTTTAGTTTTTGTAATTCATAGTTAGGTCTTGAGTTTTTCACTGTTGCGATTATCGCAGAGGTTGGAACTGTTTGTATCAATCGCGCCTTTTTGTGATTCAAATCAAATTAAATGCAAATATTGACGGTGACTGATAAATGCTTCCTATATGAATTTTGTTGCATTTCCAATATAAAATGGTTATGCAGACCCTGGTATTCATATTGCTATATAAGTTGGGTATGGATATTCATACCTTGCGTTCCGTGTAATAGTTGTCAGCATTTTCATATACTTTTTGATTGGGTATCACTTGTATCCCTCATTTTCAATTTTCCTATACCCGTATCTCTCATTTTCATTTTTCCTAAGAAAACGTTCGACCATCTTTCTTATCTCCTCAATCCATACGTAATATTTGATATCCATACTTGATATCTAATGTAGGCCATAAGTTGGCTGGAAGTAATTCAATGAAATTCGGTGATAAAGATATATACAGTTGGCCAAAATTAAATTGGTGATTGATAAATGTCGTAGCAAACCAGTAATTGTCACATACAATGTGGTCTTTTACTGTTAAGAGTTTACAGTTTGCATCACTTAAACCAAGTCACAGTTACCTAGTTACGCAGTTGGTTTTTGATCTACTTCAATTCTGTAAGCAACCCACTGGTCATTGCTATATGGCATCACGGTGGCGTTTTCAGGTATTGGCCAGTTCGATTTGCGCGAGAAAACCACAGTCTTCCACCCAATTGATGGCTTGTTTTCAGCCGTTGGATCAGTGTCGGGCACAGCAGATGTTGAGTTCTCCAAATTTGAATCATGAGATGAAGGGTTATTATGAAGATTAGCATTCACATCCACGTTCTCAGGTAAAGACTTGGCTCTTTTTGCGTGTACAAGGTCATCTGCAGTGTAACCAAAAACATGATAAACCAATTATATATCATCAAAAGTCTTTACAAGAAACTGAATAAGATTGATACATTACTTTTAAATGGAAAAGGATATATACATGCATTATTCATTGGAACTTCCATACAACACACGCAGACATGCAGTCCACAGTTTAAGATAAGGAAGGAAGAGAGAATAGCTTAAAAGACTGATTATTCGTTGAGCTGATTTCTCTTTCCAAACATTTTACTTAAAAACAAACTGTCAGCATCTCTGATAAAATGTTGATTATGCATTAGTAAGTAATCTAACTGATTTCAAGAACATAAGAAAGGCTTGCAGATTCGTCCCGATTATTTATTTTGTTAAGAAGTCCATTAATCTTCTGCATAATACACCGTCACATTTGAGAGAAATAAAAAGGGATATGTTCTGCATAGACTATAGATAATTAAGACAGAAAAGGGCATGGGTTAAACCACTGAAACATGTTTTTTACCCAAGTTTCCAAGAAAGATATCAATATCCATTTTAGTGAGTACATTACTACCCTTAATAACCACCGGGAAAGGATGGAGGATTTCTCAGGCTCTAGTTAAGAACTGAGTATTAAATTAGCATGACTCAACTTTGTGTCACGTACCGAGCTTCGTACCAAGTCACCCTGACTCAATATTAAGCCATTCGAGTCATCATTCACAGACTGACTGGGGCAAAAAGTCTAATAAGGTTAAAAGTGTCCTAGATGGTATAAGACGTGTTATCTTTGAAGTGATGTGCTTTGAACATCATCTCACAAGACAACTGGGTAAAAGTATAGGACTGTGACAAAACTACTAGTTTTGATCCTGAGCTATCATCCAAAGCTAATGCTTTAGACTTGCATGCCAACACAATACTACTTCAGATCTTATCATCCTTGGCCTATTGACTAAGAAACTTTAACCTACTAGGTAAAGATTAAATGGCTTATTGCCTAGGTCAGGTTCCGCTTTGATAAAAGCCGAGTTAGTAAAATAAACTTGATTAAGAAAACTTGATACTGATAAGATATAGAGCTAAATGAGAAGTCATAAAATGCATGGACAACATTTTCATGGCAGAGGAATAACATTCAAATAGATGAACAACATTCACCAATACAAATACGCTGGTATATGCAACTTTTATTTCTTTTCTTGATCATCCAACGTCAGTCTTCACATTACCAAAAGAAATCAAGTGAGATTACATTCAAATATGTGGTTTTCAGAAATTACCCTCATCTGCTGCAACTTGATGCTTTTCAGTTGTTGCGGTGGGTTGGATGTTCTGTAACAAGTTCTCAGGAATAGGACATCTGTTCATAGAAGATACCTTCAAGGAATTTGTAGGCGGGCATCCTGCAAATTAAAGATTATGTTTAGGGCATGCACTAACTTGTCTGTGTTGGAATATATAAAAAAAAACTTAATTCTGTGTAGATATTTTGCTAGCAAAGACCTAGATAGAAATTAGAAGAAAATGAGAGAATAATCTAGAATGTATTAGTTGTACTTGAAGGATCTAGAGGCTAATAATTTAAAACTAACACAATACATATATTCAGAGAATTCTAGAAATTGCTAGCTTATGTTGGCTCTAGGCACTTAACTGACATAAGCAAGTATATATAGGTGGATTTTGTATCATTGAAGTATGACGTGAATTGAAGAAGTATTGAGTTAGCAAATTGAATTACTCCCACTCAAATTCCTTTACACACACGTCCACTATACCAAATAAATATAATTCTCCAAACTTTTGTTCTCCAAAATAAATACTATATACATTATAAATTTCTAACACTCTATAGCTATGATTGAATTAATAATTGGTCACTCCAGGTTTATTGGCATGACCAAAGTAGAAATACATTTATTATGCTGATTCATCATAACTTTATCGGTTCCAGAAATGAAATACTTGGTTAGTTTAGTTGAACTGCTACACATAAACCGAAAATAAACGAAAATAGAACTTGAATTAGATCAACTCCATGGGTCATCATTTTCTTTACCTTTCAAAAGAGCATTGTAAGCAACTTCAGCCGCGTTCATCTCTGCCTGCTTTCTGGTTTTAGCCTCAGCCCCTACAAAACTGTCAGATCCTATCTCCACAGTAGACACAAATGTAGCCTTGTGAGACAACCCCGAGCGGACTGTCTCATATGATGGGCACATTAGCCCCTTTTTTTGGGCCACTTGCTGTAGAAGACTTTTGAATAAGCCTCTATCCTGAGATCATGCCAAATTTACAAAGTTACATAGCAATAATAAAGATAATCAATTTTTGCAGTAACGAGTTAGAATACTAGCCTCTTGAACAGAATCAACCGATAATGCCTCACAAGCAATTTTTGCAGCTGTTTGTTCAGCTTCCTTGAGCGTGGGGAAAAATTCTAATGTTACATATGATTTTCCATTAATAGAGACCTTTGACTTAAAGCGGCGAGCATGAGGAGGACCTTCAGCTTCAGAAGAGTATACTGGGAAACCCATATTTTCTTTTTGAGCATGTTGCTGCAATAGATTCTTGTACATATGCAATATAGCTGTGAAAGATAGGAGAAGTGTAAAATGACTAATTAAAATTGACACGAAACTTCAGTGACAAACAAATAAACAATAATACTCCCTTCGTCCCGAGTTAGTATGATTCACTTTTAATCATGTGAGGTATCTAATATTAAACATGACACTTTTTGGGGAGGGGGGAAAATACTTTTCATAAAAAAAGTTCACCTATCTGATGCATTCATCAGACAACAATATCCCCGCAAAATAGAGAATAACACAAATCAAGCAAATCAAGTGCAGCAAATTGGAAGTGATTGAAGACAAATTGAATCAAATCATTTGATTGAGCTAGAAGATTGCATCTTTCCCTTTTATTTTTAAATATTGTATTTCCTTTTCTGTTGAGTGATTACAAACTTGTAAAGCCTATTTAGAGGCTGATGAAATAATGGGAAAGGCACGCAAGTTTGAAGCAAGAAAATTCTTAGGGAGTTCGAGGAATTCTCAATAAACAATTCCTACTTGCTATACAAATTTGCAGATCCATTTTCTTCTTTCAAATCAGTCACCATAGCTAAATCATCTCGCCGCCAATCACCCCTCTCTCACGTTCGAAGGCCCGTGATGCGTTCGTGCACAAGAGCAGCCCATATCATTGGTTCCGTTGTCGAAGTTTCTACTCTGAAGGCATCCATCGATCGGCTGGAAAAGATGGTGGAACAACTGGTTGTCGGTTGTCGACGGAGGAATCCAGTTCCGATGTCCGATGACAGAGATCCCAACTGCGACTCATGTGCCCACCGATCCAGGCCCACGTTTCGAACTTCCTATTTTCTCCGGACCCGAGGATCCACTCAGTTGGTTATATCGCTGCGAGCTATTTTTTATGAATCAAAATGTCCCGCCAGCAAAGCGAGTCTCAATTGTTGCCTACTATCTCACAAGAAATGCTCATGTGTGGTATCACCACTTACACCAAGATCAACCTCATATTTCTTGGGAATATTTCCGAGATTATTGTATTCAGCGCTTTGGGCCTCCACGTGGGGCAAATCCATTAGGCGACTTATCAAATCTCAAGCAAAACAATCGCCCAATTGAGGACTACATTAAGGAATTTCAAAGCCGCCTAGCTCGTGTCCCACCGTCACGCAGTATCAAGTTTCAATCTTCACATCCGGCCTCGATGAAGTTTTGTGCCTGGATGTTGAATATCAAAAGCCATTAAATCTGACGATGACCATCAGTATTGCACGACTCTTTGCGAGAAACTTACAACTATTGACTTCCACTCAATCAAGACAACCTCGTTTGCCCCCTAAATTCTCGACCAAATCGCTGCCACCGCCCACCACTCACCTTACAACTGCCAATCCTTCTTCAACGCGCACAACTTTACCACCGTCTATCAAGAGACTATCAAAAT
The DNA here is from genome assembly GCA_029490685.1 of Schizonepeta tenuifolia. Lineage (NCBI taxonomy): Eukaryota > Viridiplantae > Streptophyta > Magnoliopsida > Lamiales > Lamiaceae > Schizonepeta > Schizonepeta tenuifolia. Next base: position 6,116,155 of record CM055958.1, read on the forward strand.
CAGAAGCACCCGAAAGACGCGCTAAAGGACTGTGCTACAACTGTGACGATACCTATGTCCCCGGGCATCGGTGCAAAGAATTGTTCAGTCTTTCGATGGAGGATGACGAAGAAGAAAAGTGCGGCAGTCACATCCAGCCCACTGTTTCTCTTTACACCATGGCAAGACTCCGTCACCCAAATACTCTCCAAATACAAGTGCGAGTCGAGGATACATATGTGCTTGCGATGCTTGATTCCGGAAGCACCCACAACTTCATCAATACCCAAACCGTTCTCTCACTTGGGTTACCAATCACACCTCGCTAGAACTTCCGAGTAGCTGTGGCGAATGGCGAAAAACTTCTCAGCAAAGGTGTTTGTGAACAAGTGAAACTCAGTAAGGATGGTGTCATTTTTCTCATTAATCTTTTTGTCTTACCCTTCACTGGTTTTGATATCATACTTGGAGTCGAATGGCTAGAAGAATTGGGAGATATTATTTGTAACTTTCGGGAGCAGAGAGTCACTTTTACTTTGCAGGGGAGAACCGTCAAATGGACAGGAGAGACACCACAACATGAGACTTTCTTGCACTCCATGCATCCCATCATTTCCAATGAACACGCGATAGCAAAGATTTTGAACTCATTCAACACCATTTTTGCGGAACCCACATCACTACCTCCACCATGAAAGAGTGATCACCGCATCATTTTAAAATCTGGAGCAGATCTTGTTGTAGTGAGGCCATATCGCTATCCACAACTACAAAAGAATGAAATTGAGAAACAATGCTCGGAGATGCTCGTGAAGGGAGAAATTCAGCCGAGCCGAAGCCCGTTTTCCTCTCCCGTATTGTTGGTCACTAAAAGTGACAACTCTTGGCGATTTTGCGTCGATTACAAAGAATTAAATGCTCAAACCATTAAAGACAAATTTCCCATCCCATTCGTTGATGAGCTCTTAGATGAACTTCATGGGGTCTCGATTTTTTACAAAGTTAGATCTACGCTCCGGGTACCGCCAAGTCAGGAAGATGTGGAGAAAACAACATTTCGCACCCACCACGGACATTTTGAATCCCTCGTAATGGCGTTTGGCTTGTGCAACGTCCCCTCAACCTTCCAAGCACTTATGAATAAGGTATTTGGACCTCATCTGCGCAAGTTCGTGCTCGTCTTCTTTAACGATATTCTAATTTATAGCCATACATGGGTGGAACATCAACAACATATCAAAATTGTTTTCGAATTACTCCAAGTGCACACATCATTCCTTAAAACAACCAAAATAAGTTTTTGGAGTGTCTAAGGTTGCTTATCTTGGCCATGTGATTAACGCACAGGGTGTAGCAGATAACTCAAAGATTCAAGCAGTTTTTGATTGGCCACTTGCCCACCACCATTACTGCTCTACGAGGATTTCTCAGCCTAGCTGGCTTCTATCGACGCTTCATCAAAAATTTTGGAGTACATGCAACACCTTTGACATCACTCCTTCGACAAAATTCTTTTTGCTGGTTAGTGAGGCTAAGAAAGCATTTGACGAACTTAAAATGCCCTATCAAGTGCACTACTAACAACCTCTCCACAACAACATTGGATGAGCAAACTCTTGGGTTTTGATTTTGAAGTGGAATATAAACCCGGAAAATTGAACAAAGTAGCAAATGTTGTATCTTGCCGTGATACCGAGTACGCAACCCTCATGGCAGTCACAATGGTTCACTCCCAACTACTACAGGACCTGAGGCAAGACTACCAAAAGTCCATAAAGGCACGTACTATTTTCGAGAAAGCAGCTCAAGGAGATAATCCTAATTGGACAGTTCGTGATGGCCTTGTTTATTACAAAGCCAAAATCTATATACGACCCAACTCGGACTATATTCCAACAATTTTAGCTCCCGTCCACAATGCTACACATGAGGGGATCCAAAAAACTCTACAGCGGCTGAAACACGAATTCTTTTGGGAAGGCATGGCTTCGTTGGTGAGGGACTTTGTCACAAACTGCGCAATTTGCCAAAAAAATAAATGGGAAAACCTGCATCTTGCATGTTTGTTACATCCCCCGCCAATTCCCTAACACATTTGGGCCGATATTTCAATGGATTTTATCGACGGACTACCTAAAGGAGGGAAATCAATAATCTTTGTCGTTGTCGATCGCTTCTCAAAATATGCCCACTTTATGGCACTCTCACATCCTTACACGGCTGCGTTAGTGGCTCATTTATTTTTTTCTAACAGTTTTCAAGTTACATGGTTTGCCTAAATCTATTTGAGTGACACACGTGCTGTTTTTACGAGCACATTTTGGAAGGAATTATTTCAATTAGGTGGCACAAAATTAGCTTGAAATGTATCTGAGATGTTGGTTGGTGATCACCCGCACAATTAGGTTGCTTGGTTGTCGTGGGTTGCTACAACACATCTTTTCACTCAGCTTTAGTCACTTCTCCATTCAAGGTTGTTTATGGGCTAGAGCCACCGAGACTTGTCTCATATGAACCGGGTTCAACAAAAATAAAGGTTGTCGATGAAACCTTGAAGAGCCGACATGAAATCTTATACGATGCTCGAAATCATCTCATTCGAGCACAAGAGAGAATGAAGTATGCTTATGACAATCACCACCGCGAGGTGACTTTGGAAGAAGGCCAGTGGGTTTGGCTTCGCCTACAGCCCTATCGTCAATTTTCAATCGCTAAGCGCGCCTCTACCAAGTTATCACCACGGTATTTTGGGCCATTCAAAATCCTAAAACGGATAGGCGAAGTGGCATACAGATTATCTCTTCCGGAAGGCAACAAAATCCAAACGTTGTTCATATTTTGATGCTTAAGGAGTACAAGGGGGCACCACCAATAGAATTAGTCAAGCTGCCCACTTTACACGATGGGAAATTCATGCCACAACCGCAAGAAGCGTTATGAGGCAGCGTGTTAACAGAGGAGTGAGAGAAGTTTTGGTGGTGTGGGCTGGCATGCAACCTGAGGAGGCCACTTGAGAAAATTTTGATGAATTTTGCCTTCACTTTCCTGCCTTCAAGCTTGAGGACAAGCTTGATTTCAACGGGAGGGAGTAATGATGCATTCATCAAACAACAATATCGCCGCAAGATAAAGAATAACACAAATCAAGCAAATCAAGTGCAGCAAATTGGAAGTGATTGAAGACAAATTTGAATCAAATCATTTGATTGAGCTATATTTAAAAAATTGCATCTTTCCCTTTTATTGTATTTCCTTTTCTGTTAGTGATTAGAAAACTTGTAAAGCCTATTTTAAAGACTAATGAAATAATGGGAAAGGCACGCAAGTTTGAAGCAACAAATTCTTAGGGAGTTTGAGGAATTCTCAATAAAAAATTACTACAAATTTGCACATCCATTTTCTTCCTTCAAATCAGTCACCATAGCTAAATCATCTCGCCACCAATCACCCCTCTCTCACATTCGAAGGCCCGTGACGCGTTCGAGCACATGAGCAGCCTGTATCACTATCATGTTATGTACTTAAGTAATTTAGGTATGATTCAATGCCCTTGTGGAAGTCATGAAGGTGGGGGAGGATATATTAAAGGAAAATCAGATTGTAGGACTATTGACGTCTTCAAAATTATTCGTGAAGTAGCTAATAATGTGATGCGCACTACTTTCAATAAATTAATCAATAATCATATATGTTATATTTTGACAACGTGCATTATGAGGCTGAAATTCTTTATAAGTTAAAATCTTTTCTGGGATATATTCAGAATAAGTAGATAATTCAGCTGACAACATAATAAATCTATGTAATAGTGGAGACACGAGTAAAACAGGATCTTGAATGCATTCAAACTAAGTATTATAGCTCATAAATCAATCATTAGTAACACACGGTAAGTTCTGCACAAAACTGAATTATTAATTGCCGATAATTACATTCTGATATTATTGAAGATTCATGATCTACAATTTTGAGTTATGATGATACTCTATATATCTTGCAAGGATTGCTGCATGCATTTTTTAATTTTTATTTTTTTTTAAACTATTGATAACTTCTGATTTTCCTCAATCTTAAAAAAGGATGCTGCACTATAACAACAAAAACTATACTAATAACCTTTTTCAAAAAGAAAAAAAACTATACTAATAACTAAGCTGCAACTTCTAGTTAGATTGGCAGTTTGAATGACAGCTACACAAAATAAATGAATCTAGATTATAATGGTTACTGGATTGGGGCCGTGAGACATGCCCATAATTAAATCATGTATAGCTCATAAATGAATTGTTAGTTACTAACAAATATTGTTAGTCATATAAGATAGGGAGCCCTAACTTAACCCAAAACCATGGTCAAAGGTAAAGGGTTGACTTTCACTTATATACCCTTCCACACTTTCATATGGCATCAATGTGGGACATCGTAACAATCCATCCCCCTTTCAAACCGGACGTCCACGGACGGCACACTCCGGTTGGCAACCCCTCGTGGGCCCACATCCGGGGTGCCAACCACTGGGCCCACCATCGGGTAGCCCCTTTTCGCAGCCCATCCAAATCCGGTCGGACCAAATTGTTAGGCATATAAGATAGGGAGCCCTAACTTAACCCAAAACCATGGTCAAAGGTAAAGGGTTTACTCTCACTTATATACCCTTCCACACTTTTATGTGGAATCAATGTGGGACATTGTAACAAATATAGTGGCTGTGATTTAAAATACTACGCAACAAAAAGTATGCATTATCTCATATTCCTATTTCCTTGGGGCATTAAATTCAACTTAGCCTTGTCATTCCTTCTCTTTCGACTAGTCTAAATTAGATTTTATACATTTTTTAAGCTTAGTTGTCTGCCATCACATATGGATAACCAAAGAAAATCGTTAAGCTCATGATGAAAACATTAACTCAAACTGCGAGACAGTTTTTAGGTAGCAAAGATGAGAACACCAGCAATGTCACGCTTTTCCAAAAACATGTTATGCAAATAATGGATGTCCAAGTTCTAGAATTAGCTCATTAGAATTTACGCAATAATCCAAAAGTATCAGTCAAAATATGCTTTCTGACCTTTATTGTCGGAACCTATTGCAATCTTATAATCTATAGGACATTGTGATTTATCATCACAATTCTCCTTCAATAAGTCCTCCTTGACAGGTTTGGTATCTGCATTATATTTTGTCGCCAAAAGTCCTGCACAAATATCATGGAAGTTTTAACATCCTTCCAACACCAATGTATACCGGTTATATACATTGTAGTAACACTAACAGTCACATATATCTATTAGTTTTATTTCCATCAACTGTTTCCTAAGTGAAGCAAGGATAGTAAGGGTTAGGAACTATGGTCAGCCAAACAAGAGATTGATTGCATTGTTTGATCGAAGAAGTTGGCATAATTCAACAGTATCATCATTACAAAAGCGAAATTATCAGAAACTTTTCAAATTCAAGTCCTACAACAAATTATCGCGCAGAAACAAACATAAAAAAATCCACGAAGAAAGAAACAAGCTCACTCCATAATGCTTCAATTACACATCACTTTCAAATTTTTAGCTATAAACAAATGATAACGCACAACAAACCTTTTAGCCACTGCGAGAAATTATTTCCAGAGAGAATAGCACGTGACCGAATAAATTAAAAAACAGAGAGAGAGAGAGAGAGAGAGAGAGAGAGAGAGAATAATTACCGGGAGGGGGGTCCGGAAGAGAAGAGGGAAACGGAGAGAGAGGCAGTGGAGGAGGATCTGCGGCGATGGCAAGAGGCTGAATTTGAGGTTGTGTGGCTACGGGCAACAGAGCGTCGGGCGGCGAGGGAGCGGAGGAGGGGGCCGGCGGAGGAGCAGTGAGGTGATCAAAGGCAACGCGGGCGGCGGTGTTCTGGGCGTCCTTAGAGGATTTGCATGGAGCCGGAGTCTCGAAGAGCTGGCCGTTGACAGTGACGGAACCGGTGAATCGCGGCATGTGATCGGGACCGTCTTTGGCGGTGGAGTACTCCGGCAACTCCCAGCTCTGTCGCTGGCATAGCTCCTGCAATTTGCTTTTGAACATTTTGGCAGCGGTGATGAATTGGGATTTTGCAGGTCGATTCTATGTGAGCGAAATTCGAATGGAGTTGAGAATAGGGTTAAAATGGTCGTAATTTCTTTGAAAATGATTCTCTCGAGTCAAAAACAACGCTAAAATAATGTTTGATTTGATTGTTGAATTTTGCTTTTCTGTAGAGCTCGTGCACTGCACACACCACCACAAAAGTTATCTAATCTTCAGAATTGAATAATTCAATTATTTTTTAGGATAAACTTTAATAATTGACCTAGTTTTATAACATTTGGTGTGACAGACTTATATTCGTATTTTAATTTTAATATTAATAAGTGTAGTACGATATATATATATATATATATATATATAGTGATTCATATGCAAAGGGATCTTAAAGTGAGAATTAGGAATTAATCTCAACTATTGATTATATTTATATGGAGGGTCAAGATTTGGTCTGGTCAATCTGGGTCAAACCCAGGGCAACCCGGTCAACCCGTTGATTTTTTTTTCCGATTTTTTTTTAACGTTCAACTTACATGCACCACTTCACATATTCGGATGCACTATTTCACATATTCGGATGCACCACTAAGTGAATTGAGATGCACAAGATTTTAAGTTTTTTTATTTCGTTTTTTTTCGTCTTTTTTCTTTTCTTATAGTCAGGTCATATGCACCGCATCATGTATTCATATGCACCACACTATATAATGAGATGCACCACTAAGTGCATTAAGATGCACTAGTTTTGTTTTCGTTTTTTTTTTTATTTTCGTAAAATGTTGTGCATCTAGTTACACTATGTGGTGCATCTGGTTACACATTGTGCTGCATCCGATTTTTTTTCAGTTTTTTTTTTTTCATTTTTTTTACAGAGTTTACAAATTTGGTGCATCTAAATGCACTTAGTGGTGCATCCGAATATGTGAAATGGTGCATCTTGGGTGACCCCTTAAAAAAAATTGAAAAAAAAACTGAAAATCTTGTGCATCTAAATACACTTAGTGGTGCATCTAGTTATATAGAGTGATGCATCCGAATATGTGAAGTTGTGCATCTTGGGTAACCGTTTTTTTTTTTACAAAAAAAAAAGTCAATGGGTTGACCCGAGTTGACCCGGGTTTGACCCGCTTTGACTAGGCCAAATCTTGACACTCCAACACCCATAGATCTATGGTGGAGATCTATTCTCATTTCTTAGGATAATATTTATTCTCATATGATCTCTTTCCTATATATATATATATATACCCTCCGTCCCACTTAACTTGTTTCACTTTCTATTTTGGGTGTTCCATCCTACCTGTCTCACTTTCCATTTAAGGAAATAATTAAGAAATCACTTTATTCACTTTATATCACTTCAAAACCACTTTATATCACTTTATGTCACTTCAAAAATACTTTATATCACTTTATCAATTAAAAAATATTTTATATCACTTTATTAACTACACTTATATCTAATATCTTTTTTCTTAATCTCCATGTCCGTCTCAAATGAGACAAGTTAAGTGGGACGGAAGGAGTATATATCTATAATTAATATAATAATTTATTAGAAATTATATTTACCGTATATGATTTTTTTAAGAGAATTGGTCAAATAAAGCCGCTCCTAAAAAGAAAAGTGCAGTTATAGCCACTTTTTTAAAAACGATCAAATATGGTCATGCATATACACGACTTGCATACATGACCAGCGTATGTTGGTCGTGTATGCTGATATAGTCGTGTATGCTAGTCGTGTGTGCACTGTTGTGTATATTGCCATGGTCGTGTATGTTAGTCATGTATGCACACGACCAGTTTAGGTCGTGTATGTTGGTCGTATATGCTAGTCGTGTATGCATGGCCATACTCGATCGTTTTTTAAAAAAGTGGCTATATTTGCACTTTTCTTTTCAGGACTTCTCCCTTTTTTAAAGATAAAATGCACGAAATATAAAAAAAAAAAAACAATGTCCTTCAGCCAAGTCGCGAAGTCTTTAATCAAACAGATGGACTACAATTATGTGTTGCATATCGCGCTAAAATATGAGGTGCTTTAACCGCATATCTATAAGCATGAAAAACTCCACAACCAACATATTACGAGTGACTTCCATAGTATCTTTTATTTCTTCTGGCAAAAACTCATCGGCCTCGTCTGGATCATTAAGAACCCTTTCCACCGTAAACGAATCTGTAAAAATCTTAATAGGCCCCAGTTACGCTGTAATACATGATGTGATATCATGAACCACAACCTTAAGTTCAGCACCGACAACTGATCCTGAAGGAGCAACACGTCGAGAGACGGCAAGAAGAATATTGTTTGCCTCATCCCTCGCTATCACCCCTACTCCATAAATTAAATTTACTTTTTTTCGAAAGTGAACAATATATACTCTAAAACAATCTTGTACTATAATCTTCAGGTGCGACGAGCTCTCTTAATAAGAATATATACTTCTTGGTGTTGATTAGAGCACCCATGATGGTTGAGACACTTTGGTGTCTCAATCTCCTGTAGGGCTCAAATAAAGACAACTACATGCAGTGGTGCTGTCTCTAAACTGTTTTTATAAAATTAGTTTTTAAAATTTTATTTTTCTCATTAATTTTGTTTGAAATTTAAAAATTACAATAATTTAAACCAAATAATAAAAATTACATTAATGAAATAAAAATAAAAAATTACATAATTGAAATCATAACCACTAGATTAAAAGTTAGAAATCCGACTCGTCCTTGATGATCCTCTAAGTCTCCAAAAGCTTGAAATCCCCAAAAATGGCTTTGTACTTAGTTGCAACCATCGTCAAGATGTGGTCGACGTCTGTCACAACCCAATTTCTATGTATGAAACTACTAGAAAACGAGGGTCAGTGAGGGTGAAACAACGGAAAAGTAAGAAAAGGAACATGCTCGGAAACAAGGGAATATCTATTGAAAACGATAAACAAATAATTACATGCTTTCAATAATCAGCTCAAGAACTCATCAAATCAACTTATAATAGTTAAGAATCGAGAGATAACAAAATAAAGTGTCGAGCACAAAGCTCATTATCCAACCATTAGAGTATTAAAATTTAAACATGAAACAACATCAGTGTTGCAGAGGAAAATACATCAAGTCCCAAGTTATATGTATGAAGACACATAACTTAATCTTAAAACACACTCGACTAAGAAATAACGAACGCCGCCATGCACACTTCACCTTCGTCATATGAGCTAACCTGCACGTTTTAGAAAACAACATGTATGGCTGAGTACGAATAATTTGAAAACATGCCCGGTAAAGCTATAAATTGAACTTGTCTCTCTTGTTGCATCACAAGTGTTAAGAGTTATAAAAATAATTAACTTGTGCTACTAAAAAATATTTTCTTTTCTAAAACGACTGCGTAGTCAAATATATATATATATACTCAGGTATGAATCAATCTACTTCATTCAAGTGTGTCGAGAAATAGGTCTCCTTCTCAAACACTGCGACTGGCCTAACCGAAGCAAAGCTTACAGTCACCTCTAAGTGCATGTGTCATCTCGTCTCACACAGGACTAAACTCATCAAACTTAAGTAGATGATTATCACACCAAAACTCAAAAACATCGGCAAGTTAATTAATTTGAAAAGCTCACATAATATGATAATAGTAATTACATTCATCAGTTCTCGGTTAAAAAGTCCACCTGACTCGTTGTGGCTTGCTCGGGTAACTCTTTCTTCTTGCTCCTTACTTTACGACTCTGCTCGTTCCTTCAAGAATAAACTCTTATAAGGACGAGTCGTCTTAGAAAAACGAGAATCTAGGTTCGATTACCTAGACTTCTACTTGACTCGGGTTTTCTAACTTTTCTCGATTCGATTGATCGAACTTTCTCGACTCTTAACTTCTACTCAAGTACTATACCAACAGACTGACATCAACTCAACATCAATACCAAACATTCCCGATAACATCAATCACATCAATCATTAACTCAAATAATGGAACGAGAATCCAATAATTATACCATAGCCAAAGATTAAAATCTAAAGTGAATTACTAAAATTGAGCATATCAATGTCAAAAAGAATATAAACTCAATTAAGAACCATACCATCATGTGCCTTGTATTCTTTATAATGCGGCTTGACTTTCTCATATACACGAAAAAACAGAATTTACCACACAAATTAAATCAATAAGGTTATCAAGTTCTGTAAAGTCTACCTGATCACTTGCACTTTGCTTTGCAATTTTAGTTTCAACGGACTTCACAACTAATTTTAAAAAGTAATATAAATATAAGTTGTTAATAATACAAAACATAAAATTGAAACTTCGGGGCACGAACCTCGATCATCACTCATTCCTATTTCTTCACTATTCTCTTGAATTTTAGTTTGAATGGACTGAACAATTGAAATAAAAAATTCATATGAATATAAGTTCCAAAAATATTACAAAACATACCAAAGAAACATAAAATAATACCTATTGGAGGAACATGGGACTCTGAATCAGCGAATGAAGAAGAATCGTGGTTGAGAAGTTCAAAACTCGGCATGTCAGGATCCTTGGACCTTTTCTTCTTATTCTTCATCCTTTTCTGTTCCTTTTGGTCATCTAGATGTCTTCTCTGTAATACCCGACTTTTCTTTTCCGTCAAGAAATAAAATTTTTCTAAGAAATTAAGGCTTTGCACTTCTAAGTTAAGGAATTTCAGTTTAAAGACTAACGGTGAAATCCGTTTCTGAAAATGAATTCCAGAAGTCGTTCAACCGACTACTATATTAGGGTTTTCGCGTCCGATAAAATTTTCGTTCGAGAACTCAGATCGAAAAACTGTCTGACTTTACATTCACTTATTTTGCGATACGAGTCTACTGGTAAAAGTCAGTTTTATTTATTTTTCCGGGCGAAATTTGGACTGTCACGTCTCGACTTTTCGATGGATTTCGGAAATTGAATTATCCTTTCCGACTAAGTAAATTATTTCCAATCTATTGGTTGAATTAGATTTCGCCGAAAATGTAACCGTCTAAGAAATTAATTGTTCGTTTTTAGTTTGCAGTATGACGGAGCGCTGTCGTCACACACTTCGTACAAATAATATTTATAAACACCTCTTGCCCAACAAGGTAGTAGTTAGCGGCAAGTGGGATCGTACCCAAGGGACCTGGTGTAATCTGTTCTTCCGATGTTGCTCAACAAAAAGGGTTTTGGTCACGAAGTATCTAAATAACCTGTACTCAACAAGTAACAATATCAAATAACAAAAGAGTTTGGATTGGGTTTCGAATTCATGATCCTAATTACTCTTTACTCGTTCATTGGTGCAAAGATATTCAATTAACTGATTTTATTACTTGGTTTAAGGCAAAGATAGGTTTACACCCTAAGGTAACGAAGCTACGATATAAACACATTTAGTCTATGTCTAATCAATTTTACAGATCTTGACCAGAAGGCAAGATCTCCTCTCTTGATCAGCAAAGTCACGAAGACACTTCAGTAACGATGCTGCCCAACAGGCATTAAGAATAAACAGACCCAAGACAGCCAAGAGGTAGGTCAATACCGACTGCTCTCCAACACCCTTTACCTTCTTGGGCACGAAAGACACTCTCGTGTTAATCCCAATTTCTGTTAATGACTTAATCTCAATATCTAGTTGGTGATCAATCAACTTCAATATCAATTAAATCTACAATTAATCGTAAGTGTTTTGGGAACAAAATCAATTAACGAACTAACACAATTCGACCTCACGAGTTTAGAACGAGTAATTTACGATCACTTCATCTACATCCAATCCAAACAATAAATTTAGCTAGACATAATATTAAATGAAAGCGCAAAATATATAAAGGAAATCATAACTGAAATTGAACTGGAAACGGGTTGCTGCTCAAAAGCGTAAGTCAGCAACCGAGGTCTTGACTTCAAATCAACAACTGAAAGTTGTGCAGAAAAACTGGAAACGAAATATAAAAGTAAATTTGCAGAACTAAGCTAAAAGAACTCTTTAAACTCTAACTAAAACTCGCTCTAAAGCTAAAAATGCAGAACTAAACTATGAAAAACAATAAAAACCGGAACACAATACATAATGGAGTCGGCCATATATATAAGCGATGGAAATTAGGGTTTAGGGAAGTTTCCTTGTTGATGAAGGACTCTTCCATGCATATCACATCCGCCCTTTTCTCTCTCATGCATGCATGCACGATTCTCTTTCCTTGTTTGGTAGATATCTTCTAAATCACGTTCAATTAGGATAAGGAAAGAAAAGTTTCCATCCTTATCCTCTTTGTTGGAGAAAAAGAAAAACCTGCTGCTGGTCCGACTCACATCTTGCCCTCCATATCTGCATCATGAATTGTTTCCTGTGTTGACCAAGATCCTGGCTCCTCCGAGTACTCTATCTGTTGGCTTCAAGGATATGGGGAGGTACTTCCTGACTTGTAGATTGGATATTTTGATGTTGCCCAGCTACAAGCTTTCAGCCCTATGCCCATTCGCATCGTATCGCCATCACAGCATCTCAACAACATATTTTCCATCGGATTTGCCCAAGATCCCACCTGTTCTTCCCTGCACACTTTCTCTCGACTTTGTGTCCTCCCAGATACACTTTGACTCGATGAAGACTAAAAAGAACAAGAAAAACACAAGAAAATATGGACACAAATATGGGTTCATCACAGTATTAGATCCGAAAAGTTAGATTTATAGTTAATATCTAGATATTTTAATTGGTTAAACCTCCTTAATATTGCATAATATCTCCATTCTTTTCTCCTATATAAATATCAAGTTGTCTTCCAATTTTCTTCTTCATTTTTCCCCTCCCCAAACTTCCACCCCCCTTATGCTCTCTTCTCTCTCTTGTTCTTCCATCTTCAAGTTTTCTTCAAAGTGTTCTTCAAGTTCTTCAAGCCTTTGAAGCTCATAACTTGTTCGATTCTCGATTAAAGTCTATTCCGATTGCATATTCGTAAAAGTGAGAGCTTCCTCTTTAATTCCAACCGAACAAAATCATTCCTCCTTAAATTCTTGAAAATGGCGAAAATTATAGGAGGTGTAGGATTGATGTTCTAAATTTATTACATGATTATTTATGCTTAGGATTAAGTTTCTTTGGTTTAAATCAAGTATAAGTCATGTTAGAATTTAATTAGAATTTTCGAAAAATATATGTCTTTTTTTTTTCGAAAAATTTCATTAAATAATTGGTGAAGATTGAGCTTGAATTTAGAGGTATGATTTGTAGATTATGATCTCATGCATTAAGATATGATTGCATGAATTGTTTGAGGATTTTCTAAAAGTAAAAATAATATTGTAAGAGATGAAGAAGTAGGATTTTGTTTGAGTGATTGTTATGTTTTTGATGATGTGTTACGATTTATGAGAAGTAGGAAGCATGTAGTTGAACATATATTTAAGTTAGATTTTCCTAAAAATAAAAATAAAATCGTTGGAGGCGAAGAATCGTCGAGAAGTTAAGTATAGATTATGATATGAACTTATGGATTGCATATTAGTTAATCTAAGTAGTTAATGATGATGATTTGAAAGTTTGAATGAATTCTAAGAACGTCGAACTTTTTGTAGGAGACGAAGAGTCGAGCATAATCGTCGATAGAAAAATAGAATGAGAAAACTAATCGAATATTAGTGGTTGTTGATATGTTAGGTTTGTTGTTGAATTAATTGAGAATTAACTAACAACTTTGAAAAATCGAGTTCTTGAGCCGATAAAAATGACGTGAATTGGTTAAGTAATGGTTTTGATGATGTTAATATGTTAAGATGTTCATTATTAAGTAAAAAGATGATAGAAACTAATTCGATTTAAATTGAATGAGTAAAACTCCAAAAAAATCAAAGAAAGTAAGTAAGTGTGTAAAAGAAGAAACGAGAAAACGAGACTTTATATGTTCTCGATTAAAGTTGTAGTTTGCATATTATTGATAAGCATGATAATATGTACTTAGTATGATTTTATTAGATTTTATAAAAATGTTTGGAAAAATCGACAACGATGTTCGTTGCTCGATAAAGACAACGTGTTTGATAATTATGAGTATATGTTGATTGATTTGAGTTAGTTGATGATTAATAAGCATGAGTGTAGTTGATAATGATTTTATATAAGTTACGGAATAGAAGTTAGAAGTTGGTTTGAAATTGAAATTGCTAAGTGTTTTCGTTAGTTGAAAGGACGAGATTGCTCGTCGTATTTTTTTAATCGAGGAACGTGAAAGTATTCACGTTAAATGGTTGTGTGTTTTGACTGTTAAGTTGATGGAAATTTCGTGCACATAAAGGTTGTATAGCATTGATCAAACCTAGGGAATCATGCGTCGAGTTTTAAACGATTAGGGTTTCTCGGCCAGTTTTGCGACCTTCACGGAAACGACCATAACTCTTAGCTCGTTTAACGAAATGGAGATCCGTAAATTGTACATTAAACTATACATCCGAATCTTTCTTTTGACATAAGGCACATCCCCTATTTCGAAATACTCTGTTCTGTAGAGGCTCCAGACTTACTGACTTGTGCAGGAAAAAGTCTAAAGTCATTTTCTTAAGTTGAATTCTTTTCAACTTAATTCTTTAAGAACTTTTAAAGTCGTTAAGAGTTATCGACTTCCATTTTAAATCTAAATGTTGAGTAAGGAACTGAGTTAGTTCTAATCGAGATGTGTCCGAGTTTCGTTTCTTTTTAAACAAAAAGGGATTAGTTAAAGTGCAAATGCCTAAAAGACTTAACCGAATTCGTTTTCTTTTCTTTAAACGTCTCGACCGATTACTAAAGTTGATTCTTTGCGTTAAAAAGAAGGAAGTGGACATTAGAAGACGGGACAGAAGACCGAAGGCAGAAGTTTATGTTTGTTCTGTAACCGGTTAAGGTGGGCTTTTCTATCTATCAAAATAAAGTGAGCGTTGCTCAAAATGTTTACTTATTGCTTTATAAGTGTGTTTTAAAGTGATTATCATGGCATAAAATACTTTGTTTTTGTGAGTTCTTTTGTGCCATTCTGTGTTGGTTCGCCAACTAAACGATCGGATTCTGAGTTAGCCCTCAGAGTGCTATCCAGAGGATCGGATTCTGAGTTAGTCCACAGAGTGCTATCCAGAGTTACTAATCGATCGGATTCTGAGTTAGCCCACAGAGTGCTATCCAGAGTTAGTGTACACGGTAGCCGTTGTGTGTGGTACTCCATTGAGGGGTAGCCAGCCACGGTGAGGAACGTGCGCGGAAGAAGTTAACTCTTCCCGGCGTTGAAACAGAAGTTGGGCAAGTTGAACGTAACAACAGTCAGAAAATGCTTCGAAGCTATTTATGAAAAGAAAATGTTTTAGTAAGCACGGGCCTTTGAAAGAAAAACCCCGTTGTGTTACTATTGAGAATGCCTGATTAATCTATAAGTATGATATGTTTTCGGCAATGTGCTCACTAAGTATGTTTATACTTAGCCCTGTATATATTTATAAATATGCAAGTTGAGTGACGAAGGCGGAGGAGGTTGAGTAGAGGTTATAGGAAAGAAGAATAGTGTAATCAACTCAACGTTTTTCCGCTGCAAACTACTTCACTTTTGTTGTGTAACGTTTCGTTTTAAGTTTCGTACTTTAAACCAAGTCTACTCTGAAAAACTACTTTGCCCAGAAATCCTTCGAGATTAACTCTCTTTTGTTAACGGAATCAGTTCATAGATGTCATCATGTTTATTAGTATTTGTTAACGCCTTTATTCAGTTATTCCCCATTTTTCCCCGCTTCTTTAATCCAATCTCTAATCGCATCCCGACTTTACCGTCCCTCGAGATTTGGGGCTGTGACAGAGTGGTATCAGAGCAGTCGGTTCTGCTCTGGTCATAAGTTATTTTTCTAGTGATACCACAGAGTGGTATCAGAGCAATCGTTTCTGTTCTGCATCCAAATAATCTTTCAAGTTAGTCCGACAGAGCATTTGTTTATGCTCTGCATCCGAGTCTTCGTTCAAGTAAAATTTAGTTTGATTCACTAAATTTAAGAAAGTAGTTAACCACTCAACTTCCCGCTACGTCGACTTAACCGAAGAAGAAAAGAAAGAAGAGTTTCAGAAGTGTTGTTTCTTTTTACAGAAAGTTTATGAATAAGTATGCAAGCATGTTATGAACAATAGTGCCAAGTATGAATTTATTGAAGTACGAGATATACTTTTGTTGAGTACCACGTATGAATTGATTGAAGTATGATAGTTATACTTTTGCTGAGTAAAAGTATGAACTCATTAAAGTATGATTGTTATACCTTTGTGGTATTAGATGAAATTATGTAAGTTATAATTTCTTTTGATCGAGATACATGTCAGCATGAGAATTTAAGTTATTTTCTAAGGTTTTTCCCGATTCCTTGAGAACATAGACGTTTTAAGAAGCGTTGGTTCCAAATTGTTTCAAAAGACACGATCAAAAGAAAAGAAGTACAGAATCAAGTATAGACTAATGTTACTTACGTATAAGTGACATGAACGAAGTCACCTTCATTTAGAGTCGACTTTGTTTTATTTATTAAGAACCATTTGAGTATTTGATTAACTTTAAGTTAGTATTTTCTTCGAGAAGATTGAGTATTCCAAGCTAAGAGTTGTAAAATGTCGAAAGTTTCTTTTTAAGAATGTTTGTTTGCAATTTGAGAAATTGCTAGATGATTAAGATAAGTTAATTCCTTATTGAATGGGTGAGTGCTTAAAACACGGAGTTGATGAGAATTCTTGATTTCCTTAGTTACAAAATGCCACCAAGAGTAGCGAATAACAGAAGAAGAGGACCTGGTAGGCCTAGAGGACCTAGAAGAGGTCATAGACAACATGAGAGGGAGGAGGATCAAGGACGTCAAGAAACCCCTCCACCTCCACCACCACTACGTCGTGACATAGAGGATCTATTCCTCAAAAAAAATCCACCTGTTTTTAATGGATCAGGAAACCCGAGCGATGCTGAGCATTGGGTAAGAGCTATAAAAAGAATTTTTAAACTTCTCAGATGTACTGATGAGGAGCGTCTTTTGTGTGTTGCGTTTCAACTCACCGGACCAGCTGATTTCTGGTGGGAAGCTAGACAGAAAGTTATTCCGACAGAGCATCTGGCTCAGTTTACTTGGGATGAGTTTAAGGAAGCATTTTATGACAAGTACATCCCTAAAACCTATTGAGCCAAGAAGGAAGTAGAGTTCTACAATCTAAAGCAATGGAAGATGACAGTGACTGAATACGATGCAACCTTTTGTGAATTGTCAAGGTATGCACCCGAGCAGGTAGATACCGACGAGAAGATAGCAAAGAAGTTCTGTGGAGGACTTAGACACGAACTAGGAGTAGCACTAGCCAGTCACGGAGGACTGAGCTACACGGACATACTAGGATGAGCCCTAGACATGGAGGCGGTTGTGCCGGATGAACGAAAGATTGTAACACCCGCACCAGCCCCAACCCAGACTCAGAATCGAGGCTATTTCAACAACAACAATAATGGTAACTATCAGGAGAAACGGAAATGGGAAGGAGAAAACAACAGTGGCTACTATCAGCACTACAACAATCAGGGGAACCAGGGTGGAAATCAGCGTGGTTTTCAACAGTCAAATCAGAATAACCAATCAGGGCAATGGCAAGGGAATAACCAATCAGGACAATGGAAGGGAAATAACCAACAAGGACAGTGGCAGGGACAACATGCAAACAATAACCAAGGAAAAATCACTGTTCCTACCTGCCCTAAGTGTAACAGAATGCACTCCGGTAGTTGTCTAGCAAACATTGACGGATGTTATAACTGTGGTCAGAAGGGACACGTGAAAAGAAATTGCCCAAAACTGTTGCAACCAGTAGGATCGAATCAGTATGGTCAGCCCCAACCCTTGAGAGCCATCCAAGCTCAGCCACATCCGCAACAACAACAATCACAATAGCAACAAGAGCGGAATGCATGGGCATTTGTGAATGGGCCAGAAGCACATGATAAGGGCAATGGTCACTTGGCAGGTATGGGTAAACTTCTCCATCACCCTGTCATAAATTAGTTGATACCAGGGTTTCACATTCTTTTACTATTAGAGCCTGTATTGACACTATAGTAATTAAAAAAAAAAAAAAACAGAGCACGCTAATCATGAAAAGAGAGTAACAACTAACCGAATAGCAGCACTAGTAGCTACACCAGACTTACGAGAGAGAGAATTATAAGTGAATCCGAGGGAAACGATTCAAGTACTAGAAGATATGTTAAGAACGATAGTGTTAGATCAAAGTTAAAATCACCGTTGTATCATAATGAAGTAGATAAAAGGAAGAATCTAGAACTAGATTCACTCAGTGAAATGATAGATATATTCTTTTGATAGATTCGAGTCAGAATAAAAGAAGTTTAGAGATGACGAAAGTCTTATGTGATATATGTTGATCAGACTTAAATTTAGAGAATGGGGACAAGTTTTTTTCCTCATGATTTTCCTGCTAGGGATATTGTGATTATTTTTTTTCGTGTCAAGTATAAGCTTAGACAAAGCTTTATATGATTAATAGATATCTTGAAAAAGATAGGTTCCAATGTTATATAGATTGATCTTGTCGCCAAGTCTATGGAATGTTTATTATGTTTGTGTATCTCGTTTGAGAAAGTACGTGGTAGATTTTAAACACGTGATTCATCAGCAAGACGTAGTTCTTGATTCCGATTTAAGTTATAAGTTATAAAGAAAGACCGCAATCGATCTTGGATCGAAAAGTGCGAGAGTTAAGAAGCCAGTCAATGCAGTTAGTAAAAGTGTTATAGAATCACCGCAGGCAAGAAGAAGCCACGTGAGAATTCAAGGAAAAGATGAGGAAGAAGTACCCCGAACAGTTTGAAGAAGATATGCAATTTCGGGACGAAATTTTTCGTTAGAGGGGTAAAATGTAATACCCGACTTTTCTTTTCCGTCAAGAAATAAATTTTTTTTAAGAAATTAAGGCTTTGCACTTCTAAGTTAAGGAATTTTAATTTTAAGACTAACGGTGAAATCCGTTTCTGAAAATAAATTCCAGAAGTCGTTCAACCGACTACTGTAATAGGGTTTTCACATCCGATAAAATTTTCGTTCGAGAACTCAGATCGAAAAACCGTCTGACTTTACATTCACTTATTTTGCGATACGAGTCTACTGGTAAAAGTCAGTTTTATTTATTTTTCCGGGCGAAATTTGGACTGTCACGTCTCGACTTTTCGATAGATTTCAGAAATTGAATTGTCCTTTCCAACTAAGTAAATTATTTCCAATCTATTGGTTGAATTAGATTTCGCCGAAAATGTAACCGTCTAAGAAATTAATTGTTCGTTTTTAGTTTGCAGTATTAGATCCGAAAAGTTAGATTTATAGTTAATATCTAGATATTTTAATTGGTTAAACCTCCTTACTATTGCATAATATCTCCATTCTTTTCTCCTATATAAATATCAAGTTGTCTTCCATTTTTCTTCTTCATTTTTTCCCTCCCCAAACCGCCACCCCCCCTTATAATGCTCTCTTCTCTCTCTTGTTCTTCCATCTTCAAGTTTTCTTCAAAGTGTTCTTCAAGTTATTCAAGCCTCTGAAGCTTATAACTTGTTCGATTCTCGATTAAAGTCTATTCCGATTGCATATTCGTAAAGGTGAGAGCTTCCTCTTTAATTCCAACCGAACAAAATCATTCCTCCTTAAATTCTTGAAAATGGCAAAAATTATAGGAGGTGTAGGATTGATGTTCTAAATTTATTACATAATTATTTATGCTTAGGATTAAGTTTCTATGGTTTAAATCAAGTATAAGTCATGTTAGAATTTAATTAGAATTTTCAAAAAATATATGTCTTTTTTTTTCGAAAAATTTTATTAATTGATTGGTGAAGATTGAGCTTGAATTTAGAGGTATGATTTGTAGATTATGATCTCATGCATTAAGATATGATTGCATGAATTGTTTGAGGATTTTCTAAAAATAAAAACAATATTATAAGAGATGAAGAAGTAGGATTTTGTTTGAGTGATTGTTATGTTTTTGATGATGCGTTACGATTTATGAGAAGTAGGAAGCATGTAGTTGAACATATATTTAACTTAGATTTTTCTAAAAATAAAAATAAAATCGTTGGAGGCGAAGAATCGTCGAGAAGTTAAGTATTGATTATGATATGAACTTATGGATTGCATATTAGTTAATCTAAGTAGTTAATGATGATGATTTGAAAGTTTGAGTGAATTCTAAGAACGTCAAACTTTTTGTAAGAGACGAAGAGTCGAGCATAATTGTCGATAGAAAAATAGAATGAGAAAACTAATCGAATATTAGTAGTTGTTGATATGTTAGATTTGTTGTTGAATTAATTGAGAATTAACTAACAACTTTGAAAAATCGAGTTCTTGAGCCGATACAAATGACGTGAATTGGTTAAGTAATGGTTTTGATGATGTTACTATGTTAAGATGTTTACTATTAAGTAAAAAGATGATAGAAACTAGTTTGATTTAAATTGAATGAGTAAAACTCCAAAAAAAATCAAAGTAAGTAAGTAAGTGTGTAAAAGAAGAAACGAGAAAACGAGACTTTATATGTTCTCGATTAAAGTTGTAGTTTGCATATTATTGATAAGCATGATAATATGTACTTAGTATGATTTTATTAGATTTTATAAAAATGTTTGGAAAAATCGACAACGATGTTCGTCGCTCGATAAAGACAACGTGTTTGATAATTATGAGTATATGTTGATTGATTTGAGTTAGTTGATGATTAATAAGCATGAGTGTAGTTGATAATGATTTTATATAAGTTACGGAATAGAAATTAGAAGTTGGTTTGAAATTGAAATTGCTAAGTGTTTTCGTTAGTTGAAAGGACGAGATTGCTCGTCGTATTTTTTTAATCGAGGAACGTGAAAGTATTCACGTTAAATGGTTGTGTGTTTTGACTGTTAAGTTGATGGAAATTTCGTGCACATAAAGGTTGTATAGCATTGATCAAACCTAGGGAATCGTGCGTCGAGTTTTAAACGATTAGGGTTTCTCGGCCAGTTTTGCGACCCTTCACGGAAACGGTCATAACTCTTAGCTCGTTAAACGAAATCGAGATTTGTAAATTGGACAGTAAACTAGACATCCGTATCTTTCTTTTAACATAAGGCACATCCCCTATTTAGAAATACTCTGTTCTGTAGAGGCTCCAGAACTACTGACTTGTGCAGGAAAAAGTCTAAACTCATTTTCTTAAATGAATTTTAGAGTCTAATGACACTGATTAGACTAACTTCGGAGCTCATTGACCGGGGTTGACTTTTTTTTTATCAAAGTTATTGTTCATTGTAAAGTCAACTGTCTCGGAAAATTCCGGAATTCAAACTCATGCTTAAACTCACATTTCTAAACTCATATAACTCATCACATCTTCATTTCGAGTTTCCGAAATGAGAAAATTTATGATTTCACCCTTAAAGGTATTTTGGTAATTTCACATATATAATGACATTAAAAGCACTTAAGCATAAAATTTCACATTTAAGACGGTTAATCTACGCTTAGAAAAATCGGGTTATTAGAACTTCACCAAATAGAGTTATCATGAGGGAGTGAGAGTTCAATCGTCCAAGAGAAGCTAATCACAAGACACTTTCCACAAAAATAATAAATAACACAAGGGAAATATATTCAGAGTTACACATTTTAAAACAACATAGCGGAAGCACACAATAGCTACAACAATAACCTCTGCCTCAGCCTCGCATCACATCACCTGCCTCCTGACCTGAAAATATTTTGAAAATATTTTGGGCTGAGTACTAGTGTACTTAGTGGGCATGTGCCATTTTGGAAATATTTTGGAAATATAGTAGATTATCTATTTATCATGGTATGCCTCAGAGAGTTTTGAAACAGAAAACCACCTCTCACCATACATAATATACTTTAGATGTATGATGTAACGTTCGATCTTTATACTCAGCCTAGGAACCATAACTATGGTTACCATACCCCATTTGACTTGTACTCAGGACAGAGTCTCTGAAGTAACATAGCCAAATTTAACATAGGCCAGGAGCCTTAGCTCAAAACCGCTAGCTACAATATAAATAGAGATCAACGCTTTGCATTGTAACGTGGTGTGCACAATACTCAGCTAGTACCTGTGTACTCACTAAGTATATCGATTGATTAACATAGAGTTATCACATGGAATGCACATGAAAAGCATTTTATGGATAATTTTATCCTATTCTAGAGTTCATTAACTCAAACATAATTTTAGAAAAAATTACCCACCTGATTGAAAATACCAGTGCTGACAGTAACATCAAGACATCATGATCGCACAAGCAGATACGACGAGCTTATGTTATAAGAAAAATGAGAGAATAGAAAACTGAACGATGGAAATGAAAATCTTAAGCGCATATTTATAGGAAGAAGCAACCAGCTGTGCAGTAAGCTACTGCGATGCGGAAGCAGTTGAGCAGTAAGCTGCTGTGAGGCGGAAGCTGCTATAGTGCAGATGTAGCTGCAAAGCAGAAGCTGCTGCAGCTACTGCTGTGAGGCGAAAGCTGCTATGCAGTAAGTTGCTGCTGCAAAGCGGAAGCAGCTGCGAGGCAAAAGCAGTTGTGCAGCAACTTATGTTTTAAAACTATTAAACGTGCATAACTTTTTCATGCAAAATTCTTTTGAGCAAACTTAACGCCTGTAGACTCGCAATAAAATACTTTACACAATGATTATAAACATTATATAATTATTTTCAAAAAGAAAAATAATAAAATAAAAGATTTTTCATTGTGAAAATATTTTTAATATATTTAGGAGTGCTAAATTATTTAATAATCTATTTGAAAAATTCGGGATATTACATTGTGGCTGGAAACAACCACATTTATATCTCGCTGTTAGATCAAAAAAGATCTTTGCATGTCCTACAGAATTGGAGGAACTAATTGTGTTAAATATGAGAAGTACAAGAATAACAACAGAATTGGTTGGAAAGTAAATAAACTTACATTTTTTGAAATGGAGCTGATATCTTGATCAGATTTCTCACCAAGAGGAATCTTATAGATGATATACTCAGAACTAATTTCTCGAGCAATACCTTGATCATCAGAATAAACTGCACCTTCTTTCTTAGAAAGCCCTGGCCTTCAATCAACAACATCCTCTTCTACTCTAACATGATCTTAATTAGAATTTTATTAGAAAAATAAAAAAGAAAACTTACAATGAAAGAAGCAAAACGTTCAAAAAACAGAAAAAAGCCTAAACATATCTAGTGAAAGACTGACAAAACTGCTAAAATTTCATCCTTAATATGTTCATGCGGAAAAGGCCACCACCCAATCTTCATTCTCGAGCTCGCCATGCGGTCAGCAACTAAATTTCCCTCGCGGTAAATATGTGATGCTCGAAAATTTAGGTGGCCAAGGATGTCCAAAACACTACGCCATCTGTTTAGCCAATGCCAAGGAACCTTTGCCGATATAGCCTGCAGCAAATGAACCACATAAGTAGAATCCGATTCCAACCATAAATCTGTCCATCCATTTGCATTAGCAATTTCAATCGCAGTATTGGCCGCTAACAGTTCAGCTTCAAAAGTAAACCCGAAGCCCTCTTCTACGTGAAAACAGCCACGAACCAACCCTCTACAATTTTGAAAGACTCCACCCCCACATAATCTTCTCGGAGCATCAACCACCGAGCCATCCGTGTTCACCTTCGTCCATCCCGGCAAAGGTGGAACCCATAATACTGAAACCTCTCGTAAACTTTGAGATGGATAATAAGTAATCCCAAGAGAGGAAGTAGTCGATTGAGAAATACCTCCCTTAGCAAGCTTCGGAAAAGAGATAACAACTTCTTTAACCGAAGATCGAAGGAAGCTAATTACTCTATAATGGTTGGGCTGCAAACCTGATGAACCCATATTTGTGTCCATCTTTTCTTATGTTTTTCTTGTGTTTTTAGTCTTTATCGAGTCAAAGTGTGTCTGGGAGGACACAAATTCGAGAGATGGTGTACAGGGAAGAACAGGTGGGATGTTGGGCAAATTCGGTGGAAAATCTGTTGTTGAGATGCTGAAATGGCGATACGATGCAAATGGGCATAGGGCTGGAGGCTTGTAGCTGGGCAACAACGTTTTACATGCTCTACGAGTCAGGAAGTACCTCCCCATATCCTTGAAGCCAACAGACAAAGTATCCGGAGGAGCCAGGATCTTGGGCAACATAGGAAGCAATCCAGGATGCAGACATCGAGGGCAAGAAACGAGTCGAGCCAGTAGCAGATTCCTTTTCCTTCAAGGAAGAGGATAAGGATCGGATATTTTTTTCCTTATCCTAGCCGGACCTAATCAAAGAAGATATCTACCAAGCAAGGGAAGAGAATCATGGCTGCATGGATGAGAGAGAAGACGGATGTGATATGCATGGGAAGAATCCTTCACCAACAAGGAAACTATCTCAACCCTAATCCCTTCGCCTATATATATGGCCGACTCCATTATGTAATGTGTGTCGTTTTTATTCAAGTTCATAGCTAGTTCTGCATTCTTAGTTTGAGAGGAAGTGAGGAAGAAACAAGTCCTATGGAAAATTTACTTTTTCATTCGTTTTATATTTTCTGCAGTAGTTTAGTTGTTGGCTTGAAGCTAAAGCCTTGGTTGCTGACTTACGCTTTTGGGCAGCAACCCGTTTCCAGTTTATGTTAAGTATGTTTTCCCTTATTTATTTTGTGTTCTTATTTAATATTATGTTTAGCTAAATTTATCGTTTGGGTTGGATGTAGATGAAGTGATTGTAAATTACTCGTTCTAAACTTGTGAGGTCTAATTATGTTAGTTCGTTAATTGATTTTGTTCCCGAAACACTTAAGAATAATACTAGACTTAATTGATATTGACGTATGATTGATCACCATCTAGATATTGATATTAAGTCATTAACAGGAATTGAGATTTAACTCGAGAGTGTCTTTCGTGCCCAAGAAGGTAAAGAGTGTTGGAGAGCAGTCGGTAGTGACCTATCTCTTGGCTGTCTTGGGTCTGTTTATTCTTAATGCCTGTTGGGCAGCATAGTTACTGAAGTGTCTTCGTGACTTTGTTGATCAAGAGAGGAGATCTTGCCTTCTGGTCAAGATCTGTAAAATTGGATAGACATAGGCTAAGTGTGTTTATATCGTGACTTCGTAACCTTTAGGGTATAAACTAATCTTTGTCTTAAACCAAGTGATGAGATCAGTTAATTGAATATCTTTTCACCAATGAACGAGTGATGAGTAATTAGGATCATGCATTCAAAACTCAATCCAAACTCTTTTGTTATTTGATATTTTTACTTGTTGAGTTACAGGATATATTGCAGTCAAAACCCCTTTTGTTGAGTTCGATTTGAAGAGCAGATCTACGTCAAGTCCTTTGGGATCGACCTCACTTGCCATTAACTACTACCTTGTTGGGCAAGAGGTGTTTACAAATTTATTTGTGCGAAGAGTGTAACGACCGCGCTTCGTCAAATTGGCGCCATTGCCGGGGACCTGGTTTTAAGCTAGTTTGCTCTTCTAGCTTGAGTTGAGCACGGTTTATGCCCAAGCCACATCTACAGAGTGACGGAGATCCACAAGATCCAAGAACTTGCCCGAAGGTGATAGCAAGGAGAAATCGAGCAGAACAACGTAAGAAGAAGAAAGATCTAGAGGAAGACGTCAACGAACCTTCAGAGTTGCCGAGCTTGACAGAAGATCAGGATATTGAGCAAGAAGACGATTCTTGCTCAACAACGAGTACAGACAGCGAGAAGTCAACATCTAGTTCAGAATCAGAGACATCAATAACCATGGCACGACAGTAAGAGAAAACCATCCGTCAGATTATGTTCCCTGACGACAAGGGATCAGACCTTCAAGTATCCAGCTGCCCACCATCAATGGCAACTGGGAGCTCAAACATTCGCTGATACAGATACTGCCCAAGTTTAGTGATCATCCTTGAGAAGACCATCAGACCCATTTTCAAGACTTTGTGTAATACCCCGAACTTCTATTCCATTAAAGAGCGTATTAAATAACCTTATAAGTTTAAATGACGAGATTTGAGGAATAATTTTTTTTCTAAATAAGTAGAAATGAGTAAAACAACTGAAATGCCTTATGTGTTTTTACGTGAGATTATCTGTTCTATTTCTTGAAATGATAATGTGATGCATATATTGAGCTTGTTTGTATGAGAATGAGTACGAGTATGATTTTCAGAAAATTCCAAAGACTTTGATTTGAAGTGAATATTGTGATAATCGAGAATTTAGAATAGATTTTAATTAAAATCTTTGAACCTAGAATTAATTCTAAGGTCATTGAGATAAGATAGAAGCTTATCCGAGATAAATTGAGAGAGTTATGAGAATTGAATTATTAAAGGATTAATAAGCCGACTAATTTTTAAGTTTTCTTCGTTATATGGAATTTAGACCTAAAAATTTGATAATTGGAATCCTTAATTTATTTAATGAGATGTGAATTAGGTTTGAGATGTTTTTAATGTCGGAAACGAGACGAAGAGAGATTAGACCCGTTTTTAGCATAAATGGAATAATACGGACTTTTTATCCGGAAAACTTTTTACGACCGGGTAAATAATACCCGTAATAAAATAATGAGAAAAATCCCACTCATCTCTCTCCCTCTCTACCGCCATCTCTCTCATCTCTCTCCCTAATCTCTCTCCAAACCTATTAAGTAGACTTCATAATGAAGATTCTTTAGCAATGAACAAAATCTTAGTAAATTGTGATGAAAAGATTGCATGCAATTCTCCATCACATCAATCCAAGTTCCAACACCAAACCTCATCATTTTTATTCTATGTGCTGGTAATCAAGTGCATGCATTCTACAATCTATCTCTCTCTCTTTTTCGATCTCTCTCTCTATGTATGAGAAGAAATTCTTTCATTTCATCTATCTAACACTCTAAAACTCTCCATCAACCAACAAAGAAGAAAAATCTCTCTCTCCCTCTTCCCCATTGCCGTGACCTATACACACACACACATGGTTGGAATTTTTTCCATTAAAGTTTAGCATCCAAGCTCCAATCCCATGAAGATCAAGAGAAGATCATCATCATCATCCTAGTTCTTTCAAACCCCAAGTTGAAAGGTAATAATTCTCCAAGTTCTTGAGTTGAAATCCAATAATCATCCCCCATTCTTCATTATTTTCGGCTCTTAAGCCCTAAAAATGGATGATTAATTGTTGTTTCTTTTTCTTGAGGGATTCAAGACAAGTTCTTCCAAGAGAAATCCAAGCTAGAAGTTGAGCCCCATTTCCCCCATCATTTCGATTTTAAGAGGATCAAGAGGAGGAGATCCAATTTATTTTCTAAAGTATGATATTCATTTGATTTCTTGTATATATGTATCTCTATAAGCCCTAAAAGAAAGAAAACATTCATGCATGGCATTTATTTTATGTTTAGGCAAACTAGGATTATCGATGTGAAGATTAAGTGAGGAGAAATCGATAGGAGAATCGAACTCTAGGATTTAATCTATGAATTAAGAGAAGAAAAAGAAGTTAAAAACCCTAAAATATTGTTAATACCGCAAATTAGGTAAAAATAGGGAAAAATCGATTATTATATGATGAATTTGATACTTGATATATGTTTTGAGCATGTTTTGAATGAGTATATGTGCATGAAAAATTGAAAAATAAAATGCCCTAAAAAAAGATGAAAATGCCGTGAGTTTTTGGAGTAGGAAGAAGAAATTATTTTGTTGATTTTGTTGATGATTTAATTGATGTTATAATGTTGTTAATGTATAATTATGTGTTAAGTTTGAATCCTAGATGATAATAGGATTTAATGTGATGAAAGAATGAAGTTTTAAAGCTTTAAAAATGTTAAGAATTGAAAAATACATAGAAGAAAATATCTAGTAAGTGTTCTTGGTGTTCTTGAAATATGACTTGAAGATTTGATTAAATTAAAAAGAAATTAGTAACTAAATTAATAAAATAATCTAGGTAATTATTGAAATAAAAATAATAAAGAATAAAAGGGAAAATGTATTAATTAAGAAATGAGTCTTGATTTAGTAAATAAAAGAAGAAAAGAAATTTCTTAATTAAATAAATAAGAGTCGAGAAAATCGAATTAAAATAAAGAGAACAAAATGATAAGAAAGTGAAGAGAAAATTTAATTGAGTCGAAGAGAAGATTTAATCAAGTCGAGGAAAAGATGTTAGACGAGTTAAGTTTAAATACTCGTATAGTTTAATCAAGAAAATAACGGAGTAAGATATCGAGTAATGATTTTTGAAAGTAATTAATTAAACTAATTAAGTAAATTGTCTTTCAAACCATGTGAGTTAAGAATAAAAATCGAGTTAGAAATAGAAATGAACAAAAGTTTAATAAAATTAAGAGGAATTTTTATTAATTGAGTAAAGATTTGTAATATGTTTTCATAAGATAACGAGTTTGGAAAAGTGTTGTTTATAAGACGAGAAAGATAAATTTTGTTGTTTGAGTTTCTATAAAAAGAATTTATATTTGAATTAAGTTCTAAAATAAAAGTTAAGTAGATGTTAACATGTTTTGAAAGGTAATTGAATTCGAAGCAATGTGTTTGATTTATTTGGAATTATTATGCAATTGAATTAATATGCTTGATTGAATGATATTATGTGATGACAACGTGAAACATTACTGAGTTTGTTTGGTATGCAAAAATAATTGAGTTACTAAGTTGTTAATTAAATCGAGAATTGATTAAAAATATAAAAGAAAACTCGAGTAATAGAGTTTAGATAGACGACGTTTCATAATTAAAGCGAGAAGTGCTAAGACATATGTTAGTAGTATTAGCCAATCATCGAGTAGTGTTAATGGCTTAAAGACGAGAATGCGAGACCTTTAGAAAAGAATAGCATAGAGAGAAATGACTCAAGTAGAAGTCCTTCAGTCGAGACCAGCGTTTAATATTCGCCTTTGCGTAGTATCTTATCTTCTTTATCGATGTCGAACTGTGAAGGATCAAGCCGGACGGAAAGATAAGCGAGGACAGTTAGCACGTAAGCCACCTAGCTAGAACGTCGGAAGACAGGTGGGCTTTTCTAAACCAAAACTATCGATGAATGTTATTATGCTATTGAGTATTATTATATGATTCTTAAAATGCGATTGACTTGCCGTTTTATTGAGTTTGGTATGTGTTATCATCTGTTTATATGAGTTATTATCATCCTGTGAAAGGCAGGAAACCCACGTATGGTATGTTAAATGTTGAGGTGATTGTGAGCCTTGCTTCGGTTAGGCTGGTCATAGTGTTCGAGAAGGAGGCCTACTTCTCGGCACAGTGAGAGGATATGTGACAGATGATGCATACTGTTGAGTATATATTATGTTTTGACTGCGCAGTCTATTTAAAAGAAAAAGTTTTTAGCATGCACAAGTAAAGTCGTTTAAGTTGTTTAGTTACTTGTGATGCTTCGGCAAGGCAAGTTCAATTGATATAGCTTTAAGAGCATCTTTTTCCAAATATTTTCGGCATATGTTCACTGAGTACGAAGTACTCAGCCCTGCGTGTTTTTCTAAACGTGCAGGTTGACAGGATGGTGATGGCATGGATGCTTGGTGGTGTGGTGTTTTTGGTTGAGTCGAGTCGGATGTCGGACTGGCATTTGCACGTCTTCATACGTGTGAATGTTGGGAATTGAGTCAAGTTTCCGCTACAACTCTTTTGAAATGAAAGTCTGTTGATATACACTTTGATACTTGTTTTTGTTCCGAGCTATATGCTCGATGACTCAAATGTTTGTGTTGAAATCTCATTCTCCATAACTTGAAGTTCTTATCATATTCTTGTTGATATGTAAATTTAAATGCTCGGTTATTGCTTCAATAGGTCTTTGATAACCTTATTCGAGTGCTGTTGCTTTTCATTAATGTTTCCCCCGAGCATGTTCCCCGTATTTGAGTTGATTGTTAGATGGTTAAGTTGTGTTAGTGTTCGTAAGTCGCACCTCGGGAGTCGGGGCGTGACACTTTGAGATGGCGATCAACACTGTAAGGAACAATACCCCTCCTACCCTAGATGCTGCCCAAGATACATTTCCAGACTACGTAAGGTTACTCACGTTCCCGTTCTCACTTCTTGACAGAGCACGTGAGTGGCTTTACACCTTGCCAGAGGGAAGCATCAACACCTGGAAGAAGTTGCAGCAGGCTTTCCTTGATAAGTACATACCCGTTGGCCGGATACAAAGTGGAAGGAATGTCATTTCCTCGATCAAAATGGGTGGAAGTGAGTTGTTGTATGAATATTATGAGAGGTTCAAGAAGTTGATCGCAAGATGTCCTCAACATCGAATCGAGGACATTGATTTGATCGAGCATTTCTTAAAAGGATTAAGGGCATCTGAGAGGAAATGGATAGTTGCAGCTTGCGGAGGAGCCATAGTCGATCAATCTCCAGCTGAAGTGTTCAAGAAAATAGCTGCTATGGCCGATCAATCACGAGATGAAGATGATATCCCAAGAGGGGGGTATGAAGGCAACAAGGGAAATTTCGATAACTTGGTCAGCACCATGAAAGACTTCATGATCAAGATGAGTGGTCAAATGGAGGACTTGAAAAAGAAGGTCGATGGCAAGGAAGTTCACAGAGCTGTGAAGAAATGCGAGGTGTGTTAGGCAACATGCCATATCACCTCGGAATGTCCCAATTGGTTTGTGGAAGAAGGAGAGGAGATGAACGCAATAGGTCAGAACCAACAAGGTGGTGGGCAACAAAGGTTCCAGTATGACAATAACAACAACTATGGCAACAACTACGGCTATAGACAGAATCAACACGAGAACCTGAGATATGGCAACAACCATTATCAAATGCCTCCTGCCCACCAACAACCACAACAGCCTGTTCAACAACAATATGTGCCTCCACCTCCACAGCAGCCTCAACAGCAACATAACTATGTTCCTCTCCATAGAAAACCAGCAAAGACGGAGTTAATGAAGGAGACCATCGATAGGTTTACCAATGAGAACCAAAGGCTTAGAAGGGATATTGAGAACTTTCAATTGGAAAGTCGAGGTCAATCAAACAACCTTCAAGCTCAATTAACTCACATAATCCAAACTCTGTCAAAGCTTGTAGATGACAAGAGCGGAAGGCTTTCTGCCCAAGTGGAGGTTAACAAGGAGCAAGTCAATGCTGTGACTTTGCAAAGTGGTAAGGATTTGTCAGAGGTGCTGCCCAAGATACAACTCAAGGGACCTGCTCGAGTAGAAGAAACTAAGATGAGCTCAAGAGATATCAATGACCTCTATGTAGAGTTGAAGGCAAAGAGTGAAGAAGGGATAAAAGCCAATAAGAACCTCGTCTTCGATAATGAAGAGGATGGAGCCTTGTTTGATTACGTGAAGAAGATAGAGAGATCAAAGCTGGGGTTTGATAAAGATGACGTGTTGTTGGATTCTCTGAAGGCTGAAAAAGAAGCAGAGGCTTTGGCCAAGAGGACTGTTCCTCGCACTGCTAAGGTAAATATCCCGTATCCAAGACGTTTTGCCCGCGATCGTGATTAGAAGGAGTTAGAGGACATGATGGAGGTGTTCAAGAAAGTGGAGATAAACCTGCCACTATTAATGGCATTACAATCCATGCCAAAGTGTGCAAAATTTTTGCGAGAGATATGCTTGAAGAAGACCAAGTACCCAAATATTGCCCGTTTTCATATGGAGAACGTGTCAGGACTCATGAATTCTCACATCCCTCTTAAGAAGAAGGATCCTGACATGTTCGCTATCCCATGCACAATAGGTACTACGTCAATACCCAAGGCAATGCTTGATCTAAGAGCTTCGATAAATGTAATGCCAAGAGCCATGTTCGACGAAATGAGTTTTGGACCTTTATCTCCTACCCGTGTTGCCATTCAATTGGCGGACTTGTCCACAGTCTACCCCGATGGAGTTTTGGAGGATGTGTTGGTCAAGGTGAGGGATCTTCTGTTCCCAGCCGACTTCTATGTTTTTGACATGGGAAAGAAAGCAATTAAGAACCCAGTGATCTTGCTCGGAAGGCCGTTCTTGAGGACGGCCTGCACCAAAATCGATTGTGACACTGGGAGGTTGACAGTTCAAGTAGCTGGAGAAGTCGTCGAGTTTGACGCTTATCGGCAAAATCAGGATGATGCCCTAGAACACCTTAATACCCTCAATGCATTTGGTTGACGAGTGGAGACATTGAATAGCTTAAGTTGCTTCTTAGAAGACAACGAGAATGCAGGCCAGACGGAACTCAATTTAATACAGGGTCTTGACCTGGATCTCGACCAAGATGAGGATATTGAGGATGATGGTGCCTTGATGGAGTTTTATGAAGGCGATGAGTACGAAAGTGATAAAGATTTCTGGGAGGAGTCAGTCTATGGACATAGTTTCGACTCCACCGATGAAGACTATGGAACAGATGAGGAGTTAGAGGACAACAACACTCCTAAAAACTTCCGTAAAGATGAAGACGAGTTCGATGAGGAACTCAATGAACTACCCCATGATGAGACTGAGGAGTTGGTAGAGGAATTTTGGCAACAGATAGTTCTTGAGCAGGATGCCGGCTTGCAGACGGAAAAGGATCTTGCCCAGAACGATGAACCAGCAAATGTGGAAGAATGTAGTTATGCCAGGATTCCGGGCAACATGCAACCTCAGAGGTTTAAACCACTCAACATCCCTGAATTGAAGCCGGAGGATAGATTGGTGCCATCATTGCAAAAGGCCCCTACGTTGGAGCTGAAACCTTTGCCCAAGCACATGAAATACATATATCTCGGCAAGAACGAGACGTTGCCCGTGATCATATCATCCGAGCTATCAAGCATGGAGGAGGTCCGAGTTGGTGAGGTGCTGAGCAAATATAAGGAAGCAATAGGGTGGACCTTGGCCGACATCAAAGACATTAACCCTGTAGACTGCGTTCATCACATCTTGCTTGAGGAGGATGCTGCCCCAGTAAGGGACCCACAAAGGAGATTGAATCCCGCCATGAAAGAAGTGGTAATGAAAGAGATACTCAAGCTTCTTGACTTGGGGATCATATACCCCGTGTCTGACAGCCGGTGGGTAAGTCCTGTGCATGTGGTGCTCAAGAAGTCAGGAATCCAAGTTGTTGAAAATGAGAAAAACGAGATGGTGGCCATGAGATTGCAAACTGGATAGCGAGTGTGTATAGATTACCGAAAGCTCAACCAAAAGACGAAGAAGGATCATTTTTCTTTGCCCTTCATCGACGAGATGCTTGAGAGGTTAGCTGGTAATGACTATTATTGCTTTCTTGACGGTTATTCTGGTTACATGCAGATCTGGGTTACTGACGAGGATCAAGGCAAGACCACCTTCACGTGCCACATTTGCATATAGGAGGATGCCATTTGGATTGTGTAATGCACCAGGGACATTTTAAAGGTGTATGATGCACATTTTTCAGACCTTCTTGAAGAGTGCATCGAAGTCTTCATGGATGACTTTACCGTCTATGGCAAGACCTTCGAATCATGCCTCAACAACCTGGATCGAGTCTTGAAGAGATGTGTTGAGAAGAGCCTTGTGTTGAATTATGAAAAATGTCATTTCATGGTAAAAGAAGGAATCGTCTTGGGGCATGTCATTTTAGGAAAAGGAATTAAGGTGGACAAGGCCAAGATCGACATTATTGCCAAGTTACCCTACCCAAGATCTGTGAAGGAGTTGAGAGGATTCCTAGGGCATGCTGGATTTTATAGAAGATTTGTCAAGGATTTTGCCAAGATCGCACAACCAATGATGAGACTACTTCAAAATGATGTGACATGGGAGTTCAATGAAGATTGCAAGAAGGCGTTCCATGCCTTGAAGGAGAACTTGATCACAACCCCCATTATCCAACCTTCGGATTGGGGGATGCCTTTTGAATTAATGTGTGATGCCAGTGGTTATGTCGTGGGAGCAGTTCTTGGGCAAAAACGTGGAAAGGAAAGCTATGTCATCTATTATGCTTCCAAGACGTTAAACCCCGCCCAATGCAATTATGCCACTACGGAGAAGGAGTTGTTGGCTATTGTCTTCACTTTTGAAAAGTTTAGATCCAATTTACTTGGAGGCAAGACCATAGTGTAGACGGATCATACAACATTGAAGTACTTGTTGAGCAAGAAGGAGTCCAAGCTAAGATTGATTAGATGGATCCTTTTGTTGCAGGAATTTGACATAGAGATCAAAGATAAGAGTGGCGCCCAGAACCAAGTTGCCGACCACCTAAGTCGAATCCTCCAGCCTAATGATTCAAGGAAACCTTTCCCGACGAGCACCTGAGTCTTGCCCAAGATGAACCATGGTATGCTGATATCGTAAATTACTTGGTGACTGGAGAGATACCCTCCGACCTTGGGCGTTATCAAAAGAATAAACTTAAACACGAGAGCCGTTTCTATATTTGGGACGAGCCATATTTATGGAGGGAATGTGCGAACAAGATCATAAGGAGGTGTGTCGAGGATAAAGAGCAAAAGAGCATTCTTGAGCATTGTCACAACAAGGAATGCGGAGGACATTTTGGGCATCAATGGACTGCAAGGAAGATTTTGGAGTGTGGCTTTTATTGGCCAACATTGTTCAAAGATTGTTATGAGTGTAGTCAAGATATGCGAGAAGTGCCAAAGGAAAGGCAACATCACAAGAAGAAATGAAATGCCCATGATACCGATCTTGCCCGTGGAGGTGTTCGACGTATGGGGCATGGATTTTATGGGATCCTGAGTTCCAAAGGCAACAAGTACATAATATTGGCAGTAGACTATGTCTCTAAGTGGGTAAAGGCTCGTGCTTCCAACAAGGATGATTCTAAGGTGGTTTCCAGTTTTTTGAGAACGCAAATTTTCAGTAGGTTTGGTGTACCTCGAGCTATAATTAGTGATCAAGGTTCTCATTGTTGCAACGCAACGGTGACTGCCTTGTTCAAGAAGTATGGAGTTACTCATCGTGTGTCAACAGCCTACCACCAACAAGCCAATGGACAAGCAGAATTGTCTAATCGAATAATCAAGACGTTCTTGAGGAAGACCGTGGGCACTACAAGGAACGATTGGAGTATGCGCTTCGATGATGCTTTATGGGCGTATAGGACTGCCTTTAAGACACCTTTTGGCATGTCCCCTTATCACATGGTCTATGGTAAGAGATGCCACTTGCCCGTGGAGCTGGAACATCGAGCACATTGGGCTGTTGCCCAACTCAACCTCGATTGGAATGAGGCAGGTGAATCAAGGAAGCTCGAGATCCAAGAACTCGACGAGACAAGACTCCAAGCCTATGACAATGCTGGCTTATACAAGGAAAGGATGAAGAAGACCCACGATCTTTTGATTAAAGAGAAGGAGTTCTATTTTGGGCAACAAGTGTTGCTGTACCAAACACGATTTAGGCTTTCTTCGGGTAAGCTCTCGACCAAGTGGGCAGGACCCTATGAAGTACAAGCTCAATTCCCAAATGGAGCTGTTGAAGTCAAGGATCCCAAGAATGGTAAGGTTTTTAAAGTTAATGGCCAGCGCTTGAAGGCCTATCTTAGGCAAGAACAGTTTGTTGAGGGGGAACCATCTGGGTCCCTATCGAGGAGG
Source organism: Schizonepeta tenuifolia (assembly GCA_029490685.1). NCBI lineage: Eukaryota > Viridiplantae > Streptophyta > Magnoliopsida > Lamiales > Lamiaceae > Schizonepeta > Schizonepeta tenuifolia. The sequence continues at coordinate 6,151,872 of CM055958.1, forward strand.
ACCTTTGACTTCTAAAGAGGGGGGTGTCGTGCCCAAGACCTTAAACGGGGCGCTGTCTAGGAGGCAACCTGGTTAGTATTTTCATTTTATTTCTTTTTTTCGTTAGTTCTTTAATGTTAATCTTTATTTTCGTTAAAAAATATTGAAAATTAAAAAAAAAATTAGTTAGTTTATGCTTTAGGTATGTTATTCCTTAATATTTTATTTTAAGTCTAACCATAGGAAAGAGTTTGTTTCCGGAGTGTATTTGTGTTTCGAAGTGTGCAGGAGATGTTGAGCAAGATGCATGTTGTAGATCAGGAACCAAGATGGAGAAGAAAGCAGGGTGTCGAGCAGAGGACATGGGCAAGAACCAAATTATTGGTCAAAGACTTTCCGAGGCGGTTACTATTGCCCTTAAAAACTGCACCCTATATACCTTTTACATCACGTCTCCACCACCCCCACTACTAATTTGAATTTCAACTCTGCAACTTCTCATCTTCTCTCTATTCTCTCTCCATCAAAACCTCTAAACTTTTACTATGGTGTCCACTCGCCCAAGAAATAGAAAACTCAACAAAATCCCCACCGGAACTAACATCGATCTCACCATCGACAATACTGCCACCACCACCACGAAACCTAAAACCACCAAAAGGAAACATCCCATGGAAACCGCCAAACCTTCTGCTGACCAAAACCCTTCCATCACCATAGGGTCAAGCATGCCCAAAAGCCCGCCGGTCGATGCCGCACTCATGATGAGCGACGATAACCCAAGTCTGATAGACGGGGCTGCGAAGCAGCCGGAGAAGGAGACTCAGTCAAAGCCCGTGTTTGAGAAGGAAGATCTGGAAGAAGAAGCAGAGGAGGAAGAAGACGACGGGGAGGAAGACGATAAGGATGGTGAAGGGGAAGGCGACAATATGGACGACGAAGAAAATAAGGAAGAAGACCTGGATGAGGCAATAGAAGAAGTGGCTGCAGGGCTGGCGGCGGAGGCGAATACCAAGGCCAAGGAAAGGCCGACGATGAAGAGTGGTCGGACTGCCATGAAGCGCCCTCACGGTGGCGAAGACACGCCGACGAAGAAGCACAAATCTGCTGCTTCGGACGCCGGGTCTGTCCAGCCGTCGATCTCGAGGGGGACAACTGTCGGAACTCCGTCGAGGGTTAGCAAGGAGGAAGTAGGGGAAGATGTTGAGAAAGAAGAGGATGATGACCAGTCTACTCCAGCAAGTGGCCGGAACAGGAAAAAGAAGAAGGGTGCTACAGTGGTGACGTGTAGGAAGCCCAGGGAATGGAAGGTGACAACACCCAGGGTTCTCGACTTCAAACTATACAAGAACCTAGGTGTTGCCCAAGAAGTAAGGATGCTGTTTGAGGGGATAGGCTGGAGTCAGTTTTTGGAGTGGCCTGTGGAGATATACGAGGAGCAAGTAAAAGAGATGTACAACACAGCGGCAGTAACAAGTGATCCTGTAATACCCCGGATGTTTAATCCGTCATTAAAATAAAAAGTTAATTAATAATTAAGGCTTTGCACGCCTAAGTTAAGGATTTTCGATTCTAAGATTTACGGTGAAATCCGTTTTTGAAAATAAATTCCAGAAGTCGGACGAACGACTACTGTATTAGGGTTTTCGCGTCCGATAGATTTTTCGTCCAGAAACTCAGATTGAAAAAAAAAACCGTCAAACTTTACATTCACTTTTTCTTCGATACGAGTTCACTGGAGAAAGTCATTTTTTATAATTTTTCCGGACGAATTTTAGACTGTCTAATCCCGATTTTTTCTTGGATTTTGAAAAACGAATTAGGTTTTCCGAGTATGTGATTTATTTCTAATCTAACGGACGAATTAGATTTCGTCGAATACGTAACTATCTAAAAAATTATTTCTCGACTTTTATAACGTCGTTTAAAACCCGAAAACGAGATATTTCCGTCAAATATTTCGCGCCCAAACGCCCCTTAACGACTCACCACCTTTTTTTGTTAGATATTTATCACCTTTATGTATAGTAATAACATGAGTCATCCTTTTTTCTTCTCCTCTCATTGCCGCCACCCCATCACTCTCTCTCTCTCATTTCTCTCTCAAAATTCCTCCATTGAAGACATCTCCTTCAAGCTTTCTCGAGATCACAAGTCTCCCATCTACTGATTAAATTCATTTCCGAGTTCATATTCCACAAGGTAGGCACTTCGTCTATGATATAAACTGAACAAAAACTTGTTTCCATATACTTGTTTTTTTTGAAAAAAATGGAATTGAAGTAGGATGATGCACCTTTGTTTAATTCATGTTCTAGTATGTTTAGAATTAAGTTCTACAGATCGAATCATGAAGAAAATCATTCCCCTTTGAACTATGTGATTACCGAATTTTTTTAGACTTTAGGGGTTTGATCGTAGTTCGATTTTCTTGGTGATTGAATGATGGATTCTTGTTCTCCATGTTGTTAGATGATCACATGATTTAATATAGATTTTTCTAAAAATAAAAGTTGAAATATAAGAGATGAAGAATGGTTGATTTGATGAAGAAGATGATATGATATGCATGATTGGTTAATAGAAATGGTATGTAGGATGTATTAGGATGAATATATATTTATTTGATATTTTTCTAAAAATAAAATGAAAAACGTAAGAGACGGAAATCCATCGATAAATTGAAGCTCGATAATGTTTTTAGAATATGGTTTACATATTAGTGATGCTTGATAGATAATGATCGATGTTGTAAAATTTGAACGAAAACGGAGAACATCGGAATTTTGTTAAGAAACGAACAATTGACGATAAGTCGAGAATAGATAATGATTAGGGTTTGTGATTCGAACCTATGATAATCTTGTTAGTTAATGATCGTATCCGTAAAATTTGAGCGAATTCTAAGAAGGTTCGATTTTGAATAAGAAACGAAGAAACGAGTTTAAAAGCCGGTAGAAAAGTCGAATAAGGAAATCCCTTTTGATAATGATTATTGTGGTTGATAAACGAACGATATTGTAGTTAACGACTTTTCCATCCGAGAGACGAGATGATACGGGATTTAGTTAAGAAACGAGAAGTTGATAAACAAAAATGAAATAGGAATTGAATTTGAAATTTGATTTGGTATAGTAATTGGTTAGTTGAAAATGACGAGGAAATGCTCGTCGTTTGTTAAATCAAAAGACGTGAATGTGAACCCGATTAAAGGATGTGCATGTAGACTGCATTGAGATGGAAATTTCTTGAAAATAAAAGTGGAATAGTATTGATTGAACCTAGGGAATCGTGCGTCGAGTTTTGTCGAGCATTAGGGTTTCGCGCGACTGTTTTGCGATGTTTCACAGAAACTATCATAACTTTTAGCTCACTTAACGAAATCGAGATCCGTAAATTGGAGAGTAAACTAGACACCCATGGTTTTCTTTTGGTATAAGATTCATCCCACGTTTAATAATTCTCTGTTCTGTGCAAACTCCAGAACTACTGTATTGTGCAGTAAGTTTCCAAAACTTAAATTCTTAAGTTGAATCCTTTTCAACTTCGTTCCTTGTGAACTTTTTAAGTCGTTATAAGTTATCGAAATCCATTACCTACTGACCTACGTGTCGAGTAAAGAGCCGAGTCAGTTTGTAAATGAGAATTGATCGAAGTCTCGTTTATTAGTTAATCAAAAGAAAGTAGTAAAGTGCAAAAGCCTAAAAGACCAAAATCGGTTTCGATTTCCTGTTTCTTTTATCGCTGCGATCGAGTTATTAAAGTTTGTTTATTTACAATAAAAGGAAGAAGTCAGTACCGAGGATAGGACAGAAGACCAGAGACGGAAGCTCGTATTATAGTTCTATAAACATTAAGGTGGGCTTTCCTATATACAAAAAAAACGAGCGATGCTCAAAAATCTTTATTTATTGCTTTGATAATTGTGTTTCATAGTGATAATCAGGGCATGAAAATATTTGTTTTATGTGAGTTCCCTTGTGCCTTTCTGAGTTAGCCAAAAGGGGTTAACTAATCGATCGGACCGCTGAGTTAACCAGAAAGGGTTTTCCAGGGTTAAGTGTACACGGTAGCCGGTGTGTGTGGTACCCTGTTGAGGGGTAGCCAGCCACAGTGAATAGAACGTGCGTGGGAGAAGTATACTCTCCCCCAGCGTTGAAATAGAAGTTGGGCAAGCTTGAACGTAACATCAAGTAAAAGGCTTGGCCAAGCTATATTGTAAAAGTGAAAGAAAATGTTTAGTAGGCTCGGGTATTTGTTGAAAAACCCCGATGCGCTATTTAGCAAAGATGCCTGATTTATCTATACTTATGATATGTTTTCGGGAATGTGCCCACTAAGTGCTTTTGTACTTAGCCCTGCATATGTTTTATAAAATGTGCAGGTTGAGCGACGGGAGCGGCGGTGGTTGGTGTTGAGTAGAATGGTTTTAGGAAAGAAGATCAGAGTCTAAGTTCTACATTTTTCCGTTGCTAAACTCCAAACTCTTTTGTGTTGATGTATATATCTTTTTGAGTCTAAGTTCATACATTAACTTAGTTTCTTTTGAGAACATCCTTGTCGAGCAATCCTTCGAGGTTGACTCCTTTATTATATAACGAAGTCTTGTTCATAGTAGTTTATTTTGTTATTAATGTCTGTTTATTTGTTTATATTTAATCATCCTCCTTCTTCCCCGCTTCTTTAATCCAACCCCTAGTCGCACCCCGACTTTGCCGTCTCTCGGGATTTGGGGCTGTGACAGATCCCGAGACTGGGGTGAGCATGATCTCCTTCTCGCTTTTGGGCGAGAAGTATGATTTCCAAGTGAGTGCGCTGAACCAGATCTTGGGGATGGTAAGCTTGAGGGACTTGGCCAGGAAAGAATTCATGGAGGCCAAGACCATGGTACCATCCTCGAGCGATGTAGCTTACCAGGTGCAGTGGAAGGAGATCGGCAATGGAGCACCATACAACGGGGCCAACAAGGGAACTGAGTTGAAGACATGCCCTGAGGCTTTGCCATCGCATTCTCGCCTACAACTTGTACGGCAAGAACGATAGTGGCAACAACCTGAGCAACAAGGAGAGATATCTGTTGTGGTGTATGCACACCAAGACTAAGGTCAACTTTGCGTCCTTCCTTGGTGAGCAGCTCAAGACGGTGCTGGCAAAGTAGGCTTTGAGATGTACGTGTGGACACTTTGTGATGGCTTTTGTGAAGGGCGTCTGGGTCTATGACGAGATGAAGGGGAAGCCGTTGATGGTAATAATTTGGGAGAAGCTGCCTTGAAGAAGATGAACGACATTGAGTTGAGGAATGGCAGATACGTGTTCATCGACTACGGCAGGACAAAATCCACCAGGCGACCACCCTTGGGCAAGAAGGAGGAGGCAAGCACCAGTTCAGCGGTGCTGCCCAACAATGAGGTCGAGACCAGACTGGCCAACATGGAGAAGATGTTGACCGAGTTCAGGGATGCCCAGCTGGCATTCTTTGTACACCAAGGATTCAGGTATTCGCCTGAATCTTCTCTTTGACTTATGTTCCTCCCTTTTGTGTTAGTGTAGGTTTTTGTTTTTCGTTTTTTTTATAGAGTCTTGTTGTGTGTTTTTCTTTTTGTTGTGTCAAGAAGGTTTCCTTAGTGCCTTCACCCACAATTTGCCCAGCAAATTATGTGGTGAAGACCTTAGAACTCCCTTCTCAGTTGTGTGAGTAATTGTTGAGTCAGTTTTTGTTTTATATTTGTAGTTGCCCAACATTGTACCCAATTTGCCTAAGGCAAAGTGTGTGGATGTTGGGGCGTTAGTCTGTTTTATGTGTTTTTAAAGTGTGTTTTAGTTGTTGATCAACATATGACATGATAAGTCAGAATAGGAATGTTGATGTAGATGATGCCGAATGCAGATAGGTAGGACAAAATGAGATATTGGGCATGAACTGTGAGGTTTTTAAGCTTTAAATGCTATATACATATGAAGCAATATTCTTTCTTGTGTGATAAAGACCAGTTGACACTTGTTCATCTAGAACTTGCCTGCATTTCTTAATTAAAACTTCGTGTGACTTAGTTGAATTACTTAGATGAATTAGGTGTTTTTGTTCAAATTAGCCCATGGGCAAAATTTCCTACCTTGACATTTACCCTTTGTTTAGCCCCTTTGAGCTTGATGATAATTCTTTCAAATCACTTATAGTAGCCTGAATTTATAAGTCATCCCGGTCAAGAACTCAGGTCTAGAAGAATGAGGGATGAAAGGAAAATGTTGGGTAGCACTTGCTGGGCAATATTCTTTAAAAAAAAAAATAAAAATAAAAATAAAAAGAGGAAAAAAAAAGGAAGTCCAGAAAAAATAATAAGTGTGCTAGGGTGAAGTGATTATGAGGAGTGAGTAATTGAGGGCAATCTGTTGCTTAAGAATCGAGTTCTTGACTTAGCCAGTTCCTATACATTCCCTACCTTTTGCCTTAAGTCACGTTACAACCCAATAAAGACCTAAAGATAAGTAATTTTGATTTTGTTCAAAGAAGTAGAGATGTAGAAGGCAGTCAAGCCTATGGAAAAACATTGTTGATTTTGGTCAACAGCATATACATTTAACCATATACACTTAAGAGTTGAGTGCTGGTGAGGATACCCTTGTTGCCCAATAATTCTATCTTGACCTGTTTGATGGCAATATCTGCTTACATATTCTGTTTGGACTAACATGTTGTTGTGCTGATCTTTTGAGTCTGTTTTTTTTTTTGTCTTTTCTGTGTTTGAGTCTTGGGTAGAGTTGCAACTGTACACTTGAGGGCAAGTGTAATTCAAGTGTGTAGGTGTGATGAACCCATATTTGTGTCCATCTTTTCTTGTATTTTTCTTGTATTTTTAGTCTTTATCGAGTCAAAGTGTGTTTGGGAGGACACAAAGTCGAGAGATGGTGTGCAGGGAAGAATAGGTGGGATGTTGGGCAAATTTGGTGGAAAATCTGTTGTTGAGATGCTGAAATGCCGATACGATGCAAATGGGCATAGGGCTGGAGGCTTGTAGCTGGGCAACAACATTTTACATGCTCTACGAGTCAGGAAGTACCTCCCCATATCCTTGAAGCCAACAGACAGAGTACCCGGAGGAGCCAGGATCTTGGGCAGCACAGGATGCATCCAGGATGCAGACATCGAGGGCAAGAAACGAGTCGAGCCAGTAGCAGATTTCTTTTCCTTCAAGGAAGAGGACAAGGATTGGATATTTCTTTCCTTATCCTAGCCGGACCTAATCAAAGAAGATATCTACCAAGCAAGGAAAGAGAATCATGGCTGCATGGATGAGGGAGAAGGCGGATGTGATATGCATGGGAAGAATCCTTCACCAACAAGGAAACTATCTCAACCCCAATCCCTTCGCCTATATATATGGCCTACTCCATTATGTAATGTGTGCCGTTTTTATTCAAGTTCATAGCTAGTTCTGCATTCTTAGTTTGAGAGAAAGTGATGAAGAAACAAGTCCTACGGAAAATTTACTTTTTCGTTCGTTTTATATTTTCTGCAGTAGTTTAGTTGTTGGCTTGAAGCCAAGACCTTGATTGCTGACTTACGCTTTTAGGCAGCAACTGTTTCCAGTTTATGTTAAGTATGCTTTCTCTTATTTATTTTGTGTTCTTATTTAATATTATGCTTAGCTAAATTTATCGTTTGGGTTAGATGTAGATGAAGTGATCGTAAATTACTCGTTCTAAACTTGTGAGGTCTAATTGTGTTAGTTGGTTAATTAATTTTGTTTTCAAAACACTTAGGAATAATACTAGACTTAATTGATATTGACATATCATTGATCACCATCTAGATATTGATATTAAGTCATTAACAGAAATTGGGATTTAACTCGAGAGTGTCTTTCGTGCCCAAGAAGGTAAAGAGTGTTGGAGAGCAGTCAGTAGTGACCTACCTCTTGGCTGTCTTGGGTCTGTTTATTCTTAATGCCTGTTGGGCATCATCGTTACTGAAGTGTCTTCATGACTTTGTTGATCAAGAGAGGAGATCTTGCCTTCTGGTCAAGATCTATAAAATTGGATAGACATAGGCTAAGTGTGTTTATATCGTGACTTCGTGACCTTTAAGGTATAAACTAATCTTTGTCTTAAACCAAGTGATGAGATCAGTTGATTGAATATCTTTGCACCAATGAACGAGTGATGAGTAATTAGGATCATGGATTCAAAACCCAATCCAAACTCTTTTGTTATTTGATATTTTTACTTGTTGAGTTACAGGATACATTGCAGTCAAAATCCCTTTTGTTGAGTTTGATTTGAAGAGCATATCTACGCCAAGTCCCTTGGGATCGACCCCACTTGCCATTAACTACTACCTTGTTGGGCAAGAGGTGTTTATAAATTTATTTGTGCGAAGAGTGTAATGACCGCGCTTCGTCAAAACCCTCAAAGACACAGGAATTCCTCATCAACCAAATAGCCCAAATAGCCGAAACAACCACAAATCTCCATAGGTCTCTTTCATTACTACTCTAACATGATAACTAATCGGAAAAACACGTAAAAGCCACTCACCATTACCAAACTCACTCTGACTAGTGCATTCATCCTTCATTTTTTGTTAAACTTTGAACTTGTCCAATGCTTTATAAGTGGCAAGGTGTAATGCTCAGAAATACCTTGCCAACTGAATTGGTAAAAGTAAAGCAATGGAAGAATCAACACACACCCATTTATGGCACTATAACGACTCAGTTTATAAGAATCTAATGATTTACACAGTTTGTGAAGAACAAATGAACACCAATCCAAATTTGGAATGTTACCAACATCAAAAAGAGATTTCAGAAGACTGAATTCAATAGAAGTGTGTTGGGAAAATTAGTAAAAGGTTTCGAATGATACCAAAAACCCAACTGAACCCAACTGAGTAGATGAATGCCTTCAGTCAGAACTTAGCTAGAGCTCACTGTTTGAGCGTGGGAATTTTATCTTTATAGGTTTCAAATAGAAGAAGACAGTCGGACTGAAGAAGGAAGTTCGTGAAGAACACAGCTGAGACCCAAACTCAGCTGAGACCCAGACTCAGCTGATCCTCAAACTCAGTTGAGACCTTAACCTCAGCTGAAGTACGGACTCAGTTGGACAACAGCTCAGTTGACTCCTCAACTAACCCATGCAGCTGAAGCGTGAAGAGAAGTTGTGTTGAAGTTAGACGTTGCAAAGCGGAGAAGAGAAGACATTAAAGACGTTAAAAGTAGAAGAGTTGTAGTCCAGATTCAAATCTACTCAGAAGCACAAGTCAGCTGGAGAACATACCACAAATGGACCGACAACAGCGACGTGCATAAAGCAAAGGTCGCAGTTACCAATTTAGAAAAGTTTGCAGAAAAGCAGGTGGAGTGCCATACTTTTGGTAGAGATCAAACGACTCTTTCCAACGGCTAGTTAGATCTTCTTCTATAAATAGAGGTCTCTACATAAAAGCTCGTGGGCAGACACAAGCACGTAGAAGTGCCAAGAGAGATAAAATCAAGAGTGAAGTAGCAACAACATACCACCTCTCTCTCCAGCAAGAAGACGCCAGTTGAAGAACAGTAGAAGTCGAATTTCCAAACCTCCTCCTATTTTTCCATCTAGCCTCTCAGAAAACCCCTTCTTTGATCGAGTCTAGAATATAGGTTCTTGCTTAAATTGTGTGTGAACGGACTCTCTCCTAGAGGATTGAGTCCGAAGCCTTAGGACGAAGCCTCCACTTCTCTCAGTGTTAAAGGCTTCTTAGTTGGAAAACCCCCAACCCCCTACCCTTAGGTCCAAATTAGAACCCGGAATTAAAGTCACCAGGTCCCTTTAAACCTATAATCAAAGACTAGGTCCTTTGGAACCCGAAATCCAAGACTAGGTCCCTTAGAACCCGGAATCTAAGACTAGGCTATGCACTTGCCCGGAAAAGTGTTATTCATCTACTTTACAGCAGATCATTCACACTCTCTATCTATAAGGAGTTCAGTTATGATAGTTGTCATATTGCAGCAATATCATCATCCAACCAGAAATGATACTTTACTTCAGAGCAAAGTTTACCTTTATTCAATATAAGTAATACTTTTAATAATATAAATTACTAAACTCCACACTCATGAAATTGTAAACTTAAATACAAATGTTTGCAGGAAAGAGAGAAAAAACAAAAGAAAGCACAAAAACAAATTAAACTTTACTTCATAATATAACATACTTTGATTCATTATAAGTACTACTCTTGATAATATAATTTGACTAAACTCAAAACTCATAAAATTATATACTAAAATACACATGTTTGAAGGAAAAAAGAGCACAAAAACATAAAGCACAGTCACAGAAACCAATTACACTTTTCATCACAGTAATGTTTACTTTTAGTAAATATGAATATTACTTTTGAAAATCAAGCCCAAATGATGATGACTCCAAAATAAACAACAAGATAGCACACTGACGAGGCTGTCGTTCGCACTCTCAAAATGAATTTGTAGCCTATCCTCACAGTTATATAGTTAGCAAGTAATTACAGGGTCGATCCACAAGGAGTTGATTGTGACTATCTCTTGAAACCTCCTCCACCTGTTAAGAAAGTTTGGTTTTGGTGTCTTGGTCTGGGACTCTCTTGCCCAATACAAGAATTTAAATAAATATTGAAAAGGAAACAGATAGCTTGATCAATAACAAAAACGACATGATCTGGACAAAGACATTGTTAAGTGAAAACTCTAGCTCGGTCATTGGTGCAAATATATTCATCACATGCATACATCGTTGGTTATAGGACTTGAATGTTGAGATCTTTTTTTACTCGTCACGCTCTCAACAAACCCTTCCCTGACCTATCCTTACTTAATTGACGACGCACTGCCTGCTCCCTACCTTGGGCAATACCTCTGTCGGAGTCATCGTTCAATTTCTTGCCCAAGGAGCATTAATCACTAGAAAGGCCCAACAAGGAATCATCACGTCTAGCCCAGCAGGGTAGACACCTTCCTCTAATATTAATTGATCCTAATTGAGATAAGTTATGGAAAACACTCCTACTTCCCAATTGATTAGTGATCTAATATTTGCTAAGCGATTAACGGCATATTAATCTCTTAATTGTATTACACCGTATTAAAACAAGTTCATTAACACATCGGGAACACATGCATGCAATTATCAAGCACAAATTAGACCTCTCAAGCCTAAGTAATCACTTAACTATCTTGCCCAGATAAAGTATAAAAACTTAGCTAGACATGAATGTAAAATATCAAACACAATAAATTGAGGAACTCATAACAAGAACTATATTAAAAACTTACTAAGTACGAGAAAGTAAATCCTGCTAAAAATGCCGATCACAAATTGTACGAACAAAAACACAAATAAAATGTTGCCCGTAGGACTTGTTCTTTTCTCCACAATCTCTCTCAAGGTAAATAGGAATGAAAGCATAAAAATGGCGTTCTTGTCGCAGCAGCTAGGCTTCAATATTTATAGGCGAGTGCTTAAGGTTTGGGCCCTCGGTCCTTAACATGGAAGGAATCCACGAGCTACCTTGGAATGCAAGTAAATACTTGATAAGCACGACCCTAACATGGCATGTCACGTCTATCTTTAGAAGATCCCTTGTGGATTCTAAATCTAGTCGGATAAGGAAAGATATTTAAGTTAGATCATCTTTTCCTTATCCTTCTAGACCTAGGAGAGAAACAACGCCTGTTGACCAAAACACTCCGCCCATCTTGACCAATTCTGTCCTGCCCTGCCTGCTTCCAGAAATGTAGCCTTCCATCCCTGTTTTGCCCAGAATCCACCTGCAGAGTAACAAACCTTCTCCTACCCAGAATATGTCCTCCTACACACTAAAACTACACAAAACAGACACAAAGACTCGATCTAAACTACCTAAAATAGACACAAAATATACACAAAAATATGGACTCATCACACACATATGAAGATCAAGTTATAAGTTCAGAAAAGAACAAAGCCCTAATCTAAAATTAGATTAAAACAAAATGGAATACCTTGAAATTCAACAAAACCAAACTTTTCAACGGCGAAATGGACGGTGTAGAAAGGCAAATGGACAGAGATTTAATCGGCAATAGTAAGAAATACTATTTCCAGAACTACAAAAGCCAAAACAATGAGAAAGTATAAAATAAACACACAAAAATAGGGGAAATGCAGAATTATTGTGGATCGAAAAATTGAGAATGAGAAACTTGTAGATCGGAAACAAAAAAATAAGGAACTCCTTAACGTTGAGAACTAGGGTTTGTAGAAAGATTGTGACGAACAGAGAAATCGAAGAACTGCAAACAAGCGAAGCAACGAAAAATCGGTGGCAAATTGAGGAAGCGGAGGAAACGAGAGAGAAAACGAAGGGATTTTTCGGAAAAAAAAAATAGAAAATCGCTTATATATTTTTTGAAGCGGGTCGAATCCGGGTCAGGTTGGTGGGTAAGAACCTGTAATACCCCGATCTTTTTTGAGTCAATTAATCGTCTTGAATGTGTTTATATGCTCTTGAGATGTCTTTAATGTGCTTCTGTGTGATAAAAATTTCCGAGAAAAGAAATTTTTCTCGTGAAATTATCAAAATGCCCTTGAGTGCTCTTATGTGATGAGTTATTTGAGCATGAGTATATGAGTTTTAGTTTGAGTTTAAATTTCGGAAAATTCTGAGGAGATTTACTTTTTTGATGAATAGTAACTTTTGTCGGTTTTCACTATTCATCGAGTTTTTCTGATTTTTTTTATAATTAGTGTTTTTTGAGTATAAAAATTCTTTTAAACCCTTTGAGAGTTGTTTGAGAATCATTTGAGACTGTCTTAGAAGAATTTGAGTTTTATTTTTGAGAACCCTAATATGAATAGTGATTTTGAAAATTTTCTTCGTTACTCGAAATTTTATTCTTAAAATTTGATTTCTCGTATCCTAGATTTAATCGGTGAGTTATGAGGCGAAGTAGAGAGTTTTTGGAAATCGTGGAAAGGTCGTGGTGAGATTTATGCATCTTTGAGAGTTAATCGAAAAAGAGGGACTATTTTCACCGAAAACATTATTCTTTCCAGCGAATATTGATCGCGATTTTGACTTTGGTGGCTGCATGGTATCTTTAAAATCTCATGCCCACTCTCATCTCTCTCACTCTCCCTCATTCTCCTCTCTCTCGCACCGACTCCACCCTCCCTCTCTCTCTTCTATCAAAATACACACACACTCACAAACGAACTCCATTGTTGGAGCTTATTGGAGCTTAGAGTTGCGAGGAATCGAGCACTTGATCATCAATCCCCCGAAGCCAAGTAAGAATCGACTGTTCTTGAATCTTTGTGCTTGTATTAAGCTAAGAAAAACCTCATTTTCTCCTGCTCTATTGTTCGATAATTTTCATGTTCTTGGAGGGGAGTTTAATCTTTTTATTTTGTGCATGAATCCTTTTTCCTTGCATGAATTTGAAGAGAAAAAAAAACCTTAATTGGGGGTTTTCACACTTTGATGTTGATCATGAATTTTCTTGAAGATTTGAGTTCTAAAATTTAATCCAAGCATGTGGGTATGATCAATTTAAGAAAAATAATTCCTATACTTATGAGGATTAAGGATTTGTGATTTGTGGTCTTGATGATCAAATTGATGTTGTTTTTGGTGGATTTGAGTGGTATGATGCATGATTATATGATCAATTTGAGAGCATGAGTTCAATTGTTCTATTTCTTACAATTTTCAAAAATCTACAAGTATAGAAATATGATTGTTAGTTCTTATGATTCTATTAAGAAAGTGATGATAGATATATGAAATTGAGAATGATCTAAGCATGAATTTGTAATCAATTTGAAGATGTGAATTTCTATGCTATAAATCTTGAAATTTTCGAACTATTAGGCATGAGGATGTGTGATTTTTGAGTTTTTGAGTTCAATTTGCTAAGAAGATTGGATTAGTGAAATTAGAATTATTTAGAGTGAGATTGTATACTTGATTGATGAATTTAGATTCCTAATCAAAAAGCCCTAAATTTTCGAAGAAAATGAAAAACAAATTTGATATTTTGAGAATTTGATGTTATCAGATGCATATGATGATTTTATGATGAAATGAGAAGTAAAAAGATGGTCCCGGTAACGAGTATCTGGTGTATGGGGGCAGGGAGGGGGGAATGGGGGAATACACTAGTAGCATTTTTTCTTGCTTTTAAAATTTTTTCACTGAGTTAATTGCTCAGGTTAGTTTGCTCAACAACTGGAAAAGTCAGTTGGAGCTGCTCTACAACTACGATGATCAATTGAAGCTGATCACACACCTGGATGCACAACTGACTTCTTTGACTGAGAGCCAGCTGTGTAGACTAACTGAGGTTTTAAACAGTTTAACATTGCGGAAGATGGTGGAATTAAAAGCTCGTTACATAAACTGAAACCTTTGTGAAAGTAGGGAAGGTCAAGTTCCTAAAGTTAGTGCAGTTGTGTGCAAGTGCAGTTTGTATTCAGTTTGTATGTTGGGTCAGTTGGTTAGGTAACTGAATGTAAAATACTGAATATAAATATAGAATGTAAAGGACACAGTATTATAACGTGGTTCAGAGATTGACCTCATACGTCCACGACTTTCTTTTTGGGGAAGTAATCCACTAGATAAGCTTAGACGTGCTTACCAAATGTTCTACTTGGTTTCTAGGTATCAAACAACCTAACCAACTCCATTACTGGTTCGAACAAAACCTTACAACACTTTTACGGGCAAGTATATAGTCTGGGCTTAGATTATGGGTTCTAAGGGACCAAGTCTTAGATTGCAGGTTCTAAGGGACCTAGTCTTTGATTATGGGTTCAAAGGGACCTGATTTTTGATTGCGAGTTCGAAGGAACCTAGTAACTTTGATTGCGAGTTCAAAGTCAGACCTAAGGTTTGGGGGGTTGGGGATTTTTCCAACTATGAAGCCTTCTACATAGAGAGAAGTGGAGGCTTCGTCCTAAGGCTTAGAGACTCGATCTTTTGGGAGAGAGTCTGCTTGGACACAAATTTGTGCAAGAACCTGTATTCTAAACTCGATCGAAGAAGGGGCTTTTTGAGAGGTTAGATGGACAAACAGGAGGAGAGGTGGACACTCAACTTCTACTAATCTTCAACTGAGATCTTCTTGTTGGAGAGAGTGGTGGTCTACTGCTGCTTCTTCACTCTTGTTTTTCTCTCTTTTCTCTCTTGGCACTCTCGCACTCTCCACCACTACGTAAAGATGTGGAGTCCTCTATTTATAGAGGAAAATCTAACTAGCTGTTGGAAAGAGTCGTTTAATCTCTGCCAAAAGCATGGCACTCCACTTTCTTTTCTGGAAACTTTCCTAAAATGGCAATTGTGACCTTTGATTTATGCACATCTCTATTGTCAGTCTATTTATAGTAAGTTCTCTAGCTGACTTGTGCTTCCGAGTAGATTTGAATTGAGACTTCAACTCTTCTGCCTTCAACGTCTTCAAAGTCTTCTCTTCTCAGCTTTGCGACGTCTGAATTCCACACAACTTTTCTTCACGCTTGAGCTACATGGGTAAGTTGAGGAGTCAATTGAGTTATTGTCCAACTGAGTCCGTGGTTCAACTGAGTTTGGGTCTCAATTGAGTTCTTCACGAACTGTCTTCTTCAGTCCGGCTGACAACTTCTGTTTGAAACATGTAAAGATAAAATCCCTACGCTCAAATAGTGAGCTCTAGCTAAGTTCAGACTGAAGGCATTCATCTACTCGGTTGGGGTCAGTTGGGTTTTGGATTTAATCAAAACCTTTTACTAATTTTCCCAACATAAAAAAGCATGTTAACATCTTGAATTTCTAAAATCGGATGTCGTATGAATAAGTTGTGAAAAAGTCAAGGATTATGTGCCCTAAAAGTTGATTTTCTTAAATTGAGTAAATTTATGAGTTAATTGAGCTTATATGATGTAATCTAGCATGTTAGAACTTGAATCGAGTGAAAATGAGTCCTTATGCATGAAATTGAGTGAAATTCGAAAGTTTTAAGGAAATAGGGTTAGGGTTTTTTTATTCTCGTGTCAAAAATTGAAATTGATTGAGTAATTGTTCAACTAGATTTATTTTGAACTAATTGTGAAAGTTTGAGAATTTTCCGAGCATGTTTATGTGTTTTCTCAAAAAATGTGCCTTACTTTACTCTGAGAAATTTTGTTTGAGGTCTCAGATTTTGAGTCCGATTCCATATTTGGATTTCTTGATTTATTTTAAGAAAAATGAAACTGTTTTCCTTCAAAACCGAGAACTTTTATTTTTAAGTTGAAAAGTTGAGTAGTGTCGAGTCAGCATGAGATAGTGTTTGTGTTCTGAATGAGTTTCTTAGTCAATATTTGAGTTCGTAAGCTTATATGTGAATTTCTCAATTTTTTGTGGAATATTTTGAGAAGTTTAGAAATTTTTTCTTTTTCTGGCTATTTATTGAAGTCAGTTGTGTACCTATCTGTGAATGTCTGATCTGAAAAGTGACGATTTGATTATGCATGATTTGTATTTAAAGTGATCGAAAATTAATCTCGTAATTTTCTGAGATCGTTTGATGTGTGAAATCGAGAAATTATGATTGTATGGAATGAATTGTGAATTCTCGATTATGATTATTTGATTAAGTGTTTAATTTATGATGTTATCAAGTTATCGAGTATGAATATTGGAGTATGAGGAAAGTCTGTTGGTATAGTACTTGAGTAGAGTTTAAGAGTCGAGAAAGTTTGATAAGTTGAACCGAGAAAGTGAGAAAATCCAAGTCAAGTAGAAGTCCGAATGACTGAGCTTAGAACTTGTTCTTATTCGAAAAGTAGAACTCGTCCTTATAAAATGTTATTCTTGAAGGAACGAGCGGAGTCGAGAAGTGAAGAGCAAGAAGAAGAAATTTCCCTAGCAGTACCACTTTTGATAGGTGGGCTTTTTAGCCGAGAACTGATGAATGCAATTATTTATTCTAATAGTACGTGAGTTTTTAAATTAATTGACTTGCCAATGTTTTGAGTTTTTGGTATGTTTAATCACCTACTTGAGTTATTGATCCTGTGTGAGACGGGATAACATGCATTGTTTAATTATTAATGGTGACTGTGAGCCTTGTATATATCTATGTTTGACTGCACAGTCATTTCAGAAAAGAAAAACATTTTCTAGCATTCAAAGGTTAACTGTTTTATTTCACTAATGCTTGTGATGTAGTGGCAAGGCAAGTTCAATTTATAGCTCTATCGAGCAAATTTTAATTTATTTTTGGCACGTGTTCACCGAGTACTTCCCTGCATGTTGTTTTCTAAAACGTGCAGGTTAGCTCGGATGATGATGATGCAGTGTGCTTTGGCAGCGTTCGTTGTTTTGAGTCGTGTTTGTTTAAGCTTAAAGTTATGTGTCTTCATACATGTAGCTTTTGGGACTTGAGTACTTATTTCCACTGCAATATTGATATTTTTATCGCGTTATTATTATTACACTTTGATGGTTGATACAATGAGCCTTCTTGCTCGATACAATTTCCTTTATCCCCGACTTCTACTTGTTTAATATAATTACTTTGAGCTTTTAAATTGAAATTGAAAGCATGTTATTACTTGTTATCGCTTTCAATTGATATTCCCTTGTTCCCAAGCATGTTTCCTTTGATTAGTTTCATTTGTTTCACCCTCACTGCCCCTCGTCTTCTAGTCATTTCATACGTTAGAAGTTGGGCTGTGATAGAACCAGTTGCATACAATGCAACTAGTTGCACTAATGTTTTTGCGATAAATAAAATAATTCTCAAAATAAGCACCAACTAATGGAATATCTAAATGCGTGTTATACAGTTGAAATGTCTCGTGTAGTGTTGAAACAAGATTACAATATTATTTATAAATCAAACTAATTTATTGTTATCCTTACCTAAACCTGGAAGAAAATTTGGAGATCAACCAATGTGACCTGTATAAATTGAACCGATGGAGTATTATATGCTCGTTTGTCTTATATTATAATTTTCATTTCTAGAAACAAATTTTAGAAAGAATAGAAGTTATTTTCTACGTAGTTCATGACAAGTGGAAATGATAATAACAAAATCTTTTCCCTACTCATGCAATACAATCTACTCCCTCCATCCACGATAATTATAATTTTAGATTGTAGTGTGGTTTTAATAAAAGTTAGATAAATGTGTGAAGTGGACTATTATACCCCTCACCTTTTGTACTGAAAAGTAGGTATATATTTTGAGTTGAGTAATAAAGTAGGTAAATATTGAATAAGAGTGTGTAAAGTCATTTCCTTAAATGGAAAAACTATAATTTTCTTGGACGGACCAAAATGAAAATTTGACTATAATTTTCGTGGATGGGGGGAGTATAAAAGAGAGAAACCAAACTGCTCATACATTTAAATAAATATTTCAAATCCTTCGAATTAGAATTTTCGTCGCTCTTATCTTTAATAGTTATTATCTATTTCGAAATTGATCCCTAAACCCAAAAAAAGCAAAACCACCACCATAACCTAGGAATGACAATGTGTCATACCCGTTAAACATTTCTTAAACCCAAACCCGTTATATTTTCCTCAACTCTTACCCATCCCAACCCACAAATTACCCGCTAAAAACTCGAATAGTAAAACATAAATAGCAGTATTAAATAGTAAAATAAATAAATAATAATTTTCAAACCCGTACAGCCAAGGTTTTGTCCTCAACTCTTACCCGTCCCAATCCACAAATTACCCGCTAAAAACTCGAATAATAAAACATAAATATCAGTATCAAATAGTAAAAAAAAATAGTAATAATATTCAAATGCGTACCACCAAGGTTTGGTAAAATCCGATCCATTGTCATCCCTACCATCACCGCCCATGCAAACCAACTCAGTCCCTTTGCACCACCACAACTTCTTCATGTTCTTAGTCTTCAGTCCCATAGCAGTCCTCGTTATCTCCTCTGCTAAAATAGAATTTTATCATTTGTCTATCATAACTTGTATAGTAATACTTGTTCTGATGGTTTCGGTAATGAGTATCTGGTGTATGGGGGGGAGGGGAATGCACCAGTAGAAATTTTTCTTGCTTTCGAAATCTTTTCACTAAGTTAACTGCTCAGGTCGGTTCGTTCAACAACTAAGAAAGTCAGTTGGAGCTAAACACACAGTTAGGTGCACAACTGTTTTCTTTGGTTGAAGGTCAGTTGTGCATTCTAACTGAGGTTTCAAAGAGTTAAGCTATGCGGAAGTTAGTGGAAATTAAAGCTCGTTACTTAAACTAAAACCGTTATGAAAACAGGGAATGTCAACTTCCCAAAACTTAGTGTTGTTTGTAAATATGAAGTTTGTTGCAAAGTCAGTTGGTTAGGTAACTGAAGTATAAATACAGAAAGTAAATATTTGAAATAAACGACACAATATTTATACGTGGTTCAGAGATTGACCTCCTACATCCACAACTTTCTTTTTGGGGAAGTAATCCACTAGATAAGCTTATGTGTAACAAACGTTCCACTTGGTTTGCGGGTATCAAGCAACCTAACTAGTTCGATTATGGGTAAGAACAAAACCTTACAACACTTTTGCGGGCAAGTGTATAGCCTGGTCTTAGATTACGGGTTCTAAGGGACCTAGTCTTAGATAGCGGGTTCTAAGGGACCTAATCTTAGAGTGCGGGTTCTAAGAGACCTAGTGTCTTTGATTTCGGGGTTCAAAGACAGACTTGGGATTTGGGCATTGGGGGGTTTTTCCAACTATAAAGCCTTCTACACTGAAAGAAGTGGAGGCTTCTTCCTAAGGCTTAGAGACTCGATCTTTTGGAAGAGAGTCTGCTCAGATTTAAATAAACAAGAACTTAGATTCTAGAATCGATCAAAGAAAGGGCTTTTTGAGAGGCTAGATGAAAGAACAAAAGAAAGTGTGGACGCTCGACTTCTATTTTTTTTTCGACTTGGTTGTTCTTGCTGGAGAGAGTGGTGGTCTGCTACTTTTTCTTCACTCTGAGAGTCTCTTACCCTTTTCTCTCTCTCTCTTTCTCTCACTCCTTTCTCTCTCCACCTGCTTTACTGCAAACTTTCCTAAAATGGTAACTGCGACCTTCGGTTTTTGCACGTCTCTATTGTCGATCCATTTATAGTAAGTTTCCAGCTAACTTGTGCTTCCGAGTAGATTTGAATTTTGACTCCAACTCTTCTGCCTTCAATGTCTTCAAAGTCTACTCTTATTAGCTTTGTGACTTCTGACTTCAACACAACTTCTCTTCATGCTTGAGCTGTAGGGTTCAGTTATGGATCCAACTGAGTTGTGGTCCAACTGAGTGAGTTCCTCACGAACTAACTTCTTCTGCTCGAATCCTGTAAAGATAAAAATCCCTACGCTCAAACAGTGAGCTCGAGCTAAGTTCAGACTGATGGCTTTCATCTACTCGGTGGGGTCAGTTGGGTTTTGGGATAAATCAAAATCTTTACTAATTTTCCAATAATTTCCCCCTTTTTGATGATGCCAAAACTCTAAACTAACACCACCTAACTTTCCTAACTGATATCATTAAGACTAAAAAATGAACTCAAATCTAGTCTATAAGAGAAAAGGGGTTAGCACAAGATAAATATAAAAATTAACTTCAAAACTAGGATAATGAGATATGGTCATCAAGTGAAGTTAATGATTCAAAACTGTTTTCGAAAATTGCTACCTTGTTATTAATGATAACAGGTAGGGGAGATTACATTACAACTGATTTAAAACTTTAACAGCTCATAAACAAAATACATCAGTTGCCTTGTCTTCTCTTCGCAGCATCATTGGGTTTATTCTTCTTCAAGATTCAGTCCATACTTTCCATAGAAATGCTTCCTTAGAGTTAGAAGCATTTCAGGATGTAGGACTGTGTTGACGTTCAACTTCACAGCCCAAAAATCAGTTTCCTCATCAATCAATGTATGATTGATTTGATTGGTTCCTTGGATCTTTGGAGGAGGATAGATTTTCTTTGGATGAGCAACTGGTGGGTAATGATTGGTTTTTCTCAACACATCCAACAAATGTCCACCAATTACATCAATAGATGCGAATTCCTCAAGGTAATACAACCATGCTTCATTTGGTTCCATGTTTTTATACTCGAACTCGTAATAAAACTCCTTTTGGAATTCATCCTTTAGATCTTCCCAATGGTCACTCAGTTCCGCTGGCATCCATTTATCATGGTGAGGAATGATGCAATGTTCGCTTCTGCTCTTTTTGGCTTCTCTCCTCCTTTGATTCTTTTATCCTCGAGTTCTTATCGTCTCATTGGCTTGCTGCTGTCGTTTGTGAAAGATTTTCTTTGACTCTGAAGAACTTGATTCAATTTTCTTTTGAAGTGCCCGCTTAAATTTATCCAACAGGGTTGCCTACCTCTTTTCAAATCTATTCAGCCACTTAGCACTTCTGAGATGATTTTCAATTGCTCTAGCTAGTCTTGCATACTCAATTACCTTTTTAGCTGTCGGAGGGGCATCTTTGTCAACTTCTTCATTATCATCTTTATTCAATCCCAATTCCTCAACATAGTCAATCAAAAAGAGTTCAGCTTCGATCTAGCTAGCTTTCTCTTACTTTTCTGTAATTTCTCGCAAGACTTGAGCTTTAGCTTTACTTTTCTGATTGGCTTCAAAAGATGCTTCCAGCTCTTTGGCCATTTGCTCATTCTTTGCAATCTCTTCATACATTTGTTTTGTCAGTTATTTCTCTTCCCCCTTTTTGGCATCAATAAATAGGAAGGCAACAGATCTTTGAGGTGATCAACTTCTATGTGAAGCTGAGAGTTAGATGTAGTCAATGAATGAATAAGCTGAAGAGAATTTTGTTCATCAACCTGAGTAGAGGATTTTTGAGTTTTGAGCTCCTGCACTTCATTTTGCAAAATGGCAATTTTCCTTTCCATACGGGCCATTTTGTCCTCATGATCTTCTAAGGAAAGCTTGTTGGAATGAATTTTAGCCGAGAGACCATGGAAATCTTGTTTGGTCAGAAACTTCTCTTGACAAGTCTTACTTTCAGTCATTATAAGGGATATTTGAGCTGCATACTTGACATCCATGTCGCTAGAGAATATGTTGTACAAGATAGTCATATGTCCTCAGTAACCTTGGTGATGCGATTACTCGACTGATCTCAAACGTTTCCATAAAGGTCTTTGAGTTTGAGGAGAGTCTTAGTTTTCTCCTCAAAGTCCTCCTGGACTTTAGCTTTGAATGAGTCAATATCCTTCTTGACTTCAATGCGAAAAGCTAGCAATTTCTCAATGGACTTCCTGATCAAATCCATGTCATGTGCCATAGTCTGCTCAACTGGATGCTCTAATTCTAGAATAGGGTCATCTTTTTCTAGCTGATCTTCAGTTACGACTAAGTCTTCTTCTGCCGAGGGAGGTACCCAATCACATTCTTCAATGTTTGTGAGATGAAAACTGGCACAATCGAGATCAACTTCTTCACAGTGTGGATTGACGAGCCCATATTTTGTGCTCTTGTCATGTGTGTTTTAGGTCTAGATCGAGTCTATTTTAGTGTCTTTTATGTCTGTTTTGTGTCTGGGAGGACACTTGAGTTGGCAGGGCAAGGAAAGGCAGGAATTGGGCAAGACTGGAGTCAAAACATACAAAAAGAGAAGGAACTGGCGATACAAGGTAATGACCATAGTAGCCGTGCTCGTGGCTTAAGCCACTGAGGGCATAAGTCCAAATTAAGATGAAGAGTTGCTCCACTTTCAGTGGTATGGTCAACTTAGACGATTGTGAGTTTCACTCCACAAGGCAAGGTGCATGCTGTCGTGGGCAAGTGATGGTAGAGAGACTGGGGAAGGCAGAAAGCAGAGCTTGGGCAACGGCGCTGGCGTGTGAAGAAACAGCTGTTAGAGTCCTACAAGGAAACAAATTCCTTGCGGCACAAGATTAAGATCGATATTTCCTACTTCGACAACAACACATTTTAGCGATAAGAAAGGAATTCTTTCCAACCTTATCCGTTGATCCTCACATGGAAACACCCGGCCCATTTTCTAGAAGGCCCGTTTGTGGGTTTGCCCTAGTTCTTGTACTCTATAAATACGTCCATGCATGCAAGGCGCAAGATACAATCTTTTACCGCATTTTACTTTCGAAACACTTTTATTTTCTGCAGTTTATATTCTTAGATACAATTTACGTTTATTGTTAAGTCCCATTAGGGCGAACATCTTTTGCTTATCGTATTAATTCAAGTATGTTTTTCTTTATCTCTTTTGCTTTCGTTATTTACTTTATGTCTAACTAAGCCTTTAAATCCAGGTTTAGGATAGATGATATGATGTATAACTTATGAATCTCGTGAGGTCTAAGTGTTCTTCATAGTGTATTTGTTGTATCAGAAAAAGTGACGCACCATATAAACTAACTATTGCGGCCAAAATCAGCCCAACATCTTCAAGAACGTTCTTCACATAAGGAAAAGGGGAAATCGTTGCTCGCTTGTTGTGAATTCAAGGCCAAGAGATGAACTGCTACGCTCCCGTTTCATGTCGATGCATTTTTGCCTGCAAAAGAATGAACGCCGGGGGTGGTTTCGGACGAACACCCTCCGAAGCTTAAGTCAGATTTGCTCCTTCTTGAAGATAATATTGTAGAGTGCATAAATGTTTTTGTATAGAGAATATTGTGTAGAAGGAACCCCCTGTAAATGTGAACGAGGTTGGGTATTTATAGGAGAAATGAATGGCTTGGAGAATAAGCTATATTTCCAGCTGTTAGTACTTACTCCAATGCCACACGGAGGGATGTGATTGTAGTGGTGTCAGGCTGCCAGGGAAGGACACGGGAGACCTGATCGGGTCTCAGGTCTAGGTCTCAGGTCCAGGTCTCAGGTCTCAGGTCTCAGGCCTCAGGTCTCAAGTCTCAGGCCTTAGGTCTCAGGTCTCAGTTCTCAGGTCTTAGGTCTCTAACCGAGACCTGATAATTTTGTGCCACAACATCTACTCCCCCCTACTCCGGCTGATTCTTTATCAAGAAAAAAGTCGGAGTAGTTATTTTTGATTCGTAGAATCACACTTCATTAGCTCAGATCTTGCTTGAACCAACTTTACAAACTATGAGCCCTGATTTCTAAGATTCGTATCATTCGGCTTATGTTCAAAGCTATCTCACTAAGCGCTTGCTTAAGCTTACTTCCCTCAACTTACCTTAAGGTTCATCTCTAAAATTACACGCTCAAGCTTACTTCATTCAGTATGTTTGACAGCATGGTGAAAACTCCTTAATTCCAAAGTTAGGTCTCTTTGTGATCTTATCCTTCAAATTCCGGATTTAGGTCTCTTCGTGATCTTAATCCGAACCTAGAGTTCAACTCTCACTGAATATTATTTCATTAAATTTTTACCTCAGCTCATGTTGTGAGGTTTTTCTTACAAATTCTGAATTCAGACCTCCTCATGACCTTAATCCGAATTCAAAATTCAGCTCTCGCTGAATATTATTTCATTAAATTTATATCTCAGTTAGTGTTGAAAATCATCTCACAAATTCTGGAATCAGCTCTCTTGCTGACTTTAATCCAAATTCACCTCCACTTATGCCGACACTCATCTCGTGAATTCTGGATTTAGGTCTCCTCACCACCTTAACTTAGGTTCAAAGTTTAGCTTCTCGCTGAACCTTAGTTCATTGGAACTTAACTCATGCTATCTCTAAATTTCAGCTCTTGCTAATACCTAAACTTCACTCTTGCGGATCAGGCTTTTATGAGGCTTGTTTCTAAATTTCGTGGTACTCCGTCACGATTAGGCCCACTTCTATTGGCTTAGGCCAAGTAGATGCTCGTGTTAACTCATATTGCAGCTCAGGCTAATGGCTCGGTATATGACCATTCCTTATCTTGTAGAGGTTCGTTTTATCATCAATTTTCACTAAAGCTTAATTATTTCTTAGGCATGGAGCTTGAGTTTAAGTTCATACCCCGCACAACTTACTGATCCTCAACATTCGGAGTTCAACTCCCTTTTCAGACTGAGAAGTTAGACTCTCGCCGATGTCCTTCAAAATTTAGCTCTTGCTGATAGTTTACCTCAACGCTTAGAGTTTAGCTCATGCTACAACTTATCTCTGAGAGCTTAGGATCCCACTGAGTTCTCTCAAATCTCAACTCTTGCTGACACCTAATTTGACTATTTAGAGTTCAGCTCGTGCTGAAATTCACTTCTTTGACTGAGAGCTCAGGCGCCTACCGAATTTTCTCAAAGTTCAACTCTTGTCGGAGTTAACTTCTAAAGCTAAGAGCTTAGTTCATCCTTAGCTCATTCAAAGTTTAACTCACGCTGGAGCTTGACTTAAACAAGCAGAATATAGCTAACACAGGAGCTAACTTCTTCGGCTGAGAGCTCAGCTCCTACCTAGTACATTCAAAGCTTAACTAACACTGGAGCTTGTTCCATAGTCAGAAGCTTGGGCTTTTGTCGGTATCTCTTGATGTTCAGCTCATGCTAATATTTTGGCTTCATTACTCAGAGCTTGGCTTGCGTTCGAGCTCGTATCATAAGCTGATGGCTGAGGTGGCCGCTGAGATCTCTTAGATCTCAATTCACCCTGGAGCTAGATTCATAGGCTAAGAGTTCAGGCTCATGCCTGTTTTATTCAAAGTTCAGCTCACCCTGGAGCTTCTTCTATTGGCTGAGAACTTGGGCTTTTGCTGAGTCCTCTAAAAGTTTAACTCATGCTAAAATTCCATTTCAATTTCTAAATTTAGGTCTCTTCTTGACCATTTTTCAGCTTCGGAGTTTAGCTTATACTGCACCCTAATTCCTTAACCTTTTACTAAGCTATTTTTACAGCTCTTCTTTCGAATTCTGAATTCAAGTCTCTTTCCAACTAATCCAAAATCCAGAATTCAATTCTCGCCGAACCTTCATTCAACTTTAAGCTCAACTTGTGCTGAAAATCATCTTTTAAATCCTTAATATAGGTCTTTTAATTCTCGACCTTATTCTCAAATCCACAATTCAGCTCCCATTGAATCCTTTTTCATTTAATTCTTAACCCACGATAAAGCTAACTCAAATTTCAGCTAGTATATGAGGGTAGTTACTTTTGAGTTTCACTCTCTATGAGCAATATATCATTAATTCTCTAAACTTGTCTTCATAAAATCCATCTTTCCAATTTTTCAATTCAGGACTCCCAGGACCTTATATCTCGAACTATGAACATTGGCTCTTGTAAAAATTCATTTAGCCACGTTCGAGTAAGCTCTTACTGAAGCTTATCCCTCATATTTTCAATTCTCATTGAATTTTATTTCATTTAATATTTAGCTCACTCATGGTGAAGCTCGTCTTTGAATTTCGAAATCAGGTCTTATCTTGACCTTATTCCAAGTTCACCATTCAGTTCTTGTTGGATTTTACTTCATTCAATTTTTACCTGAGCTCACGATGAGGTTTATTTTACAAATTTTAGATTTAGGTCTCTTCATGACCTTAATTCAAATTCATAATTCAGCTCTCGCTGAATATCATTTTATTTAATTTAAACCTCAGCTAATGTTGAAGTTCTTCGATTCAGGTCTCTTTCTAACCTTAATCCATATTCAGAATTCAGCTCTCGTTGAATATCATTTTATTTAATTTAAACCTCAGCTAATGCTGAAGTTCTTCGATTCAGGTCTCTTCCTAACCTTAATCCATATTCAGAATTCAGCTCTCGCTGAATATCATTTTATTAAATTTAAACCTCAGCTAATGCTGATGTTCTTCAATTCAGGTCTCTTTCTGACCTTAATCCATATTTAGAATTCAGCTCTCACTGAATATCATTTTAGTTAATTTAAACTATAGCTAATGCTGAAGCTCTTCGATTCAGGTCTTTTCCTGACCTTAATCCATATTCAGAATTCAGCTCTCGCTGAATATCATTTTTTAGGCTGAGTTCTCATGCAGTTCATCTCCAGCAGCAATGTATCTACATGTATATGCATGCGCTATGCATTTTTCTTACCAGGATTCTAAACTTGGTAGTGGCCATTTTTTCAAAAAAATTTCATTTTCATGAGGTATTTTGGACACCCCCTTAGGGGTGTAAGGCACACCCCTACTCCCCCCTACTCCGAGTGACTGGAGCTCTCTCTTGTCATTCGGAGTAAAGTTAGTTTCACATGTATTCGTCAACATTTCTCATGTCGTATAGCTGGTGACTTAGAATCTGATTGCTGAAATAATGAGCCACTATGGGCTTAAAGAGTAACATCAATCTCGAATTATTGAAAGTATTGTCCTTGCTATGGCTAGATGATGTGGTCATGATAGCCTAGTCAAGTATGCGCTCAAGAGCTTTCTTCAGCACTCGAGGTATGATGATGATTATGATCTTTTTTTTTTGTGGAGTAATCACGTCTCCTACTCTCTCAGATGCTTTGAGAGAACTGTTTTTCAGTGACTGGTCATGTAACTTGCCATGTGCTGCAATTCATGTAGTTTGTCGTCTTATCGCGAAGTAGCCACGTATTCTGCTCTTTCATGTGCTTCAAGCGAGCCAAGAGGCTCATATTTCATCATAAGTAATTATTTAACATGCTCTCTACTGCGATTCATGCAAGCTGAGAGACTGAAAACATAACATGCTCTTTGTTGCTATTCGTGCAAGCTAAGAGGCTTTTCAATGTGAATAATCACATAACATGCTCTTTGTTGCTATTCGTGCAAGCTAAGAGGCTTTTTAATGTGAGTGATCCCGTCTTGTGACCTCAATGGGTTTCTGACAGGAGACCTGATTTTTTCCGTGAGTAATCACGTATCGTGTTCTCTTCTACACTCATGCTTTTTCCTTCATATTAAAAAGTTCAAATCTGCTCAATCAAAGAAATAGGCAACAAAATTCATCATTGAGGCTATCTATAAAAAAATAATCATTTCGAATTTATTGTACAAAAGAGTACACGTACGTCTTACTCCCTTCTTCTGCAATTGACTTCATTATTAAGTTATCACTCGGAGTAAGGTTGGTTTCAGATTCAATACGTAAGAGCTTGTCATGCAAAAGATGTGAGGGCTTGAGCTCAAGTTGCTGAAGTGATAACCTATCACGCGTCAGGCTGCTACATCTGAGGTTGCCAAGGTTTTATTGGCAGGTCTCTATTGTCCTCAGGATCTCTTCACGACCCCTAAATTCGACCCTGATATTTAGTTTATGAGCTTACTTCTGGTTGTTGCTATCTGCAAAATGTGTTAGTATTCTATGGGGAGTAATCATTTTCGATTTTCCCGTACGCCTCGCCAAATATCTGAAACAACTCTTAACATACCAAATACATAAGTGCTTAAACAACACAATTTATTCTCAAGATATAGAGTGAGCTGGTGAACTCAGATCTGCTCGTATTATTCTTCGCAATAGGATTTAAGAATTCCTAGCTTTTGGCCCAAGTTAGCACATACCCATACGAACAATCACAAAATTACTTCTAAATAAATTTTGAAGGTCTCTCATGAACATTTCGTGGTATTAGTCAAAACTCTAGTATGAACTAGCAATACCACATAGACAAGTGAGCTTCACCATAAGGGGCATAATATGGATCAATATGACCAGGTTTCCAGATCTACTAGGCAAATAGGTTCAACTTCAATGTAGAAACGAATCTACACTTACAATTCCTTCTCAACCTCATATTTTACTATAGTTTCAAAACTCTTCCTGCACTACGTACAAGAAGTCCCAAGTTTATCCCTTCTAATGGACACATGATGTCTTCATACATTTTTATTCTCACAAAAAACAAACTATTATTCTTCATGCAATTCTTAAGTTCAGTTCTTTCATTTAGTACCAAAATCGAATACACATTAATGCAAATGCAAAATGAGCAACAACTTCTATATCAAAAAGATCCTTCTGACAAAATCATCAGCGATTCCAATTCATCTTAATCTACTGACATATTCCAGAAGCATAAGCATGTAATGCGATAATCAAACTCAGTAGAGTTATGTTGTCAAAACTATTTTTATCAAGCAAAGTAAGCTTAACTCAAGCTAAAAATATAGACCTTACTCATGGAGTACGACGAGATGTTCCGTAGCCTCCAAGTTCATTCCCAAGTATATGCTTTTGAGGCTTGGCCAAAGAAACGTCTAGCAACCGCGCGACTGCTGACCACATCCTTAATCACTTGATTCCATCCCACTACTTATATTCACCAAAATGTAAATGATCGTTATGTTGGCTCTTTGCTTTTTACGCTCTGTTTTGGCCATATCATCCACAAACCAGCCATATTAGAAAGCTAAAAATGGTTATCAGATTTTGTAAAATGGAGGAAAATTCAGAACAATTAACCACAACTAGTTTTCTTGATTTTACTGGGCATATTCAACATACTAATGCTTCAAGTATGAGATTAACTTAACAAATACCCATTCAAATTCATGCTCAGTTGAAAGATTGGTTAATCCGCACCAATCCGAGGATTAGTGCAATCAGAGATAGAAACATCAAGAAAACGAGAATTTTCAAAGGATATTATCAGTCGCTATATCGACCAATCAGATTACAAGCAATGAGTTAACAAATTAAAATTCTCAACAACCATATATGTGTCCTTAGACTGGAGTGCTACAAAGAGTTTATGAGATGTGCCGAAATTCACAACAATCAAACCATGATCAATTCATTGAATTTACTAGTCACTTCTGACATATTCAATGCTTCAAGTACGAGATTAAATTAATAAACATCAAACCAGTTTCATGCCAAAATGTTTCAGGAAAACATGTGCAATTGTTTCCACAAAAGAATAATAAAAGAGCCTTACTATGACAACCAAATTTCTTGGGGCAAATATGCTCAATTTTCTCAGAGACATTCTCTCAAACAGCTGGTGCTCACAAGAAACAACACCAGCAGCTATAAATTTTCTGAAATTCAACACATCAACCAAAAAAGAGAATCACGCCTTTAAAACAAAATCAATGAAGTAGTTGATAGATTAATCAGATTTCAACGACATCTAGATTCACACACTTCAAACCGAGCAAGATATGACAGCAAATAGGAGAATCAAGTGCAAAGATATTGCAAGATAATCAAAGTGCTACGGGAATTTTTCATGAGTAGTGGATTATGCAAAATCCATCAATAATCCAAACTAGATCAACCAACATCAGCGATACCAACGATTGACACACGAAACAATAAGTAGATGTAGATATTACGAAATGCAAACCAAGAAATCAGCGTTGCAACCCAGTTGCGCGAGCTTGCACAGAAATGGGCAACGATGGAGACTATCGTCACACAGAGCCAGAGGACGCAGAGAGCTGAGGGCTGCAGAGAGCCTCACAGAGATGACGGGCCGGACCGGAACAACGGTGACTGGCTGATCGCAGCGTCACAACGGACGAATTTGGCCAGGGGTTGAACACGAACACCCATGGAAGGAGATCTCCAGATCTTGTTTCCTGTACCATTTTTTTTCCAGATCTGACAAATCTGTAGATTACGAGACCGGGAAATCGTGCAAGCAAGTTGAAAATAGGGAAACTTGAGCCTTAGCCTTCATTTCCCACAGACGGCGCCAGATGTTGCATCCGAAAAAGTGACGCACCATATAAACTAACTATTGCGGCCAAAATCAGCCCAACATTTTCAAGAACGTTCTTCACATAAGGAAAAAGG
This sequence comes from Schizonepeta tenuifolia, assembly GCA_029490685.1. Lineage (NCBI taxonomy): Eukaryota > Viridiplantae > Streptophyta > Magnoliopsida > Lamiales > Lamiaceae > Schizonepeta > Schizonepeta tenuifolia. Next base: position 6,182,503 of record CM055958.1, read on the forward strand.
GGAAATCGTTGCTCGCTTGTTGTGAATTCAGGGCCAAGAGATGAACTGCTACGCTCCCGTTTCATGTCGATGCATATTTGCCTGCAAAAGAATGAACGCCGGGGGTGGTTTCCGGCGAACACCCTCCGAAGCTTAAGTCAGATTCGCTCCTTCTTGAAGATAATATTGTAGAGTGCATAAATGTTTTTGTATAGAGAATATTGTGTAGAAGGAACCCCCTGTAAATGTGAACGAGGTTGGGTATTTATAGAAGAAATGAATGGCTTGGAGAATAAGCTATATTTCCAGCTGTTAGTACTTACTCCAATGCCACATGGCGGGATGTGATTGTAGTGGTGTCAGGCTGGCAGGGAAGGACACGGGAGACCTGATCGGGTCTCAGGTCCAGGTCTCAGGTCCAGGCCTCAGGTCTCAGGTCTCAGGTCTCAGGCCTCAGGTCTCAGGTCTCAGGTCCAGGTCTCAGGTCTCAGTTCTCAGATCTCAGGTCTCTAACCGAGACCTGATAATTTTGTGCCACAATAGTATCTAAGTGTGTTCCCGAGGCATTGGGCAACAATTTCAAAGAAGTTCAGTGGTCACAAGTAACTCAGAAGGCCAACGAGCCCTGGGTACATACAGATTCCTACATCGCAAGAGGGTTATCAAGTGCTGGTCGAGCTTGCCTTACGTTCCTCGAGAGTGGCAAGAACGGGTTGTATGTCTTGGCCTAGACCTGCAAAGATGTGTCAATGTTGGAGTAAGCCGGACGGAGATCCTCGATACCTCATGGTGTCGGAGTGGGACCATGTAGAACCAAATGCTTCTTGACCAACATGCGCCTTATAAAGTGTTATGCTGGGGACTTTTGGGCAAGCAAGAAGATTGGCTAGGGTGTCCCTATCAAGATCTAAACATAAGGATGGTGCTGGGCGGACTATGTAGCGTACGTGGCGGTGTGACAATTGGGGACCCTGCATAGTTTTAGCCTATAACCATTGAGACACTTACGCAACAAATATTCTTGAACCAATGATCGACTTAAAGTTATACTCATGGATTCGAAACCTAAATCTGAATTATTTTTATTACTAATCTTTTTGCTTGTCAAGCTACAGATATTTACTTTTAGCAGATTGCCAAAGGTGATAGTGACAGTTGCCCAAGGCTAAAGTAGATAGATACACAATACAATCTTTTTGTGCCCCAACCAGAAATTATCGCGAGCAACTCCCTGTGGGATTGACCCTGTTCTTGCCAACTAGCTGTTCCTAGGGGTAGGCATATGAGTGAAATACAAATTGTATTTTGTCGCAGCTTAAACGACAACTGCGTCAAAATTGGCACTGTTGCCGGGGAGTTGATTACAGTGGTAATTTATGTTGCGCTAATTTCTTTGATCTTATTTTATGCAAGAAACTAACCTTACAGGAAAGGAAGGAGAAACGTGGTACGACAATAACATCAATCTAACCTTAAGGAAGATTCATTCAGAGAAGAAGGAAGAGGCATTGGAAGGAATTCTAGAGGAGACTTTTGACGAGGAAGAACTTTCCTTGTCAAGCGAAGCAGAAAAAGACAATCAAAGCGAAGCGTCAATGCAACACCCAGTGGAGGAGGAGAAAACCTTAAGGGAGATGGTGTTTCCCAACACCATGAACCTGAGGCCTTCAGGCATAACTTTGCCTACACCCACGTGAAGATGGGAACTAAAGTCGCATTTTATTCAGATCCTGCCCAAGTTCAGCGATCACCCAGGCGAAGATCCTCAAAGACACTTACAAGATTTCGAGATGGCTTGTTAAACCATACTGATGGAAATCTGAGCGAATATGTAAGGCTCATTGCCTTCTCATTCTCTTTGCATGACAACGCAAGGGAGTGGCTTTATTCATTGCCCACCGGATGTGTTACCACTTAGCAAGAGCTGCAGCAAAAATTCTTGGAAAATACTTTCCAGCCGCTCGAATTCAAAAGATGAGGAAGATGATTACAGGCATTAAGATGGGCATTGGAGAGGATTTTTACTCGTACTTCCACAGATTGAAGCAGATGCTAGCAAAGTGCCCTCACCATCAAATTGCGGAACATGATTTGATCCAATGTTTCGTGGTTGGTCTAAGAACGAGTGAAAGGGCATTGGTCAACGCAGCTTGTGGAGGGTCAGTTATGAGAAAGCAGCCAAGTGTCGTGTTCAAGATGATTGCTAAAATGGCAGAGGAGCTGAGGGACGATGGGGAAGAATTGCCCAAGTTAACAACAACTACAGCCAAAGCACCACCGACTTCGACTCGTATGGAGAATAAGCTTGACCAGATGTTCAACAAGATGGATGCCCTGGTAATTGTTTTATCAGGCAACAACAAGAAGGCAGTGCGAGCTTGTGGAATTTGCATGGCGATCATGCATGCAACAGATCAATGCCCAAGCTTGGAAGAGGAGGTCAATGTAATTGGGTTCAACAACAACAACCAAGGGAGGCCATATGATCCAAACTCACAATTCTATAACCCAGGATGGAGGAATCATGAGAACTTGAGGTATGGAAACAATAACTATCAAGGGTTTGGGCAATAGCAGCAAATATAACCTCAGCAACAGCAGCAATATCCTCCTAGAGATCAGAATAGGCCAAGCCTAATGGATCAAGTAACTTCAGTTGCCAAGGATAACATCAGAATACAACAGGATAAGGGGAGCCATTCAAAGCATGACCAACCAACTGACTAACTTGGACAATGCTATGTCGAGATTTGAAAAGAGGCAAGGTGAACTGTCTGCCCAACCTGAAGTGCCCTCTAAGGCCGAAGTCAATGCAGTCACGCTGAGGGGAGGAAAGATGTTGTCCGACAGAGTGCAGATGCTGGATTCTGACACTGTGTTGCCCAAGGAAAAGGAGAAAGAGGTAGAGGGCAAAGACAAGGAAGTAGATGAGGAGAAAGAGAAAGAACTAGAAGAGGAGAAGGGTGTCGAGGAAGAAATTCCAAAATCTATTTATGTCAAACTAAACCCTGTTGTTCGAGCTCCTTTTCCTACTAGGTTGAGAAGAAATAAAAAGGATGAAGAGTTGCATGAGATGTTCAAGATCTTTCAAAAGGTGGAGATCAACGTGCCCCTCCTCGTAGCACTACGCAACATACCCAAGTGTGCAAGATTTCTGAAGGAGCTTTGCTTAAAGAAGGTGAAAAGCGTGGACGAGTCTAAAGTTCTCTTAGGAGAGAGTGTTTTAGCAGTCCTGAAGCGAGACTTGCCTAAGAAGTGTGGAGATCTAGGGATGTTCGCTATTTCCTGCGTAATTGGAAATATGAAGATTAAGCGTGCTATGCTTGACCTAGGTGCATCAATAAATGTGATGCCATTGTCCATGTACGATGAAGATGTTATGGGACCACTCAAGCATACAAGGGTGGTTATCCAATTGGCGGACAGGTCTAATGTGTACCCTGAGGGCATACTTGAAGATGTGCTAGTCAAGGTGGAGGACATAATTTTCCCAGCAGATTTCTATGTCCTTGACATGGGCAAGATAGGAGCTAAAGCGTCGGTCATGCTATTGGGAAGGCCATTCAGGAAGATTGCCAAGACTAGAATTAATTGCAACTCAGGGCAACTAACATGTGAATTTGATGGGGAGTCAGTTACTTTCAATTTATATAAAGCGATGGAGCACCCCCAAGATATGGAGATGATCGAGTATATTGACCATGTTGATCAAGCAGTAGAAGAGGCAGTCTCTCTTCTTGGAAGTCAAGATACCTTGGATGCAGTCATTCAAGGAGGAGTTGAAGAGAGCTCGGATAATTCTTTCCAGGTTAGTCGAGCTTTGGAGTACTTAGGAGCAGAGGAAGTGGATGGACCCCGACTGTCCCCATATGGCTTGCCCAAGATCAGAGATGAAGATAGATTGGTGCCTTCACTTGTTTGAGCACCGAGGTTGGAACTTAAATCTCTCCCCGCTCATTGAAAGTACATCTTTTTGGGAGAGAATGATACATTGCCGGTGATTTTAAGTTCAGAGTTGAGCAAGAAAGAAGAAGATGGAGTTCGCGATGTCCTTATGCGCTATAAAGATGCAATTGGTTGGACCCTTGCCGACATCAAAGACATTAGTCCATCTCTTTGCACTCACCATATCTTGATAGAAGATGATGCTAAACCGACTAGAGATCCTTAAATGAAGTTAAATCCAACCATGAAGGAAGTTGTTATGAAGGAGTTACTCAAACTGTTGGACTTGGGCATTATCTACTCAGTTCTAGATAGTAAGTGGGTAAGTCTGGTACACATGGTGCCCAAGAAGTCAGGGATCCAAGTGGTCAAGAATGAGAAGAATGAGCTTGTGCCTACAAAGCTCCAAACGGAATGACGGATGTGTATTGACTATAGGAAGCTTAACAAGGCAACAAGGAAGGATCACTTTCCTTTATAGTTCATTGATGAGATGTTGGAAAGGTTGGCAGGGAACAAGTACTTTTGCTTCTTGGATGGATACTATGGATACATGCAGTTATGGGTTGCCCAAGAAGACCAGGATAAGACAACATTTACTTGCCCATTCGGGACGTTTGCGTATCACCGCATGCCTTTTGGTCTATGCAACGCCCCGAGCACGTTTCAACAGTACATGATGAGCATATTTTCAGATTTATTGGAGAATTGCATCGAGGTGTTCATGGACGATTTCACCGTCTATGGAAAGTCTTTTGAGGCTTGTCTTGGGCATTTGGAGTTAGTTTTGAGTAGATGCGTGGAAAAGAGCTTGGTGTTGAACTATGAAAAGTGTCACTTTATGGTATGAGAAGGCATCATGATTGGGCTCGTGATTTCAGAAAGAGGGATACAGGTTGACAAGGCAAAGATTGATGTCATCTCCAAGTTGCGTTATCCAACCAACGTCAAGCAATTAAGAGAATTCTTGGGACATGCTGGATTCTATAGGAGGTTTGTGAAGGATTTTGGTAAGATTGCCCAACCAATGATGAGATTGCTCCAAAATGAAGTAGAGTAGGAATTCAATGCAGATTGTCAAAAGGCGTTTGACATGTTGAAGGAATGCTTGGTCACGACACCTGTGATAGAACCTCCTGATTGGGGTATGCCATTTGAGTTGATGTGCGATGCAAGTGGGTATGCCGTGGGAGCAGTGCTTGGTCAAAGGAGAGGTAAGGAAAGCCACGTTATATATTATGCCTCTAAAACTCTCAATGCAGCACAAATCAATTACACCACAACAAAGAAAGAGCTATTGGTTGTTGTGTTTGCCTTTGAAAAGTTCAGATCTTATTTACTCGGGGGCAAGACAATTGTCTAAACTGACCATGCAGCGCTGAGATACCTTATGAACAAGAAGGAGTCGAAGCCAAGGCTTATACGTTAGATTTTGCTTTTCCAAGAGTTTGATGTGGAGATCCAAGATTAAAGTGGAGCTCAGAATTTGGTGGCGGATCACTTGAGTAGGATAGTTAGAGAAGAAGACTCTGTGCCCATCACGGAGACTTTTCCTGACGAACATCTATATATGACTGAAGCTCAATTTCATGGAGAGCCTTGGTACGCTGACATTGCAAACTTTAAGAGTACGAGGGAGGTTCTAAACGATCTTTCATACTACCAAAGGTAGAAGATTCTCAAGGAGAGTCGAAACTACATTTGGGATGACCCCTACTTATGGAAGAAGTGTGCTGACCAAGGATTAAGGAAGTGCGTGCCCGACTGGGAGACAAAAAGTATCTTGAAGCATTGCCACAACAAGGAATGTGGAGGACATTTTGGGCACCGAAGGACTGCAAGGAAGATTTTTGATTGTGGTTTCTTTTGGCCTATAATTTTTAGGAATGCTGATGAATGGTGCAAGAATTGTTTCAAGTGTCAAAAAGAAGGCAATACAACTAGAAGGGATAAGATGCCCATGACCCCAATCATGTCGGTGGGGATCTTTGATATATGGGGAATGGATTTCATGGGACCTTTGCCCAGCTCAAAAGGAAATCAGTATATTATCTTAGCAGTTGACTATGTGTCAAAGTAGGTAGAAGCAAAGGCTACACCAACTAATGATGCCCGTGTGGTTGCTACTTTTCTTAAGGAGAATATTTTCAATCGATATGGAGTTCCAAGAGCAATCATAAGTGATCAAGGGTCGCATTTTTGCAATGCTACAATTGACAAGCTGTTTAAGAAATATGGAGTCCATCATCGAGTTACCACTGCCTATCATCCGCAAGCCAATGGGCAAGCAGAGCTGACAAATAGGATCATCAAGACCATATTGAGGAAGACAGTTGGGTAAAATGAAAAAGAATGGAGTTTACACTTGGACGATGCATTATGGGCATATCGCACAGCTTTCAAGACACCGCTGGGCATGTCACCATACTGATTGGTGTTTGGGAAGCCATGTCAATTGCTTGTGGAATTAGAGCATAAATTGTATTGGGCAGTGAAGAAGTTCAATTATGATTGGAATGATATTGACAAAGAAAGGAAGGTGCAGTTGCAAGAGTTAGAGGAGATTCGAATTGAGGCTTATGATAATGCTACTTTGTACAAGACAAGGATGAAGAAGGCTCATGACCAATTGATCAAGGCAAAGAAATTTGAGCCTGGGCAAGCGGTTCTGTTATATCAGTCAAGGTTCAAGTTTATGCAGGGCAAGCTAAAGTCGAAGTGGGTTGGACCATTTGAAGTGGTGAAACAATTTCCTAATGGGTCTGTGGAGATTTATTGCCCAAAGACGTCCAAGTATTTTAGGGTCAATGGTCAGAGGTTGAATCTTTTTTATGGAGACAAGAAGGATGAAGACGTGGACAAGGAGGAAGTCCATGTGATGATGCCCATTTAAGGGGCAAGCACAACTGCGTCGTGCCCACGAGGTGAACTGGGGCACTGGCTAGGAGGCAACCTAGTGAGTTTTTTATTTTTTAGTTTTCCTTTTTCATATTTTCTTTTCATAATTTTATTTTCTAATCATAGGATAGTAGTTTTTGTTTTGGAAGTGCGTTTTATGTCTATGTGTGCAGGTCAGGTATGCAGAGAGGATAGGCAAGCAAAGAGTTCATGTTGGTCGAGAAGAGGCTGAACCCGGTGAACACGAGGCCAGTAAAGCAGGAAAACGTGGATGACGTCAGTACGTCACATCCACTGGCAGTTGCTGTAACTGTCGAGTCACACACCTATACCCTACTTTTTAGCCTACTACTACACCCCTCTCTCTCACAATTTTCATTCATCTTCTAAATTCAAACCAGAACTCTTCGATTCCTTCTCCATCTCTACTTTTGCAGAAACAAAACCCTCACTCTACTCTCACAATGAAGAACACACGCAACAACAAAGCACTAGATAAAAAGGCAGCAAAAATTTCTAAGTCACCCAAGTCCCCATCCAAAACTACTACTCCCTCCAAAATAACTCGAAAATTTTTACCCAAATTATCACCCATGGCTGGTTCTTCTTCTCACATGGAGAAGGAAGATGATGTTGCACGTATGCTTGTGGATAAACCTGCTCATTCACTCAATGAGGAGGGAACCGCTGCATCTGAGGCAGGCGGTTCGTTTGGCAAGGAACTGGAGCAGGAGAAGAACGTACCCGCTGGAGATGATGAAGAAGATCTAGTTTTGGTGGAGCAGCATGATTCAGAGGCTATGGAGGATGAACAAGTTAAAGAAGGAATGGAAGAATCCCCAACCAAAAAGGTCAAGGCAGAAGGGTCTGTTGCCAAGGGCAGAGAGATGGTATCTGCACCACCCAAGTGGTGCATCTCAGTGTCGGGCAGGGCTTCTAATAGTGGAATAGGGATGATGCCAAGGAGGGGAATCATTCTTCCCAAGTTGGTTGATCGGAGTGCATTGGAAGAGTTGGGGGTATGGGAAGAAGTGCATGGGTATTTCGTAGCAATAGGATGAGAGAAGTTTCTGGAGTGGCAAGAGAGGGTGTACCCAGAGTTAGTGTATGAGTCTATCAGAATTTGCAAGTTAGGAGTCCCACGGTGGGGAATCACAACACAAAGTGCATGCAATTTAGATTCATGGGGCAAAGTGAGGAGCTGTCGGTGAATGATTTGAACCAGGCGTTGGGCTTTGAGGATTTTCGCACAATAAGAAGTGAGGAGTACAAGGGAGCACTGAGGTACATTCCTCAATTGGATGCTGATGAGTAGACAAGGAAATGGGCAGAGTTCAGTGATGATCCCTTCTTCAAGGCTGGCACGGCAAAAGGGCATATGATGAAGGGTGATGCCTTGAGGGTGTGTCACCGAATCCTTGCCTACAACTTTTTTTGGGAAGATTGAGTGCCTTGAAGATTGACCCGACCAGGTCAGGTTTTACCCCTGCCCAATGATTTTGTCGTCCCAGTTTTTAGTAGTTTAGGTTTTTGTTTTGTTTTGTTTTGTGTTTTTCTTAATTTGTTTTGAGTCTAAATGTTTTTAAAGTTTTGTTTAGAGTCTGTATTGTGATCTATCTTGAATTATCACTCACTTTGCCAAAGGCAAAGTGTGTGGGTATGAGGGCTAGAGCGTCTGTCTTTATAAGTTTTAATTTTGTGTTGGTCTGTGCCTTTCACCCATTTTTCCCAAGCAATGTGTGTGGGTGGGAAGAGCGTCTTTTGTGTGCATATTAGAGGTCAAGCATGCTTAGGATGATTAGATAATGTATGAGCATAATTTGATTCTGAGTTATATGATGAGAGCATATATTGTATTCTAGACTAAGCATGATCATATGAAGATAGGGATGACGAACGAACTTGTGAGCATGTTGTTGTGAGGATTTGAGCTTTACACTGCATGTTATTGACCAAGCAATTTCTTTCTTGTGTGATTTTATGATGCGCTTATTTGGATGCTACCTAGAACTTGCCTGTCTACTCCTTGAGACCTCATTGACTTAGGATAGAAGAACTTAGATGAATTAGGCATATTCTTTCTTTGATCTTTTATAATTTCTTTTATAAGAGCCTGCCCAACTGAATTCCCCTTGTTAAGCCCCTTTGAGCTTTTATAATTTCTTTGATCAGATATATGCAGCCTATACACTATACCCTACCCAGTCAATAAGGACTTAGGTGCATAAGATGAAGGGAGAAGGGGAGGAGTAGTTGAGTCTTTAAAGAAATATATGGGCTAGATGATAAAGGACTTAGAAGAAAAAAAAAAGAAAAAGGCTGAGGAAAAGAAGCTAAGGTTGGCCGCTTCGCTTGGCCAACCTAAGTCCGAACGACCCAATCCTAGTTCCAAATACTTCCTACCCTTGCCAAAGCCAAGTTACAACCAAATAAAAGACCTAAGGATAAGTCCTTTGAACCTGGTCTAAGAGGTGGAGAGAGTAGAAGGCAGGCAAGCCTATGGTGTGGCTAAGAATGACATATTTTGAGCGTAAACACTATCCCGTACACAAGAGTGAGAGTGTTGGTGAGGAATGTCCTTGAAAATGCTCACTTGTTCATTTTTGACCTATTTGATGATTTGCTTGGATTGGTTTATTTTCTTGAATCGTATGTGAACTGGATCATGCTCTATCTTATTTTTTTATCCTATGATGTGTTAACCTCTATTTGTGTTTTGAGTCGAGTCTTTTGAGTCTTTTCTGTTTTTCTATTGTTTGGGCAAACCATACACCATGCTTGAGGACAGGCATAACTTTAAGTGTGTGGGCATGACAAGCTCATATTTTGTGCTCTTATCATGTGTGTTTTAGGTCTAGATCAAGTCTATTTTAGTGTCTTTTATGTCTGTTTTGTGTCTGGGAGGACACTTGAGTTGGCAGGGCAAGGAAAGACTGGTGGTGGGCAAGACTGGAGTCAAAACATGCAAAAAGAGAAGGAACTGGCGATATGAGGCAATGATTATAGTAGCCGTGCTCGTGGCTCAAGCCACCGAGGGCATAAGTCCAAATCAAGATGAAGAGCTGCTCCACTTTCAGTGGTATGGTCAGCTTAGACGATTGTGTGTTTCACTCCAGAAGGCAAGGTGCAGGCTGTCGTGAGCAAGTGATGGCAGAGAGACTAGGGAAGGCAGAGTGTAGAGCTTGGGCAACGGCGCTGGCGTGTGAAGATGCAGCTGTTAGAGTCCTACAAGGAAACAAATTCCTTGCGGCACAAGATTGAGATCGATGTTTCCTACTTCGACAGCAGCACGTTTTAGAAAAAAAGGAATTCTTTCCAACCTTATCAATTGATCCTCACATGGAAACACCCGGCCCATTTTCTAGAAGGCCCGTTTGTGGGTTTGCCCTAGTTCTTGTACTCTATAAATACGTCCATGCATGCAAGGCGCAAGATATAATCTTTTACCGCATTCTACTTTCGAAACACTTTTATTTTCTGCAGTTTATATTCTTAGATACAATTTATGTTTATTGTTAAGTCCCATTAGGGCGAACATCTTTTGCTTATCGTATTAATTCAAGTATGTTTTTCTTTATCTCTTTTGCTTTTGTTATTTACTTTATGTCTAGCTAAACCTTAAAATCCAGGTTTAGAATAGATGATATGATGTATAACTTGTGAATCTTATGAGGTCTAAGTATTCTTGATAGTTTTATATAAGTGTGTTCCTGAGGCATTGGGCAACGATTCCAAAGAAGTTCGGTGGTCACAGGTCACTTGGAAGGCCAACGATCCCTGGGTACATACGGATTCCTACATCGCATGAGGGTTATCAAGTGCTGGTCGAGCTTACCTTATGTTCCTCGAGAGTAGCAAGAACGAGTTGTATGTCTTGGCCTAGACTTGCAAAGTTGTGTCAATGCTGGAGTAAGTCGAACGGAGATCCTTGATATCTCATGGTTCCGAAGTGGGCCCATCTAGAACCAAATGCTGCTTGACCAACATGCGCCTTATAAAGTGTTATGCTGGAAACTTTTGGGCAAGCAAGAGGATTGGCTAGGGTGTCCCTGTCTACCTGAACATAAGGATGGAGCTGGGCGGACTATGTAGCGTACGTGACGGCGTGACAATTGGGGACCCTGCTAGTTTTAGCCTATAACCACTGACACAATTACGCAACAAATATTCTTGAACCAATGATCGAGATAAAGTTATACTCATGGATTCGAAACCTAAATCTGGATTATTTTATTACTAATCTTTTTGCTTGTCAAGTTACAGATATTTACTTTTAACATATTGCCAAAGGTGATAGTGATAGTTGCCCAAGGCTAAAGTAGATAGATACACAATACAACCTTTTTGTGCCCCAACCAGAGATTATCGCGAGCAACTCCCTGTGGGATCGACCCTGTACTTGCCAACTAGCTGTTCCTAGGGGTAGGCATAAGAGTGAAATTCAAATTGTATTTTGTTGCAGCTTAAACGACGGCTGCGTCATGGATCTTTTGATCTGGTTAGTGAGCGAGATTCCAGATAAACTCGGATGAGCTCTTTTTTCTTTTGAACCAGCCCAAGCTTTGTTTTGAAGTTGAAAGCATCCTTTAGACGTCCCTCAGAAGTCTAAAGCTCAGAGAGTTCACGAAGCTTGAGATAATCGCCCAAAACGTAGTAGTCTCCAAGACTCACTGAGATGTACATGTAGAGGTCAACCAATGAGAAAAGTGTTTTGAGATGATTCCTCAATTCGGGATGTGGGGTCAAGGCTTTCTTGTAAGCAGCGAGATGGACCCTATTGAAAGATTGAGTGATGACTTTCTTTTCAGGTTCAGCTTCTGTCAGGAGAGGGAAGTCTTCAACTATGCTACTGAGTAGGAGAAAATTTAGTGAAGCATCTGGCTCTGTTGAAGTCTAATTTTTCTGAGAGACCTTATCAAAAATCAAGATGATTTTCAGTTTTGTGTTCCCTCCCTTCTCAACATCCGTCTCATTTGGTTTTTCTGTAGAGGTGGGTGCTTTCTTTTCATCTTTAAATGAATCATTTCTCTTCTTGCTGGCTAACATACTGACTGGCAGAGGCTGTTTATCCAGTTGAGCTTCATCATCAATTTGTGTTGTGCTTTCAAGGTCCTTCTTAGAGCTCTTAGATGTTGAGGAGGATGAGCTAGATGTAACAACACACTGATAATGAGCAGCAGATACAACTGCTAATTCATCCGTTGCAATGTGGTCAGTTTATACTTGATTAGTTTCAACTTGATCAGTCTTGCTTCCAGTGACTTCTGACTGGAAAAGCCTTCTTCGTTTGGTAACCAAAGGCACTACTAGAGATTTTTCATCTTGGTCATCTTCTTTAGTTGAGGCAATTGGAATTTCTGCCTTCTTCCTGGAGGATTTGTCTTCTTGGGTAAGGGAGCTTGTTCAGAATCTGCCTAAGAGTTAGTTCCCTTCTATCTGCGAGTCGACTGAGTTCTTGTCTAAGCTGCCAAACCTCTTTCTTTGCTTTGATTCGAGGGAGAATCACCTTTGTATGTCATCCTTATAACAAATTCAATTCTCTCTACAGAACTGGAGAGACAATCCTTGATGGTGATGGTCTCCTTGTCAACGTGGTTCCACTCCACTAGAATGCTCTATTTCTGTACTGCATATTGAATGATGCAGCTAGCCTTTATTACATACATGATTTTGCTCGTTGCAATACATCCATCCTTTTCCATTTCAATCTTCGATGCTTCAAAAAGAAAGAGGCTTTTCACATACACCTTCCAGTTCACCTTCTTCTGATTGACGATGGCCTTTGCAATCCTCATCTTGGGCTTGCTTACATCAACCTTTGCACCAGATAAGATGTAAACACAGTCGCCACAACATCATATAACAAACGTGTTTCTGGTTTGATTAGAGATCTTGGCATGCTTGCTTTGAACTTTCATCCATCCACAATGATACTTTGAATAAACTCTTCAACCTCTGAGTCGCTGATGTGAGAAATTGGTTGCCCTTCCGCTGGAAGATGAAATAATTCATCTAAGCAGTCATCCATATCAATGTTGATTCTTGGCCGATGAAACTTCCTTTTTCATCGCTGATGGATAGACAAACTTTTGTGATGAGTTTTCCCTATTCATTTTCTTTGAGATGGAAGAAAATTTCTGTGACTGCAGTAGGGAGAAAGAATTTTGGCTCCATTATGATCCATTTATTGAGTTCAGTAGAACGAAACTGATTCAGGACTTCCCTCAGAGTCTTATGTTATTTTTGAGCAAGGGATAGAATATTCTAAAAAACAATGACATCTCTTATGCTTAACAAATTGCTGACAATACCCAACACATCGGTGGAGATGGGATTGGGAGTTCGAAGATTTGCCATTGATGAGATAGATTTTTCTTTTGATGATTAGGGATAAAGAAAGGTTTGTTAGGAACGGTGATTTGCAGAGGAAATTTTGAAGAATTGTTTGTGAAATGGAATAAGGGTTTTGAGAATCCCTTTAGTATGAAGAAGAATAAAAGATCGACGATGAGGAAATATTCAAGCTCAAAAAGGATCTTCGGTGGAGATGGAGTGTTGTTTCGCATGATCATTGACATGGAAATATGGGGTAGATCATGGGTTAGCAGTGAGGAGCACTCACCCCTGAGGCGTGAATGGCCATGTCAGCTCACTCGCAGTCTCAAAAGCATAACCTAATGAATGAGACATGCTTTGCATTGAATTTTGCCGCTGGAGTTGTGATCAAAATGTGAGAAGATATTTCAATAATTTTCAAAACTCTCGCCCAAATAACTAAAGACATAAATGATCTTTAGATCTTCTCAGTTGATCTAAAACGCAACTTAATCAGCATACACTCAACTGACTCAAGTTCGTCTATTCAGTTGAGGTTTGATCGTGACATCTTCTATTGAACTGCTTCTCCGTTGACAATCTCAGTTCCCCCTTAAGTTGAGATTCCCTCTCAACTTGTGACTTCCATATTCTTCACATTCATAGATGAGTATGAATGTCCCAACAATGCATAACGACCCTACAGGATATTTTTTTCTTAGTTCATCCTGTTCCTACAGCCCATAGGACGAACTTCTGAACCAAGCTCAGTTGGATTCAGGTTTGGAAACAACTGTAGCTTTCTTAAAGACTCGAACTGAGTGATCAATTCAGTTCACTTTTTCTTCTCTATCCACATAGACTACTGACTGAAATTCCCTGGGAGTGCGTGCAGTCCAGTTAAGTGGTGGATATCTTTGTCTTTGAGGAGCTTGATTTCGACTCAACTGAGTTGGTCGATTCCTTCGTGGTGAGAACTATCTGGGAGATGATCCAAACTGTCAAGCTTCTTGAGCATACCCATACTGTGGATAACTAGGACCATTATACTGATCACCATAGTTTCCATGACCTTGATATGCCTGCCGGTAGTGATGAAGCAGTGGGAATGTCTGTTGATAAAAGTGAGGATTATCCCAGTTCGGATGCCTTCGACGATGATGCTGAGCTGAGTTGTTTGGCCTGCGCCTGGGCTGATTCTGCCTTGGCTGCGAAGGTCCTCATGCTTCTTTGGTTCTTCTAACTGAACCTTCTTTCTTTTATTCTTCACAGGAGTCTCAACAGTTTGAGGAATGACTGGAGTCTCTTAAACTGTGACTTCAACTGAGTTTGGTTGAACTTGATGTGCTTCAGTTGGTGATTGACTTGCCCTAACGAATTGCCCAATTTGAGTTCTAGTGTCCGTCTCAGGGTTATATCCAAGACCTTCTATACAGTTGGGAGGTTGTTGGTAATTGATCATGCTCTCTAGAGTTGCACTCGAGGCATGAACTGACACTATCTTCTCATGTGCAAACTTCAGCTTCATTTGCGACTGAGAGATGAATTCAGCCTGAGTCTTGGTCATATTGATCAAGTTGATGACTTGTTTGTTCATCAACTGAGCAACTTCTTTATGGAGTCTTGGATTTTTCTTCGCAAGCTTCTTTATATCTTGATCCTTCATGATCAGCTCATTGCTTATGTTGTCAAACTCTGCTTGGAGTTCTTTGCACTGTGTAACTTGAGTAGTGCACAATCTACTCAGATGTTCAACCTCATCCCAAGAAGGTTAAATATCTTCGTCTAATTATCCTGCACATTGGTTAGCAGAAGAGATAATATGAGAGAGATGGAAAGAAGAGTTTACCTTGTCAGTTGACTCTTCTGGCAATGCCATGAAGCATTGGTCTTTTCCTCTTGAGCTGGATGGGGAGTCAGCTTTCTCTACTTCTGACTCTATGAACACGTCGGTGTCATCGACGTCATCCTGAATGATCATGGCCTTGGTCTTCTCATTGCCTTTCCTCAAAGGCCATTTTTGTCCTTTTTGGAGAGATTAGGACAGTCAGCTTTGAAGTGTCCTGGCTTCCCGCATTCAAAGCAACATTCGCTTTGATTCCTTGAGGATGTTTCAATTGAGCTCTACATGCTTCTATTAATCCTCCTGTATCTCTTCGAGTTATTTGGTCATTTCCTCGACCTTTTTTTGAAGTTTAAACATCCTCGGTCGATCCCTAGTTGAGGAGTCAGCGGACCCTGAGGGTCTAGCAAACTTTGATCAACCTGAGTCAGCTCGAAGCACCACTAGCTTGGTCGCTAAGCTATGCTCAGTCTGTTCTGGTTTCTAAAGCTTGGTGTGCTTCAGTCAGAGGATATCATACTAATTCTCCTTGAGCATGGAGTATAGCTTCTCAGTTTTCATCGAACTGAGATCACTCCAATTTTATGGACGACTATGTAGACCGCCCAGTCTTTGCCTAACGCAGAGAGAACTTTCAAGTTCATCTCACACTGAGTGTATTTGCCCTTTCTGATACTCTCGAAGTCCATTATGATCCCTGTGAATCTCAGCTCCATCTTGTTGATGGACTCGTCGGTGAGCTGAGAGAAGTTCTCGTACTTCTGACAAGCCAAGGTGAATTTATTCTCCTTAATCTCATCGGAGCCTTCAAAGAGTGCAGCTAAGGCTTCCCACATATCTTTTGCTATGGAGCAATAGATAATCTTCGGTAGGTAGGTATTGAGTCCAAAAAATAGACCCAACATTCGATTAACACTGACAACACACATAGAAGGTAACCATGCTCTATCTGTCTTCGCAAATCTCGTTTATGTGATAACCAAGAGCTCAGAATCAGCTTGTGTCCCTCCTCGAATCCTACAAGAAGAAAGGGTCTGGAGGTTTTCCGGCGAACCCTCTCCGACGATCAAGTCAGAATGAGAAAGAGTGAGGAAGAGAGAGAGAGAGAGTGCGTGAGTAATGTGGTGTGTTGAGTGTTATAGTAAAAGTAGCAGAACCTGAGAGTAAATGTGAATGAGGTTGGGTATTTATAAGAGAAATGAATAGCTTGGAGAATAAGCTATATTCCCAGCTGTCTGTACTTACTCTAATACCACATGGCTGGATGTGATTGTATGTAGTGTCAGGCTGGCAGGAAAGGACACGGGAGACCTGATCGAGGATCAGGTCCAGGTCTTAGGTCCCAGGTCCAGGTCTCAGGTCTCAGGTCTCAGGTCTCTAACCGAGACCTGATAATTTTGTGCCACATTATCTACTCCCCCCTACTCTGACTGATTCTTCAACAAGAAGAAAGTCGGAGTAGTTGTTTCTAATTCGTGGAATCGCTCTTTATTTATTCTTTACTTCAAATCTTGCTTGAACCATTTACAAACTATGAGCCCTGATTTCTAAGACTCGTATCCTTTGGCTTATGTTCAAAGCTGTTTTACTAAGCACATGCTTGAGCTGATTTTATTCACCTTACCTTAAAGTTCATCTTTCAAATTACTCGCTTAAGCTTACTTCATTCAGCATGTTCGACAGCATGCCGAAAACTATTGCTCAATTCCAAAGTTTAGTTTTGCTAAATCTTATCCTTCAAATTCTGGACTCAGGTCTCCTCACGACCTTAACTTAGATTCAGAGTTCAGCTTCTCGCTGAACCTTAGTTCATCGGAATTTAACTCAAGCTATCTCTAAATTTCAGCTCTTGCTAATACCTAAACTTTACTTTTATGGATTAGCCTTTTATGAGTCTTGCTTCTAAATTTCATGGTACTCCATCACGATTAGGCCCACTTCTATGGGCTTAGGCCAAGTTGATGCTCGTGTTAACTCATGTTGCAGCTTAGGCTAATGGCTCGGTATGCGGCCACTCCTTATCTTGTAGAGGTTCATTTTATCATCAATTTTCACCAAAGCTTATCTATTAGGCATGGAACTCAAGTTTGAGTTCATTCTCACGTTCAACTTACTTACCCTCAATATTCAGAGTTCAACTCCCTTTCCAAAATGAGAACTCACACTCTCGCCGATTTCTTTCAAAATTTAGCTCTTGCTGACAGTTTATATCAATACTTAGAGTTCAGCTCACTGAAACTTACCTCTGAGAACTCAGGATCTTACCGAGTTCTCTCAAAGTTCAACTCTTGCTGACACCTGATTTGACTATTCATACTTCACCTCGTGCTGAAATTCACTTTTTTGACTGAGAGCTCAGGCGTCTGCCGAGTTTTCTTCAAAGTTCAGCTCCTGCTGATATTAGATTTCAGTATTCAAAGTTCAGCTCTTGTTGAAGCTAACTTCTTAGGCTAAGAGCTCAGCTCCTCCTTAGCTCATTCAAAGTTTAGCTCGCGCTGGAGCTTGACTATAATAAGTAGAGTATAGCTCTCGCTGGAGCTAACTTCTTAGGTTGAGAGCTCAGCTCTTACCTAGTTCATTCAAAGTTTAGCTCACACTGGAGCTTCTTCCATGGTCAGGAGCTTGGGCTTTTTCCGGTATCTCTCGAAGTTTAGCTCATGCTAATACTTTGATTTCGTTACTCAGAGCTTGGCTCGTGCTGGAGTTCGTATCTCAAACTGATAGCTAAGGTGCCCGCTGAGATCTTTCAAATCTCAGCTCACATTGGAGCTAGATTCATAGGCTAAGGGTTCAGGTTCATACCTAGTTTATTCCAAGTTCAGCTCACGCTGGAGCTTCTTCTATGGGCTGAGAACTCGGGCTCTTGTTGAGTTCTCTCAAAGTTTAACTCATGCCAAAATTTCATTTCAATTTCTAAATTTAGGTCTCTTCTTGATCATTTTTCACCTTCGGAGTTTGGCTCACACTACGCCCTTATTCATCAACTTTGTACTGAGCTGATGCTAAAGCTCTTCTTTTGATTTCTAGATTCAGGTCTCTTTTTGATCATTTTTCACCTTCGGAGTTTGGCTCACACTACGCCCTAATTCATCAATTTGTACTAAGCTGATGCTGAAGCTCTTCTTTCGATTTCTAGATTCAGGTCTCTTTTTGACCTTAATCCAAAATCCACAATTTAGCTCTCGTCGAACCTTCATTCAACTTTAAGCTCAACTCATTTTGAAAATCATCTTTTAAATTCTAAATGTAGGTCTCTTAATTCTCGACCTTATTCTCAAATCCGCAATTCAGCTCCCACTAAATCTTTTTCATTTAATTCTCATGATAAAGCTCACTTAAATTTCAGCTAGTGTAATGGTTAATATGAGTGATAGTGACAAAAATATCCAGGTCTCGTGGAGACCTGAATATTGCATAAAACCTTTCTGAAATGTTATGTCCAGGATTTCATCATATAAAGGGAGCTGAGATCTCTCCTAAGGATTTCAGCCCAGAGATCTGTTGGGAGGTCTCTCATTCAAATCTAGTCAGATATCTGCCTGAGGTCCCTCGCTTAGGGCTCTCTATCGGGCGAAGACCTGTCGAGCTCGCAGCACCGTAATTAATGACTATGCGGTACTGTCAGAAAGTACAGTCATATTATGGCCAATAGATCAGTGGAACGTGTAAAGTAAAAGGCAAAAAAGGAGCTGATAGCTATACAACTTCATTCACAAGAAAACACGGGTATATATTGAAAAATCTAACACACACAAAGATAATTCTTCAGACCCATTTTTCCTGTTACATTCATCTCTCAAAAGGAGCTCAGAACACTGACTTAATCTTCGGAGGTGGTTCGCCGGGAAAACTCCCCGGCCCTCCTTTTCTTGCAGAGTTACGTCGGGGTTCCTCCAGGGAAGACGATTCCGACCGTTGGAGCGAAGAAGAGCTGTCGAACAGGTTAAAGTCTTTCTTCACCTATTCATGTGTTCTGACTTTTTCATGATGTGTATTTTTGGACGCATCATCTGGCGTCGTCTGTGGGAAGCGGAATTTTGTCTCGAAATTTTGTTCCAAAACTCTTTTTGCGTGTCTGTTCAATAATGTTGAGTTTGAGTTTAAACTTGAAAAGAAAAGTGCCAAGAAGATGGGTCTGAGTATTTTTAGCAATTTGTATTCTTATCTGCAGAAATTTTTGTCATGTTTAAAAGTAAACGAGTTGAGTGATTTCAGAATTGTCGTATTTTAAACCTTCTCATGAATCTCGTTGTAATCTCTGGAACTTGTTGGTTTTCTGCGTTTCCGTAAGAATTCTCGTTTCATAGTATAGTCTGAAGCTGGTAATGGGACAAAAAGTAAGTAAAATTTTCTGATTGTATGGAAGAATTGTCCGAAAACATCTAATGTCGAAAAATAAATCCCATAAATCCTCACGATATGAGGGGATAGAGTGGATGGAAATATGAAGACTTCAGAGCAAGTCTCATAAAAACCCAGCGGAGTTTAGGTATAAATGTGTATGGAAAGGGGGTATGATGCAACATATTCCCTGAATTCCTTGAGACACACCCTCGAGACCTGATAACGGTCCTTCGAGAGGGGTATTGCAGACCTAATAACGGTCTCTTGAGACCTGACGATGGTCCTAGTGCTATCTTTTGACTGATAGCTGAAAATTCTGAAATACAGATCTAAGCATGGAGAATATATCGGTCCGAGACCGAGAATCCCCACCTGAAGGAGTGGTGCGCGATGATAGCTCCTCAGAAGAACGTACTGAGGAGGAGAACCAGAATGTGCTGAAAGAGGCTCCATCAAAGATAACTACCCCTCAGAAGGAAGGGGCCTCCAAATCGACCAGCCCTCGAAAAGAGGGAGGGTGCCGCAAGGGCTCAGAGGTTACGAGAGATGAACCTCAAATGCCTGCACAACAGCATGTCACCTACGCTATGTCCATGGATCAGCTCAATGCCATGGTGAAGCAAGTTGTGTCTAAGGCTTTGGCCCCGCTGGAGGGCCAAAGCAAAAAGTCAGCCAATACGGCAAAAGGCAAAACTAAGAAGGTACTGATGAGCCTTACAAGGTTTTGATAGCGATGAGATACCACTGAAATGGTTTAAATTACGTTAACGCAAAAGTAAATGCTCATGTCCTGAATGGTACTCTTTCCCTTGACAGGGGGGATCTGAGGAGGAAGGTCAGTATGAAAGTGATGGGTATGAGAGCCCTCAAACTGAATCAGAAAATGGTTAGTAATTGAATGGAGAAATCAGATATTGATAACATTTCTAAAGTGGTTTATTCACTAATGAAATTATGGTTACTTATTATTGCAATGAAATTTGCAGAGGACGATGCACAAGTTGCGAGACCTTAAGATGAGGGAGCTGCCGCTGAAATTGCAGCTCTCAAGTAGCAGTTAAAAGACCTTTAGAAGAAAGCCTCTTCGCCCAAGAAATCTCCTAAGAAGCTTGTTAAGACTACTAACAGCCAGTCCCCTTTCTCGAGAGATATCAGAGAAGATCAGCTGCCTCCGAACTTTAAGACATTGACATTGGAATATGATGGTTCCACTGACCCATATGAGCACATAATGAGGTTTGAGAATGGAGCAATACTCCACCAGTACACAGAAGGAGTGAAATGCAGGGTTTTCCTCACAACCTTGTCAAAAATAGCTCAACAATGGTTCTCTCAGCTACCACCTAATAGCATAGGTTCATTTGCTGAGTTCAAATCTATGTTCTTACATCAGTTTGCCAGCACGAGAAGGCATGTTAAGACCTCCTCCTCGCTCATGGCTTTGAGACAGAAACCTTCAGAGAGTTTGCGTCAATATGTGGGACGTTTCAACGCTGAAGCATTACAAGTACCACTAGCTTCTGACGATGTGAAGGTGCAGGCCTTAATACAGGGCTTATCTCCAGGATTGTTCTTTGATTCATTGAACAAGAAACCTCCATTGAATTTTGAGGAACTGCTGCATAGGGCAGATAAATATGTTAACCTAGAAGAGGCTCAGGAAGCTAGGAAAGCTAAAGAGGAATCTCTCAGACCTAAGCAAGAGACCTCAGAAAGAAGGTCATCCTCAGCAGCGAGAGCTGAGAAAGACAGAGGGGGGCAAAGGCCGAAGAAAGCTCCTGAACGGTTTGATCAATATACGCCTCTCAATGCATCTCTGGTAGAGGTTATGGAAGCGGCTGCTAAGTCTTCTCACTTCAAGTACCCCAGTACGCACAAGGAAGCTCCGCGTAACCCGAGATCTGAGCTGTTTTGCAAGTATCACAATGACTATGGTCATGATACTGACTCTTGTAGGCATCTGAAGGATGCTATTGAGCGACTGTTGAAGAAGGATGATACCTTGCTTCAATTTGTCAAAAAAGAAAGGGAAAAGGGCTACAAAAGACCTGGTAGGCACAGCACCTCATAATGATGCGCTGGTAATTAGTGCTGATATTGCTAATTGAAGAGTGGCACGAATCTTTGTGGATACAGGAAGCGCAGTGAATGTGCTCTTCTGGGATTGTTTTCAGAAGATGAAAATTAACGCTGATTTAGCGCCAGTGAACACAGCTTTGTACGGTTTCGCTGGGGGAGAGATACAGCCAAGGGGAGAGGTGACCCTCCAGGTAACACTTGGTAGCGGTGAGACCTCAAATACTCGTATGGTGAAGTTTCTAGTGGTGGATACGCCGTCAGCATACAACGTAATATTGGGAAGACCTACTTTGAATGATTTCCAGGTGGTGGTCTTCACCTACCACATGAAAATGAAATTCCCAGCTCTCAGAGAATGGCTGGTGGGTGAGGTCTCAGGTGGCCAAGAAGTGTCGAAAGAATCTTATGTAAAATCCATAAAGCATGCCAAACGAAACGTGAAAGGAGTCCCGGTGGTAGAACGCCCACTGCAAAACGAAAGTGCAAAGGTGAAAGGTATGGATGAAGACCTAGAGCCGAAAATGCAGCCAGTCGAAGAAGACCTGATGATGATAGAACTGTTTCCAGAAAAAATAGGCTTTACCACGAAGATGGGAAAGCAGATGACTGAGGAACAAAAGAGGTGATAATTAGATGCCTGAGGAAGAATGAAAATACCAAGAAAACGAAAATACCAAGAAATGTTGCAGATCTATTCGCATTTAGTCCAGAAGACATGAAAGGGGTAGACCCAGCTGTAGCTCTACATTATCTGAATGTGGACCCCAAAAAGAAACCAGTAAGACAGAAAAAGAGGTCCTTCGGGCCGGAGAAAGAGAAGGTAATCAGAGAGGAGATCAGACGACTGTTAGATGCTGGTCATATTGTTAGAATTCAGTACTCTGAATGGTTGTCAAATGCAGTAATGGTAGCTAAAAGCAATGGCAGCTGGAGGATGTGTATAGATTTTAGAGACCTGAATAAGGCATGCCCAAAAGACCACTACCCATTGCCTTGTATCGATCAGTTGGTTGATTCAAATTCGGGATGTGAGTTATTATCCATGCTTGACGCTTACCAGGGGTATCATCAGATACAGATGGCCCCTGAGGACGTGGTAAAGAAAGCTTTTGTAACCATATGTGGCACGTTCGCTTATATAAGAATGCCTTTTGGCCTGAAAAATGCCGGAGCTACTTATCAGAGAATGATGGATGCGATATTCGAAGACCAGATAGGGAGAATCCTGGAGGTATATGTAGACGATATACTTGTGAAGAGTTTGAAAGCAGACCACCATGCCAGAGACCTGGAGGAGGTCCTGACGGTGGTAAGAAAGTATGATCTGCGCCTGAACCCGACAAAGTGCACATTCGGGGTCAGATCAAGGAAATTCTTGGGGTATATGGTGACTCCTAGAGGAATTGAAGTGAATCAAGATAAAGTACGAACTGTACTGGAAATGGCCGCTCCCACCAATGTGAGGGAGGTGCAACGGCTGAATGGAAGAATCACTGCACTTAGCCGTTTCATATCTACTTCGGCGGAGAGAAGTTATCCGTTCTTCAAAGTGTTGAAGAAGGCTAGCAAATTTGAGTGGAGTGAGAGCTGCCAGAAAGCATTTGAAGAGCTGAAAGCTCATTTAGCAAGTTTGCCTGTATTGACTAAGCCTACTCCGGGGGAAACTCTGTACCTGTACATATCTGTTGGAGATCACTCTTTGAGTGCAGTCCTCATAAAGGAGGAGAGCTCCGTACAGAAGCCCATTTACTACATCAGCAAAGCTTTGCAAGGAGCTAAGTACAGATACTCAGAAGTGGAGAGAGCTGCTTTAGTTGTGATGACAGCAGCAAGGAGGTTGAGACTATACTTCCTAGCCCACAAGGTGGTGGTAAAAATTAATTTTCCCTTCAAACAGATATTGAGCAAACCAGATCTCTCAGGGAGGATGGTGAAGTGGAGTATTGAGCTGGGGGAGTACGAAGTGGAATTTGAGCCACGCATAGCCGTTAAGGCGCAAACCCTGGCAGATTTTATTCAGGAAACTACTCAGCCCATGCAATGGCCTGAATGGAAAGTCTTTGTTGATGGGTCGGTGACAATGGAAGGTTATGGTGCTGGAATCGTTGTAATAACACCGGATCGGAACAAACTTAGCTTTGCAATGAAGTTTGAATTTAAAGTTTCTAACAACGAAGCTGAGTACGAAGCGTTCGTTAGAAGGCTGGAGATGGCAGCTGAATTGGGAGCCCAGAAGGTGGTCATCCACTCTAATTCCCAGCTAGTGGTCCAGCAGGTCTTAGGAAATTATGAGATCAAAGAAGGAAGAATGATCAGGTATGTGGAGCAGATCAGAGACCTGAGTAAGCAATTTCAGCATCTAGAGGTGAAACAGATACCTCGAGACCTCAACGTGCAGGCAGATCGCCTTGCAAGGTTGGCCAGCTCTCTGAATGTGCTGGTTCTTGAAAAAGTGACATTGTTGAAAATGGCAAACAGTCGCATAGAATAGAGTGTTCATGAAATAGATGAGAGAAGCAATTGGAGAATGCCTATTCTACATTTCCTAAGAACAGGGAAAGTGTTAGAAGGCGAGAAAAGAGATAAGAAGAGAATCTATGCCAGGTACTGTTTGGTAGGAGGACACCTATTCAGGAAAGCTTACTCACAACCTTTGCTTAGGTGTGTAACAGAGGCAGAGGGCCTGCGGATATTAAAGAAGCACATCAAGGAATAGCGGGATGTCATACGGGATTCAGAGACCTGATCCGGCGAGTGCTGAGAGCTGGATACTATTGGCCCTCTTTGAAGAAGGATGCTGAGGCCTTTGTAAAAAAATGTGACAGATGCCAGAAGCATGGCCCATTAATCCATAGGCCTGCAGAAGAGCTGGAAGTTCAATGCGCAGAATGCCCGTTTGATAAATGGGGTATAGATCTTGTCGGCAAGCTTCCCATGGCAGCAGGGAAGAAATGCCACATTATTGTAGCGGTGGACTACTTTAGCAAGTGGGTTGAAGCTGAGCCCCTATCTTCAGTAACGGAGGAAAATATTATAAAGTTCATATGGAAAAACATTTGCTGCAGGTATGGCTTACCCAGAGTGCTGATTTCCGATAATGGGACGCAATTCTTTGGAAAAAGAACTCAGGCTTGGTGCAAAGCTAGAGGAATCGAGCAGAGATTCGCTGCTGTTGCTCACCCAGAAACTTGTGGGCAAGTTGAGGTCACTAATCGAACCATAGTGAATGGCATAAAGGCAAGGCTAGAAAAAGAGAGATCTCTATGGGTAGAGGAGCTAAGCTCAGTGTTATGGGCATATAGAACCGGGCAGAAAATAGCCACAGGGCAATCCCCTTTCTGTTTGGTGTATGGTGCTGATGCCGTTATGCCAATGGAAGTAAAGATTCCAACACATAGAATCCTGTCTTACAATGAGGACCTGAACAGAGAGCTGAGGGCTGAAAGCTTGGACCTGGTTGATGAGATACGTGAAGAAGCACACCAGCGAGCCCTGACCTACAAGGCCTGCGTGAAAGCTGCGTATGATCCAAAGGTAAAAACCAGGAGGTTTCAGGAAGGAGACCTGGTGCTCAAGAGGGTTGATGTGATGCACCCGGTGAGAAAGTTTGAACCAAATTGGGAGGGACTCTTTTTGGTCACCAAAGTGCTCCCCGGCGGAGCATATGAGCTTACCACACATGAATGATACGTGGAACCAAGGTCGTGGAATGTCAGCAACCTGAAGAAGTACTATGCATAGAAATATGTTATGGAAATTTTTTGCTTTTTAAGACGGGAGGAGATCCACGTGCCAGGTCTCATTCCCACCTTTTTTGATAGGATGCTTGCTTAGCTAGACACGTATTCCTGTAATGGTACGAAGAGAACTTGTCGCAAATAAATAAAGGCTGAGAAGTTTTGTTTATTTAATTTGCGTTTGTGTGCATGTATTGTCGTAGCATGATAAACAAAATTGTGAAATTGTAACGAAACAGTAATTACATCACATAGCAAGATGAAGTGAAGTACTTACTCTAAATGGTTTTTAGTAATGAGATGAAACCATCTAGAGTAGGGGGAGTAGGGGTGTACCTTACACCCATAGGGGGGACCCACAATACCCCATGAAAATACAAAATGAAGGAAATATGTAGATGAACAATAGCAAAATAGACAGAATATATTAACCTGCTGAGCAGGGAATACAGTGCTGGCAAAGCAAACAGAAATATGGAAATCGTTCAAACTCCAAAATACAAAAAGAAATTGTTTTAGTACAAAGCCAGATAAAAGTGTTGTTGGGAACATAAACCATGTAAGCAACTAAGCTAAAAAGTTGGTAGAATCATCATCAGGGTCAGCCCTCGCAGCATCAGCAGATTCATTTCTGGGGACATTCTCCAGCTCTCCTGATCCATCACCAAGGACTTGTGGGGTCCTACCGGTTGCAGGCGCATCTAAAAGAGGGAGATAGAAAATGAAATGTTAAGATAATAAAACTTAAAAATGAGTGCATGGAAGTAGAACAGAGCAGGGGATACCTAACAACTTGACAGTTGGGAGGAAGTCTTTTGGAAAGAAGTCATAGATGGGCTCAGGTAGGTCAGAAAAGATTGCCTGCAAGTCACAAGGGGCGATGAGGGCCTCAAATGCTTCCCGCATAACAGGAAGCCACCAAGTTGTTCCTAAAGGAGCAGGGGAAACACCCTTGAAGGAAGAAGGTGGAGGAAGGTGCTTCACGATCTGGTCTACGTCTATAGGCTCAGTAAAACCCAAGTTGTGGGCTTTAGCTAACATTGTCATGCCGCACCTCTTTGCAAGAAATGCAATGTCCTGTCGGATGGACAGCAAATATTCAGAAGAGGCTTGGAAAGACTCTAGAAGCCCTTGATGGAGGATTTGCAACACCTGCTGGCCCAGGGAAGTGCGGAGGATGTGGTGGCGGCAATGATGAACTCCTTCAGTATACCCCGACTGGTAAGAAAGATTGGAGGCTTGAAGAAGATTTCTGGCCTCCTCAAGTTCCTTACTAACTTGAAAAAGATGATTGTTGAGATTGGTGTTAGCACCACTGAGAGATGCATTCTCTTCGGATAAAACAGACACCTTCTCATGAGACATGAGAAGCTCATGATTCCTCCTTTTCAAATCATCATTGGCTAGAGAAAGCCTGCTACTTGTGTCCAAGATGTCGCGGTTCTGATGCTGCAAGTCCTCATTTGCTGTGGTTAGCTCTTGTAGCTGCACTTGACTGGCCGCCAACGCCTCCCTGAGTTTCTCCATCTCCTTCTCATGAGCAGCATTTTGAAATTGTAATAGGCGTCCATGAGAGCTGATCAGCTGTGATGTTATTAAAGAAAAGAAAGAGAAGCATAAGACAGATAAAAGTAAAGCCGCGGTGGTATTTGAGGATAGAATAATTTGTGAGAGCAAGGGTATAATGCTAATAATACCTGCACCAAATCATGGGCACTCTCTTCTTGAAGCTGATGTAGAGAAGGAGGTCTAATTTCAGCCTCTTCGTCTGAAAGAGGAATGGCTGCTAGCAACGAAAGGCACTCAGGAGGAGGTAACTTGCGAAGTGAGCTGGAGGTCTGGCCTCTGAAAGCATAACCGGATGAGTCGGTGCTTTTAGGAGGAAGGTTGCTAGAGAGAGGAGTGTGTTTTGACTTCTTGGCAGCACCGGGAGGAGATAGAGGAAAAGATGGCCTCTTAAGAGTGGTAGAAACGTCCACTCGAGCTTTTTCCTTGAGAGATGAGGAAGAGAGCTTAGTGGAAATAGCCTGGTTCTTGCTGAGGCCTTGAGAAGAAACATCTAGGCTGAGTGATCTAGTGGCTGTGGGCTTAATGATAACCCCCGAAGTCGTAGCAGGAGCTAGCTGTGGTTGTGTAGATGCTGCGGCAGGAGAGAAAGCTTGATGAAGGGGACGAGAAGTATGGTGATCTTGAGATTCCAGTAGTGCTTGCTCTTCCAACAGAATGGCAAAGTCAAAATCTTTGTCATCAGGAAGTTTCACATCCTGAATCCAGCTTGTGCCTGCACCAAGCAAGGTGTGAAGAATGAAATTCATATTAGTAAGGCTAGAAAAACAAAAAAGGGAAAGATGAAAGGATAGCTGAAACCCACCCTCGATGGAAAAGGAATGACCTCCTCGAGGTGCCAACCCGAAGAAGGAAAGAACACTAGGATTAGTCAAGAAGAAATTGAATGGGAAAGGCTCGAGCTATGCCCTTTGAGACAACAGTGATAACACTTTGAGGTTAATATCGGAGATACTTGTAACAGCAGGACGGGGTTGCTTCAAGCGAAGTGTGTGCCATTGGGGATAAACAAAAGGCCAATAACCCTACTTGGGAGTGACAATGAAGTATTTATCCTTCCACTCTTTGCCCGTTGTATGGGGTACACAGATATACCGAGCGGGACCTTTGGGCCTAGCACTAGCATAATAAAAGGCACCATGGGGTTTCACATCGTATACCGTTTGAAAAAGAGAAGGGGTCGGGACTCCCCCATTACCACGAAGTAGAATGAAGAAGGTCAACAAAATTTTGACAAAGGAAGGACGAAGCTGATTGGGCCACAAGCCATTCAAGTCACAAACTTGAGTCACAAAGTCGGGAAGGGGAAACCTTAAGCCTGACTCTACCTGCTGGTACCAAAATGCTACCGAGGGATATTCTAAAAGCTGGGGACGGTCATGCTCTCTAGCATACTAATGTCAAATAGCTCATCACAATTTAACATCGACTTCATTAATGCTAGTTCTGTAGGAGTTAGAGAGGATTCACCTGATATAGCGTCCGGAGCCATAACTGGGGGCGCAGAAATGCCCGCTGAAGGAAGAGAGGAGTCTGTCTCTTTAACCCCCTGACTAGAAGAGGGTGAACCTTCGGTCAAGATAATAACTTCGTCTGCATTAGAGGGGGGGCCGCGCTGGAAGGGATTTGAACAGCTATTCGCCAAGAACGGCAAGCACCAACCTTCTTCTTTCTAGCTTGAGTGCGAGCGGATGTATTTGATTGAGAATCTTTAGGTGAAGAGGGTGGAGGCTGAATGTTAGACCCCCGAAGCCCGTGTTGGTCGGAGGTGGTATGTTCCTCAGAATGGGAAGAAGTTTGCGCCATGATGAAGATTGTGGTAAAAAAATTGGAAGAAATGACTAAAGTAAAAGAGGATAAAGATAAAACCCTGATATGAGAGAGAGAAATAGAACGGTTGAATAAAGTAGGGAAGTTGCAGAGTTTTCCCCCCAATTTGTCATTTAATAAAATAATGGCCCTCAGAGACCTGATTTGAAAAATTGAAGTGATTAAGTGCTTACAAAGAAAGACCAGGCCCTTAAAGGTAGGCCCCTGCGGCGTCAGTTGTATTAAGACTTTTACTCTGAATTTCTCAAAAGAAGACCCTCCGAAATGCAGAGTAGGGGGGAGTAGATGATAGTGACAAAAATATCTAGGTCTCGTGGAGACCTGAATATTGCATAAAACCTTTCTGAAATGTTATGTCCAGGATCTGATCATATAAAGGGAGCTGAGATCTCTCCTAAGGATTTCAGCCCAGAGATCTGTTGGGAGGTCTCTCATTCAAATCTAGTCAGATATCTGCCTGAGGTCCCTCGCTTAGGGCTCTCTATCGGGCGAAGACCTGTCGAGCTCGCAGCACCGTAATTAATGACTATGCGGTACTGTCAGAAAGTACAGTCATATTATGGCCAATAGAACAGTGGAACGTGTAAAGTAAAAGGCAAAAAAGGAGCTGATAGCTATACAACTTCATTCACAAGAAAACACGGGTATATATTGAAAAATCTAACACACACAAAGATAATTCTTCAGACCCATTTTTCCTATTACATTCATCTCTCAAAAGGAGCTCAGAACACTGACTTAATCTTCGGAGGTGGTTCGCCGGGAAAACTCCCCGGCCCTCCTTTTCTTGCAGAGTTACGTCGGGGTTCCTCCAGGGAAGACGATTCCGACCGTTGGAACGAAGAAGAGCTGTCGAACAGGTTAAAGTCTTTCTTCACCTATTCATGTGTTCTGACTTTTTCATGATGTGTATTTTTGGACGCATCAATGAGAGTAGTTACTTTTTGAGTTTCACTCTCTATGAGCAATATGTCATTCATTCTCCGGACTTGTCTTTATGAAATTCATCTTTCAAATTTTTCAATTCAGGCCAGGACTTTATATCTCAATCGACGAATATTGGCTCTTGTAAAAGTTCATTTTAGCCACGCTTGAGTTAGCTTTTACTGAAGCTTGTCCCTCATATTTTCACTTCTCATTTAATTTTTACTTCTTTAGTATTTAGCTCAATTATTGCTGAAGCTTATCTTTGAATTCCGAATTCAAGTCTCATCTTGACTTTATTCCACGTTCACAATTCAGTTATCATTGATTCTCATTTCATCCAATATTTAGCTCAACTACTGTTGCAGCTCACCTTTCAAATTCTGGATTCAGGTTGCTTCAGAACTTTAATTTAAATTTCAAATTCAGATCTCGCTGGATTTTACTTCACTTGATTTTTACCTCAGTTCATTTTACAAATTCTATATTCAGGTCTCTTCGTGACCTTAATCCAAATTCAGGTTGAGCTCTCGCTGAATATTATTTCAAACCTCAGCTAATACTGAAGTTCTTCTTACAAATTATGGATTCAAGTCTCTTTCTGACCTTAATCCATATTGAGGATTGACCTCTTGCTGAAGTTAATTTCTCAAGCTGAGGACTCAAGCTTCTGTTGAGTTCTTGTGAGGTTCATCTCTAGCAGCAAGGTACTTACTTGTATCTGCGCACACTATACTTTTTTTCTTACCACGATTCTAAATTCGATAGTAGTTATTTTTCAAAAAAAATTATTTTCATGAGGTATTTTGGACACCCCGTAGGGGTGTAGGGTACACCCCTACTCCTCCTACACCGAGTGACTGGAGCTCTCTCTCTTGTCATTCGGAGTAAAATTAGTTTCACATATATTCATCAACATTTGTCTTGCCGTATAGCTGATGACTTAAAGTCAAATTGCTGAAACAATGAGCCACCATGGGCTAAGAGAGCAACATCATTCTCGAATTATTGAAAGTATTGTGGAGAGTGCACAATTTGGTCATGACACCCTCGGCAAGTATGCGCTCGAGAGCTCTCTTCAGCACTCGAGATTTTTTTTTAATCGTGAAGTAATCACGTCTCCTAGTCTCTCAGGTGCTTTGAGGGAGTTGTTTTACAGTGAGTGATCATGTAACATGCCAACTGCTGCAATTCCTGTAGGCTAACGGCTCATCGCGAAGTAGTCGCGCATTCTACTCTCTCATACGCTTCAAGCTAGGTGAGAGGCTCGTAATTTATCATGGGTAATTATTTAACATGCTCTCTCTTGTGATTCGTGCAAGCTGAGAGGCTTTTCAATGTGAGTAATCACATAACATGCTCTTTGTTGCGATTCGTGCAAGCTAAGAGGCTTTTCAATGTGAGTAATCACATAACATGCTCTTTGTTGCGATTCATTCAAGCTAAGAGGCTTTTGAATTTGAGTAATCACATAACATGCTCTTTCATGTACTTCTGACGAGAGACCTGATTTTCAATGCGAGTGATCATGTATCACACTCTCTCCTTCACACATGCTTTGAATGGACTCGTTCATATTTAAAAATTAAAATATGTTCAATCAATGGAGTAGATAACAAAATTCATCATTCAAATCATCTAGAAAAATCAATCATCTTGAATTTATTATTCCGATTGACTTCATTCTTAAGTTGATACTCAGAGTAAGGTTGGTTTTACATTCACTTCGTAGGAGCTTGAGCTTGTCACGCAATAGATGTGAGGCCTGGAGCTCAAGTTGCTGGAGCAACAGCCCCTCACACTTTCGGCTGCGGTTGCCGAGGTTTTATTGGTAGGTCTCTACTATCATCAGGATCTCTTTATGACCCCTGGGTTCGTCTCTGATACTTAGTTTCTAAGTTTACTTCTGATTGCTGCTATCTGCAAAAGATGTTAGTACTTTCTGGGAATCGAAGTAATCCTTTACAATTTCTGCCTATACTTTATCAAATGTTAAGAACAACTCTTAGCATGCTAATTGCGCAAAGGCATGAATAGCACAATCATTCTCAAATAATTGAGTGAGTTGTCGAAACACATGTGCTCGTATTATTCTTCATTTTCCAATTGAAGATTTCCATAATCATAAAAGCATCAAGTGCAGTCATCACAAAAAGTCGAAAAAAGAGAACAACTTCTAGAGTAAAAAAGCAGACATCCACCAACTTACTGCTAAATATATTATGAAAGTTCATTCCATAAGCATTTCATCACATTAACCATAGCTCTACTATTAACTCTTGCAAAAAATCATGGACTCAACCTTTTTAATGAACATGTATCCTTCTCACATGGCTCTGTGCACTCATTCTAATCAAGTATAGACTTTAATAATTTTACGTGCAACCTCCAAGTTCATTTTCTTTCACTTAGTATCATAGTCGAGTATGCATTCATGTAAATGAGTGATAACTCCAAAAAGGTTATACTAAATAACGCATCAGTGATATTCCTATCGACGTATTAGTATATTCCAAAAGCATAAGCACATAACATGATAACCAAACTGATGTGGCCAAAAATACACATCATGTAAAATCAGAACAAATGAGTAAATGAAGTTCAACACTCGCTGATGTATCCAGAAATAGTGTGTCGTAATGAACGATAATAGTAAAGGCAATGAACCCAATAGTTACCTAATTAGTATTCTTCTTCTTCTTCACACGAAGGATTGGCTGCCCGAAGAGGTTGATGTGGAGCCGAGATCGACGAGGCGGACGTGCCCGACCAACCCGACTAGACGAATGAAAGCTCCCAAGAGCCTCCGTCCGAGTGCCGGACCAACCCGACAAGGAGGTGCACAACGAGTTCTATTTGCGGCTGCTCCATCTCGTGTAATTGAAGTTTATTAATATGTGCCATATTTCATTTTGTGGCAGCCCATTAACACAATTTTAAAAATTTATGGGCCAAAAGTCATTTTCTATTAGATTGCTCATGGAAGAATGGAAAAATCGGCCCAATTGATTATTCAAAAGTCAATCTTGGAACAAATGGAATGGTCCATGATCAGCGTGACACTCGTATGGCCGGGTTTTCTCGCATTTTTCTTCCACGTGACATTAATCAATAACTCTCCACATAGAAATACTTCTAACTACAGAGTGGGGGACAAACTGTAGTGGATAAATTTTGTATTTATAGTCTAGGCCCAATTAACTTACTGGATAGGCTGGACGAGCCATACAAGACAAACGAGTTGGCCCAATAGCTATTTAATTAAATTCAAACTCTTAGTTGGGCCGTAGAAGCTATCTTTAAAACCCATGATCCACCACGTCAGTCATGACGGTTGATATGACTTAACAAATCGATCTGCTACAAGGGCTTGGACTAAGTCAAGATAAGGTAGATCCATGAAAGTAGAAACTGACGTGACAGACGTTAGCTAACGGATAAGGCTAACAGAGAGAAACCCTAAGGGGTATTGACAGCTCTATATAAACAACGTTACTAGGTCAAGCAAGAGCATCTGGACTCTCGTATTCTCATACTCTCATTCTTTAAACTCTCAGCGCTAACTACACTTACTCAATCTTCTGATAGCCTTCTCTATCGGTCTCAAGACCGCTGGAGTTGCCCGACACGCCCGCTACACTCCTATTGTGTAATACCCTAACTTTCTTAAGCTTAATTAATTGTTCTAAATGTGTCTAAATATGCTTAAGTGCATGTTAATTGTCATTATAAGTGATTATGAGTGAGATCATGCGATAAATTCTTTTTTCAAAAATAAACTTGTATGAAATTACCAAAATGCCCCTGAAGGACAAAAATAATTTTTTTCTCGTTTCGAAGATTCGAAACGAAGACCTGAAGAATTAACTTAATAATGAGAAATAGGGTATGGGTATGAATTTCTGAAATTTCTTAAAGCGTTGACTTTTTTGGTGGATAGTAACTTTGACCGAGAGTCAACCATTAGTCAACTATCTTCGAATTTCGTCTAATTAGTGTCATTGTAATCTAGAATTTATTTTAAGACCAATTATACAAGTTTGAGAATTTTCTGAGTTCGTTTGAATTGAGTTTGGATTTTATATTTATAGAAACAAAATGAATAGTAACTTTTTTCGTTTTCATCGTTATTCGGAATTTGTACCTGAAACTTGGGCTTTTCCGAATCTAGAAATTATTTTATGACTAATGACGCAAGTTAGATTGAAATCCGATGTCTCGAAAGCGCCGAGGAGAAGTTTATAAGTTTTAGAATAAAGAGGGATGTTTTGTACCGATTAAAATATTTTCTTCCGGGAATTTTTACCCCACTTGAATTACTTTTGTTCCAAGCAATTCATCCTCATCTAGAATTCTCTCTATCATCCTATTTATCGTTACCCACTCTCGGCTAACATACATGAGAAACGCACTCTCATTTCTCTCTCTCACGCTACACACACCTCTCTCTCTCTCTGCATCATCTCTCTCTTTCTTTTTTCTCCATAACCATGGTTGCCGAACCTGCAACACCACCATAGTCATCCATATTCTTCCATTAATATCAAGGAAAGGATGCTAAGATGCTAGGAAACAAGTAAACATAATCAAAGCTTGGAAATCAAGTAAGAATTTCCATATTTTCTCTCTTTTTCCAGTTCATGGCAGCCAAGCTCTTCTCCTCTATTAAACCTTCAAATTTTCTTCAAATCAAGGCAAGTAAGGAAGCTAGAGTTGCGAGGAATAGAGTAGAGAATCACCGGACTTCTAATCTAGTAAGAATTCCAATCTCTAAGCTTTAGAACCCTATGTCTATTCTTCCATATTGTTCTAGCTTAAGAGTTTAGAAAGAAAATTTATGATTCTCGCATCCTAAATTATGAGATCATGATCTAGCATGTATTCCATGAAAAGAAATAAGAAAAACAATCCATGATGAATATATATATATGTGTGTACCGTAAATTTGAAGAAAAACAGGGAAATTTTGTATCTTGATTCCTATCTTGATTTTAATGGTTTATATGTGTTCTATGAATTTTTCTAAGTCTATTAGAATGAGCTATGAAGGAAAATAAACTATATATGTGAGAGTTCTATGGTGATTGATGGTTTGAGTATAAAAATAGGGATTTTATTTATTATGATCTATTTGATTAAATTGATGTTATACATGAGCTCTATGAATATTTCTAAGCATGATTGAATGAACAAATGAAAGAAATAAGTTTTATATTTGAAAAAGTGAAGTTGGAAAAGATGATGAATAGTAAAAATGGGTGGATATGATATATGGGTCTTATGATCAAATTGAAGATGTATATTATCAATTCAAGTTATAAGAAGCATGAATATGTGATTAGATTGAAAGAAAGAATTTAATTGCTCAAAATTTATTAATGCCAAAAATTTTAGTTTAAAAATTAAGATTGTTGGGAAATTATAAAGGTTTCGAAATATGCCTAAAACCCAACTGACCCTGACCGAGTAGATGTTTGCCTTTAGTTTATTTAGCTAGAGCTCACTATTTGAGCATAGGGATTTTATCTTTACAAGAGTCAAGTAGAAGAAGTCAGCCAGACAAGAGAATGAGGTTCGTAAAGAACTCAACTGAGGCTCAAACTCAGTTGAGGCCTAGACTCAACTGAGGGATCACACTCAATTGAGACTCAAGGTCAGTTGGGACATCAACCCCAACTGAAGCACGGTCTCAGTTGGACAGCAGCACAATTGACTCCACAACTGAACCACGTAACTGAAGGTATACAGTTATCGTCAAGAGAAGTTGTGTCCAAAGTCAAGACGTCTTGAAGCGGAGAAGAGAAGACGCGGAAGACGGAAGAGCTGCAGTCCAGTTTGTGAATTTACTCGGGAGCACAATTCAGCTGGAAAACTTACCATAAATGGACCAACAACAGCGACGTGCAAAAAGCATGGTCGTAGGTACCATTTCTGGAAAAGTTACCAGTAAATCACGTGGAGTGCCATACTTTTGGTAGAGGTCAAACGGCTTTTTCCAACAACTGGCTTTGACCTTCCTCTATAAATAGTGGTCTCCACAACAAGGCTAAAATGGGGGTTTTTGATACAAGTAGAGAAAAGGCACTCCTGAGTGCCGAGAGACAACACAAAGAGTGAAGCGACGCAAGCAGCTTTTCACCTCTCTCTCTCTCCAAGCAAGAAGACCGGCGAAGAAGGAGTAGAGTGATTTCTCTCCTCTTCCCCTTAGTCTCTTAGAAGTTCCCCTTCTTAATTGAGGCTAGCGACCTGGTCCTTGTTTGTTTTGTATTCCCTCAGGACTCTGTCTCAAAGAGATTGAGTTCTTAGCCTTGGGTTGAAGCCTCCACTCCCCTAAAGTGTTGAGGATTTTTTATTGGACTCTCCCCCCTAAAGTCTAAACCCAGGTCTAACTTTGAACACATAATCAAAGTCCAGTTGGAACCTGGAATCCAAGAGTTTGTCCTTTAGAATTAGGAATCTAAGACAGGCTGAACACTTTTCCCGAAAAAGTGTTGAGAGGTCTTGTTCGAACCCGAAATCGAACTGGTATGGTCCCTTAGAACCAGGAATCTAAGAAAGGCTGAACACTTGCCTGAAAAAGTGTTGAACGGTCTTGTTCGAACCCGAAAAAGAACTAATTAGGTTTGATTGGAACCCGGAATCCAAGTGGGCAGTTGGTGAAGCACGCGTTAGCTTACCTAGTGGATTGCTATCCCGAAAAGGAAGTCGTGGACGCAGGAAGTCGATCTCCAAACTACGTTAAAATATTTTGTGCTTACTTTCTGTAACTTTACATTCTGTATATTAATTGATGTACCTAACCATCTGGATCTAACATATGCATTGCATTAACTTGGGAATTTAACCTTCCCCTTTTACTAAGGTTTCAGTTATTGTAACGAGCTTATCTTCCACCATTTTCCGCATTGCATTACTGTTTAAAACCTCAGTTGGTGCAAACAGCTGAACTTCAGGCATAGGAGTCAGCTGAGCTACCAACTGTGTGATTGGCTCCAACTGAGCAACTCAGTTGTAGAGCTACTCTAACTGTCTCTTCCAGTTGTGAGTAAACTTGCCTGAGCAGTATTTCTCAGTGAAAAACGTTAAGCAAAACAAAAATTGCTAATGGTGTATTCTCTCTCCCCCTCCCATACACCAGTTACTCGTTACCGGGACCATCAAGTGGTATCAGAGCAGTGGTTCAAAAGACTGTTGTTTCTGATTCACAAGGTGTGAGTTGAGTATATCTTTCAGTGGTCAACTGAACAAATCTTTTATGAAATCTATTAGTGCATTCTGCTTCATATATTTTTGTTTATCTCTTGTAGTGTGCAGGAAAGATGAACCCGGCACTGCTGGGAAGCATGCCAGAGTTCTCCGTGGATGATTATACCATGGGGAGATTTCGCCTTAAAATAGTTTTGACTGCAAGACATCACATGATGTGGGAAACCATTGAAATTTGTCCCATCCAGGTGACTCAGTCAGTGCTGGTGACTCCCGTTGCTCCAGGGAAAGGAGAGATGTTGAAGGAGGAACCCAAAGGCGTCCACCAGTACACCAAGGAAGAAAGAGACATCACACAACTAGATGACGTCACTAAGAGCGCCATCTGTTCCACAGTTGGCAAAGCCTACTTGCCGAAGATTATTAATTGCCTCAAGGCAAAAAGATATGTGGGAGTCCTTAGCTGCACTCTATGAGGGCTCTGACGAGATTAAGGAGAACAAGTTCACCATAACTTATTAGAAGTTCGAAAACTTCTCTCAGCTTTCTGGGGAATCCATCGACAAGATGGAGCTGAGACTCACAGAGGTCCTTATGCACATTGAGAGTATTAGAAAAGGCAAATACTCTCAGTGTGATATGAACCTCAAGGTTGTCTCCGCGCTAGGCGAAGACTGGACAATCTATAAAGTCGTCCATCAAAATCGGAGTGACCTCAGTTTGTTTTCAACTGAGAATTTGTTCTCCATGCTCAAGTAAATGAGTATGATATCCTCCGACTGAAGCCTTGCAAGCTTCATAACAGAACAGACCGAGGAAGGCTCAGCTGCGAAGTCCATGGCGCTTCGAGCTGAATCGGACAGGTCCAAGTTTGCCCGACCCTCACGATCCGCTGACTCCTCAGCTAGAATTCGATTGAGCAGGTCGGAATTCGAGAAGAGGGTCTAAGAGTTGACCAATCAACTCGAGAAGATGAACTCCAAAATGAACAAGTACAGGAGGATCAACCTGAGCAGGCGACAGTCAACCGACCCATCCTCAAAGATTCAAAGCAAAGGCTGCTTTGAGTGCAGAAAGTCAGGACACTTCAACACCAACTGTCTTGACCTCTCCATGAAGGATAAGGAAGCCCTCCGACGAAAAGCCAAGAAGAAATCCAAAAAAGCATTACCCAGTTCAAGTAAACGAATATACAAGCTCCAGATACCATCTGGTTCAGGAAGCTCTCTGATATCAATGAGATCCCCTAGCCACATCACGCAGCCACTGCCCCTGTTATCAGCTAGGTACAGTTGCAGTTTATCAATTCGACGAAAACACCAACATATCGGGGTGTTCTACCTCTCTGACTCTAACCCATACTTATTAAACTACCATGTTATGTAACAGAATGGATAGAATGACCAACTTCGCCTAAGGATCCTAGAAATTAACATACAAGAGTAATTTCTCAAGATCGAGATACATCATTATCACACAACCTACAGGAACATCCAATTGCTGATGCATTTCTCAAGCTAAATCAACACGCAATCGACCTCCAATTTCATAATTACGCAGCTAGACTAAGTTTTGATTAGTGACATACTGCAAACATTGAGATTGAATTTCACACATGGGAACAGATGGTATTAATAAAACAAAATCAATAAAAAAAATACGTGAAAAACGAAACACAAAATGTCAGGTTGTACAGTGACACATCTAGAATCTCATTCTAGCTGCCCACTAGCCTATAATGAGGACTTAAGGCATTACACAAGGGGAGTGCATTTACCTGTGTGCAAGAAATAAAGAACGTAGTATATTGATTTCATAGGAGTAATCAACTTACAAATAGGACTTCTAGCATCACGATCTTCAGTGAGATCCAGCACTCAGAAATTGATCTATCTATAGCAGGACCGGAAAGTACACTCTTACAAGCAAAAATCCGATTTCGGCTTTGTCCCTGGTATTTGACAAAATAACGAAAGTCGAGCACAAAATCAAAGAGAAAACCACGAAAAAAAGGTTGTAAAGAAGAGGACAAAAAGTTCGATTAAAAAATGTAAATGCATCATTTAATAGTGCAGTAATTTCATAACTTGAGCCATAAATAACCATGAATTGTCAACTGAAAAGTTACCATGAGCGTCTCAATCCAACCCCAAATAAGAAAATTTAAGCAACAACATCATCAACAATGAAACAAATTCCCCAAAACCCTACTTCAAAAATTGCGAAATTGAACCAACAAACTCACATTATACGTAAAGTCAGGCTTCTCCGACTGACTCAGAAGCGAAATACTGGAGTCAGATTCGGGCAGAAGGACGTCGACGAGGGTATTGGAGTGTCGGTGCAGGGCTACGGAGGCAGACGGCTTGAGTAGCTCGAAGCAGACAGCGCCGTCAATTGAACGGAAGGAGCAACAAATGGTGTAGAAGGGGAAGCAGCTGATCGGAAGAAGGTTCCCTAGTTTGGAGGAAGGAGAGGGGCGAGTTTATGGAGGAAAGGAGGTATACAAATTTTTATTTTTTTATTTTTTTTGTTGGTTTAAACCTGTGTCGGGTTTTTGGATCGGGTACCGAGTCAGGCGCAGGTTAATGGGCCGAGTATTGTACGGTGCAACATTTACACTAGAGTTTTTGTCTTATTCTGAAATGCCTTATCAACTTTTTGTATAAATGTAGTAAATGATCGGTGTAATAATTGAATATTTTTAGTTACATTGGCTAAAAAAGTGTCACAAAATTAATGTAGTAATAAGTCATTTTTCTAATTGTGAGCACCCTCGGTGAACCAGCCGGAAAATTCGTTGCAATAGGTTCGGTATGCTTTTAAATATCAATTGATTAATATGTCCATCCCTAATTGTATTGTAGATGGGGCGGGGCTTCTTGTAAAACCTTATGTTGTAGTAATAATTTTTCGTTTATCCAAAAAAATAGCAGGTATATATGTCTCACTAATTTGTTGGAGAAGAGGACACATTAATTCCGTGATCAAATAAGTTGCATAACCAAAATAACTAAAAGAAATATTACATAAATCCAGAGAAGCAACATAGAGAATTACAATAATCCCAAGTAAAATATTACTAGTAGTAGCATCCCAAGTTCACAAACAGAACAAACCAGAGATCCACACATACTTTCACATTTACACACACTCAATCGCTCTTTCTTTTTTATTTTATTCTCATATTTGCATCCCACTGGCACTAGTCATCCAGAAACGCCTGCAATTAAACCAAGAGAGAGAAAATCAAACCTAAATCCAGAGAGAGAAGAGAGAGAGACCGATCTAGAGAGAAAAACGTACGAAATCAATCGCTGTCGCTACTGCTGCTGCTGTGGCCGTCTTTGTGGTGGCCGTGCTCGCCTTTCTTCTTGTCCTTCTTCTTCTTCTTGCCGTCGACGCCGCCGTGGTGCTCCTTGCTGCCGTCGCCGCCGCTAATCTTGTCTTTGATCTTGTCCATCATGCCCTCCTTGTGCTCGGCATCGTGCTTCTTTTCGTGGTCTACCGATCCGTAGCCGTGTTCGGCCTGCTTGTTGTGTTCTCCACCGTAGCCGTGCTCGGCCTTTTGGTGCGACTCTCCCGATCCGTAGCCGTGTTCGGGCTTCTTCTGCACCTCCTCCTTCTTGCCTCCCATGCCTAGCTTCTCTTCGATCTTGTGGATGATTCCTGCCATTTCTCTCTCTTAAATCTCTCTCGTGTTTTTGTTGAAGTAAAAGGTATTGAATGAGCTAGTGAATTTGATGAAATGGAATGGGTTAGGGCTCCCCAATTTATAGAGACTATGAGAAAGGAGTATAATTTTTTATTATTTTAATAATATATGGATAACATTTGGATTAGGTTAGTGGGACCCATTGACCCACGCTATGGGCATTAATGGTCGGTGTGTGTTACCCATCCCCGAATCAATCAATTTCCCTTTTAAATCTTTCCTACCAAGTTTCGCAGCATTGACTAGTCAAGGGATTATTTCAAAATTTCCTCAATTAATTATGTACATGCAAATTAATTTTCCTAAGCCACGAAGATAATAAAAATAGTACTCATAAAGTCCATTAAGAAATTAATGATTTCCTGATGAATAATTTAGTGTAGTTAGAAAAAAGAAATTGGGGTAGTTTAGAGGATTGGTGTTATTATCAATCAACAGGCAAAATCAAATAACTACCATTTATGATATTTTTAATTTTGATTTTTGGAAAAAAAAAATTATTCTAGAGGCTTGATCTCGAATAAACCAAATACTTTGAAAGCTTTGATTGCGAAATCAAAGATTAAACCGAACTAGTGCTGTTATAGTAGAGGATCTAATTTCTGAATGGGACTTGCGACAAATGTCCATAATCGATTTGAAGAACTGAAAATATCTACCAATTGGAAATTAACAGATGTAATTTATTTATTTCATTTTATCCTTTCTGGGTGAGAGGCGAATAATATAAAGGTGATTGTTCGTCTTTTTGTGAGACGAGTGAAAAGCATGACATTTGATATTTTGCTGCTTTCTTGGCTTGGATGAGGGGAATCACAATTTGGGCCCACATTTGTTAAAGAAGTTGTTACCGACATTGCGAGTAATTTCACCCTGCTGTTGGTTCCACCTCTTTACCATAGACCTCTACTCCACACCACTCCAGATGCTTGTGAATATGGGAGCAAATTTTTAGACCGGACATTTAGATTTCAATTTTTTTTTTAATTTCCTTTTGGTTTCAAATTCTTTTCTTTTTCTTGAGATAGAGTTCGATATAGACATAATTATTTTTTAAATAAAGTTAACGGAAAGTTGTACACCTAGTGCAAAGTTTGATAACATCACGAAAGTTGAAAAACAAAAATAATTAATCAAATACTATCTCTGTCCCGTTCATTTTGTCTCTCTTTTTTTAAATAGACGTCACACTCATTTTGTCTACATCCAAATATAGACATAATGAGTGGTTGTAAGAATTTCTCTCTTATCCCCTTCCAATCTCATTCACTAGTTTATTAAACAAACAATTTTTATTAATCTCCGTGCTCACTCAAAGTGGACAAAATGAGTGGGACGGAGGGAGTATAAGATTAGCTGCGGTAGTAGTGTCTCTAAGGCTTCCCGCAGCGGCTGTCTCGAGCCGGCCGCTGAGGTAAGTCTAACCACTTTCAAAAGAAAAGTGTAATTATAGTCATTCTTTTTAAAAGAAGTAATAATGGTCTATCTTACTTTATTGTCCTTCTTATTATGGCTGTGTATACTAGTCGTGTATGCTGATATGATCGTGTATATTGGTTATTTATGCATGGTTGTGTATACTGATATGGTCGTGTATTCCGATAGTGTATGTATGATCGTATATGCTGATATGGCCAACATGATTGTGTAAGCATGTATGCTCGTGTATGCTGATATGGTCAAGCACATGGTCGTGTACGTTAGTCGTGTATGCATGATCGTGTATGTTGATATGGTCGTGTGTGCAAATTTTTCGAGAACTTTTCCAGCAAAAAAAATTCGCGTTTCCATAGACGACCATGCACACACATTCAACACATACGACCATACACGATTAGCATACACGGATAGTATACATAACCTCACATGTTATTTGATATGTATACTGGTCGTCTTTGTGTATTTTTTAAGTTTCTTGATTCTATTTTGTCATATGCTTTCATTCATAACTTTTTCTATATTTTTTTTATTTCTTAAAGAGGAAAATAATTTTGGATGTATTCCAATGTGCATACACGATTAGTACACTCGAACTCGCATGTTATTCGTCGTGTATGCTAGTTGTCATTGAAGTATTTTCTTTTTCATCATTCTCATGCAATCATATGTATTCATACACAACATTCTATTTTTTAGGAGGAAAACAACTTTGGAATCATTATAATGAGCTTACATTACTAGAATACATGACTAACACACATGACCATGCATACACGATCATTGTCGTATGTGTTTCGCCGAAACAGTCGCATTTGCACACACAGTCATGCATACACGACCGACATACACAACCAATATACACGACCATATTAGCATACACGACCCGCATACACGACCAAATTTAGTAAGAAGAACAAAACAATAAATTTACCAAAACAATTCCGGAAAGTGGCCATATTTGATTATTTTTAAACGAGTAGCTATAGTTGCACTTTTCTTTTGAGAAGTAGATATTTTTTCTTTTGTCTCTAAAAAAAATATAGATTTTGTACCGTTCATATTGTAATTATTTTATTATTTAGGTATCTCACTCATTATAATGTTTCCAATAAAGATTTAATCTTTCAAAACTTTTTAAAAATTATGGGAACTATCCACTTTTTATCTTTTTACATTTATTCTTAATCTCTGTATCGAACAGTAATATGACAATATTAGCAGGACAGAGAGAATACTACATTATTCATTTGGTAATCAAGAGAATAGCATACGTTACACAAATAGAGCATTCACAGTGGTTACGCTCCTTAGGGGCGTGATGAGTTGTGCCTCTAAGCTGCAGTGGAAGGGCTTGATAGAGAGCATGATGGAATTAGTTTTGAGTTTTTGGATTTTGCATTAATTTATTTAAAGGAATTGAAAATTGCATTGATTTAATAGATAAAGCCTAAATTAAAACGGTTCATGCTAATATAATTGAAATAAAAAAAATTACTTCTAATTTGAACGTTAAACTAAAAGTCTGACTCGTCTTTGATGATCCTCCAAGTGTACAAAAGGTTGAATGGACCGCCGAAAATGGCTTCTACTCGGCTACACCCTTCGCGAGGATATGTTCGACAGTAGCATTTTGAATTCGTTGGGCAACTTGTCGATGCATATCGTGGAACAAGTGACACGTATTCCTCATGTGACATGAGTGATTGGCATTTCTGACCACCATGATTTCAGGCTTAGTAGAGTTATATCGTTCTGTAACTTGTTCCCAAAATTGACCTGTACGTCGTTGGCAATTTGTTTCGGTCCAATATCGAGCAAGGTCTTCGATTTTAGCTTGGGAGTACGCATAATGAGGAGACATTGTTGGGAGAGAAGATGAAAAAGAAAATTCAAAGAAGGTGAAGAAGAAAATTGATAGAAAGTGTGAATTTTTATGAATGAAGATGTAGTATTTATAGAGGTAATAAAAAAAATTGAGATAAATTCAGCCGAATGACCGTTGCCGATCAATTGGTCGTTGCCGCATCTTTCTTTTTTTTTTCCTTTTTAATATGAGCGCGTGCAATGCATGCGCCCTATCAAAATGGCTCGAGCGGGCAGGCTGCGGCTCGATAGTTGCATCTCGTCATTAAAGGGCTCAACGCTGGAACGGCTAGAGCACACGATCAAGCTCCCACTGCGGATGCTCTTCCAGGATCATATGACGTGATTACACGACTAAAATATATACTACTAATTAATACACCACCACAAGTATGAGTGCATGATTATCTGGTTATGCCGACACACACACCATGTGTATATTTCACTAAATGCGAATGCAACCACATACTGTAATTGATAATCCTTAGAAATTAATTTTTGATCGGATAATCTTAAAACTGTTGTAAATATCTTATAGATATATACTATATGAGTGTTGACCAAGTTATCTACCCTAAAATCCTAGTTCTGTACTTGTATAAATAGAAGTATTTGGTCCTCATATTGGATACACACAATTCTTATACTATACACTCGATTCATATTCTCTTCTATATTCTCTCGCTTCTCTCTAGTTTATAACACGTTATCAGCACGATTGTTCTACCTTTCTCGATCCTCTCCTATGATCATAGAAGGTATGCAATAGGAAAGAATCATATATTTTCTATGAGGTGAGATTTAATTTGA
Organism: Schizonepeta tenuifolia; assembly: GCA_029490685.1. Lineage (NCBI taxonomy): Eukaryota > Viridiplantae > Streptophyta > Magnoliopsida > Lamiales > Lamiaceae > Schizonepeta > Schizonepeta tenuifolia. The sequence goes on from CM055958.1 coordinate 6,226,997, forward strand.
ATATGCAAAGTTATGTAAATTACAGCCCACGATATTTGCAAAGTTTATCACCATATAATTATGTGAAGCAATGTAATATCTCTTATATGTGTCGATCGAGTCAGAATTGATGCATATTGAAGTCAAGGTTTATGTAAATTTATTGAAATTCGCACATCTTCTGTTGGGTACATCATCGGTGCATATTGACTTCATATATAATTGCTAACATGGATTTATCTCTTAGATTGTATAATTCTCTTAAAGCCTTCTAAGGCAAAGAATATGAATGAAATAAATTAAATATTTGATATGATTTGATGAAACTTATAGTGATGTTATGTCGATTGTTTGAGATTTGCATCGTGTTCTTTGTTTGAATATATTATCTATATTTGATGATATATTATACTTATTATTTTGCAAACATATTGTTTATATCTTACTATGATGTAACAATCGTTGTTTTTAAAGAAACACAAATAATCTTGAATGATTATAGATTGATGCTATTGAAACAGCACAAAAGTTATATTTCTAAAGAATATTACATGCTTTGATGAGCAATATTTTGGGAAATATATAAAAAATATTATCCTAATTTATGTGCATAAGTGCACGGAAAACAAATAGCTTCGAAGAGCTTGTATCAATTTATGATACTAAATCATAGAGTATCTTATTTACTCTAGTAAATAAAAAAAAAACTTACTAAGAATGATATTCGAAGTAATCGATATCACATTGAGACAATAGCAAAAGATACTAATGAATATCTTTGCAAAAATTACAAGCAACAACATCAGTTCGGTTTAGGCTATCGACCAGCCTGTGCAAATTCTCATCAACGAACATATGTTGCAAAGTTTAAGTCTCAATAATCCTCAATAAAATATTGGGGGATATAATTTGAATTAAATATTCACACGTATGAACTTGAAAGTTCAATTATAAACTGCCAAGAGTGATGAAATCTCATATACATATATGTATATGCACCATAAAGAATTGAAGTTCTTCGTGAAATAAATAAATAGAGGATACTCTTTAACGCCGAAAGCGTAAGAGATCTCTATATTGGTGCTTGAGATAAAAAAAAATCCGCGGAATACAAATTAAATAAAGAAATTATATCACTCTATATAAGCCTCATAAAGAGGATCGTCCTAAAGACGAAAATCCCAATGCATATGCACGTGCACTATAGATCACAATATTGGTATTACGGAATAATTAGAAAGAAGATATCATCAAGAAATGATGAAAATCTGGTTGATTGAAATTGCCATGAACTTTGGAGAATGAAAAATATTATTGTCGACAATACTTTTGCCTCGACAAAATTGCTTATATCATTTTGAAATGATACTTTTGATCTAGAATCAAAGAGTAATTAAAGTGCCATAAGCACTAAATAAATTTGAAAGAAGCATTGAGGCAACAAAGCTTAATCGCTATATATATTTGCTCTATAGTACAAATGTCAATTAAATATTGACACAAATGAGTAACTGTACTAAGAGAAAAGAAATTGATGAGAATAAAACATTGTTAATAGCTCATTGATTTAGGCGGTGATCCTAAATTCATTTGATTATACATGTATATTCTCCTAATATGGCATCATGTTCCATTGTTTAATATATCTGGCAGTGAAGGATAATATTGATCCGTATATTGGTTGGATCATTAGACGTGAATATATCAAAGTCTTTTATAGACTCAATATTTCTAATAAAGAGAAATATAAATTCACAACAAGTGTGAATTCCTTATAAAGTAAGGATATCTGACGTACTTGAGTACTTATCACAAAGTCTTTGAATGACTTGTATTATTGAAAAAGCCAACTCATTTAGATAGAGTTTGGAATGCTTAACTAATTGACTCGATATAAGATCGAGCATCTCCTAAAGGAGCTTATTATTACACCAATTAACCTATGTGAAAGGTTGTGAATATTGTAATGAGATTTGTGATAAATCACATCTAGTTAGACCCAATGATTATCTCTCTTCACTTCCCTTGAAAGTGAATATAGAAGATAACGATTATATTATGGACCTATAAATTTCCTGTTTTAAGTGCTAAGCACTATTCTATCAGCTGATATAACAAAATTCACTTGCTAGCAAGATCCAAATATTCTCACAATGAGACATTGAAATGATATTAAGCATATCATTTGTTATCTTCAAGGTTAAGACAACCTTAGCATATTTTATAGAAGTTGACATTGATGCAACTAGAATGTTGAGTATTTATCTCATTCTCATAAAACAATATTTTACATTGGTGTAATGATATGAAATACATCCCCCATTATTCTCTATGAGAATTATAGAACTTGTGTTGCACAAATGAGTTCCTTAAGAACCATGACCACAAAAGTTTGTTAGTTTAGTGATACACTTGTTGATTTATTCACTAAATTCTCCTCCCATCTATAAAGATATATTTATAGTATTGAAATATGCTATTTTGAAGATTATTATCTTCAGGGGGAGTGAGAAACAACAACATATTTGTAAAGATTTGGTCATGAAAGTTTTGAGCAAATATAAAGATTATGCTCTAAGGTCAAATTGTTGTACTCGTCTTTTTCTCCTTATTAAGGTTTTACCTCAATGAGTTTTTTTAGTTAAGGTTTTTCACGAGGCAACTTGATGCAACACATGGGTAATGTATGTCATATTATTTTTCCTCTATCAAGTTTTTTTTCCACAGGGTTTTTTTTCTAAGGATATTTTTAATGAGACATGTATCATCGTCAGAGTTGGCAGACTTATATCCACGAAGACATTGCCGACATCAACATTCATAAAGTTGGTACACAAGATCGGCATGCGCCAATTCAACATATGCAATGATCAAGTTCAAGCGAGCAGTTGTACTCTTTTTCCTTCAATCAGATTTTGTCCCACTGGGTTTTCCTGAGCAAGGTTTTAATGAGGCAACATTTGTTTTAGGGATTGGTCATCAAGGGGGAGTGTTGTAAATATCTTATAGATATATACTATATGAGTGTTGACCAAGTTATCTACCCTAAAACCCTAGCTCTGTACTTGTATAAATAAAGGTCTTTGGTCCTCATATTGGATACACACAATTCTTATACTATACACTTGATTCATATTCTCTTCTATATTCTCTCGCTTTTCTCTAGTTTATAACAAAAACTTTTATTTATTACTAGTATAATTATAAGATCTTACTAAATGGCCATAATCTGGCCGGCCCATACTGGGACTTTACAATCATTGTGTATTAATTTACTAATTTACAAACATATCCATCCTTACATCTATTTATTTGGAGAATTTCAACCAATAAAAATTTTAAATAATATATCTCCACTAATGCCCTCAACGTCGTTGGCACTCCAGTTGCAACCCTCACGTTGGCCGTCTCCAATGGCGCGACCGCGCTATTCTCTAGCACCATTCAGCTGCTGATGTGGTCGTTGGCCATTTTAATGTCAATTTAATTTACTTATTTTTAATTATTCTCACTTATAAATATACATCCTCTACACCTATTTTTTAATACCATTCCTCATCTTCTTTCTAAATTCCAACAATTCTCTCCATTCACCATAAGCTTCATCCTTCTCAATGGCTCATCATGAGTACTTCGAGGCCGAGACCAAAGCCCTTGCTCGGGCTTGGGTCGTGTTGAGGTGTGCCTGCAGAGTAAAGGAAAAATAGCTGAGGACTCATCTGCAAATCTGTTCCAACTCGGAGGACTTGTGTGCGAAGTCGGGTTTAGTTGTTGTAACAACTTTGTGAGCTGGCAGTGAAGGGTCTAGACGCCATTCTTATACTTTGTGGTTAGGGTTTGCCGATTCAATTCATTATTCAATGTAGTTGTTCTTCTCTGAGTAGTGAGAGTTAGAGAGAGAGAGATCTGTGAAGAGGGTAGACCATTGTTCTTGGCTTGAGAGCTGTCTTCGTTGTATCTCTTGTAATCTGTCTATTGTTGGTGGCTTGTTTTCAGTCACGGTATAGTGAAATCATTGCTGGCATCCTTGCCCGTGGACGTACGGTCACATCGACAGGAACCACGTTAAAATCGCTCGTGTCATTTTAGTTTTTCTGTTCTTGCTATTCTTGTTTTGAATCTAGTGTTAGATCTTGTGAGTTTGTGCGATCTGTTCGATCTTGTTTTCATAACAAGTGGCGCCGTCTGTGGAAACGCGAATCCTACGGTGTGTGGGTTAGATCGACGAAGATCTAAAGAGATTGGAGTAGATTGAAGCTAATTGAAGAAGGTCTGAACGGTTATCGCACAGATCTAGAAGATCTGAGTCTAGATCCATGGCCACGACGACGGCAAAGTTCGATACTGAGAAATTTACAGGCAAAAACGATTTTGCCTTGTGGAAAGTGAAGATGAAGGCAATTCTGATCCAGCAAGGGCTTGCTGATGCTCTTCTGAGCGAAAAATTGCCAGAAAAAGATGAAGATAAGGGAAAGCAGAAGGAGATGGTTCAGAAGGCTCATAGTGCGATTATCCTTTGTCTCGGAGACAAGGTGTTGCGTGAAGTAGCGAAGGAGGAGACGGCGGCTGGTGTCTGGCTGAAGCTGAAAAAGTTGTACATGACGAAGTCTTTAGCCAATCGTCTGTACATGAAGCAGAAGCTGTACTCCTACAGAATTCATGAAGAGAAGAATATTCTGGATCAGCTTGATGAGTTTAATAAAACTCTAGATGATCTGGCGAATCTGGAGGTCACTATTGGAGATGAAGACAAGGCTATTCTTCTTCTCAATGCACTTCCTAAATCTTATGATCACCTGAAAGATGCAATGCTGTACGGGAGAAGTTCTTCAATCTCCTTTGAAGAAGTGCAGACTGCTCTGAAATCCAAGGAGCTACAGAGATCTGCAGAGTCTAAATCTTCTGCCACTGGGGAGAGTCTTAATGTGAAAGGGAAATTCTCCAAAGGAAAATTCAAGAAGTTGTGGAAAGGAGGCAAGAAACCTGGTGATGAATCAAAAGAGAGTGAAGGCGGCAGTGCAATAATATGTCACTATTGCAAGAAGTCTGGTCACATACGGAAGGATTGCTATAGCTGGAAGAGGAAGAAACAGCAAGAGCAACAACAACAGTCTCAGAAAAAGACTTCATCACATGTTGATACTGCTGACATTGCTCAGCAGTGTCATGGGGCAGAATCCCTGCATATTCTTGACTCAATAGCTCTTAACATTTCTGACTCCAGTTTATCAAATGTTTGGATTCTTGATACAGGGTGTAGTTTCCACATGTGTCCTAATAAACAGTGGTTTCATTCGTTGCAGGCTAATAGGTCCGGAGCTGTAGTGCTTGGAAATGATCAAGTATGTCAAATTGAAGGCATTAGATCAATCAGGCTAAAACTACAAGATGGATCCGTTAGAATACTAACAGATGTGAGGTACATTCCTACTCTCAAGAGAAATTTGATTTCTCTTGGTTGGTTAGAAATGACTGGTTGTGAATATATGTCTAGTAATGGCAATTTACGAGTCATTAAAGATGGTAAAGTAGTCTTGAGAGGCACTAGGCATGGTACTTTGCATCATCTATTGGGGCATACCATAGTGGGTAATCTAATCATGTTTCTGATTATGAGTTAAAAATATGGCATGCTAGACTAGGACATGTGAGTGATAGAGGTCTAACTGAATTGAAGAAGCAAGGCATTCTAAAATTAACTAATGATGTTAAACTAGATCACTGTGAAGACTGTGTCTTGGGAAAAAGTAAGAAACAATCATATCCTGTTGGAAAGCATACTTCTGCATAGCCTTTGCAATATGTTTATTCTGATCTGTGGGGGCCATCTAGGACTTTAACTCTAGGTGGAGCAAGTTATTTTCTATCTATAATTGATGATTATAGTAGGAAGGTATGGGTTTATGTCTTAAAGCATAAATCAGATGCATTTGACAAATTTGCTGAGTGGTGTAGATCTGTAGAGAATGAAAAAAATTGCAGGTTAAAATGTTTAAGGATAGACAATGGACTGGAGTTCATTGTTGAGAAATTCATGCAGTATTGCAAATCTAAAGGGATCAAGAGACATAGAACTGTTCCAGGCAATCCTTAATAGAATGGAGTGGTGGAAAGGATGAACAAGACACTACTGGAGAGAGTTAGATGCATGCTAACTAGCTCAGGTCTGCCTGCCAGGTTTTGGGGTGAAGCTGTATCTACTGCAGCTTACTTGATCAACCGGTGTCCTTCATTAGCAGTTGGAATGAAGACTCCTGAAGAGCTGTGGTATGGGAGAGCTGCAGATTATTCAAACTTGAAGAGTTTTGGATGTCTAGCCTACTCACACATAAGGCAGGACAAGTTAGAGCCTAGAGCTCTCAAATGTGTAATAACTGGGTATCCTGAAGGAGTAAAGGGGTACAGGTTGTGGTGTATGGAACCAGGAAGAAGAAATACCATCATCAGCAGAGATGTCACATTCAGAGAGGATGTGATGCTATTCAAGCAACTCCCTAGTTCAGAAAATGATGCTGGTTTTGAGGTGGAGTCTAAAAAGCAAGATCATTCTTCTAGAAATGCAGAGTCTGAAGAAGAAGTTCAAGTGAACGCAGAGACTCCTGATGAGAGTGAGTTGTCTACAGAAACAGATTTGAGCAACTATCATCTTGCAAGAGATAGGATCAGAAGGGAGATCAGGCCACCACAAAGATATGGACATTCAGATTTGGTGTCTTATGCATTTCATGTTGCTGAGGGAATAGTTTACAGAGAGCCTCAGTCTTATAAAGAAGCTGTGTCTTGTTCAGATAAGGCTCACTGGATTCAAGCTATGAAGGAAGAGATGGATTCTCTTGTTAGAAACAGAACTTGGAAATTGGTTAAGAAACCAACAAGTCAGAAGTGTGTGACCTGCAAGTGGATATACAAAAGGAAACTTGAAGTCAAAGGGGACAGAGAAGAAATTAGATACAAAGCAAGGCTTGTAGCTAAGGGGTTCACACAGAGAGAAGGAGTAGATTTCAATGAAATCTTCTCACCTGTTGTCAAGCATACTTCCATAAGGCTGTTGTTAGCTTTAGTTGCTCAGATGAACCTGGAGCTGCATCAGTTGGATGTCATAACAACTTTCTTGAATGGAGAGCTGGAGGAAACTATCTACATGACTCAACCAGAAGGTTTTGAAGTCAATGAATCTCAAGTTTGCCTGTTGCAGAAGTCTCTATATGGACTTAAGCAAAGTCCAAGGTAGTGGAACAAAAGATTTGATGAATTTATGATTAGTATTGGTTTTAACGGATCTTTGCATGACAGGTGTGTGTACTTGAAGAAACTTGCTGATTCAAGGATGGTTTATCTGCTGCTATATGTTGATGACATGTTGGTAGCAGGAGAGTTGAAGTCTGACATTGAAGATGTCAAGAGAGCTTTGCATGAAGAGTTTGATATGAAAGACCTTGGTGAAGCTAGAAGGATCCTGGGGATGGATATTTACTGAAATCGAGGCATTAACAAGTTGTTGTTGATGCAGTCAGATTATGTTCTCAAGATTCTGAAGAAGTTTAACATGGATGAGGCCAAGGCAGTAAAAATACCTCTTTAGCAACATGTTAAGTTGTCTGAGGATCAGAAACCTAAGAATGATGAAGAACTGGTGGAGATGAGCAGAGTTCCTTATGCTAATGCAGTTGGCAGCATCATGTATTGTATGCTGTGTACCAGACCAGACTTGGCACATGCAATAAGTGTGGCAAGCAGATTCATGGCTAATCCCGGAAGAACTCACTGGGAAGCATTGAAGTACATTTTGAGGTATGTAAAAAGTACTTTTGATTATGGACTAATGTTTCAAAAGTGCTGTGTTGCAGGTAATGTAGGTTTACTTGGCTATGTGGATTCAGACTATGCTGCTAATGTTGATAGCAGAAAGTCTGAGACAGGGTATGTGTTTACCTTATTTGGTACTGCTGTTAGCTGGAATTCTATGCTCCAGTCTGTGGTTGCTCTCTCAACTACAGAGGCAGAATATATGACTGTAACAGAAGCTGTGAAAGAAGGAGTTTGGTTGAAAGGAATGGTGCAGGAACTGGGAATTGAGCAAGGTCCAGTTGTGATACTCTGTGACAGTCAGAGTGCAATTCATTTGGTGAAGCATCAAGTTTTCCATGAGAGATCAAAGCACATAGATGTGAAGATGCATTTTGTGAGAGATATAGTGGAAAAGGGTGAAGTGCAGATTCTAAAAGTTTCAACTTTGGAGAATGCAGCAGATGGGTTGACCAAGGCTTTCCCGGTTGCAAAGTTTCAGCAGTGTCTTGGGTTGATTGGTTTGGGCTTACATCGAGCTTAAACATGTGGTCCAGTTTGAAGAAACTGGAGTTTGGCAAGGGTGTCGAGTGATGGTTTTCAACTATGCAGTCAAGGTGGAGAATTGTGGAGGTGTGCCTGCAGAGTAAAGGAAAAATAGCTGAGGACTCATCTGCAAATCTATTCCAACTCGGAAGACTTGTGTGCGAAGTCGGGTTTAGTTGTTGTAACAACTTTGTGAGCTGGCAGTGAAGGGTCTAGACGCCATTCTTATACTTTGTGGTTAGGGTTTGCCGATTCAATTCATTATTCACTGTAGTTGTTCTTCTCTGAGTAGTGAGAGTTAGAGAGAAAGAGATCTGTGAAGAGGGTAGACCATTGTTCTTGGCTTGAGAGCTGTCTTCGTTGTATCTCTTGTAATCTGTCTATTGTTGGTGGCTTGTTTTCAGTCACGGTATAGTGAAATCATTGCTGGCATCCTTGCCCGTGGACGTACGGTCACATCGACCGGAACCACGTTAAAATCGCTCGTGTCATTTTAGTTTTTCTGTTCTTGCTATTTTTGTTTGAATCTAGTGTTAGATCTTGTGAGTTTGTGCGATATGTTGGATCTTGTTTTCATAACAAGTGGCGTCGTCTGTGGGAACGCAAATCCTACGATGTGTGGGTTAGATCGATGAAGATCTAAAGAGATCAGAGTAGATTGAAGCTGATTGAAGAAGGTCTGAACGGTTATCGCACAGATCTAGAAGATCTGAGTCTAGATCTATGGCCACGACGACGGCAAAGTTCGATACTGAGAAATTTACAGGCAAAAACGATTTTGCCTTGTGGAAAGTGAAGATGAAGGCAATTCTGATCCAGCAAGGGCTTGCTGATGCTCTTCTGAGCGACAAATTGCCAGAAAAAGATGAAGATAAGGGAAAGCGGAAGGAGGTGGTTCAGAAGGCTCATAGTGCGATTATCCTTTGTCTCGGAGACAAGGTGTTGCGTGAAGTAGCGAAGGAGGAGACGGCGGTTGGTGTCTGGCTGAAGCTGGAAAAGTTGTACATGACGAAGTCTTTAGCCAATCGTCTGTACATGAAGCAGAAGCTGTACTCTTACAGAATTCATGAAGAGAAGAATATTCTGGATCAGCTTGATGAGTTTAATAAAACTCTAGATGATCTGGTGAATCTGGAGGTCACTCTTGGAGATGAAGACAAGGCTATTCTTCTTCTGAACGCACTTCCTAAATCTTATGATCACCTGAAGGATGCAATGCTGTACGGGAGAAGTTCTTCAATCTTCCTTGAAGAAGTGCAGACTGCTCTGAAATCCAAGGAGCTACAGAGATCTACAGAGTCTAAATCGTCTGCCACTGGGGAGAGTCTTAATGTGAAAGGGAAATTCTCCAAAGGAAAATTCAAGAAGTTGTGGAAAGGAGGCAAGAAACCTGGTGATGAATCAAAAGAGAGTGAAGGCGGCAGTGCAATAATATGTCACTATTGCAAGAAGTCTGGTCACATACGGAAGGATTGCTATAGCTGGAAGAGGAAGAAAAAGCAAGAGCAACAACAACAGTCTCAGAAAAAGACTTCATCACATGTTGATACTGCTGACATTGCTCAGCAGTGTCATGGGGCAGAATCCCTGCATATTCTTGACTCAATAGCTCTTAACATTTCTGACTCCAGTTTATCAAATGTTTGGATTCTTGATACAGGGTGTAGTTTCCACATGTGTCCTAACAAACAGTGGTTTCATTCGTTGCAGGCTAATAGGTCCGGAGCTGTAGTGCTTGGAAATGATCAAGTATGTCAAATTGAAGGCATTAATGACTGGTTGTGAATATATGTCTAGTAATGGCATTTTACGAGTCATTAAAGATGGTAAAGTAGTCTTCAGAGGCACTAGGCATGGTACTTTGCATCATCTATTGGGGCATACCATAGTGGGTAATTCTGATCATGTTTCTCATTATGAGTTAAAAATATGGCATGCTAGACTAGGACATGTGAGTGATAGAGGTCTAACTGAATTGAAGAAGCAATCTCAACCTTCTTGCTGTTGTCATCACAGCTAGAGCAGCTCTTTCCACCTCTGAGTATCTGTATTCAGCTCCCTGCAGGGCTTTACTGATGTAATAAATGGGCTTCTATACGGAGCCCTCCTCCTTTATGAGGACTGCACTCAGGGAGTGATCTCCAACAGACATGTATAGGTATAGGGTTTCCCCTGGAGTAGGTTTAGTTAACACAGGCAAACTTGCTAAATGAGCCTTCAACCCTTCAAATGCTTTCTGGCAGCTTTCGTTCCATTCAAATTTACTAGCTTTCTTCAACACTTTGAAGAACGGATAACTCCTCTCCGCCGAAGTAGATATGAACCGACTAAGTGCGGTGATTCTTCCATTCAGCCACTGTACCTCCCTCACATTGGTGGGAACGGCCATTTCCAGTACAGCTCATACCTTATCTTGATTCACTTCAATTCCTCTAGGAGTCACCATATATCCCAAGAATTTTCCTGACCTAACCCCGAATGTACACTTTGCCGGGTTCAAGCGTAGATCATACTTTCTTACAACTGTCAGGACCTCTTCTAGGTCTCTGGCATGATGTTCTGCTTTCACACTTTTTACTAAAATATCATCCACGTATACCTCCAGAATCTTCCCTATCTGATCCTCAAATATTGCATCCATCATCCTCTGATAAGTAGCTCTAGCATTCTTTAGGCCAAAAGGCATCCTCACATATGCAAACGTGCCACATACAGTTACAAAGGCTGTTTTGATTACATCTTTAGGGGCCAACTGTATCTGGTGATATCCTTGGTAAGCGTCGAGCATAGACAGCAACTCACACCCTGAAGTTGAATCGACCAACTGATCGATGCAGGGCAGTGGGTAGTGGTCTTTCGGACATGCCTTATTCAGGTCTCTAAAATCTATACGCATCCGCCAGCTACCATTGCTTTTAGCTACCATTACTGCATTTGACAACCATTCAGAGTACTGAATTTTAATGATATGGCCAGCATCTATCAACCGTCTGATCTCTTCTCTGATTACCTTTTCTTTCTTCGGCCCGAAGGACCTCTTTTTCTGTCTTACTGGTTTCTTTCTGCGGTCTACGTTCAGATAATGTAGAGCTATAGCTGGGTCTACCCCTTTCATGTCCTCTGGGCTGAATGCAAACAGATCTGCATTCTTCCACAAGCATCGGACTATCGCGTCTCTTTGTTCTTCAGTCATCTGCTTTCCCATCTTCGTGGTAAAACCTGTTTTTCCCGAAAACAGTTCTATCATCATCAAGTCTTCTTCTACTGGCTGCATTTTTGGCTCCAGTTCTTCATCCACACCTTTCACCTTTGCACTTTTGTCCTGCATCGGGCGCTCTACCACCGGAGCTCCCTTCACATTCCGCTTGGCATGCTTTATAGATTTTACATAAGATTCTTTCGATACTTCTTGGTCACCTGAGACCTCACCTATCAGCCCTTCTCTGAGAGCTGGGAATTTCATTTTCATGTGGTAGGTGGAGACCACCACATGGAAATCATTCAAGGCAGGTCTTCCCAATATTATATTGTATGCTGACGGTGTATCCACTACTAGAAACTTCACCATACGAGTATTTGAAGTCTCACCGCTACCAAGTGTTACCTGGAGGGTCACCTCTCCCTTAGGCTGTATCTCTCCCCCAGCAAAATCGTATAAAGCTGTGTTTACTGGCTCTAGATCAGCGTTGATCTTCATTCTCTGAAAGCAATCCCAGAAGAGCACATTCACTGTGCTTCCCGTGTCCAAAAAGATCCGCGCCACTCTCCAATTAGCAATGTCAACACTAATTACCAGCGCATCATTATGAGGTGCTGCACTCACCAGGTCTCTGGGACCAAAACTAACGCATACATTTGGGTTTATTTCTTCTCCAGGAAACGAATCTACCACATCAATCTCCATGCCGATCGTCTCTGCTAACTCCTGAACCTCCTTGTTCACCTGGGCCTTTGCAGCCCTAACATGAGCTTTGCGCGCTCGACCTGAATCTCCATTAGTGTTACCTCCCATTATCATGTTAATGTTTCCCCTTTTCGGGGGAGGATCCTCTCGTCGCGGAGGGGTTCTCTCCCTCTGATCAGGCTTCTTCTGCTCTGGCTCTTTTCTCTTGTAGCCCTTTTCCCTTTCTTTTTTAACAAATTGAAGCAATGTATCATCTTTCTTCAACAGTCGCTCAATAACATCCTTCAGATGCCTACAAGAGTTGGTGTCGTGACCATAGTCATTATGATATTTGCAGTATAGCTCAGATCGCGGGTTGCGCGGAGCTTCCTTGTATGTACTGGGATACTTGAAATGAGGAGACCTGGAGGCTGCTTCCATGACCTCCACCAGAGATGCGTTAAGGGGCGTATACTGGTCAAACCTTTCAGGGACTTTCCTAAGCCTTTGCCCCCCTCTATCTTTCTCAGCTCTCGCTGCCGAAGATGACCTTTTATCTGAGGTCTCCTGCTTAGGTTTAAGAGACTCCTCTTTAGCTCTCCTAGCTTCTTGAGCCTTCTCCAGATTGACGTACTTATCAGCTCTCTGAAGCAGTTCCTCAAAATACAATGGGGGTTTCTTGTTCAATGAATCGAAGAATAATCCTGGAGATAAGCCTTGTATCAATGCCTGCACCTTCACGTCATCCGAGGCTAGTGGTACTTGTAATGCTTCAGCGTTGAAACGTCCAACATACTGACGCAAACTTTCTGAGGGTTTCTGTCTCAAAGCCATGAGCGAGGAGGAGGTCTTAACATGCCTTCTCGCACTAGCGAACTGATGTAAGAACATAGACTTGAACTCGGCAAACGAGCCTATGCTGTTAGGTGGTAGTTGAGAGAACCACTGCTGAGCTATTTTTGACAAAGTCGTGAGGAAAACCCTGCACTTCACTCTCTCTGTGTATTGGTGGAGCATCGCTCCATTCTCAAACCTCATTATGTGTTCGTATGGGTCTGTGGAGCCATCATATTCCAATGTCAATGTCTTGAAATTCGGAGGTAGCTGATCCTCTCTAATGTCTCTCGAGAAAGGAGACTGGCTGTTACTGGCTTTGATAGGCTTCTTAGGAGATTTCTTAGGCAAAGAGGCTTTCTTCGGAAGGTCTTTTGATTGCTGTTTGAGGGCTGCAATCTCAGCAGCAGCTCCCTCATCCTGAGGTCTCACAACTCGTGCATCGTCCTTTGCAAATTTCATTGCGATGATAAGTAATCATAATTTCATTAGTGAATACATCACTTTATGAATGCCACTAATATTCGACTTCTCTATTCGTTTACTAACCATTTTCTGATTCAGTTTGATGGCTCTTATACCCATCGCTCTCATATTGACCTTCTTCCACAGGTTCTCCCTGTCAGGGAAAGGAGGGATATTTAGATCATGAATATTCACTTTTACATTAATATGATTTAAACCATTTCATTGGTATCTCATCATCGTCAGGATATTGTGAGATCCATCAGTACTGATGCGTCCAAAAATACACATCATGAAAAAGTCAGAACACATGAATAGGTAAAGAAAGATCTTAATCTGTTCGACAGCTTTTCTTTGCTCCAACAGCCGGAATCATCTTCCCTGGAGGAATCTCAGCGTGACTCTGCAAGAAAAGGAGGGCCGGGGAGTTTTCCCGGCGAACCACCTCCGAAGATTAAGTCAGTGTTCTGAGCTCTTTTTGAGAGATGAATGTAACAGGAGAAAATAGGTCTGAAGAAGAATTGTGTTTGTGTGTGTTAGATTTTTCAATATATACCCCTGTTTTCTTGTGAATGAAGTTGTATAACTATCAGCTCCTTTTTTGCCTTTTAGTTTACACGTTCCACTGTTCTATTGGCCATAGTATGACTGTACTTTCTGACATTACCGCATAGTCATTAATTACGGTGCTGCGAGCTCGACAGGTCTTTCGCTCGATAGAGACCCCTAAGCGAGGGACCTCAGGCAGATATCTGACTAGATTTGGATGAGAGACCTCCCAACAGATCTCTGGGCTGAAATCCTTAGGAGAGATCTCAGCTCCCTTTATATGATCAGATCCTGGACATAACATTTCAGAAAGGTTATATGCAATATTCAGGTCTCCACGAGACCTGGACATTTTTGTCACTATCATCTACTCCCCCCTACTCTGCATTTCGGAGGGTCTTCTTTTGAGAAATTCAGAGTAAAAGTCTTAATACAACTGACGCCACAGGGGCCCACCTTTAAGGGCCTGGTCTTTCTTTGTAAGCACTTAATCACTTCAATTTTTCAAATCAGGTCTCTGAGGGCCATTATTTTATTAAATGACAAATTGGGGGGAAAACTCTGCAACTTCCCTACTTTATTCAACCTTTCTCTTTCTCTCTCTCGTATCAGGGTTTTACCTTTATCCTCTTTTACTTTAGCCATTTCTTCCAATTTTTTACTGCAATCTCATCATGGCGCAAACTTCCTCCCATTCTGAGGAGCACACCACTTCCGATCACCACGAGCCTTGGGGGTCTAACATTCAGCCTCTGCCCTCCTCACCTGAAGATTCTCAGTCAAATACCTCCGCCCGCACCCAGGTTAAAAGAAAGAAACTTGGCTCTCGCCGTTCCCGGCGAATAGCCGTTCAAAATCCTTCCAGCCCGGCTCCCTCTTCTAATCCGGACGAGGTTATCGTTCTGACCGAGAGTTCACCCCCGTTTGGTCAGAGAGTCAAGGAAACAGATTCATCGCTTCTTTCTGCGGGCCTTTCTGCACCTCCGGCTATGGCTCCGGACGCCATATTAGGTGAATCCTCTCTGACTCCTACAGAATTATCATTAGTGAAGTCGATGTTAAACTGTGACGAGTTTTTTGACATTAGTATGCTGGAGGAGTATGACCGCTCACAACTTTTAGACTATCCTTCGGTAGCATTTTGGTACCATCAAATAGAGTCAGGCTTAAGGTTTCCCCTTCCTGACTTTGTGACTCAAGTTTGTGACCTGTATGGTCTTTGGCCCAACCAACTTCACCCTTCCTTTGTCAAAATTCTGTTAACTTTCTTTATTCTACTTCGTAGTAATGGGGGAGTTCCTACCCCTTCTCTTTTTCAAACGGTATACGATGTGAAATCCCATGGTGCCTTTTACTAAGCCAGCGCCAGGCTCAAGGGTCCTGCCCAGTACATTTGTGTACCCCGTACAGCGGGTAAAGAGTGGAAGGATAAATACTTCATTGTTACCCCCAAGCAGGGTTATTGGCCTTTTGTTTATCCCCAATGGCAAACACTTCATTTGAAGCGACCCCGCCCTGCTGTCGCGAGCATCTCTGATATCAACCTCAAAGTATTATCACTATTGTCCCGAAGGGCACAACTCGAGCCTTTCCCATTCAATTCACTACTGTCTGATCCTAGTGTGCTTTCTTTCTTTGGGCTAGCACCTCGAGGAGATTACTCTTTCTCCATGGAGGGTGGGTTTCAACTTTCTTCTCATCTCTTCCTCTTTTATTTCTCAAGTCCTCCTAATATGCGTTTCATTCTTCACATCCTTTTTGGTGTAGGGACAGATTCAGGATGTAAAGCTTCCTGATGACAAGGACTTTGACTTCACTACTCTATTGGAAGAGCAGGCTCGTCTGGAATCTCAGGCACATGATACTCCACATCTCGCCACTTCCTTTCCCTTGTCTGCTGCAGCCCCTACACGGCCACAGCCCACCCCTAGTACTGCTTCAGGGGCCGTTATCAAGCCCACAGCTGTCAAGTCACTCGACTTAAGTGTCTCTTTCCAGGATTCCAGCAAGAAGGTGAACAAGACTGTTCCGAGTGTACCTCCCTCTTCCTCTCTCAAAGGGAAATCTCAACTGGACACCTCAACCAACCTCAAGCGGCCTCCTCTCTCTCTGCCCCCAATTGGTGCTACCAAGAAGTCTAAGCATACTCCTTTACCCAGCAGCTTCCCTCCGAAGAGTACTGATCCTTCAGGATATGCTTTCAGAGGCCAGACCTCCAGCTCGCTTCGCAAGTTACCTCCTCCTGAGTGCCTTTCGTTACTAACAGCCATTCCTCTTTCGGACGAAGAGGTTGAGACTAGCCCTCTCTCTCTGCGTCAACTTCAAGAGGAGAGTGCCCATGATTTGGTGTAGGTATCATCGGCATTATACCCTTGTTTTCACAAGTTATTTTATCTCCAAACACCATCACGGCTTGGCTTTCATTTGTCTAATGCTTTTCTTTCTTTCTTTTTTTTCTTTTTAATAACATCGCAGCTGATTAGCTCTCATGGACGCTTATTACAACTTCGAAATGCTGCTCATGAGAAGGAGATGGCGAAACTCAGGGAGGCGTTGGTGGCTAGTCAAGCACAGCTACAAGAGCTGACCTCAGCGAATGAGGATCTGCAGCATCAGAACCGCGAGATCTTAGACACCAGCAGTAGGCTTTCTCTAGCCAATGATGATTTGAAGAGGAGGAATCATGAGCTTCTCATGTCTCATGAGGAGGTGTCTGCTTTATCCGAAGAAAATGCATCTCTCAGCAGGGGTAACACCGATCTCAGCAATCACCTTTTCCAAGTTAGCAAGGAACTTGAGGAGGCCAGGAATCTTCTTCAAGCCTCCAATCTTTCTTATCAGTCGGGCTATACTGAAGGAGTTCACCATTGTCGCCACCATATCCTCCGCACTTCCTTAGGTCAGCAGGCTTTACAAATCCTTCACCAAGGGCTTTTAGAGTCTTTCCAAGCCTCTTTTGAATATCTACTGTCCATTCGACAAGACATCGCATTCCTTGCAAAGAGGTGTGGCATGACGGTGTTAGCTAAAGCCCACAACTTGGGTCTTACTGAGCCCATAGATGTAGATCAGATCGTGAAGCGCCTTCCTCCACCACCCTCCTTCCAGGGTGTTTCTCCTGCTCCCGTAGGGACAGCTTGGTGGCTTCCCGTTATGCAGAAAGCATTTGAGGCCCTCATCGCACCCTGTGACCTGCAGGCAATCTTTTCTGATCCACCTGAGCTCATCTACGATTTCTTTCCACAGGACTCCTTCCCAACTGTCAAGCTGTCAGGTATCTCCTGTTCAGTCTTACTTCCCTGTATTTTATCTTTAAGTCTGTTGCTTTAATATTTCATTTCCTTGATTAATCCATTTCCTATTTCTTTCTTTGAGATGTGCTTGCAACTGGTAGGACTCCACAGGTCCTTGGCGGTGAATCAGGAGAGCTGGAGAATGCTTCCGAGGGTGAGTCCGCTGATGCTGCGAGGGCTGATCCTGACGATGGCTCTACCAATTTCCTTACTTAGTTGTTATGTAACTCATGCTTCGAACAACACTTTTATTTGTTTTTGTACTGAAACAATTTCCTTTTGTATTTTGGGGTTTGAACGATTTCAGCACTCTTATTTGCTTTGCCAGCACTGTATTCCCTACTCAGCAGGTTAATATATTGTGTCTATTTTGCTATTGTTCATCTACATATTTCCTTCATTTTGCATTTTCATGGGGTATTGTGGGTCCCCCCTAGGGGTGTAAGGTACACCCCTACTCCCCCTACTCTAGATGGTTTCATCTCATTACTAAAAACCATTTAGAGTAAGTACTTCACTTCATCTTGCTATGTGATGTAATTACTGTTTCGTTACGATTTCATAATTTTGTTTATCATGCTACGACAATACATGTGCACAAACGCAAATTAAAGAAACAAAACTTCTCAGCCTTTATTTATTTGCGACAAGTTCTCTTCGTGCCCTTACAGGAATACTTGTCTAGCTAAGCAAGCATCCTATCAAAAAAGGTGGGAATAAGACCTGTCACGTAGATCTCCTCCCGTCTTAAAAAGCAAAAATTTTCCATAACATATTTCTATGCATAGTACTTCTTCAGGTTGCTGACATTCCACGACCTTGGTTCCACGTATCCTTCATGTGTGGTAAGCTCATATGCTCCACCGGGGAACACTTTGGTGACCACAAAAGGCCCCTCCCAATTTGGTTCAAACTTTCTTACCGGGTGCATCACATCAACCCTCTTGAGCACCAGGTCTCCTTCCCGAAACCTCCTGGTTTTTACCTTTGGATCATACGCAGCTTTCACGCGGGCCTTGTAGATCAGAGCTCGCTGGTGTGCTTCTTCACGTACCTCATCAACTAGGTCTAAGCTTTCAGCCCTCAGCTCTCTGTTCAGGTCCTCATTGTAAGACAGGATTCTATGTGTTGGAATCTTTACTTCCATTGGCATAACGGCATCAGCGCCATACACCAAACAGAAAGAGGATTGCCCTGTGGCTGTTTTCCGTCCGGTTCTATATGCCCATAACACTGATCTTAGCTCCTTTACCCATAGAGATCTCTCCTTTTCTAGCCTTGCCTTTATGCCATTCACTATGGTTCGATTAGTGACCTCAACTTGCCCACAAGTTTCTGGGTGAGCAACAGCAGCGAATCTCTGCTCGATTCCTCTAGCTTTGCACCAAGCCTGAGTTCTTTTTCCAAAGAATTACGTCCCATTATCGGAAATCAGCACTCTGGGTAAGCCATACCTGCAGCAAATGTTTTTCATATGAACTTTATAATATTTTTCTCCGTTACTGAAGATAGGGGCTCAGCTTCAACCCACTTGCTAAAGTAGTCCACCGCTACAATAATGTGGCATTTCTTCCCTGCTGCCATGGGAAGCTTGCCGACAAGATCTATACCCCATTTATCAAACGGGCATTCTGCGTATTGAACTCCCAGCTCTTCTACGGGCCTATGGATCAATGGGCCATGCTTCTGGCATCTGTCACATTTTTTTACAAAGGCCTCAGCATCCTTCTTCAAAGAGGGCCAATAGTATCCAGCTCTCAGCACTCATCGGATCAGATCTCTGAATTCGGTATGACATCCTGCTATTCCTTGATGTGCTTCTTTAATTATCCGCAGGCCCTCTGCCTCTGTTACACACCTAAGCAAAGGTTGTGAGTAAGCCTTCCTGAACAGGTGTCCTCCTACCAAACAATACCTGGCATAGATTCTCTTCTTATCTCTTTTCTCCTCTTCTAACACTTTCCCTGTTCTTAGGAAATGTAGAATAGGCATTCTCCAATCGCTTTTCTCATCTATTTCATGAACACTCTCTTCTGTGCGACTATTTGTCATTTTTAACAATGTCACTTTTTCAGGAACCAGCATATTCAGAGAGCTGGCCAACCTTGCAAGGCGATCTGCCTGCACGTTGAGGTCTTGAGGTATCTGTTTCACCTCTAGATGCTGAAATTGCTTACTCAGGTCTCTGATCTGCTCCACATACCTGATCATTCTTTCCTCTTTGATCTCATAATTTCCTGAGACCTGCTGGACCACTAGCTGGGAATCAGAGTGGATGACCACCTTCTGGGCTTCCAATTCAGCTGCCATCTCCAGCCCTCTAACGAACGCTTCGTACTCAGCTTCATTGTTAGAAACTTTAAATTCAAACTTCATCGCAAAGCTAAGTTCGTCCTGATCCAGTGTTATTACAACGATTCCAGCACCATAAACTTCCATTGTCACCGACCCATCAACAAAGACTTTCCATTCAGGCCATTGCATGGGCTGAGTAGTTTCCTGAATAAAATATGCCAGGGCTTGCGCCTTAACGGCTGTGCGTGGCTCAAATTCCACTTCATACTCCCCCAACTCAATACTCTACTTCACCATCCTCCCTGCGAGATCTGGTTTGCTCAATATCTGTTTGAAGGAAAAATTAGTTTTTACCACCATCTTGTGGGCTAGGAAGTATAATCTCAACCTCCTTGCTGCTGTCATCACAGCTAAAGCAGCTCTCTCCACTTCTGAGTATCTGTACTCAGCTCCTTGCAAAGCTTTGCTGATGTAGTAAATGGGCTTCTGTACGGAGCTCTCCTCTTTTATGAGGACTGCACTCAAAGAATGATCTCCAACAGATATGTACAGGTACAGAGTTTCCCCCGGGGTAGGCTTAGTCAATACCGGCAAACTTATTAAATGAGCTTTCAGCTCTTCAAATGCTTTCAGGCAGCTCTCACTCCACTCAAATTTGCTAGCCTTCTTCAACACTTTGAAGAATGGATAACTTCTCTCCGCCGAAGTAGATATGAAACGGCTAAGTGCAGTGATTCTTCCATTCAGCCGTTGCACCTCCCTCATATTGGTGGGAGCGGCCATTTCCAGTACAGCTCGTACTTTATCTTGATTCACTTCAATTCCTCTAGGAGTCACCATATACCCCAAGAATTTCCCTGACCTGACCCCGAATGTGCACTTTGCCGGGTTCAGACGCAGATCATACTTTCTTACCACCATCAGGACCTCCTCGAGGTCTCTAGCATGGTGGTCTGCTTTCAAACTCTTCACAAGTATATCGTCTACATATACCTCCAGGATTCTCCCTATCTGGTCCTCGAATATCGCATCCATCATTCTTTGATAAGTAGCTCCGGCATTTTTCAGGCCAAAAGGCATTCTTATATAAGCGAACGTGCCACATATGGTTACAAAAGCTGTCTTTACCAAGTCCTCATGGGCCATCTGTATCTGATGATACCCCTGGTAAGCGTCAAGCATGGATAATAACTCACATCCTGAAGTTGAATCAACCAACTGATCGATACAAGGCAATGGGTAGTGGTCTTTTGGGCATGCCTTATTTAGGTCTCTAAAATCTATACACATCCTCCAGCTGCCATTGCTTTTAGCTACCATTACTGCATTTGATAACCATTCAGAGTACTGAATTCTAACAATATGACCCGCATCTAACAGCCGTCTGATCTCCTCTCTGATTACCTTCTCTTTCTCCGGCCTGAAGGACCTTTTTTTCTGTCTTACTGGTTTCTTTTTGGGGTCCACATTCAGATAATGTAGAGCTATAGCTGGGTCTACCCCTTTCATGTCCTCTGGACTGAATGCGAACAGATCTGCATTCTTCCGCAGGCATCTAATTATCCCCTCTCTTTGTTCCTCAGTCATTTGTTTTCCCATCTTCGTGGTAAAGCCTGTTTTTTTCTGGAAACAGTTCTATCATCATCAGGTCTTCTTCGACTGGCTGCATTTTCGGCTCTAGGTCTTCATCCATACCTTTCACCTTTGCACTTTCGCTTTGCAGTGGGCGTTCCACCACCGGAACTCCTTTCACGTTTCGTTTGGCATGCTTTATGGATTTTACATAAGATTCTTTCGACACTTCTTGGTCACCTGAGACCTCACCTACCAGCCCTTCTCTGAGAGCTGGGAATTTCATTTTCATGTGGTAGGAGGAGACCACCACCTGGAAATCATTCAAAGCAGGTCTTCCCAATATTACGTTGTATGCTGACGGCGTATCCACCACTAGAAACTTCACTATACGAGTATTTGAGGTCTCACTACTACCCAGTGTTACCTGGAGGGTCACCTCTCCCTTGGGTTGTATCTCTCCCCCAGCAAAACCGTACAAAGTTGTGTTCACTGGCGCTAAATCAGCGTTAATTTTCATCTTCTGAAAACAATCCCAGAAGAGCACATTCGCTGCGCTTCCTGTATCCACAAAGATTCGTGCCACCCTTCAAGTAGCAATATCAGCACTAATTACCAGCGCATCATTATGAGGTGTTGCGCCTACCAGGTCTTTGGGACCAAAACTCACGCATACATCTGGGTTCATTTCCTCTCCCGGAAACGAATCTACCACATCAATTTCCATGCCAATTGTCTCCGCTAACTGCTGAACCTCTTCGCTCACTTGGGCCTTTGCAGCCCTGACGTGAGCTTTACGCGCTCGACCAGAATCTCCATTAGTGTTTCCTCTCATTATCATGTTAATGTTTCCCCTTTTTGGGGGAGGATCTTCTCGTCGTGGAGGGGTCCTCTCCCTGTGGTCAGGCTTCTTTTGTTCCGGCTCTTTTCTTTTGTAGCCCTTTTCCCTTTCTTTTTTGACAAATTGAAGCAAGGTATCATCATTCTTCAACAGTCGCTCAATAGCATCCTTCAGATGCCTACAAGAGTCAGTATCATGACCATAGTCATTGTGATACTTGCAAAATAGCTCAGATCTCGGGTTACGGGGAGCTTCCTTGTGCGTACTGGGGTATCTGAAGTGAGGAGACTTAGCAGCCGCTTCCATAACCTCTACCAGAGATGCATTGAGAGGCGTATATTGATCAAACCGTTCAGGAGCTTTCTTCGGCCTTTGCCCCCCTCTGTCTTTCTCAGCTCTCGCTGCTAAGGATGACCTTCTTTCTGAGGTCTCTTGCTTAGGTCTGAGAGATTCCTCTTTAGCTTTTCTAGCTTCCTGAGCCTCTTCTAGGTTAACATATTTATCTGCCCTATGCAGCAGTTCCTCGAAATTCAATGGAGGCTTCTTGTTCAATGAATCAAAGAACAACCCTGGAGATAAGCCCTGTATTAAGGCCTGCACCTTCACATCGTCAGAAGCTAGTGGTACTTGTAACGCTTCAGCGTTAAAACGCCCCACATATTGATGCAAACTCTCTGAAGGTTTCTGTCTCAAAGCCATGAGCGAGGAGGAGGTCTTAACATGCCTTCTCACGCTGGCAAACTGATGTAAGAACATAGATTTGAACTCAGCAAATGAACCTATGCTATTAGGTGGTAGCTGAGAGAACCATTGTTGAGCTATTTTTGACAAGGTTGTGAGGAAAACCCTACATTTCACTCCTTCTGTGTACTGGTGGAGCATTGCTCCATTCTCAAACCTCATTATGTGCTCATATGGGTTAGTGGAACCATCATATTCCAATGTCAATGTCTTAAAATTCGAAGGCAGCTGATCTTCTCTGATATCTCTCGAGAAAGGGGATTGGCTGTTAGTAGTCTTAACAGGCTTCTTAGGAGGTTTCTTGGGCGAAGAGGCTTTCTTCTGAAGGTCTCTTAACTACTGCTTGAGAGCTGCAATTTCAGCGGCAGCTCCCTCATCTTGAGATCTCGCAACTTGGGCATCGTCCTCTGCAAATTTCATTGCAATAATGAGTAACCATAATTTCATTAGTGAACAAACCACTTTAGAACTGTTATCAATATCTGATTTCTCCATTCAATTACTAACCGTTTTCTGATTCAGTTTGAGGGCTCTTATACCCATCACTTTCATACGGACCTTCCTCCTCAGGTTCCCCCTGTCAAGGGAAAGAGTACCATTCAGGACATGAGCATCTACTTTTACGTTAACGTAATTTAAACCAATTCAGTGGTATCTCGTCACTATCAAAACCTTGTAAGGCTCATCAGTACCTTCTTAGTTTTGCCTTTTGCCGTATTGGCTGACCTTTTGCTTTGGCCTTCCAGCGGGGCTAAAGCCTTAGACACAACTTGCTTCACCATGGCATTGAGCCGATCCATGGACACAGCATAGGTGACATGCTGTTGTGTAGGCATTTGAGGTTCATCTCTCGTAACCTCTGAGCCCTTGCGGCCCCCTCCTTCTTTTCGAGGGCTGGTTGATTTGGAGGTCCCTTCCTTCTGAGGGGTAGTTATCTTTGGTGGGGCCTCTTTCAGCACATTTTGGTTCTCCTCCTCAGTATGTTCTTCTGAGGAGCTATCATCGCGCACCACTCCTTCCGGTGGTGATTCTCGGTCTCGGACCGATGTATTCTCCATGCTTAAATCTGCATTTCAGAATTTTCAGCTATCAGTCAAAAGATAGCCTTAGGACCGTCGTCATGTCTCAGGAGACCGTTATCAGATCAGGGTGTGTCTCAAGGAATTCAGGGAATATGTTACATCGTACCCCCTTTCCACACACATTCATACCCAAACTCCGCTGGGTTTTTATGAGACTTGCTCTGAAGTCTTCAAACTTTCATCCACTCTATCCCCTCATATCGTGAGGATTTATAGGATTTATTTTTCGACATTAGATATTTTCGGACAATTCTTCCACACAATTAGAAAATTTTACTTACTTTTTGTCCCGTTACCAGCTTCAAACTATACTATGAAATGAGAATTCTTACGGAAACGCAGAAAACCAACAAGTTCCAGAGATTACAATGAGATTTATGAGAAGGTTTTAAAATACGGCAATTCTGAAATCACTCGACTCGTTTACTTTTAAACATGACAAAAATTTCTGCAAATGAGAATACAAATTGCTAAAAGTGCTTAGACCCATCTTCTCTGCACTTTTCTTTTCAAGTTTAAACTTAAACTCAACATTACTAAACAGACACGTAAAAAGAGTTTTGGAACAAAATTTCGAGACAAAACTCCATTCCCACAGATGGCGCTAGATGATGCGTCCAAAAATACACATCATGAAAAAGTCAGAACACATGAATAGGTGAAGAAAGATCTTAACCTGTTCGACAACTTTTCTTCGCTCCAATAGCCGGAATCGTCTTCCCTGGAGGAATCTCAGCATGACTCTGCAAGAAAAGAAGGGCCGGGAAGTTTTCCCGGCGAACCACCTCCGAAGATTAAGTCAGTGTTCTGAGCTCTTTTTGAGAGATGAATGTAATAGGAGAAAATAGGTCTGAAGAAGAATTGTGTTTGTGTGTGTTAGATTTTTCAATATATACCCCTGTTTTCTTGTGAATGAAGTTGTATAACTATCAGCTCCTTTTTTGCCTTTTAGTTTACACGTTCCACTGTTCTATTGGCCATAGTATGACTGTACTTTCTGACAGTACCGCATAGTCATTAATTACGGTGCTGCGAGCTCGACAGGTCTTTCGCCCGATAGAGACCCCTAAGCGAGGGACCTCAGGTAGATATCTGACTAGATTTGGATGAGAGACCTTCCAAGAGATCTCTGGGATGAAATCCTTAGGAGAGATCTCAGCTCCCTTTATATGATCAGATCCTGGACATAACATTTCAGAAAGGTTATATGCAATATTCAGGTCTCCACGAGACCTGGACATTTTTGTCACTATCAAGTACCTTCTTGGCTTTGCCTTTTGCTGTGCTACCTGACTTTTTACTTTGACCCTCCAGCGGGGCCAGGGCTTTAGATACAACCTATTTCACCATGGCACTGAGCTGATCCATGGATACAGCATAAGTGACACTCTACTGCACGGGCATTTGAGGTTCATCTCTCGTGATTTCTGAACCTTTGCGGCCTCCCTCCTTATGAGGGCTGGTCGATTTGGAAGCCCCCTCTTTCTGAGGCGTAGTTATCTTTGGTGGGGCCTCTTTCAGCACATTTTGGTTTTCCTCCTCAGTACATTCTTCCGAGGAGCTATCATCACGTACCACTCCTTCAGGTGGGGATTCTCTGTCTCGGACCGATATATTTTCCATGCTTGGTTCTGCATTTCAAAATTTTCAGCTATCAGTCAAAAGACAGCACTAGGACCATCATCAGGTCTCAAGAGACCGTTTCCAGGTCTACGTTACCCTTCTCGAAGGACCATTATCAGGTCTCAAGGGGGTGTTTCAAGGATTTCAAGGAATATGTTGCACCATATCCCCTTTTCCGTACACATTCTTACCCAAACTCCGTTAGGTTTGCGTGAGACTTGCTCTGAAGTCTTCATGCCTCTACCCATTCTGGTTCCTCCCATCACGAGGATTTACGGGATTATACATTTTTGAAATATTCTTCCACATAACGGACAATTTTACTTATCTTTTATCCCACCAACAACTTTAGACTACACTACGAAACAAGGACTTTTACGGAAACACAGAAAATAAGCAAGTTCAAGAGATTACAGCAAGATCTGTAAGGAGGTTTAAAATACGGCGATTTTGAAATCACTTGACCCATTTCTTTTAAACATAACAAAAGCTTCTGCCAGTAAAGACACAAATCGCTTAGAATACTCAGACCCAGTTTCTCGGTACTTTTCTCTTTTCAAGCTTAGGCTCAAATTCAACATTTGCTGAAAAGACACATAAAAAGAGTTTTGGAACGAAATTCCGAAGCAAAATCCCGTTCCCACAGACGGCGCCAGATGATGCTTTCAAAAATACACATCATGAAAAGGTCAGAACACATAAAGGGATGAAGAAGGATTCTTACCTGCTCTGCGACTCCTCTTGTTCCAAACAGTCAGAACCGTTGCCCCAGTCGAGGTCCTGATATAACTCTGCAAGAAAAGGAGGGCCGGGGAGTTTCACGGCGAACCACCTCCGAAGCTTAAGTCAGCGTTTTGAGTTTTTTCGAGAGATGAATGTAATAGGAGAAAGTGAGTCTGAAGAATTGTGTGCTTGCGTGTGTTAGATTTTTTAATATATACTCGTGTTTTCTTGTGAATGAAGTTGCGCAGCTGCTAATTCCTTTTACTTTACACATTCTACTATTCTATTGGCTGTGGTATGGCTGTACTTTCTGACAGTACTGCCTGAGCATTAATTAAAGCACTGTGAGTTAGTCAGGTATTCATCCAGCAGAGAGCCCGGAATGAGGGACCTCAACAGGTATCTGGCTGGATGCCGATAGGAGGCCTATCGGCAGGTTTCTGGCTAAGATTCTGGGGAGGGATCTCAACTTCTTTATTAGATCAGTTCCTGGGCAAGATGTTGGACAACGACGATGTAGAGTGCTCAGGTCTCCATGAGACCTGGGTATTTTTTATCACTATCAACACCCTTCAATCGTCACCGATCCATCAACAAAGACTTTCCACTCTGGCCATTGCATGGGCTGAGTGGTTTTTTAGATAAAATCCGCTAGGGCTTGCGCCTTAACAGCTGTGCGTGGTTCAAATTCCACGTCATATTTCCCTAGCTCCACACTCTATTTCACCATCCTTCCTGAGAGATCTGGCTTGCTCAATATCTGCTTAAAGGGAAAACTGGTTCTCACTACTACCTTGTGAGCCAAAAAATACAACTTTAACCGCCTCGCTGCTGTCATCACAGCTAAAGCAGCTCTCTCCACGTCCGAGTATCTGTACTCAGCTCCCTGCAAGGCCTTACTGATATAATAAATGGGCTTTTGCATAGAGCCTTCCTCATTTATGAGGACTGCGCTCAGGGAATGGTCTCCGACAGATATATATAGGCACAAAGTTTCATCTGGGGTAGGTTTGGTTAACACTGGCAAGCTTGCCAGATGAGCTTCCAATTCTTCAAATGTTTTCTGACAGCTCTCGTTCCATTCGAATTTACTGGCCTTCTTCAACACCTTGAAAAATGGAAAACTTCTCTCCGCTGAAGTAGATATGAACCGACTAAGCGCGGTGATTCTTCCATTCAGCCGTTGTACCTCCCTTACATTGGTAGGAGCAGCCATTTCCAGTACAGCTCGTACTTTATCCTGATTTATTTCAATTCCTCTAGGGGTTACCATATATCCCCAAAATTTTCTTGATCTAACTCCAAATGTACATTTTGCTGGGTTCAACCGTAAAGCATACTTTCTTACAACTGTCAAGACCTCCTCTAGGCCCCTGGCATGGTGCTCTGCCTTCATGCTTTTCACGAGAATGTCATCCAAATACACCTCCAAAATCTTCCCTATCTGGTCCTCAAATATCGCATCCATCATTCTCTGATAGGTAGCTCCGGCATTCGTTAGGCTAAAAAGCATTCTTACGTATGCAAACGTACCACATATAGTTACAAAGGTTGTTTTGATCACGTCTTCAGGGGCCAGCTGTATCTGGTGATACCCCTGGTAAGCGTCAAGCATAGACAACAACTCACATCCTGAAGTTGAATCAACCAGCTGATCGATGCAGGGCAGCGGGTAATGATCTTTCGGGCATGCTTTATTCAGGTCTCTGAAGTTTATACACATCCGCCAGCTGCCATTGCTTTTAGCTACCATTACTGCATTCGACAGCCATTCTGAGTACTGAATTTTAACGATATGACCGGCATCTAATAGCCGTCTGATCTTTCCTTGATCACCTTTTCCTTCTCCGGCCCGAAGGACCTCTTCTTCTGCCTTACTGGCTTCACTCTGGGGTCTACATTTAGATGATGTAGAGCTACAGATGGGTCTACCCCTTTCATATCCTCTGGGCTGAATGCGAACAAATCTGCATTCTTCCACAAGCATCGGATTATCGCCTCTCTTTGCTCTTCAGTCTTTTGTTTTCCCATTTTCATGGTGAAACCTGCTTTTCCCAGGAACAGTTCTATCATCATCAGGTTCTCCTCTACTGGCTGCATTCTCGGCTCCAGGCTTTCGTCCATACCTTTCATTTTTGCATTTTTGTCCTGCAGTGGACGTTATGCCACTGAGGCTCCGTTCACCTTTTGTTTGGCATGCTTTATGGACTTCACATAAGATTCTTTCGATACTTCTTGGTCTCCAGAGACCTCACCTACCAATCCCTCCTTGAGAGCTGGAAATTTCATTTTCATGTGTTAGGTAGAGACCACTACCTGGAAGTCATTCAATGCAGGTCTTCCCAATATTATGTTATACGCCGAAGGTGCCGAAGGTGTATCCACTACTAGGAACTTTACCATCCGAGTATTTGAGGTCTCACCACTCCCGAGTGTTACCTGAAGGGTCACCTCCCCTTTGGGCTGTATTTCGCCTCCAGCAAAACCATATAATGTTGTGTTCACCGGAATCAAATCAGCATTAATTTTCATTTTCTGGAAGCAATCCCAGAAAAGCACATTTACTGCACTTCCAGTGTCCACGAAGATCTGTGCCACTCGCCAGTTGGCCACCTCATCACTAATCACAAGTGCATCGTTATGGGGCGTTGCGTTCATCAAGTCATTGGGACCAAAGCTTACACACGCCTTTGGGTTTGTCTCCTCTCCTGGGAATGAGTCCATCACGTCAATCTCCATGCCTATCGTTCTTGCTAATTCCTGGACCTCCTTATTCATTTGGGCTTTAGCAGCTCTCACATAAGCAGGTCTCTTCTGCTCAGGTTTCTTTCTCTTATAACTTTTCTCTCTTTCTTTTTTGACAAATTGGAGTAAGGTATCATCCTTTTTCAGTAGTCGCTCGATGGCATCTTTCAAATGTCTACAAGATTTCGTGTCATGACCGTAATCATTGTGATACTTGCAGTACAACTCAGGTCACGGATTGCGTAAAGCTTCCTTATAAGTACTTGGAAACCTTAAGTGAGGAGACTTGGCAGCAGCTTCCATGACCTCTACCAAGGATGCATTGAGGGGGGTATAATGGTCAAATCTTTCCGGGGCTCTCTTAGGCTTCTGCCCTCCCTTATCTTTTTCAGCCCTTGATGCTGTGGATGACCTTTTCTCCGAGGTCTCCCTTTTGGGAACAGGGAGTTCTTCCTGTATCTTTCTAGCCTCTTGAGCCTCCTCGAGGTTGACATATTTTTCAGCTCTCTGCAGCAACTCTTCAAAGAACAAGGGAGCTCTCTTATTCAGCGAATTAAAGAACAAACCTGGTGCTAAGCCCTGTATGAGCGCCTGCACCTTCACATCGTCCGAAGCCAGAGGGACCTGTAACTCTTCAGCGTTAAAGTGAGTCACATACTCCCGCAAGCTCTCTGAGGGTCCTTGCCTCATTGCCATGAGTGAGGATGACGTCTTTATGTGCCTCCTCGCACTAGCAAATTGGTTAAGGAACATGGACTTGAACTCGAGGAATGAACTTATACTGTTGGGAGGTAATTGAGAGAACCATTGTTGAGCTACCTTCGACAGAGTCGTAAGGAAAACTCTGCACTTAACCCCCTCTGTGTACTGATGCAACATTGCACCATTTTCAAATCTCATCATATGCTCATATGGATCTGTGGACCCGTCGTGCTCCAACATCAGTGTTTTGAAATTCGAAGGTAGCTAATCCTCTCTGATATCATTTGAAAAAGGAGACTGGCTGTCACCTGTTTTAACAGGCTTCTTAGGAGATTTCTTAGGTGAAGAGGCCTTCCGCTGGAGTAGGATGTCATACAGTCTGAGGGCTCTCATACCCGTCGCTTTCATATTGTTCTTCGTCCACGAGTTCTCCCTGTCGAAAGAAATAAAAATATTCAGATCGCGAACATTTATTTTCGTATTAATGAGGCTTAAACCGCCCCCTCAACATCTCATCGTGGTTAAGATCTTACAAGATCCATCCGCACCTTCTTAGCTTTTTCCTTTGCTGTGTAGCCGGATCTCTTATTTTGGCCCCCTGAGGGAGCTGAGGCTTTGGATACAACTTGCTTCACCATAGCACTGAGCTGATCCATAGACACCGCATAGGTGACACTCTGCTGCGCAGATACTTGAGGTTCCTCTCTCATAACCTCCGAACCTTTTCGACCTCCTTCTTTCTGAGGAGTAGTCGACTTAGAAGCCCCCTCCTTCTGGGCTATCAACATCTTTGGTAGATCCACCTTCAGAGTATTCTGATTCTCCTCCTCAGTATGTTCTTCCGAGGAGCGATCATCACACACCACTCTTTCAGGTGGGGATTCCCGGTCTCAGACCGATATATTTTCCATGGCTGAATCTGCATTTCAAAATTTTCAGCTATCAGTCACAGGACAACATTAGGACCATTATCAGGTCTCAAAGGACCATCATCAGGTTTACGCTACCCTTCTCAAAGGACCATTATCAGGTCTCGAAGGGGTGTTTTAAAGAATTCAAGGACTATGATGCACCATATCCCTCTTCCGTACACACTCATACCCAATCTCCGTTGGGATTGCATGAGACTTGCTCTGAAGTCTTCACGCTTCTGCCAATTCTGGCCCCTCGCGTCACGAGGATTTCCGAAATTTATTTCTCAGCGTTATCTATTTTTGAACCATTCTTCCACACAATAGAAAATTCTATTTATCTTTTACCCCACTGTTATGGCATAATATCTACCAGGTCTCATGGAGACCTGGGTCTCATACCTGAACCAAATTATATTAAGAGAAAAGCATTCTGGGTGCCTCTTTACGTGACCTCAAGGAGATTTCAGAACAGATACATGTATTAGATACCCCTTTCAGGTATCCTACCAGCACCTCAAGTTGAAACCTGCAGGAGAGACCTGAGGCAGGTCTCTTGATATTTAATGAGCCTGACATAGGCAGAGCGCTTTATCCAGTCAGACTGGGAATTGTCGGCTGGTACACACGCTCGATAATGAATAATATGAAGGCACGTGTAAAGGTAGCGATGGTGAGAATCATAAATGGGCGACTTCACTCTCAAGTAACTCGAGGAGTATATATATCACGGAGGGCCATCTGCTAAGGGGGTTCACTATCATTTTCTTCTACCTACTATTACATTCACTTCTTTTTCTCAACCCCTGAAAACCCAGAAATTTAACTTGACCGTCGAAGGTGGTTCGCCGGAGAACACTCCCGGCCCTCTATTTCTCTTGCAGGAGTCTAGCAGCAAGTGCTTCAGCCTGAGAAGAGTATCCCTGGTGTGAAGAAGGCGAGTGTCGTTTAGGTAGATGTTGAGCCCATCCTGGATATTATTCTTATTTATTATGATGTATCATTTCTGGTTACATTATCTGGCGCCGTCTGTGGGAACGGAATTTTGCCTGAGAATTTCGTTCTGAAACTCTTATTTATGTGTCCTTTCTTTTGAATAATGTCGGATGTTGAACTTAAGCTTGAGAGGAAAAGCATTAAGAAACTGGATCTGAGCATTTTAGTTGATTCGTGCTTCTACTTTCAAAGGTTTTTGCTATTTTTTCCTTAAAAAGTGGGTTAAATGACTTTGGGCATCCCCGTATTTTGGATCTATTTGCGAATCTTGGTGTAATCTTTTAAATTTGCTTATTTTTGGTATTTTCGAAAGAGTGTTATATTACATAGTATGGTATGGAGCTGTTGGTTGAGTAAAAATTGAATAGAATGCCATGTTGAGCAGAGGAATGGTCAACAATAGGTGATTCCGAGAAGTAAAATTCGGAAATCCTCATGAATCGAGGAGCCTGAATTGGCAAAAGTATAAAGACTTTAGAGTAAGTCTCACTCAGTCCCCACGAAGATGGGGAACGAGTGTGTAGGGAAAGGAAGTATGGTGCATCATATTCCTTGAATTCCCTGAGTTTCCTCTTTTGAGACCTGACTATGGTCCTATGAGAGGGGTGATGTAGACCTGATAATGGTCCTTGTGAGACTTGATAATGGTCCTTGTGAGACCTGACGATGGTCCTGACATTGTTCTTTGACTGATAGTTGAAAATTTTGAAATACAGATTCAGTCATGGAAAATACATCTGTCCGAAACCGGGAGCCCACGCCTGAAGGGGTGGCTCGAGACGACAGCTCCTCGAAAGAGCATGTCGAAGAGGAGAATCAAAACGTGGTAAAGGAAGCTCCACCAAAGATAACTACGCCTCAGAAAGAAGGGGCCTCCAAGTCGACCAGCCCTCAGAAGGTAGGAGGTCATAAAGGCTCAGAAGTCACTAGAGATGAACCTCAGATACCTACGCAGCAAGGTGTTACCTATGCGGTATCCATGGATCAGCTCAATGCCATGGTAAAGCAAATTGTATCCCAGACCCTAGCCCCGCTAGAAGGTCAACCTAAGAAGTTTGGCAGCATGGCAAAAGGCAAAGCCAAGAAGGGAGAACCTGTAGAGGAAAGTCAATATGAAAGTGATGGGTATGAGAGCCCTCAAACTGAATCAGAAAATGAAGACGAAGCACGTGTTACGAAACCTCAGGACGAGGGAACTGCTGAGATTGCATCCCTCAAGCAACAGCTAAAATACCTTCAGCGCAAAGCTCCCTAACCTAAGAAGTCTCCTAAGAAGTCTGTTAAAATCAGTGACAGACAGTCTCCTTTCTCAAGGGACATTCGAGAAGATCAGTTACCTCCAAACTTCAAAACATTGACATTGGAGTATGATGGTTCTACCGATCCGTATGAGCATGTAATGAGATTTGAGAATGGGGCAATGCTCCACCAGTACACGGAGGGCGTGAAATGCAGGGTTTTTCTCACAACCTTATCAAAGATAGCTCAACAGTGGTTCTCTCAGTTGCCCCCTAACAGCATAGGCTCATTTAGTGGATTCAAGTTTATGTTCCTACATCAATTCGCCAGTGCCAGGAGGCATGTTAAGACCTCCTCTTCACTCATGGCATTAAGGCAGAAACCCTCAGAAAGCTTGCGCCAATATGTTGGGCATTTCAATGCTGAAGTGTTGCAAGTACCCCTGGCTTCTGATGACGTGAAGGTGCAAGCATTGATACAAGGCTTGGCTCCAGGGCCGTTCTTTGATTCATTGAACAAAAGGCCTCCGTTATATTTTGAGGAGCTGCAGCAGAGAGCTGACAAATATGTTAATCTGGAGGAGGCCCAAGAAGCTAGGAAGGCTAAAGAGGAGTCTCTTAAACCCAAACAGGAGACCTCAGAAAGGAGGTCGTCCTTGGCGACGAAAGCTGAAAAAGATAGAGGGGGGTAGAGGCCTAAAAGAGCCCCTGAGAGGTTTGATCAATACAAGCCCCTTAATGCACCTTTGGGGGAGGTCATGGAAGCAGCTGCCAGGTCTTCTCATTTCAAATATCCCAGCACTTATAAAGAAGCTCCGCGTAACCCGCGATCTGAATTATATTGCAAATACCATAATGATTATGGGCATGACACGAACTCTTGTAGACACCTGAAAGATGCTATTGAGCGACTGTTGAAGAAGGATGACACCTTGCTCCATTTCGTTAAGAAAGAAAGAGAGAAAGGCTACAAGAGGAAAGAGCCAGAGCAGAAGAGGCCTGAGCAGAGAGAAAGAACCCCTCCGAGGCGAGAGGATCCTCCTCCGAAAAGAGGGAATATTAATATGATTATGGGAGGAAATACCAACGGAGATTCAGGTCGGGCTCGCAAAGCTCATGTAAGGGCTGCGAAAGCTCAAGTGAGCAAAGAGGTCCAGGAGTTAGCGGGGACAATAGGCATGGAGATCGATGTATTGGATTCGTTTCCAGGAGAGGGGACGAACCCAAAAGTGTGTGTGAGTTTTGGTCCTGAAGACCTGATGAGTGCAAAACCTCATAATGATGCGCTGGTAATTAGTGCAGATATTGCCAATTGGAGAGTGGCACGGATCTTTGTAGACACTGGGAGTGCGGTGAACGTGCTCTTCTGGGACTGCTTTCAGAAGATGAAAATCAACGCCGATTTAGAACCAGTAAATACAGCTTTATATGGTTTCACAGGAGGAGAAATACAACCTAAAGGGGAGGTGACCCTTCAGGTAACACTGGGTAATGGCGAGACCTCAAATACTCGGATGGTGAAGTTTCTAATAGTAGATACACCTTCAGCATACAACGTAATACTAGGAAGACCTGCTTTAAATGATTTCCAGGTGGTGGTCTCCACCTACCACATGAAAATGAAGTTTCCAGCTCTCAGAGAAGGCCTGGTGGGTGAGGTCTCAGGTGACCAAGAGGTGTCAAAAGAGTCTTATGTGAAATCTATAAAGCATGCTAAGCAAAAGGTGAGAGGAGCCTCAGTGGCAGAACGTTTACCGCAAGACAAAAATATAAAGATAGGAGAGGTTGACGAGGACCTAGAGCCAAGAATGCAGCCGGCAGATGAGGATTTGATGATGGTAGAGCTATTCCCGGGAAAAGCGGGGTTCGCCACGAAGATGGGAAAACAAATGACTGAAGAGCAGAAAGAGGCGATAGTCCAGTGCTTGCAGAAGAACTCAGATCTATTTGCATTTACTCAGGAAGATATGAAAGGGGTAGACCCATCAGTAGCCCTACATCATCTGAATGTAGATCCTAGGGCAAAACCAGTAAAGCAGAAGAAAAGGTCCTTTGGATCTGAAAAGAAAAAGGTGATCAGAGAAGAAATCAGGCGTCTGCTAGATGCTGGTCACATCGTTAGAATCCAGTACTCTGAATGGCTGTCGAACACGGTGATGGTAGCTAAGAGCAATGGTAGCTGGCGGATGTGCATATAGACTTCAGAGACCTAAATAAAACCTGCCCGAAGGATCATTACCCACTACCTTGCATTGACCAGCTGGTTGACTCAAGATTAGGGTGTGAACTGTTATCTATGCTGGATGCTTACCAGAGCTATCACCAGATACAGCTGGCTCCTGAGGATGTAATCAAAACAGCCTTCGTAACTGTGTGCGGTACGTTTGCCTATGTAAGAATGCCTTTTGGCTTGAAAAATGCTGGGGAAACCTATTAGAGAATGATGGATGCAGTATTTGAAAACCAAATAGGGAGAATCCTGGAAGTATATATAGATGACATACTTATGAAAATTTTGAAAGCAGAACATCACGCCAGAGACCTGGAGGTCGTAAGGTGGTATGATCTGCGATTAAACCCAGCGAAATGTACATTCGGGGTTAGATCGGGAAAATTCCTGGGGTATATGGTGACCCCAAAAGGAATTGAAGTAAATCAGGAGAAGGTTCGAGCGGTGCTGGAAATGACAGCCCCTACCGGTATAAAGGAGGTACAACGATTGAATGGAAGAATTATCGCCCTCAGTCGGTTCATATCTACCTCAGCAGAAAAGAGTTTACCATTCTTTAAAGTGCTGAAGAAAGCTAGTAAATTTGAATGGGATGAGAGCTGTCAGAGAGCATTTGAGGACCTGAAATCTCATCTGGCGAGCTTGCCAGTACTGACTAAACCAGCCGCAGGAGAGACCTTGTACTTATACATATCTGTTGGAAAACATTCTTTGGGAGCAGTACTTATAAAAGAAGAGGGCTCTGCACAGAAGCCCATTTATTACGTCAGCAAAGCCCTGCAAGGAGCTGAATGTAGATATTCTGATGTAGAAAAAGCTGCTTTGGCAGTAATGACAGTAGCGAGGAGGCTGAGATTGTATTTCTTAGCTCACAAGGTGGTAGTGAGAACTAATCTCCCCTTTAAACAAGTGCTGAGCAAACCAGATCTTTCAGGGAGAATGGTGAAATGGAGTGTAGAGTTAGGGGAGTATGACGTGGATTTTGAGCCACGAACAGGCTCTGGCGGACTTCATCCAAGAAACTACTCAGCCCATGCAATGGCCTGAGTGGAAAGTCTTCGTAGACGGATCGGTGACCGTAGAAGGGCGTGGAGTCGGAATCATTATAATAGCACCAGATCAGAATGAACTCAGGTTTGCGCTGAAACTTGAGTTTAGAGTCTCCAATAATGAAGCTGAATACGAAGCATTCGTGAGGGGCTGGAAATGGTAGCTGAGCTGGGAGCTCAAAAAGTTGTTATTTACTCTGACTCCCAGCTGGTCGTTCAGCAGGTCTCAGGAAATTGTGAGATCAAAGAAGAGCGGATGGTCAGGTATGTGGAGCAGGTCAGAGACCTGAGTAAGAATTTCCAGCACCTGAAGATAGAGCAAATACACAGAGACCTCAACGCCCAGGCAGATTGCCTTGCTAAGCTGGCTAGCTCGGTGAATTGAATGATACCTGAGAAAGTAACATTGCTGAAAGCAACGAATAGCCGAATAGAGAAAAGTGTCCACGAAATAGGGGAAAGCAGCGACTGGAGAGCACCTATTTTACATTTCTTGAAAACAGGAGATCTACCAGAAGGGGAGAGAGCTGGGAAGAAGAAAATCTACGCTAAGTATTGTTTGATTGGAGGATATTTGTTCAAGAGAGCTTATTCACAGCAGTTACTAAGGTGTGTAACGGTTGTGGAAGGCTTACAGATAATCAAGGAAGCGCATCAAGGGATAGCAGGATGTCATACGGGCTTCAGAGACCTGATCCGGCGAGTCCTAAGAGCTGGGTACTACTGGCCTTCTTTGAAGAAGGATGCTGAAGTTTTTGTAAAAAGATGTTACAGTTGCCAAAGGCATGGGCCACTGATTCATAGACCTGCCGAAAGGCTCGGGACCTAGTATGCAGAATGCCCGTTTGATAAGTGGGGCGTGGATCTGGTTGGTAAGCTTCCTATGGCAGTGGGAAGGAAATGTCACATCATAGTGGTAGTGGATTATTTCAGCAAATGGGTGGAGGCAGAACCCTTATCTTCGATAACAGAAGAAAGTATCATAAAATTCCTGTGGAAGAACATCTGCTACAGGTATGGTCTCCCCAGGGTAATGGTATCCGATAATGGGACACAATTTTTTGGGAAAAGGACACAGGCCTGGTGCAAGGCTAGAGGCATAGAGCAAAGGTTCGCTGCCGTGGCTCACCCAGAAACTTGTGGTCAGGTGGAAGTCACCAACCGAACCATAGTGAACGGCATTAAAGCCAAGTTGGAGAAAGAAAGATCTCAATGGGTCGAAGAGCTGGACTCAGTGCTATGGGCGTATAGAACTGGGGGAAAACGGCTACAGGGCAGTCCCCGTTCTGTTTGGTGTATGGTGCTGACGCCGTTATGCCGATGGAGGTAAAAGTTCCAACACACCGAGTTTTAGCTTATGATGAGGACCTGAATGGAAACCTGAGAGCTGAAAACCTAGACCTGATTAAGAGAAGAGGCACTCCAATGAGCCCTAGCTTACAAAGCTCGCATCAAGGCAGCTTATGACGCGAAAGTAAAAACTAGGAATTTTCAAGAAGGGGATCTGGTGCTTAAGAGAGCTGACCATGCATCCGGTGAGAAAATTTGAGCCAAATTGGGAAGGGCCATTTGTGGTGACCAAAGTACTCCCTGGCGGAGCGTACGAGCTCACGAGCCACGAGGGATATACAGAACCCAGACCATGGAACATAAGTAACCTGAAGAAATACTATGCATAGAAGTGTCTTTTAGGAGAAATTTTGTTTTTAGTGAGCTGAGGTCTACGTGCCAGGTCTCAGGCCCGCTTATTTTTGTAGAATACTTGTTCAGCTAGGCATGTATTCCTGTAATGGCACGAAGAGAACTTGCTGTAAATGAATAAAGGCTGGAAAGTTATTTGCATATTTCTGTGTTTGTTAGCATTTTGACGTGTGTTGACCAATAATGCAACAAAGCTAAGGCATGATAGCGAAATGAGATATCCAGTAAAGTAAATCGAAGTATTTACTCTAAATGGTTTGGTGACAAAACAAAACCATCTAGAGTAGGGGGGAGTAGGGGTGTACCTTACACCCCTAAGAGGGTATCACAATACCTCATGAAAATGCAAAAAAAAAAAAAAAGAATAAGAATAAACAAGAGCAAAATAAAGCGTGCAGATCGATGAAAGCACGGTAGCAAAATAAGCATGAAAAGTTAAGCTGCTAATGCAGCACCAACAAAAATACATAAATAAAGCGGTCATGTTCTGATCAGGGATAGAGTGAAGGAGGCAAAGCCTTAACAAAGCAAACAGAAATATAAAAGTTGTTCAAACATCAAGTACATAGAAACTGTTCGATGGGAGACAGAATCAAAAGCTAGGCTCAGGTGGACAATGTCTTCATTCCCGGCCAGCTCTGGGGAGTTGGCAGGATCGTCTCCAAGCATAGTCTCTGGTTCCCTTTGCTCAGTAGCAGTGGCATGAGAGGCTTCTCTGCCTGAAAGTGAATTTAGCAGAGGAAAGTGAAAATCATAACAACAGCAAAATATAGATGTTGATGATAAGATACCTTGGGACTTAGCAGCACGAAGGAAGTCCTCAGGGAAGAAGTCATAGATGGGCGGAGAAGGATCGGAGAAGACTGCTTCTAGATCACAAGGAGCAGTAAGGGCCTCAAAAGCCTGTTGCATTACGGGAAGCCACCATGCATGTCCAGGAGCGGAGGAGGGATCGCCTTTGAATGAAGGAGGTGGTGGTAAACGCTTCACTATAGTATCCACATCCACGTTTTCCTTAAAGCCTAGCGCCCGAACCTTTGCTAGAACAGTCATTGCACACCTCTTAGCCAGAAAAGCAATATCATTTCTGATGCTCATCAGATATTCAGGAGAAGCTTTGTAGGCCTCTAGAAGACCTTCGTGGAGGATTTGCAATGCTCTCTGACCCAGCGTGGTCCGCAGGAGGAAACTCCGACACCAATGAACTTCTTCTGTATAGCCCGATTGGTAGGAAAGATTTGCGGCCTGAAGGAGATTCTTGGTGTGTTCAAGCTCTCGGCTGACTTGGCTGAGGTGCTGGCTTAGGTCGGCGTTAACTAAACTAAGAGAAGCATTTTCTTCCGATAGCAAGGACAGTTTCCCCTGAGAACTCAGAAGCTCTTGATTCCTCCTTTTTAAATCATCATTAGCCAAAGAAAGCTGGCTGCTAGCGTCAAGAATGTCCTGATTCTGATGTCGTAAATCCTCGTATGCCTTAGTCAACTCTTCAAGTTGTACCCGGCAAGCCACCAGAGCATCCCTCAACCTCCCCACTTCCTTCTCGTGAGAATCATCTTGGAATTGCAGTAGTTGCCCATGTGCGCTCATCAGCTGCGAAGATAAGGAAGGGAAAAGAATAGAATTAAGTAAAAATGATGAAATGTTGCGAGAACCTAGGTAGCAGTACCTGTATTAAGCATGAGCACTTCTTTTTTGGAGTTGTTTCAGAGAAGGAGGGCTAGCCCTTGTTTCCTCTTCAGAGAGAGGGAGGGCTTGCAGTAGGGAGAGGCATTCTGAAGGGGGTAACTGGCCAAGAGGGCTGGAGGTTTGGCCCCTAAAAACATACCCCGCTGAATCAACACCACGAGGGGGTGAACTCCCTAGAGAGGGAGTATGCTTGGTTTTCTTAGTAGCACCTGAGGAAGTATGAGAGAGGGGAGGCCTCTTTGTCTGAACAGATTTGCCAGCTCTAGTTTTCTCTTGAGGAAGTGGAGGAAGCAGGGCATCAGAGATTGTTTTTCCTTTGCTGGAAGTCTTAGCAGAGATACCATAGTTCAGAGACTTAGTGGCAATAGGCTTGATAACAGCGCTTGTTGGAGATGAAGCAGCGACCTGTGATGGCCGTGAGGACAGTGAAAGGGCAGGGGGAACAGGATTGAGAGGTTGTGAGAGATCAACACCCTCAGCATCTTGACGGGCTTGCTCTTCTAGAAGAATGGCAAAGTCAAATTCACTGTCATCAGGCAGCTTCACATCTTGAACCCAATTTATTTCTGCAAAAGAAGGAATAAAGAAAGAAGGATCAGATCAACTCGAAAAGTAAAGATAAATAATAAATACAAAGAGTGGAGGAAACCCACCCTCGAGGGAAAAGGAATGATCTCCGCGAGGGGCCAGCCTGAAAAAGGAAAGCACGCAAGGGTTAGACAGGAGGGAATTAAGCGGGAAAGCCTCAGTTTGAGCCTTGGCTATCAGCATGGATAGCACCTTGAGGTTAATGGGGGCAATAGTAATGAGGGCAGGGCAAGGTTGCCTTAGTGAAAGCTTTTGCCAAGGGCAGCGGTTAAAAGGCCAATCACCCTATTTCGGAGTCACCACGAAATACTTCTCCCACCATTCCTTGCCCAAAGTGCGAGAGGGGCATAAATTTTGGGCAGGCCCCCTCGGACGGGCACTGGCATAGTAGAAAGCACCCATAGGTTTTACATCGTATACAGTTTGAAACAAGGAGGGAGAAGGGAAACTTCCATTGCCGCGAAGTAGGATAAAGAAGGCACTGATAGTGGAGGGGTGAAATTGATTAGGCCATAGATTATAAAGGTCACACACTTTCACCATAAAATCAGGAAGAGGAAACCGTAAACCTGATTCTATTTGATTAAACCAGAAAGCTACCAACGGATAGGTCAAAAGATGGGGACGTTCGTACTCATAAGGTAGCCGAAAATCGAAAAGATCATCACAATTTAACCATGACTTTACTACTTCTAGTTCCGAAAGGGTTAGAGTAGATTCACCTGCTACTGCGTCAGGGGAAAAGACACGAATAGAGGAGTCCTGCGCTGGAGGAGAAACTCGAGCAGAACGAGTAGGAGAGTCAATTTCCATCGCCTCTTGACCGGAAAAAGAAGATCCATCAACCAAGTTTATCACCTCCTTGGGGTTAGCGGAAGTGGCCGACCCTGAAGGGACCTGGACGGCTAGGCGGCGAGAGCGTCGAGTAGAAAGTTTTTTCCCCTTCTTAGGAACGCGGGAAGAAGTCTCTAACTGAGAATCTCCGTGAAGTGGGGAAGACGGATCCCCGTCAGAAACCTGAAGACGAAGGTTGTCGGAAAAGGTGTCTTCCTCAGAATGGGAAGTAGAATGGGCCATGGGAGAAGGGGAGAATAATTGGTAGCAGTGAAATATGGAAGGGGAGAAATGAAGGGAGGAAAAAATGACAAAATCCCTAATACACCGAAGGAAGAAAAACGGTTGGGGAAAAGTAGGGGAAGTTGCAGAGTCCCCTTCCGTTTCCCCATAATGTAACTTATTTTAAAAATTCAAATAAGCCAGGTCTCTTTCTGAGGGCTTAGATGGAGATCTGATGAACCAGGCCCCTCGCGAGAACTCAAAAGGGAAGAATCCAGCTCAATAGGGTGAGAGAAGGACAGCGCTACTCTATATTTGCTAAAAGTAATATTGCAAATTTAGAGTAGGGGGGAGTAGATGTTATGGCATAATATCTACCAGGTCTCATGGAGACCTGGGTCTCATACCTGAACCAAATTATATTAAGAGAAAAGCATTCTGGGTGCCTCTTTACCTGACCTCAAGGAGATTTCTGAACAGATACATGTATTAGATACCCCTTCAGGTATCCTACCAGCACCTCAAGTTGAAACCTGCAGGAGAGACCTGAGGCAGGTCTCTTGATATTTAATGAGCCTGACATAGGCAGAGCGCTTTATCCAGTCAGACTGGGAATTGTCGGCTGGTACGCACGCTCGATAACGAATAATATGAAGGCACGTGTAAAGGTAACGATGGCGAGAATCAGAAATGGGCGACTTCACTCTCAAGTAACTCGAGGAGTATATATATCACGGAGGGCCATCTGCTAAAGGGGTTCACTATCCTTTTCTTCTACCTACTATTACATTCACTTCTTTT
This sequence comes from Schizonepeta tenuifolia, assembly GCA_029490685.1. NCBI lineage: Eukaryota > Viridiplantae > Streptophyta > Magnoliopsida > Lamiales > Lamiaceae > Schizonepeta > Schizonepeta tenuifolia. The sequence goes on from CM055958.1 coordinate 6,268,911, forward strand.
TCTCAACCCCCGAAAACTCAGAAATCTAACTTGACCGTCGGAGGTGGTTCGCCGGAGAACACTCCCGGCCCTCCATTTCTCTTGCAGGAGTCTAGCAGCAAGTGCTTCAGCATGAGAAGAGTATCCCTGGTGTGAAGAAGGTAAGTGTCATTTAGGTAGACGTTGAGCCCATCCTGGGTATTGTTCTTATTTATTATGATGTATCATTTCTGGTTACATTACCCACCAACGGCTTTAAACCATACTACGAAATGAGGAGTTTTACGAAAACACAAGAGATAAGCAAGTTTAAGAGATTACAACAAGATTCGCAAAGAGGTTTAAAATATGGAGATTCTGAAATCGCTCAACTCACTCCTTTTAAACACAACAAAAGCTTTTGAAAGTAGAAGAACAAATTGACTAAAATACCCAGATCCAGTTTCTTGGTACTTTTCTCTCTCTTTCAAGTTTAAACTCAAACTTGACGTCGTTGAAAGAAGGACACATAAAAAAGAGTTTAGAATGAAATTCCGGAAAAAAAATTTGTTTCCCACAGACGGCGCCAGATGATGCGTCCAGAAATGCACATCATGTAAAAATCAGAACACATAAGCGGATGAAGATTAACACTCACCTGTTCCACACCTCTTTTCGTCCCAGATGGTTGGAATCGTCTTCTACGGAGAAGTCTTGGCGTGGCTCTGCAAGAAAAGAAGGGTCGGGAGGTTTCCCGGTGAACCACCTCCGAAGATTAAGTCAGTATTCTGGATTTTTTCTGGGAGGTGAATGTAACAGGAAAAATAAGTCTGAAAATTGTGTGTTTGTGTGTGTGTTGGATTTGTAATATACACTCGTGAGTTTCTTGAGAGTGAAGTTGTACGACTGCCAACTCTCTTTTCCTTGGTCTTTACACGTTCCGCTACTCTATTGGCTATGGTGTGATTGTACTTTCTGACGGTACCAAGCGGGTATTAATTAAAGTGTTTTTCGTCTATCAGGTATTCAGTTAGGAGAGAGCTCGACATCAGGGACCTCAAGTCAGAACTCTGACTAGATCTGGACGGGAGACCTCCAGGCAGGTCTCTGAGAAGAGATCCCTACGAGAGATCTCAGCTTCTTTATTAGGTCAGCTCCTCGATAAGGTATTCGCAGCGACTATATAGAATGCTCAGGTCTTCACGAGACCTGGGTATTTTTTGTCCGTATCACCAATGTTCCACGATCTTGGTTCCACGTATCCTTCATGGCTCGTGAGCTCATATGCTCCGCCAGGGAGCACTTTGGTTACCACAAACGGTCCTTCCCAATTCGGTTCAAACTTTCTCACCGGATGCATCGTATCAGCTCTCTTGAGCACCAGGTCTCCCTCTTGAAACCTCCTGGTCTTTACCTTCACATCATATGTAGCCTTCACGCGAGCCTTGTAGGCCAGAGCTCACTGATGTGCCTCTTCACGTACCTCATCGATCAGATCTAAGCTATCAGCTCTCAGCTCTCTGTTCAGGTCCTCATTATAGGACAAGATTCTGTGTGTCGGAATCTTTACCTCCATTGGCATGACGGCATCAGTGCCATATACCAAACAGAAAGGAGACTGTCCTGTAGCTGTTTTCTGTCCAGCTCTATACGCCCACAACACTGAGCTCAGCTCTTCCACCCATTGAAACCTCTCTTTCTCTAGCCTTGCCTTGATACCATTCACTATGGTCATGTTGGTGACTTTCACTTGCCCACAGGTTTCTGGATGAGAAACAGCAGCGAACCTCTGCTCGATTCCTCTAGCTTTACACCAGGCTTGAGTTCTTTTTCCAAAGATTTGTGTTCCATTGTCAGAGACCAGCACTCTGGGCAGGCCGTATCTACAGCAAATATTCTTCCATATGAACTTTATGATACTTTCCTCTGTTACTGAAGATAAAGGCTCGGCCTCTACCCAATTGCTGAAATAATCCACCGCTACAATGATGTGGCATTTCTTTCCCGCTGCCACGGGAAGCTTGCCCACTAGATCTATGCCCCATTTATCGAAGGGGCATTCTGCATACTGAACTCCCAGCTCTTCAGCGATCTGCCTGTGCATTGATGTCACGCCCCGACTCTCGAGGTGCGACTTACGAATAACAACAAACCTAAATAACTAACAACTAACTCAAACAAAGAGAACATGCTCGGGGAAAACAAAGATGAAATATAAGGCAATCAAATTTGGTTTCCAAAAGCATAAAGAATAATAACCGAGCATCTCAACTTCACTTTGAACGGGAATTCAAACAAGTAAATCATGCTGATGGGAAAGGAATTCCAACAAAAAGAGGAAAACATACGAGTATATATACATCAAGATAAGGGTTCATGTTCAACAACAAGTCAAGTTACGAGCCCATCGCTCGGGATTACAAGATAAAGGGGTTACGAATTCAACAAGCATTCAAAGTCTTCGAGCACAACGCTCGGAATCAAAAACATGAGTATAAAAGTATTGGCATCAACAGACATAAGATCAAAAAGATTGCAGCAGAAATTAGCATCAACTCCCAACACTTGCACGTATGAAGACATACAAATGCCAGTCCGAAATTCTACTAAACTTAACCAACAAAACCAAACCACACCACCAAGTATCCACGCCATCGCCATCCAGTCAACCTGCATGTTTAGAAACACACGCAGGGCTGAGTACTTCGTACTCAGTGAACACAAGCCAAAACATTTGAATAAAGATGCTTCTTAAAGCTATATTAATTGAACTTGCCTTGCCAAACATCACAAGTATATAAGCAGTTTTAAAAACGGTTTTACTTGTGCATGTCAAAACATTTTTATTTAAAACAGACTGCGCAGTCAAATAACATAATATAATAGCATGTATCATCTATCACAAATAACTTCATGTGCCGAGAAGTAGGTCTCCTTCTCAAACACTGTGACCGGCCCAACCGAAGCAAGGCTCACAGTCACCTCAACATATACCACACGTGGGTTCCTGCTTTCACAGGATAATCACATCTTCATATAAATAGATGATAACACATACTAACTTCAATAAAATGGCAAGTCAATTACATTTGAAAAACATATCATAATATTCAATAGCATACTAATTTTCATCGATAGTTTTTGGTTCAGAAAAGCCCACCTGACTTCTGAAGAACTAGTTAGGTGGTCTAGGGCTATTTGTCCTCGCTTACCGATCCGTCCGGCTCGATCCTTCATAGGTCGACATCGATAGGTAAGATATATGAAAGACGGACACAAAGGCGTTGGACTTTAACTGACGGACTTCTATTTGAGTTGTCGCTCTCTTCGTTCTAACTTTTCTAAGGGATCTCACGTTCTCGTCTTTATTTTATTAACTCTATTCGATTTGGTTAACTTTATTACTTAACATCGTACATTTTTCTCGTTCTAATTAATAACTTCATTGATACAATTCTATTACTTGAGCTTCCTTTCAAAGACTTTAGTTCATTCTCATTTTAACAATCAATCATTTATCATACAAATTCAATTCATATTTCACATTATAATAATATCATGCATTTAAACACATATTCACACATACAATGAAATCTTATAAAACAAACATACTTCAAGATACATTAACATGCATTCCATTTTGACCTTAAAATCTAACTCGATTATGCAATTCTTTTTATGAAGGCTTAACCTATTAATTCTATCTTTCTTATTTATATAGACAACGCTTCGTTCTACATCCGCTATCTTATAAGGTATTTTATAACTCTTATTTATTTAACAAAAATTCTCTTAGCTCTTAATAAACTCTTATGAAATTATAAATTCTTGTCCAATTCTAACTTGATTCTCATTTCTTAACTCGAATATTATTCCGTTAATTATTATCTCGGTTTATCTTTTCTTCGCTTGGTTGGAACGACGTTCCTAAATTAATTACTTAATTAATCTTCTATTAACTTATCATTCGGTATCTTATTTTATTCTCATTTTCTCGGTCAACTTATACGAGTATCTATCTTAACTCGTCTAGCATCTTTTCTTTACTCAATTTAACTTCCTTTTTACTTCTTATCGATTAATTCTTATTAAACTCGGTTTTCTCTATTTTGTTTACTTCTTTAATAATTTCTTCTTTATTTGTTTTAAACCTTTAAGCTATTTCTTACTTAATGAGTTCTTTATCTTTTGATAAACATTTTTTATGGATTAGTTCATTTTATTAATCACATTATAAAAGATCTTTTTTGTTGTATTTTTTTTTTTGTAAAATTTCAAGTTTTTAAATTTTAATACAAGGTATTTAATTAATAAATCTTTTATACATCTTTCATCTTTTATTTAATTAAAAGCTTTTCAAATTTAAATCTTTTTATCAAAACTTCTATCTTTATTCCATATTCAAACTATCATTCATACATACATTGAAATACTTAAACATCCAATTATTTTTATTATTTCTACACTTAATTTCTTTCAAAAATTTCAACATGCAATCTCATTTTCTTCACTTAAACACATGTATGATTATACTAACATAACAAACAATCATCTCATTGATCAAAACATCACTCAATACATCAACAAAATCATCAAAATAAATTCTCTAATTTTGCGCTAAAACACACGGCACACACATGTACTTCTTGTGCATTTTATTTCTCAAATTTTCATGCATATAATCTCATTACTAACATGATAAAAATAACAATTCAAGCATCAAAATAACAATAACTCAAAGAATTCATATTTTTCCTATTTTTGCTAAATATTTCGGCATGTATCAATTTTTAGGGTTTTTATTTCTTTTTCTTTTCTTAATTCATCGATTAATACCTAGTGCTCGATTCTCCTAACGAATTCTTCTCACTCGATTAGCACATGCATATCCTAAGTTTGCCTAAACATAAGTTAAATAACATGCATGCATAGATCTTTCCTTTAGAACTTATAGACATACATTTTTACAACTAATCAAATGAAATCATACTTAAATAAATGGGAATTCTTCTCTTGGCTCTTGGGATTGAAATGGATGGAAATGGTAGCTTCAAAGCTTGAATCTTGAAAGAAATAAGAATGTCTTCTTGAATCCTCAAAGAAAAAGAAAGAATATAGGATTAATCATCCATAGGGTTTGAGAATCAAAATAAAGAAAAGTGTTGGAAAATTCTTGAATTCAACTTCAAGAACTTGGAAAATTCTTACCTTTCTTTGAAAATGTGGATGAAAAGGATGGAGATTAATGACTTCTACTTCATTTCCATGGATGATAAGCTTGAATCCATGGTTGCATGTGAAGAAAAATCAAGAGAGGTGTGAGAGAGAGAGAGTGCCGAGAGTTAGAGAGAGTTTGAGAGGTTGAGAGAGTTTTTCTTTTTGTTTTGAGAGAGAGAGATCGAATGGAGAGAGAGATGGAGTGTAGATGACTAGGTTTCTTTCTTGTCTTAGATGTAGGAATTTGAAATCCAAAGAAAATAAAGTGAATTATTGGAAATTGTAATTAGACAAGACTTGATATTTGATTTGAACTTAACTTGTATGCATACTTCAAGCAAGCCATGTACAAGACATCACTATATTTTGTTGGTCTTGGAAATTGAGGGATGATGGGAGAGGGGTTGTGAGGTGGCGAGAGAGGGAGAGAGGTGGATGACACGTGTCGTCGTCGTGTCGTCGCGGGTATTAATTATCCGGTCGTAAAGGTTTTTCGGGTAAAAAGATTCGTATTAATTCCGTCTTGCTCTATTAACGGGTCTAACCTCTTCTCGTTTCACTTTTGACACTAACTCGTCCCAATCCTATGTCACGTCTCAAATTACAAGATTAAAGGCTTCGATCATTTTAGTCCTTTAATTCTTAAAAGAAATTAATCGGCTTATTAATTCGTCTATTAATCCTTTTCAAGACTAATGTCTCATTTCTCTTCTCAATTCTCAGATAAGTTCTTATCCTATCTCAGTGATCTTAAAAGAAATTCTAAGTTCGAAGGTTCTAATTTAATTCTATTCTAGGTTCATCGGCGTAAACATATTTCTCGGCGATTAACGTTATGTTATCTTAACTAAACAAACTTCTCGGGATTTTTCCGGAATTTGATCTCATACTCATTTTCATATAAACGACTCAACAAACATATCACATCATCATCATCTCAGATAAATAGAACAGATAAATTCACACAAGATTCATAAGGCAATTTAAACGTTTTATTCAAAACTTATCGATTAGAAAAGAAAAATTTTACTCCTAAATTCTCATCTTTGAACTTACTCGGTTAATTAGACGCTCTCTTAAGGGATAAAAACTCGGGGTATCACAATTGAGGTCTCGAGGTATCTGCTTTACCTTCAAATGCAGAAACTGTTTACTCAGGTCTCTGACCTATTCCACATATCTGATCATCCTATCTTCTTTGATCTCATAATTTCCTGAGACCTGTTGAACTACCAATTGGGAGTCAGAATGAATGACGACCCTCTGAGCCCCCAACTCAGCTACCATCTCCAGCCCTCTGACAAATGCTTCGTACTCAGCTTCGTTGTTGGAAACTCTGAACTCAAACTTCAACGCAAAACTAAGTTCGCTTTGATCTGACGTTATTATGACAATTCTGGCACCGCACCCTTCAATCGTCACCGATCCATCAACAAAGACTTTCCACTCTGGCCATTGCATGGGCTGAGTGGTTTCTTGGATAAAATCCGCTAGGGCTTGCGCCTTAACAGCTGTGCGTGGTTCAAATTCCACGTCATATTTCCCTAGCTCCACACTCCATTTCACCATTCTTCCTGAGAGATCTGGTTTGCTCAATACCTGGTTAAAGGGGAAATTAGTTCTCACTACCACCTTGTGAGCTAAGAAGTACAATCTTAACCGCCTCATTGCTGTCATTACAGCTAAAGCAACTCTCTCCACGTCCGAGTATCTATACTCAGCTCCCTGCAAGGCCTTATTGATATAATAAATGGGCTTCTGCATAGAGCCCTCCTCCTTTATGAGGACTGCGCTTAGGGAATGGTCTCCAACAGATATGTATAGGTACAGGGTTTCACCTGGGGTAGGCTTGGTTAACACTGGCAAGCTTGCCAGATGAGCTTTCAATTCTTCAAATGTTTTCTGACAGCTCTCATTCCATTCGAATTTACTGGCTTTCTTCAACACCTTGAAGAACGGAAAATTTCTTTCCGCTGAAGTAGATATGAACTGACTAAGTGCGGTGATTCTTCCATTCAGCCGTTGTACCTCCCTTACATTGGTAGGAGCAACCATTTTCAGTACAGCTTGTACTTTATCCTGATTCACTTCAATTCCTCTGGGGGTCACCATATATCCCAAGAACTTTCCTGACCTAACCCCAAATGTACACTTTGTTGGGTTCAACCGTAAATCATACTTTCTTACAACTGTCAGGACCTCCTCTAGGTCTCTAGCATGGTGCTCTGCTTTCACACTTTTTACGAGAATGTCATCCACGTATACCTTCAGAATCTTCCCTATCTGGTCATCAAATATTGCATCCATCATTCTCTGATAAGTAGCTCCGGCATTCTTTAGGCCAAAAGGCATTCTTACATACGCAAACGTACCACATATAGTTACAAAGACTGTTTTGATCACGTCTTCAGGGGCCAGCTATATCTGGTGATACCCCTGGTAAGCGTCAAGCATAGACATCAACTCACACCCTGAAGTTGAATCAACCAGCTGATCGATGCAGGGCAGTGGGTAATGATCTTTTGGGCATGCTTTATTCAGGTCTCTGAAGTCTATACACATCCGCCAACCACCATTGCTTTTAGCCACCTATTATGACATAATATCTACCAGGTCTCATGGAGACCTGAATATCATACCTGAACTTAATGGTACTCAATAAAAAGCATTCTGGATACCTCCTCGTCTGACCTAAGGGAGATCTCATAATAGGTACGTGTATCAGATACCTAATCAGGTATCTGACCAGTGTCTCAAACCAGGACCTGCAAAAGAGACCTGGGGCAGGTCTCGCCATCTTTAATGAGTCTGACATCTGTAGAACACTTTACTCAGTCGAACTGAGAGTTGTCAGACAGTACAAGTACTCAATGGCGAATGATGCGAGAACACGTGTAAAGGCAATATCGGCAAAGAATCAAGGATACACAACTTCATTTCCAAGTAATCCAAGGAGTATATATACTGATAGGCATCCGTTTCACAGTCAGGTTCACTATTTTGTTTCTATCCACTATTACATCTATCTCTCTCTCTTCACCACCGAAACCCAGAAAACTAACTTGACCGTCGGAGGTGGTTCACCGGAGAACACTCCCGGCCCTCCTTTTTCCCTTGTAGGAGTCCAGTAGCTGGTGGTCTGATTTGAGGGGATATCTCCTGCGCAAAGAAGGAGAGTGTTGTTTAGGTAGATATTGAGCCTATCCATCTTTATCATTCTCATTTATTATGATGTATATTTTCTGGTTACATTATTTGGCACCGTCTGTGGGAAACGAAATTTTGTTTTAGGAATTTCGTTCTAAAATCATTTTTGCGTATCTTATTTGTTGTGAGGTCGAGTTCTGGCTTAAACTCAGTAAAAAGGAAAGTCAAGAAGCTGGGTTTGAGTGTTTTAATCAATTCGTGCTCCTTCTGACAAAAACTTTTGCTATTTTTAAGGGAGAAATCCGAATGATTTTAATGTTTTTATGATTTCAACTGCTTGAACTAGTATATCCTCTATTTTTGTAAAGCGTCTAGTGGCGTAGTGCAGTGAAGTAAGTGAAACCTCCTGATACTTGGAGAGACAAATCGAGTTCATGCGGTTCCGAAGAACAGATCTCGGAAATCCTCAGGATGAGGAAAGATAAAGTTTATAAAAACGTGAGAACCTCAGAGCAGGTCTAGCGTAACCCCAACAGAGTTTGGGGGCGAATGTGTGGGAAGAGGAATATAGTGTATCATATCCCTTGAATTCCTTAAAATATCCCGCGAGACCTGATAATGGTTATGGGAAAAGGGTAGTGTGAAGCACTTGTTACACCCTTAATGACATTCCGTGACTAGTTATTGATAGTCGAAATCTTTGAAATGCAGATCTGGCCATGGAACACGTGCCGGCTCAGGATCGAGAGCCCACACCTGAGGGAGTAATGCGAGATGACAGTTTGTCAGAAGAGCATGTCGAACAGGACAATCAGAATACCCCGAAAGTGGTTCCTCCGAAAGTGATTACATCTCAGAAGGAAGGGGCTTCGAAGTCGACTAGTCCCCAGAAAGAAGGGGGTCGCAAAGGCTCAGAAGTTACGGGGGAAGAACCTCAATTGCCAGTGCAGCAAAGCGTTACCTATGCGGTGTCCATCGATCAGCTCAATGCCATGGTGAAGCAGGTCGTATCCAGAGCTCTGGCTCAGTTGGAAGGCCAAAACAAGAAGGCTAGTAGCACAGCCAAAGGGAAGTCTAAGAAGATATGAACAGGTTTGGTGGAACCTTGTTCGCCAGGAAGCATTAATGGGGTGGTTTAAGCCCCGTTAGTATATGAATGAATGTTCACGAACTGAACGATGTTATTTTCCTGACAGGAAGAGCTGGCGGAGGGAGCCCAGTGTGATAGTGACGGGTATGAGAGCCCTCAAACTGAATCGGAAAATGGTCAGTAAATGAATGCATAGAATAGATGCTAGTGATGTTTTTAAGTATCTCGCTTGCTAATAGAATTATGGTTGCCCATTTTAGAAATCTGCAGAAGATGAGGGAGATGCCGCTGAAATTGCAGCTCTCAAACAGCAACTAAAAGACTTGCAGCGGAAGGCATCTTCCCCTAAGAAATCTCCCAAGAAGCTTATGAAAGCTATAAGCTAGGGATAGTCAATCTCCGTTCTCAAGGGACATTCGAGAGGATCAGCTGCCCTTAAACTTCAAAACATTGGCGCTGGAATATGATAGCTCGATAGACCCGCATGAGCATATAATGAGATTTGAGAATGGGGCGATGCTACATCAGTACACAGAAGGTGTGAAGTGCAGAGTCTTTCTCACGAATTTGTCGAAGATAGCTCAGCAGTGGTTTTCTCAGCTACCTCCCAACAGCATAAACTCGTTAAATGAGTTCAAATCCATGTTCTTACATCAATTTGCTAGTGCGAGAAGACATATCAAAACGTCTTCCTCACTCATGGCCTTGAGACAGCAGCCCTCGGAAAGTTTGCGCCAATATGTTAGACGTTTCAATGCTGAAGCATTACAAGTGCCTCTAGCCTCTGATGATGTGAAGGTGCAAGCGCTGATACAGGGATTAGCTCCAAGGCTATTCTTCAATTCGCTAAATAAGAGACAACCATTGTATTTTGAGGAACTGTTACAGAGAGCTGATAAGTACGTCAACCTGGAGGAAGCTCACGAGGCAAGGAGAGCCAAAGAATAGTCCCTTAAGCCCAAGCAGGAGATCTCAGAGAGGAGGTCATCCTCATCAATGAGAGCTGAGAAAGATAAAGGGGGGCAGAAACCCAAGAGAGCTCCCGAGAGGTTCGAACAATACACGTCTCTCAACGCGCCTCTAGTGGAGGTCATGGAGGCAGCTGCCAGGTCTCCTCATTTCAAGTATCCCAGCACATACAAGGAAGCTCCGTGCAACCCGCGATCTGAGCTATATTGCAAATACCATAACGACTATGGCCATGATACAAACACTTGTAGGCACCTGAAGGATACCATCGAACTACTGCTAAAAAAGGATGACACATTGCTCCAATTTGTCAAGAAAGAAAGAGAGAAAAGTTATAAAAGAAAGGAGCCAGAAGAAAGGAAACCTGACCAAAGGGAAAGAACTCCCCCGAGGCGGGAAGATCCTCCTCCAAAAAGAGGAAACATCAGCATGATTATGGGAGAAAATGTCAATGGAGATTCAGGCCGAGCTCGCAAAGCACACGTGAGGGCTGCGAAGGCTCAGGTGAACAAGGAGGTTCAAGAGTTAGCAGGGACAGTGGGTATGGAAATCGATGTGGTAGATTCATTCCCAGGAGAGGAAGCAAACCCAAGAGTGTGCATGAGTTTTGGTACAACAGATCTGGTGAGTGCGACACCTCACAATGATGCGCTAGTAATCAGCGCTGAAGTGGCTAACTGGCGAGTAGCTCAGATTTTCGTAGACACTGGAAGTGCAGTGAATGTACTCTTTTGGGATTGTTTCCAGAAGATGAAAATCAATACTGATATGGTGCCGGTGAATACGGCGTTATATGGTTTTGCAGGAGGTGAGATACAACCTAAAGGGGAGGTGTCCCTTCAAGTAACACTGGGCAGTGGCGAAGCCTCGAATACTCGAATGGTGAAGATTCTGGTTGTAGATACACCCTCAGCCTACAACGTAATATTGAGAAGGCCCGCTTTAAATGATTTCCAAGTGGTGGTTTCCACCTACCACATGAAAATGAAGTTCCCAGCTCTCAGAGAAGGTCTGGTGGGGGAGGTCTCAGGTGACCAGGAAGTATCGAAAGAATCCTACGTAAAGTCCATAAAACATGCCAAGCAAAAGGTGAAAGGGGCCTCAGCAGTAGAACGCTCCCCTCAAGATGAAAATGCAAAGATGAAAGATATATAGGAGGGTCTAGAACCAAGAATGCAGCCAGTAGAAGAAGACTTGATGATGGTAGAACTGTTTCCAGGAAAAATGGGCTTCACCACGAAAATGGGAAAGCAAATGACGGAGGAGTAGAGAGAGGCGATAATCCGATGTTTGTGGAAGAATGCTGACTTATTTGCATTTAATCCAGAAGATATGAAAAGGGTAGACCCATCCATAGCTCTGCATCATTTGAATGTAGATCCCAAAGCGAAGCCGGTTAGGCAGAAGAAGAGGTCCTTTGGACCAGAAAAGGAAAAGGTGATTAGAGAGGAGATACGACGGCTATTGGACGCTGGCCACATTGTTAGAATCTAGTACTCCGAGTGGTTATCGAATGCTGTTATGGTAGCCAAGACTAACGGTAGCTGGAGGATATGTATAGACTTCAAAGACCTGAACAAAGCGTGTCCGAAAGACCATTATCCATTACCCTGTATTGATCAGCTGGTGGATTCAACTTCGGGATGTGAGTTGTTATCCATGCTTGACGCTTATCAGGGGTATCATCAGATACAGATGGCCCCTGAGGACATGGTGAAGACAGCTTTTGTAACCATATGTGGTACGTTTGCTTACGTAAGAATGCCTTTTGGCCTGAAAAATGCCGGAGCTACCTATCAGAGAATGATGGATGCGATATTTGAGGACCAGATAGGGAGAATCCTGGAAGTATATGTGGACGATATACTCGTGAAGAGTTTGAGAGCAGAACACCATGCCAGAGACCTGGAGGAGGTCCTGGGAGTGGTAAGAAAGTATGATTTGCGATTGAACCCAGCAAAATGCACATTCGGAGTTAGGTCAGGAAAATTCTTGGAATACATGGTGACCCCAAGAGGAATTGAAGTAAACCAGGAGAAAGTCCGAGCAGTTCTAGAGATGGCAGCTCCCACCACTATACGGGAGGTGCAGCGATTGAATGGAAGAGTCACCGCACTTAGTCGGTTTATATCCTCCTCAGCAAAGAGGAGTTTACCATTTTTCAAAATCCTGAAGAGGGCTAATAAGTTCGAATGGGATAAGAGCTATCAGAAAGCATTTGAAGACCTGAAGTCTCACCTGGCAAGTCTGCCAGTGCTGACCAAGCCGACCACAGGAGAAACCCTATATTTATACATATCTGTGGGAGGTCATTCTTTGGGAGCAGTGCTCATAAAAGAAGAGGGTTCTGTGCAGAAGCCCATTTATTATGTTAGCAAAGCCCTACAGGGAGCTGAATGCAGATACTCGGAAGTAGAGAGAGCTGCTCTGGCTGTGATGATAGCAGCAAGAAGGCTGAGATTGTACTTCTTGGCTCACAAGGTGGTAGTAAGAACTAATTTTCCCTTCAAGCAAATACTGAGTAGACCAGACCTCTCAGGAAGAATGGTGAAATGGAGCGTGGAGTTAGGGGAGTTCGACGTGGAGTTCGAGCCTCGCACAGCTATCAAGGCGCAAGCTCTAGCAAATTTCATTAAGGAAACTGTTCAGCATGTACAATGGCCTGAATGGAAAGTCTTCGTAGATGGATCGGTAACCACAGAAGGGTGCGGAGTTGGAATTGTTATAATAACTCCAGATCAGAATGAGCTCAAATTTGCATTGAAACTCGAGTTCAGAGTATCTAATAATGAAGCTGAATACGAAGCACTCATCAGAGGGCTGGAAATGGTAGCTGAGCTGGGAGCTCAGAAGGTAATCATTTACTCCGACTCCCAGCTGGTAGTCCAGCAGGTCTCAGGAAATTACGAGATCAAAGAAGAACGAATGGTCAGGTATACAGAGAGAGTTAGAGACCTGAGCAGGAATTTTCAGCATCTGGAGGTAGAACAGATACCCAAAGACCTCAATGCTCAAGCAGATCGCCTCGCCAAGCTGGCTAGCTCATTAAACGGGATGATACCTGAGAAGGTGACGTTGCTAAGAACGACAGGCAGTCGAATAGAGAGAAATATCAGTGAGATAGAGGAAAGTGATGATTGGAGAGCACTTATCATACATTTCTTGAAAACAGGAGACCTACCAGAAGGGGAAAGAGCTGGGCAAAAGAAAATCTACGCTAAATATTGTTTGGTTGGAGGATACTTGTTCAAGAGAGCTTATTTGCAGCCGTTATTGAGGTGTATAACGGAGATGGAGGGCTTACGGATAATCAAGGAAGCACATCAAGGAATAGCAGGATGCCATACGGGATTCAGGGACTTAATCCGTCGAGTTCTGAGAGTTGGTTACTACTGGCCCTCTTTAAAGAAAGATGCTGGAATGTTTGTAAAAAGATGTCCTAGTTGCCAAAAGCATGGGCCTTTGATCCACAGGCCTGCTGAGAAGCTTGGAACACAGTATTCAGAATGTCCATTCGATAAGTGGGGCATAGACCTGGTTGGCAAGCTTCCCATGGCGGTGGGGAGAAAGTGCCATATTATAGTGGCAATGGACTATTTTAGCAAATGGGTAGAAGCGGAACCCTTGTCTTCAATAACAGAAGAAAGCATTATAAAATTCTTGTGGAAGAATATCTGCTGTAGGTACGGACTGCCCAGGGTCCTGATATCTGACAATGGAACGCAATTCTTTGGGAAGAGAACATAAGCATGGTGTAAGTCTAGAGGCATAGAGCAGAGGTTCGCTGTTGTGGCTCACCCAGAAACTTGTGGCCAAGTGGAGGTCACTAATCGGACCATAGTAAACAGCATCAAAGCCAGGCTGGAAAGAGAGAGGTCTCAGTGGGTAGAGGAGCTGGACTCAGTGCTGTGGGCATATAGAACTGGACGGAGAACAGCAACGGGGCAGTCCCCGTTCTGCTTGGTATATGGTGCTGATGCTGTTATGCCAATGGAGGTAAAAATCCCGACACACGGAGTTTTGACCTATGATGAGGATCTGAACGGAGAGCTGAGAGCTGAAAGCCTAGACCTGATTGATGAGGTGAGGGACGAGGCATATCATCGAGCCCTGACCTACAAAGCTCGCATCAAAGCAGCTTATGATGCAAAAGTGAAAATCAGAAAATTTCAAGAGGGAGACCTGGTGCTCAAGAGAGCTGATGCCATGCACCCAATGAGGAAGTTTGAACCAAACTGGGAGGGACCATTTGTGGTAACTAAAGTGCTCCCTGGCGGAGTGTATGAGCTCACGAGCCACGAAGGGTATGCGGAGCCAAGACCATGGAACATAAGTAACCTAAAGAAGTACTATGCGTAGAAGCATTTCTTAGTGGAAGTTTTGTTCTAGTGAGCTGAGGTCTACGTGCCAGGTCTCATGCTCACCTCTTTTTGTAGAATACTTGTTCAGCTAGGCAAGTATTCCTGTAATGGCACGAAGAGAGCTTGCTGTGAATGAATAAAGGCTGGAGAGTTCTTTACGTATTTTTGTGTTTATTAATGTTCGACGTATGTTAATGAACAATGGTGGTGAAACACCCGATAACGTAAAGTAAGGTATTTACTCTAAATGGTTTAACAGCAGGATAAAACCATCTAGAGTAGAGGGGAGTAGGGGTGTACCTTACACCCCTAAGGGGGTGTCACAATACCTCATGAAAATGCAAAAAACAAAGCAAAAAATAAATGAAACGCACGAATTGATGAAAACATGACAACGAAATAGACATGAAAAGTTAAGTTGCTTATACAGCATTACCAAAAGCATAGCAACAAAGCAGTCACGGTTTGATTGGTGATAAAGCAAAGAAGGCAGAGCCTTAACAAAGTGAACGGAAAGATAAAAGTTGTTCAAACACCAAATTACATAAAAGTTGTTCAACAAAAGATAGAAGCAAAAGCTAGACTAAGGGTGAGCAGCATCCTCGTTCTCGTCTGGCTCAGGAGGGTTGGCAGGATCATCTTCAAGTGCACCCTCTGATCCCCTTTGCTCAACAGCGGTGGCGTGAGAGGCCTCCCTACCTAAAGGTAAATATAGTAGGGGAAATGAAAGAATGTTAGAAAATCATAACAGCAACAAGATACAGATGCTAATGATGAGATACCTTGGGACTTGGCATCACGAAGGAAGTCCTCAGGAAAGATGTCATAAATAGGTGGAGAGGGGTCAGAGAAAACAGCCTCCAGATCACAAGGGGCAGTGAGAGCCTCGAAAGCCTGCTGCATTATGGGGAGCCACCATGCTTGTCCAGGAATGGATGAGACATCACCCTTGAAAGATGGAGGTGGTGGCAAACGCCTCACTATAGTATCCACATCCACGCTTTCTTTAAAACCCAACGCCTGAACCTTTGCTAGCACAGTCATAGCACACCTCTTAGCCAGGAAAACGATGTCGCCCTTGATGGTCATTAGGTACTCAGGAGAAAACTTGTAAGCCTCTAAGAGACCCTTGTGGAGGATCTGCAATGCTCTCTGACCCAATGTGGTCCTTAGAAGGAAACGGCGACACCAATGAACTCCCTCTGTGTAGCCTGACTGGTAAGAGAGGTTGGCAGCTTGGAGGAGATTCTTGGTATGCTCGAGTTCTCGGCTGACTTGGGTGAGATGCTGACTCAAGACTGTATTGATAAAAATAAGAGAGGCATTCTCTTTAGATAGTGAAGACAGCTTCTCCTGAGAACCCGAAAGCTCTTGGTTCTTCCTTTTCAAATCATCATTAGCCAAAGAAAGTTGGCTACTAGCATCAAGAATGTCTTGATTCTGATGTTGCAAATCCTCATGCGCCTTAGTCAACTCTTGCAGCTGTACTTGGCAAGCCACCAGTACATCCCTCAACCTTTCTACCTCCTCCTCATGGGAACCATCTTGAAATTGCAGCAATTGTCCATGCGCGCTCATCAACTATGAGAATGATGAAGTGGAAAAAGTGGAGTTACATGAAAATAAAAGAACATAGCTATTAGGCAGACAGGTAAAATGCCACGAGAATTCGAAGAAAGATACCTGTATCAAACAATGAGCGCTTCTCTCTTGGAGTTGCTTCAGGGAAGGAGGACCAGCTCCTGTCTCCTCTTCAGAAAGAGGGAGAGCTTGCAAAAGGGAAAGGCATTCTGAAGGAGGTAGTTGACCGAGAGGGCTGGAGGTCTGACCCCTGAAAACATACCCTGATGAGTCAACACCACGAGGGGGTGAACTTCCCATAAAGGGGGTATGCTTGGTTTTCTTATCAGCCCCCGAAGAAATATGTGAGAAAGGGGGCCTCTTGGTGTGAACAGGGGCATCCGCTCTAGTTTTCTCCTGAGAAGGTGGAGGAGGCGGAGCATCCAGGGTTGTTTTCCCTCTGCTGGAAGTCTTAGGGGGAGCACCATAGTTCCGAGATTTGGTGGCAGTGGGCTTGATAATCGCACTCGCTGAAGAAGGGGCAGTGACTGGCAGTGGTCGTGAAGGCAATGAGGCCGCAGAAGGAGCAGAACTGAAAGGGGGTTGGGAGTCAACACCTTCAGCATCTTGACGGGCTTGCTCTTCCAGCAGAATAGCAAAATCAAACTCATTATCATCAGGCAATTTTACATCCTGAACCCAACTCATTTCTGCAAAAGAAAGAATAAGGAAAAAGGATTAGATTAACCCAAAGGGTAAATTTGAGTAGTAAACACAAAGAGGGGAAGAAATCCACCCTCAGGGGAAAAGGAATGATCTCCGCGGGGGGCCAGTCCGAAAATAGAAAGCACGCAAGGATTAGACAAGAGGGAATTAAGCGGAAAAGCTTCAGTTTGAGCTTTGGCCGTCAGCAGGGACAGTACCTTGAGATTAATGGGGGCGATGGTAAAGAGAGTTGGGCGAGGTTGCCTTAGTAAAAGCTTTTGCCAAGGACGGCGGTCGAAAGGCCAACTGCCTTGCTTCGGAGTAACTACGAAGTATCTCTCCCGCCATTCCTTACCCAAAGTACGAGAGGGGCACAAATTTTGAGTAGGGCCCTTTGGCCGGGCACTAGCATAGTAGAAAGCACCCATGGGTTTCACATCATAAACAGTTTGGAATAAGGAGGGAGAAGGAAAACCTCCATTGCCACGGAGCAATATTAAGAAAGTGAGAATGGTTTTAATGGCGGAAGGGTGGAATTGGTTAGGCCATAAGTTGTAAAGGTCACACACTTTCACCACAAAATCAGGAAGCGGAAATCGTAAACCTAATTCTATTTGATTGAACCAGAAAGCTACTGAAGGGTAAGTCAGGAGATGAGGGCGCTCATAAGCATGAGGTAGCCGAAAATCGAAAAGATTATCACAGTTTAACCACGACTTTACTACTTCTAATTCGGGAAGGGTTAGAGTGGATTCACCAGCTATATCGTCAGGGGAAAAGACGCGGACAGAAGAGTCTGGAGCGGGAGAAGAGACTCGAGCAGAATGAGTGGGGGAGTCAGCCTCCATTGCATCTTGGCCGGAAAAGGAGATCCGTCTGCTAAATTTATCACCTCCTTAGGATTAGTAGAGGTGGCTGACCCTGAAGAAGCCTTGACAGATAGGCGACGGGAACGCCGAGTAGAAAGTTTTTTCTCTTTTTCAGGAGCGCGGGAAGAAATTTCTGACTGGAAATCTCCGTGAGGAGGAGAAGGAGGATTCGCATCGGAAGCTTGAAGATGAGGGTTGTCAGAAAAGGTATCTTCCTCTGAATGGGAAGTAGAACGAGCCATGAGAAAATATTGAAATGATTAGCAGCAGTAAAATGAAGAAGGGAAAAATGATAAAATCCTTAATATGTCGAAGGAGAGAGAACGGTTGAGAAAAAGTAGGGGATTTGCAGAGTCCCCTCCCATTTCCCCGTAAAGTAGCTTATTTTAAAAATTCAAATAAGTCAGGTCTCTTTCTGAGAACTCAGATGGAGGTCCAGTTCAATGGAGCGAGAGAAGGAAAGCACTACTCTATATTTGCTGAAAATAATGCTGCAAATTTAGAGTATGGGGGAGTAGATGTTATGACATAATATCTACCAGGTCTCATGGAGACCTGAATATCATACCTGAACTTAATGGTACTCAATAAAAAGCATTCTGGATACCTCCTCGTCTGACCTAAGGGAGATCTCATAATAGGTACGTGTATCAGATACCTGATCAGGTATCTGACCAGTGTCTCAAGCCAGGACCTGCAAAAGAGAGCTGGGGCAGGTCTCGCCATCTTTAATGAGTCTGACATCTGTAGAACACTTTACTCAGTCGAACTGAGAGTTGTCGGACAGTACAAGTACTCAAAGGCGAATGATGCGAGAACACGTGTAAAGGCAATATCGGCAAAGAATCAAGGATACACAACTTCATTTCCAAGTAATCCAAGGAGTATATATACTGATAGGCATCCGTTCCACAGTCAGGTTCACTATTTTGTTTCTATCCACTATTACATCCATCTCTCTCTCTTCACCACCGAAACCCAGAAAACTAACTTGACCGTTGGAGGTGGTTCGCCGGAGAACACTCCCGGCCCTCCTTTTTCCCTTGCAGGAGTCCAGTAGCTGGTGGTCTGATTTGAGGGGATATCTCCTGCGCAAAGAAGGAAAGTGTTGTTTAGGTAGATATTGAGCCTGTCCATCTTTATCGTTCTTATTTATTATGATGTATATTTTCTGGTTACATTACTGCATTTGACAGCCATTCAGAGTACTGAATTTTAACAATATGACCGGCGTCTAACAGCCACCTGATCTATTCTCTGATCACCTTTTCCTTCTCTGGCCCGAAGGATCTCTTCTTATGCCTTACTGGCCTCGCTCTGGGGTCTACATTCAGATGATGTAGAGCTACAGATGGGTCTACCCCTTTCATGTCCTCCGGGCTAAATGCGAATAGATCCGCATTTTTCCACAAGCATTGGATTATCGCCTCTCTTTGTTCTTCAGTCATTTGTTTTCCCATCTTCGTGGTGAAACCTGTTTTCCCCGGGAACAGTTCTATCATCATCAAGTCCTCCTCCACTGGCTGCATTCTCGGCTCTAGGTCTCTGTCTATACCCTTCACCTTTGCATTTTTGTCTTGCAGTGGGCGTTCTGCCACTGAAGCTCCTCTCACCTTTTGCTTAGCATGCTTTATGGACTTTACATAGGATTCTTTCGACATCTCTTGATCACCTGAGACCTCACCTACCAACCCCTCCTTGAGAGCTGGGAATTTCATTTTCATGTGGTAGGTGGAGACCACCACCTGGAAATCATTCAGAGCAGGTCTTCCCAATATTATGTTGTATGTTGAAGGCGTATCTACTACTAGAAATTTCACCATCCAAGTATTCGAGGTCTCACCACTACCGAGTGTTACCTGAAGGGTCACCTCCTCTTGAGGTTGTATCTCACCTCCAGCAAAACCGTATAAAGCCGTGTTTACTGGCTCTAAATCAGCATTGATTTTCATCTTCTGGAAGCAATCCTAAAAGAGCACATTCACTGCACTTCCAGTGTCTACAAAGATCTGTGCCACCCTCCAGTTGGTAATGTCAGCACTAATCACCAGTGCATCATTATGGGGTGCTGCGCTTACCAAGTCCTTGGGGCCGAAACTCACACAGGCTTTTGCACTCATTTCTTCCCCTGGGAAGGAGTGTACCACATTAATCTCCATGCCCATTATCTCTGCTAACTCCTGGACCTCTTTGCTTATCTGAGCTTTAGCAGCCCTCACATGGGCTTTACGAGCTCGACCTGAGTCTCCATCAGTATTTCCTCCCATAATCATGTTGATGTTTCCCCTTTTTGGTGGAGGATCCTCTTGCCTCGGGGGGGTTCTTTCCCTTTGTTCAGGCTTCTTCTGTTCCGGCTCTTTTCTCTTGTAGCCCTTTTCTCTTTCTTTCTTAACAAATTGAAGTAAGGTGTCATCCTTCTTCAGCAGTCATTCGATAGCATCCTTCAAGTGCCTACAAGAGTTCGTGTCATGCCCATAGTCATTATGATACTTGCAGTATAGCTCAGATCGCGGGTTGCGCGGAGCTTCCTTATATGTGCTAGGATACTTGAAATGGGGAGACCTAGCAGCTGCTTTCATGACCTCCACCAAAGATGCGTTAAGGGGCGTATACTGGTCAAACCTCTCAGGGGTTCTCTTAGGCCTTTGCCCCCCTCTATCTTTCTCAGCTCTCGCTGCTGAGGATGACCTTCTCTCCGAGGTCTCCTGTTTAGGCTTGAGAGACTCCTCTTTAGCTCTCCTAGCTTCCTGGGCTTCCTCCAGATTAACATACTTATCAGCCCTGTGTAATAGTTCCTCAAAATACAACGGGGGTTTCTTGTTCAACGAATCGAAGAACAGTCCTAGAGCCAAGCCCTGTATCAATGCCAGCACCTTCACGTCATCAGAGGCTAGGGGTACTTGCAGCGCTTCAGCGTTGAAACGTCCAACATATTGACACAAACTTTCTGAGGGTTTTGTCTCAAAGCTATGAGCGAGGAGGAGGTTTTAACATGCCTTCTTGCACTAGCGAACTGATGCAAGAACATAGACTTGAACTCATCAAATGAGCCTATGCTATTGGGGGTAGCTGAGAAAACCACTGCTGAGCTATTTTTGACAAGGTTGTGAGGAAAACCCTGCACTTCACCCCCTCTGTGTACTGGTGGAGCATTGCTCCATTCTCAAATCTCATTATGTGTTCGTTTGGGTCTGTGGAACCATCATATTCCAATGTCAACATCTTGAAATTCGGAGGTAACTGATCCTCTCTAATGTCCCTCGAGAAAGCAGACTGGCTGTTACTGGTTTTAACAGCCTTCTTAGGAGATTTCTTAGGCGAGGAGGCCTTCTTTTGAAGGTCTTCTAATTGCTGTTTGAGGGCTGCGATCTCAGCAGCAGCTCCCTCATCTTGAGGTCTCATAATCCGTGCTTCGCCTTCTGCAGATTTCATTGCAAAGTAAGTAATCATTATTTCATTAGCGAGTAAGTCACTTTAGGAATGTCGCTAATATCTACTTCCTCTATTTATTCACTGACCATTTTCCGACTCAGTTTGACAACTCTCATACCCATCGCTCTCATAATGACCTTCCTCCACAGGTTCTCCCTGTTAAGGAAAATAGGAATATTCAGATCATGAATATTTATTCTTACATTAATGTGGTTCAAACCATTTCATTGGTATCTCATCACAGTCAAGATCTCGCGAGATCCATTAGTACCTTCTTGGCTTTGCCTCTTGCTGCGCTGCCAAACTTTTTATTTTGACCTTCCAGCGGGGCCATGGCTTTGGATACAACTTACTTCACCATGGCACTGAGCTGATCCATGGATACCGTGTAGGTAACACTCTGCTGCGCAGGCACTTGAGGTTCATCTCTTGTGACTTCTGAACCCTTGCGACCTCCCTTCTTCTGAGGGTTGGTCGACTTGGAGGACCCTTCCTTCTGAGGCGTAGTTATCTTTAGTGGAGCTTCTTTTAGCACATTTTGATTCCCCTCCTCAGTACGTTCTTCCGAGGAGCTATCATAACGCACCACTCCTACAGGTGGGGATTCCCGGTCTCGGACCGATATATTTTCCATGACTGAATCTGCATTTCAAAATTTTCAGCTATCAGTCAGCATTAGGACCATTATCAGGTCTCAAAGGACCATTATCAGGTCTACGCTACCCTTCTCAAAGGACCATTATTAGGTCTCGAAGGGGTGCTTTAAGGAATTCAAGGAATATGATGCACCATATCCCCCTTCCGTACACACTCATACCCAATCTCCGTTGGGATTGCGTGAGACTTGCTCTGAAGTCTTCACGCTTCTGCCAATTCTGGCTCCTCGCGTCACGAGGATTTCCAAAATTTATTTCTCAGCATTATCTATTTTTGAACCATTCTTCCACACAGCAGAAAATTCTATTTATCTTTTACCCCACCAACGACTTTAAACCGTACTACGAAATGAGAAGTTTTACGAAAAGACAAGTGATAAGCAATTTTAAGAGATTACAGCAAGATTTGCAAGGAGGTTTAAAATATGGAGATCTAAAATCACTCAACTCACTCCTTTTAAACACAACAAAAGCTTTTTAAAGTAGAAGCACAAATCGACTAAAATACCCAGATCCAGTTTCTTGGTACTTTTCTCTCTCTTTCAAGTTTAAGCTCAAACTTGACGTCGTTGAAAGAAGGACACATAAAAAAGAGTTTAGAATGAAATTCCGGAACAAAATTTCGCTTTGCACAGACGGCGCCAGATGATGCGTCTAGAAATGCACATCATGTAAAAATCAGAACACATAAGTAGATGAAGTTTAACACTCACCTGTTCCACAGCTCTTTTCCGTCCCAGATGGTTGGAATCGTCTTCTACGAAGAAGTCCTGGCGTGGCTCTGCAAGAAAAAAAAGGCCGGGGAGGTTTCCCGCGAACCACCTCCGAAGATTAAGTCAGTATTCTAGGTTTTTCTCTGGGAGGTGAATGTAACAGGAAAAATAAGTCTGAAACATTGTGTCCGTGTGTGTGTTGCCCTTTTTAATATATATATATACTCGTGAGTTTTCTTGAGAATAAAGTTGTGTTGTCACCAACTCCTTTTACCTTGATCTTTACACGTTCTGTCATCCCGTTGGTTATGGCCTGATTGTACCTTCTGACAGTACCAGGCGGGTATTAATTAAAGTGCCCTCGTCTGTCAGGTATTCGACTGAGGGAGAGCCCTGAACGAGGGGCCTCGAGGCAGATTTCTGGTGAGGTACGAAAGGCCTCCAATCAGGTCTCTGAGAGAAAATCTTCACGAGAGACCTCGACTCCTATTATTACGTTGGTTTCTTAACTAAATATTCATTACAGCTATATAGAATACTTAGGTCCCTTAGAGACCTGGATATTTTTGTCACTATCACACATGTTTACAGAGTTGAAGAAAGAAATGTTTCTTATCACGTTGATCTAAGAACGTGGACATGTACGTGCCGAGCGTTGGATTTAGATTTGATTCCATGTCGCCATGATGTTGCCGCTATAAGGTAACATGTTCAATTACTAAATATTGTTTAGTTGCATCAACTTTCATTTAGCTTAGCCTTTCCATATGTTGAAATTGTCGTCATTTTCTTATTTAGGTGTCCAATTTATATTGCACCAATTTTTGAATTAATGTCAATTTGTTTTGGGTGTGTAACACAATTTTGTTTAATTTTTTAACAGGCGTACAGGTAACGGTTTGTCTGTGTACGATTTTGTAAGTCGTTATTTCAAATAGAAGACATTCAGAGAGACTTATATGGAGCATATTAACCCAATACCGCATTCAGATGAGTGGGTTGTGCCTCCGGAGATCTCTGCAATCGTTTGTCTTTCTATAGATGAGGTACGTCAGGTTGGGCACCCAAAAGATAGTCGTACACGATCCACAGTAGAAAATGTGGTTAGACGTCCCCAAGTATGCAGTAGGTGTCATGGAAGGGGCCACAACAAAAAGACTTGCACAGCATCCATCCCATTCAGTGGTGTTGACTTGAATAACCCCCCGTGAAGATACAGAAGAGACCGAGGGAGAACAGGTAAGGCAAAGGTGTCGACGGAAGAAAAAGTGTAGCATTTGTCGTCTTGATGATCATGATGCGAGGAAATGTCACTATCGTGAAACGTAAATATGTTGTTTTTTATTTTGTTGTTTAAGATGAATTTATGATTTGTATTGGGAGACAAAGCATAACTAAATTCTCATTTTTGTAAATATTTAAACTTATTTTATATGTTATTTGAACTTGTTTAAGATGTGAGTGATTATACTTGAATGAGGTTGAAAATAGCAGGTGAAAAATATCACTCTCGGGTTTGCCCACGGTGGCCACGCCCACGATGGTTGCCATCATGGGCAATAACCACCGTGGGCACGGTGGTGAGCAGCCACCGTGGGCACAAGAACATGTGTGAATTTCATTTTTTATTCGATTCCTTCTTCAATTTTGTTGTTTAATGCTTCTATAATAGCTTATTTTTCAATTTAAAACTACTTAACAACAAAATCCAAACACCCACACATGACCTTCATCTAATTCATTAGTAAATCAGGTAATTCGTACAAATGCTGAAGTAAGTGATACATAACCATTATCAAGAGAATCCCAACATTGTACGTATAGTATAAGTTATATTTTGCACGAAATGTAACATAATTGAAATAGTAATCATTGAATTAACAAAATGTATCATATAGTATAAGTATAATGTTGGGATTCTCTTGATAATGGTTATGTATCACTAACTTGAGCGTTTGTACGAAGTACCTAATTTACTAATGAATTAGATGAAGGTTACGTGTGGGTGTTTGGATTTTGTTGTTAAGTAGTTTTAAATTGAAAAATAAGCTATTATAGAAGCACTAAACAACAAAATCGAAGAAGGAATCGAACAAAAAATGAAATTCACACATGTGCTCACCACTGTGCCCACGGTGGCTGCTCACCACCGTGCCCACGGTGGTTATTGCCCACGATGGCAACCATCGTGGGCTGCCCATCGTGGGCTCCTCATTGTGGGCATCCATCATGGGCTCAAGATTTAGCCCACATCTTGTGCCCACGATGGCAACCATAGTGGGTGTGGTCACCGTTGGCAAACCCGAGAGTGATATTTTTCACCTGTTATTTTCAACCTCATTCAAGTATAATTACTTACATCTTAAATAAGTTCAAATAACATATAAAATAAGTTCAGATATTTACAAAAATGAGAATTTAGTTATGTTTTTTCTCCCAAAACGAACCCTCTACTCCTAACCAAAATATTCTAGTTGCAACAAATAACCTATACTTCTCAATGTATCTATCATCAATTGACACATTACGATGTGTCGATGTTAATGTGTCGATGTTAAATTGATGAGACGATCAACATATATAAGGGCGTAGGGGCCACAATTTGTCCCGTCAATCTGGATGAATTGCTCCTCCTCAGGCATCTTAATCAACAACGGAGGGTTTTTGAGCCTTTGCCTGTGGGAATTTTGCTCCCAGTAACCTGATGCGAGCAACATTCGAGGTAAGAGATCGGTCACACACTGTAATTGCTCGTTGCGCACTGTCGTTTCCCTGTGATGGATTATGATCGAGTCATACAGCTCGACAGTCCAATCCTTCAGAAAAATGCGTATCGTGACCCAATGATTCCCCCTGACATTGCACACTCTTATGACTTGTACACGACAAGGAGCAATTTAACTATATTAAAAAAAATTATAGTAAACTACAAATATGATATTATTTTAAAATATAATCAACTTACATGGTTAGCTTGCCACCAAGCCGTTGCTAATTCGCTTTTTGTGCCATCAACCATTTGTTTAAGAGCATCAGGTACTTGCCAATTAGTATATAGTCTAAGCCCTGGAGGAACTTTCTTTCTCTTGCCACTAGCATCAATAGGATACAGCTTATCCCACTCATTTTGCAAAGAATTCTAGTAATATAATAAAAAATTACATAAATCAAAGAAAATATTAATATAATCAAGAAATCAAGATTTACATAAATCGAAGAGAAATACTTACATAGAAGCCAGTGCCGACTATAATGGTGGTTGCCTCACATACTCCATCAGCTGTCAACCTATCTAAATGTCTCACCTTGAATCCCATATAGTTTAGGTACAACTCTATCTCCTGCAATGTTATTTAATTTTGTTAGTTATAATATACTACCTCCGGTCCCCAAGTCTTTTCCTAGGAGGAAATGGCACGGATATTAAGGAAAAAGTTGTTGGGTTAGTTGTGGGTGGAGAAAAAGTGATTAAATTTGTTGTGAGTGGAGGGGTTCCACATTGAAGATAGTGATATATTAATTAATTGAGATAATGGTGGGCCATATGTGGTATTTTAGGTAAATAAGTTGATAAAGTAAGGGTAAGAGATAATAATTTGTTGTGGGGTAGTGTCCAAAAGTAGCTAGGAAAAAACTTGGGGACCATCCCAAAAAGGAAAGATAGGAAGAAACTTGAGGACCAGAGATAGTACAAATAGGTTTGAATTATTGTAATAAAGATAGGATTGTACCTCTGCCCACGTCATTTGTCGACTATCCACCAGACAATCGAAAACAGATTGTACAACAATGTGGTCAGTCGTCTTAATTGTGATTGTAGCATCCTCTCCTGATTTTCTATGCTTCCTGTACATACGTTTCAACCTCTTCAAGGCCTTTGCAGTCATGGCCAAATAAGGCATTTGTATGGCGGCAGACGGTCTCGTCCTACGACGACCTTGCACCTCGTCTCGTTCCACCAATTCGTAATCTTGGTCAGCAGACTCCTCCTCAGAGGATGACGACCACTGAATATTAATAGGTGAAACCTGCCGTCTGAGTTGCTCGTGTGTGGTGTCCTTCATAGTAAGAAAAAACGGCTGCTCCTGCTGGTACTCAGGCTGGTAGGGAATCTGCTGCTCATGTGGGGTGAACTCAGCAATAGGAAAAAGGTGATTGTTGCTGCCGTCGCCTGGAAACACTGAGTGTTGCTGCCAGATAGGAGGTTGATACATCGGAGGCTGCTACGTCGGAGGGTCGTACTGATGCAGTGGTCTAGTGCTATAGCCGAAGAACATCGGCTGCTGCTGCTAGTGGGCAGGCTGATACCCCCACGGCTGCATTGGTGGCTCGCTTTGGTGGGGTATAAGATCAAACGACTGCCCTAACAGGTGGTGCATCGGTTGCTCGGTACGCTCAGGAATGTGAGGAGAGTGGTGACTATGCCGACTCTGCTATCCCTATAGAGCTGCAGCTGCAGAGTGACGAGGTGGGTCCGAAATCCTCCGGTGTCTGCTAGAAACCTCTGCAGAGTGACGGTGTGGCTCAGGGCTCCTCTTGTAGCTCCCAACAGACTGTTGTGGAGAGCTCCTAGATCGTCTGTGTCTCGGACCGAATTACTCCTTCACCTGAACAAAGATCTTCAGGGAAAAGGTAGCAAAGAAGCCCTTGTCAAACTCGTCCATCAAAATCGCCCTTAGAAGGCGATCGATGTAGTCGTCTCTATCGTCCTTCGCGTGGTCAGGACAAGGACGTCCGTGGACACAACACACTCTGTCTTCGAGTCTCTACTGAAAGACCGGCTCTGCTGCTTCAGTTGTATGTACTTGTGGTGGGGTACTCTGTCGGCGTCGTTTTGGGATTTTCTATGCCAATGAGGTCGGTTTAATTATCTTCCCCACAACCTCTGCAGCCTTCGTCAATTTTCCCTTCTTTTTCACCTTCTTTTTCGGGAAAACCTCTTTTGTATTCTTCTCTGTTAATTTTTTCGGAGGTTCCCAGTGTACATGATACACCGAGTCAAGACTGAACCAATACAACTCCATAGTGTCTTCTATGAGAATAGGCATCGAGATATGTATGACAAGACCCTAAACAAGTTATGTAAAATTATTATTAGATCAATGTGATATGGTTGTTGAGAGCTTCTAAGGCGCAAGCTAACTGCGATTGGCTAACTTGCTCAATCCAGCGACGATGGCCCGTGGGCGGCCAAAGAGGGTCGTAATCACCGACAAGGGACAACGGACAACACCTACACTACCAGCAGAGGAGATTCAAAGTGGATCTGAGGAGAATGCGATGGAGAATGCTTCCATTGGAAAAGGAAAAGATATTTTCAATGGAACAGTAGGAAATTCAGTGGAAACTATGGAGGAAGAGCCTAGAACAGCTAGGCATCAGCTCAGATCGAAGTCTCCAGCTCGGAACAAAACTCGATCTGCTACTCCACCATGGAATTTCGAGAGACCAGCCAAAACTGCTAACAGAGGTATGACACTGAACTATATTCCTCTTGTGTTGAAAGAAGGAATTCCCATTGTTGTTTTAGATGTAAATGATGTTGAAACGGAAGCAGCTAAGTGGCAAAATGCTATCATCTTATATGTGGTGGGAGAAAATCCAACTATCAAATACTTACTTACTTTTCTTGAGAAACAATTTGGTGTAAATGAACCAGAGATTTTTTACCATACCGAGGGATACTTTGTGGTGAGATTTCGGACTAAAGAAGAGAGAGATATGTTGTTGTTTGAGGAGCCTCATACGATAGCAAACAGGCCGGTAATAGTAAAAGCCTGGGAAGCTGGATTTAGCTTGGAGAAGAAAGTATTGAAGATAGTCCCGCTGTGGATCCAATTGCCTAATTT
Source organism: Schizonepeta tenuifolia (assembly GCA_029490685.1). NCBI lineage: Eukaryota > Viridiplantae > Streptophyta > Magnoliopsida > Lamiales > Lamiaceae > Schizonepeta > Schizonepeta tenuifolia. The sequence goes on from CM055958.1 coordinate 6,297,437, forward strand.
GCCATTGAATTGCTGGGGATAAACTCACTAAGCCGTATAGGGAGCATTCTAGGCAAACCACTTTAAGCGGATGAGTGCACATCAAAGCAAAATCAAATTTCATATGCTAGAATGTTGGTAGAAATCGATGTCACTCAACCAATAAAGTATAAGATCAATATTGAGGGAGAGGAAGGGAAGAGGGTTGAACAACATGTGCTATATGATTGGGTTCCTTCATTCTGTCCCATATGTCAAACTCCCGACCATACATGTGATCAAAAGAGAAACACCAAGCTTCACCTTCCTCCTAAACAGTTTTGGAAGCCAAAGGAGAAGGAAGTAACAAAAGAGAAGCAAGTGCAGATTACAGAAATAAACAAGGAGGCAGAAATAGAAAATGAGCAATGGACTAAGCCTAAGAAAACTTATAGTGTTGTAGTAATGAGCCCACCTCCACAAGTAGTGGAAACTGATAATTCTTACCAGATGTTGTATGACCATGGAGAGCCAAGTGGAGTGGAAAAGGAGGGCGGGGACCTTTTCCCCTTGGGTAGGAAATGAGAGTAATGTTTTGGAATGTGAGGGTTGTGGAATTTTATTACCAGAAAGAAATAAAAGACTTTCTGCTAAATAAAAGAGTTGATGTGTTTGCTTGTTTGGAGACTAGGGTGAAAGCTGAGAAGTTTGAAAAAATTTCTGGAAAACTGAATAAACATTGGGAATTCCTAAATAACTACCCCTATGCAGTGAATGGAAGGGTATGGCTTGGGTGGAATCCAAGGACAATAGCCATTCAATTGGTAGAAGCTCATCCCCAAGGTATGTGTAGTGAGGTTGTTGATCTCAATATTGGTGAGAAATTCTTTATGATAGCAGTTTATGCATATAATACTGCTGATAAAAGAGTGGAGTTGTGGAATTTTATTACTAGAATGGCACAAAGAAATCTGAGGGCATTATTAGTTGGAGGAGATTTTAATTCTGTCCTCCAAGATACATGTAGGTTGCATGGAAATGTGATCACTGAGGCAGAAACAAAAGACTTTAGAGAGTGTATTGAGAGTAATGAGCTTACTCCTCTTCCTATGGTTGGGAACTCCTATACCTGGTGCAATAATCAAGAAGGAACAGATAGAATATATTCACTTATAAACAGATGCCTTGCCAATGTTACTTGGTTGTTAGAATTTCCTACTATGGTGGTGGAAATATTGGAGAAAAGTGTGTCTGATCATTGCCCCTTACTACTCAGATCATTGCCCCTTACTACTCAACTTTGACAGTGAAAGGGTGAAACGAAATACTCCATTTCGATTTCTAAATGTGCTTACAGAACACCATGATTTCAGAAGTATTGTGGAAACTAAATGGAGTGAGAGAAGAAGTGGAAATAAGTTGTTACAAGTGTGGCATCAGCTGAAAAGCTTAAAACAGCCCTTCAAACATCTCAATGTGCAGCACTACAAGAATACAGCAGACAAAATTACCAAGGCAAGAACTCAACTAGAGGAAATTCAAGGAAAATTGGCCCATGATATCCTCAATGATCAGCTAATATTGGCTGAAAAGCAAAAATTAGGTGAATTAGAGAAGTGGAGCAACCTAGAAGAACAAATTTGGCACCAAAAGTCTAGAGTAGACTGGGCTAAAATGGGAGATTCAAATACTCGCTTTTTCCATGCTTATGCTCAGGCCAGAAACACAGCAAAAGCTATTAAATTACTCTTAAGAGCAGATGGCTCAAGATGCTCAACTCAGAAGGAAATCATGGAAAAGGTTAAGAGTTTTTATGAAGGTTTGATGGGTAGTTCACCTACAGTTCTTCACATGATTGATCACTCTATAGTAGCTAAAGGAAAAGTGTTATCTCATGACCAGCAGGTGAGATTATGCCAAGAGTTTACTGAACAAGAGATTAAGAAAGCTATGTTCAGTATGAACCCCCACAAGAGTCCAGGGGTGGATGGATTTAATGCATACTTTTTCCAGAAAACATGGGAGATTGTGGGAAGAGAGGTGGTGCAGGTTGTAAAGGAATTTCACCACACAAAATTTATGCCAAAGGTGATTAATAGCTCTCTCCTTACTCTGATTCCTAAGACGGACCAAGCTACTACCATCAGAGATTATAGGCCAATTGCTTGTTGCAATGTGGTCTATAAACTCATTTCTAAAGTGCTCACCAATAGGATGCAAGGGGTTCTGGACAGTCTCATTAGCCCTCATCAGTTTGCGTTTGTGAAAGGTATGATCATCTTGGATAATATATTTTTGAGCCACGAGATTGTGAAGGGGTACAACAGAAAACAAATATCACCACAATGCATGGAGAAGATTGATCTTTAGAAAGCTTATGACTCCTTGGAGTGGCCATTCCTTGAACATTTAATGACTACTCTAGGATTCCCTCGTATGTTTGTAGACTGGATCCTTGCATGCCTCACCACAGTAAGCTACATTATCAATGTGAATGGAGAGCTCACAGATCCTTTCCCAGCAAAGAAAGGGCTCAGACAAGGGGACCCGATTTTCCCTTATCTCTTTATTTTTTGTATGGAGTACCTTATCGATGCTTTGAAGAGCTAAGATAGGTTGTTCAGATTCCATTCCAGATGTAAGCGTTTTGGATTGGTGCATGTTTGTTTTGCGGACGATCTGCTTCTTTTTGCAAGGGGTGATGAAGAATCAGTGAATCGATTAATGACTACATTCCAGAAGTTCACAAGTGTGTCAGGATTACAAGCCAACCTAGCTAAGAGCTGCTTTTACTTTGGTGGTGTGAGAGCATAAATCCAACATACTATTCTCCAGCACTACTAAATGAGTAGAGATGAGCTTCTTTTTCGTTATTTGGGAGTTCCCCTCTCAACAAAAAAGCTATCAGTGCAGCAGTGTCAGCCCCTCATTAATAAAATTCTTGCTCGAACTGAAAATTGGACGTCTAAGCTGCTTTCTTATGCTGGAAGACTTCAGCTCATTTAGTCTGTTATGTTTAGTATACAAACGTTTTGGTGCCAGGTCTTCATTATTCCAAAAAAGGTGCTCTCCCTCATCCAGGCTACATGTAGGACTTTCTTGTAGATAGGTAAGACAGGCATTTCATGAAGAGTCCTTGTTGCATGGGAGTACTTATGTAAACCAAAGCAAGCCGGAGGGTGGAATATTGTGTGTGTAAAAGATTGGAATCGACCAGCTATTTGTAAACTCCTTTAGAATGTGGCTCAAAAGAAAGACAAGCTTTGGATTCAATGGATTCATACCTATTATATTAAAAATCAGGATCTCTTCACTTGCCCAATCCCTCAGCAAGCTTCGTGGGTTGTAAAGAAAATTTTGGAAGCTAAGGGATTACTGGCTACTATCAAAGATGATGATAGGGTAGTACGTGGGTCCTCTTTCTCAATCAAAAGACTCTATTGCAAGATAAGAGGGGAGGTACAGAGGAAACCATGGGGGAACTCTTAACTCAGAATATTGCTCCACTGAAGTATATTTTCATAGCCTGGCTAGCTGTTCTGGAAAGAATAACTACATGTGATAATTTAATGAAGTAACACAGTGTATTTTGTGCATGCAAGAGCAAGAATCACCTAACACCTTTTCTTTGAATGCACCTACGCTGCTCAAGTATGGCTGGCTCTCACTGATTGGGGAGTAGTGAGACGATAGAATGCACGATGGACACAAGAGAAGGAATTTCTTATCACCCAATGCAATTCGAGTTCAGTGAGGAAAAGACTATATAGAGTATTGTTGGCAGTAGCAATTTACTATGTTTGGCAAGAAAGAAACAGGAGGAGATTTCAAAACAAACAAACTCCAGCGACCAAAGTGATCCAAGAATGCAAGATTCAAGTTGCAATTTGCTATAGCAAGAATCCTAAATTAACACGTCTTCTACAGAACTAGGCTATAGCTTAAGTTGAATTTTGAGTTAAGTTGTTTGTTAGTTTTCTTAGCTTCTCTTCTTGTAATCGCAACACTTTGGTAATAAAAAATCATTTTACCAAAAAAAAAAATTATTATTAGATCACAAATTAAACATGTAATATAAATGATAAATATTATAAAAATAAAGGCACGTACCTCTCTCTCGAAGAACGTGTTGAAATCTGCTTTGTGGAGTCTCGTAGTCCACATAAAACATCGAGGAACTTTAACGGCGGCTGCTCGGGTTCCACAATACTCTCCCAACCGTGGAATACACTCGTAAGACCAAATTTGTAAAACCCAAATCGGTCCGTAAAAGTGATAAGTTCCAATGTCACATTGGTTGGGTTTCTTGGCGGTGTTGTTGATGTAGTAAGTGAATGACTGATATGTGTAATCACCCGAAAGAAATTGTTCCCAACATTCTGGATCCTCAACTAATGCCCATGCCCATTCCTCGACCTCCATATTACGGTCCCGACAAAGGAGAAATAGGTAGTAAACCAAGAGTTTGGCTACCTTCACATAGTCTGTGAGGTCGTCTCCCAACTTTAAATCTTTGAACTTCTCGCACATTTCTATGACTGTAGTTTTGCGGCCTTTGAATACTCTATGGAAAAGATTGTCAGGACGGAGGAGATGTCTCGCATTTGGGTCGAAATTTGTCCTTCCGAAATCCAATCCAGTAATGCACGCATAGTTGCGTGCGATGAAGCGTAGGGTTCGCCCGGCAATTTGGAATCACATCTCATCTGGGGGGATCTCAGCACCCGTCACCTAACGGGCTAATAAGTGATGTACGACACTGTTTGTACTTCCATTTCTCTTATGTTTAATGTAACGGCCAACAATTTCCGCCGTAAATTCATCATAAACTTCTTGAAACCGTACTGGATTGCGCGTAAAGTGCCGAAATACCTTCGTTATTTCTTTAAATACGGTCTCACGACAATATATATTTATTAATTTGTCATGATGACGCGATTCAGATCTCATCCAATCACAACCGGGCTGCAATATATACAGACAACCCATAAGGAAAGATGTTCGATCGCTCAAACCAACAAAATCACAAAAACACAAAGCCTAAAAAAAATCTAGGGTCAACCCAAAATGGGGTGCCCACGACTGGGTGCCCTCGACGGGGCTACCCACGACGGGTGCCATCGTGGGCACAAAAACACCTGCTGTAGGCAGCCCATTTTTTACCGTTTTTCACCTTCAAATCCCACTTTTTATCAACAAATCTTAGATTTAACACTTCTAATGCTCATAAAATCATGTACATTATTCTCATCTTCAATAAATCGAACATAAACACACGCTTAGAAGCATACATTTTTCAAACCCAAAATTCAATTTTGTGTGGGATTTTAGCACTAACCGGTGGTTCGTTGTCGACGAGTGTTACTTCCTCCTCGTCCGAAATAGATGTCAATGCCCTTGGCTCCCCATCGTGATCGGATTGATCACTCATTGTCGTCGTGTGTGTGTACGTGTGCGCCGTCGTGTGTGTGTCGAGAGGGTTGAGAGAGAGAGAGAGAGAGAAAGTGATGTGTGGTGGGGTAGTGGGGGGAGGGGACCGATAGAGATAGATAGGATTTTTTTAATTTTTTTTGTCTTTTTCTTATTTGTTTATTTAAAATAAGGATATTTTAGTCTTTTAAGTGGTTTTGGTATAGAAAACTTACACTCTTATAAAAAAAATGTAAAAAACTTCTATATTTTACCAAAAGGTATTTATAAAGAGTTTGTCCAACCTATCAATAAATATTAATTAAGGAGTAAATATTACCTACTATGAATATTTGCTAATACAAATTGGCGAGTTGATTGAAGAAGAAAGGAAAAGAGTCGGGGTTTCTTAAGTTTTAAACTTTGGAAATATTTTAATTTTAAGAAAGAGTCATTCATATCCCCTTATTATCGACAATCGTGATTGCCTGATTGTTAAAAGATATGCAAATATTGACAAATAATTAAAAATTAATAAATCAGTAATTAGTTAATTTTAGTATTAATCCACATGTCAATATTATGATCATCTATTTTATCTTGATCAGGGTCCAAAAAAGTTTTTAAGTTTCACACTAAAATAAGTTTCTATCTCAACCCTACCCTATATATATATATATATATATATATATATAGTAACCGTGACCAGTAAAATCCGGGTGAATAGTGTGGGTTGAAAAGTCAAACATGGTGTGCTATAATTGGATAAAAGATGAGTGTATAGTATACAACCAGTGCACCAAAACAATTGTCAATGAGTTTATATAAGAGAAAATCATCATGCATACCCACTTTGAGGATAACATGTACTCCATATACCCACTAAGATAATCATCTACTCTCTATACCCACTTGGCCCACGAAGTGTACTTTCCACAATTTCTTTAAGGTTTTTTTTTTAATTATCGGTACAATCAACTCCTCCAATCTACAGGACATGATTGAATCATCATCAGTTGACTAGCTTTTTGAATAAGGCCAAACTATATTTGAGTGAGATGACAAATGAGTAAGTTTCACGTGAATAAAGCCTATTAAAATTGGCATGCATGCAAAAATTGTACCAATTTTAACAGTAATTATACATGCGGGTAGATTCTATATTGAATGCTTTATTGAATTGGAATTCTTCAGCCTATATAAGATTCATAGTTTGAAGGATCTGTATGCAAACATAAAAAGGAAAAAAAATAGAGAGAAACTTTGAGCGAATATTAGATCGAAGAGTTATAGTAGTCATTACCGTTGTTTACATACAGGTGAGCATAATACAAATTTTTATTATTTTGTAAAAGAAAAAAAATTATACAGATCACTCATATTCTGTACAGATGTACAGAAATATATCCGCCACCTGTACAGACATGAGTCGATCTTTATATTTTTTTTATCCAAAATTGTATTAACTTTGACACGCTTTGTAACATTATTATTTGTATTTTACAGAAAATTGAATCGTGCATCTTTCCAACGGGCTGAATCGAAACTAGAAGAGAATTAACATTGTTTATGCAATTTTCATCTCCAAATGTAAGTCTTAAAAATTTACATTAATTTTGTAATAAATTTAAAAATGTACAGATCGACAAAAAACTGTAAAGACCGGTCAACGTAATAACACGACCTGTACAATTTTTATTAGATCTGTATAATTTTTTTAATTACATTATATATTTAAATGTTTTATGTTTTTTATAACATTAATATATGTATTTTACAGAAATACAATCTAAATTCGAAATCCCATATATAGGCATTTCTTTAAATGGGGGTGAATCCGAATAAACCGTGTGTTTTCATTTCCAATTTACAAATTTTAGTGTTTCAAAACATTAATTGAATTTTTTTAAAAACTAAAACATTGTACATATCTAACAAAAAATGTACAGGTCAGGCATTATTTTTGTAAGACCTGTACAATTATTTTTAGATCTGTATAACATTTTATTTTGTAATAAATTAATTTAATATTATATATGTATATTTAATTATTAATAATTTGTTTTGTTATGGCAGATGGAATGCAAGATATTCCGCGTTAAATTCAACGCCGTTTGGGACGATTATGTTTATAATGGCGGAGAAGTGCGCACATTCTATCTTCCGTTGGATATGATAAGTTTTTCCAACATTAAGGAACAAATAAATTTCATAATGATGTCTAGATCGTTAAGTTGTAGATTTGAAATCTTCTATTTTTCAACGTCTCAATTCGGCGTCGAAAAATATAAATTGAGTAATGATGATCAACTTCGTCGATTGTGTGCTACTGAGTCTGAGCCTACGCTGTATATCGGGCACAGTGATTCTATGTATAGACCTAGCTTTGATTTGAATGCTTCTTCGCAATTTGTGTATGATGATGTGTATCCGTCTCAGTACTCGCAGTACGACGATTCCCTCGCACGTATGGCTTCATGCAATTGGTTTGGCGAGACGCAAATGGGTTTTCAAAGTGGAGCGATTGTTATTGCTCAGGGGCAATCAGAAGCACCAGAGCCACAGCCTGTGCAGTCCTATGCCACTGTTGTAGAGGATGATGATGATGAAGAATATTCTGCTGAATCTGATTCTGACGACACTGATGACAAAGAGGAACAGATAGCCACTCTGCAAATTGGAACTCTCGCTGAATTTGTTAATTGGGTGCATACTCAAGGCGGTGTGAACAAGCTCCTGGCAATGCTGATACAGAAAAGTCGTACACCCCTTGCTGACGAGGAGACGGAGCTCACCACTGAAGCGGCCGACCTACATAATTGGTTAGTTCCCATGATTCCATTAGAACCTGCTGCTTCACTTGTTGAAACTGATCTAGATAACATGTCTGGCGATCCTTTGAGTATGAGCTCCCTATTTAAAGACAAAGAGCAGTTGAGGGTTGCAGTTGGATTGTGGCACTTGGAACAAGAGCTGAGTTTTGTACAGATCGATCAGATTCAGGGCGTATTACTTACAAATGCAAGCTTCGAGATGTGTATCCTTTCGAATTGCACGGTAGGAGAGAGGGAAAATATTGGTATATTCACATGTTCAACCCGACGCATACTTGCACAACCAATATGAACCATTCTTTAATGGAGAGGAAGGTCGAATCTAGTGTGATTGCAACTCATTTTGAGAAAGGCATGAAAAATCAGAAAGAAATCATCACACCGAAGATGATTATCGTAAGTCTTATGCGGGAATATGGTGTGGCTACAAATTACAATGTGTGTCTGCGAGCACGGAACAAGGCCCTGGAGATGCTGTATGGTGGATATGTAAATTCATTTAAGATGGTTCCTCAGTATCTCTACATGCTCTAGAAAGAGAATCCAGGTTCGATTGTTGACTACAGTTTCAGCCCTGATGATTTCCGATTCGAACACTGTTTTGTGGCATTATCAGCTTGTATCGTTGCATTCCAGTATTGTCTTAGGCCGATGATTATATTGGATGCAACGCACTTAAAGGGAAAGAATAAGGGAATTATGTTCGTTGCGATGGAAAAGGATGGGAACGAGCAACTTATACCGCTGGCAAGGGGGATCGGTCCAATTGAGAATGACATCTCGTGGACATGGTTTGTAAGTCATCTGAAGCTGGCATATCCTCCTCGCCCTGATTTGGTGCTAATCTCAAACGCCCACCTTAGTATTGGGAATGCAATTCGGGACATCTATCCTGGCATATTTCACGGACTGTGCTACTTTCGCATACTGAAAAGCATGGTGACTTATGGAAAGTCTATCACCAAGTTGTATCATAAAGCAACATTTGTGTACCGGAGAGCAGCCTACGAGAAAATGATGAATAATATAATGTCGGCAAAATCCAAAGTGCATGCCAAGCTGATGTCCATTGCTCCGAAGAAGTGGGCTCGATGTATGTGTCCGGGCCGACGATATAGTAACCTGACGTCGAATGCCGCAGAGCAATTCAATAAAGTTTTGAAGTTTGCTAGATGTATACCAATTTGTTCATGTTTGGAGATCCTTAGAATGACCGTCGAGAGGTGGTTTGATGACAAACAACAATTATACGCATCTAGTACTGCGTTTGTCACGAGCACGACAGATGCAAAACTTGTAGCTAAGGTTGAACTGTCAAGAACGTACACTGCCATTCCCTTTAGAGATGGTGTATTCAAAGTCCACGATGGAAATTAGACTCTCAATGTCGATCTCAACGCGAGGAGCTGTCCATGTCGAGTGTGGGATTTGGACTTGATACCGTGTTCTCACGCCATTGCAGCAATTCAGTAAGGATAATTAGAGTTTTGTTTTCTTATTTGTACATTTTTGTATAACTTATTCTGCGTATTAACTATTTCATTATTTGCAGGCGAAATGGCCAGCACCCATAGAACTATGTGGCAGATTACTACACGAGAAATACCCAACTGCAGATTTACTCACTACAGGTGAATCCTGTCCCTCCCAAAGATGGGTAGTTTATTTCGCCCCAAGTTGCTGTTGTGGAAATGTTGCATATGTTTCCGGTTAGGCAGGCGGGTCGCTCAAGCAAGACTCGTCGACAATCGTTCATGGATAACTTGACTGCAAGAAGACGTCAGTCCACCGATGATGGTGCCTCAAGCAGTAAAAAATGAGCACCTAAAAAATGCTCTATATGTCAAGAGAGTGGTCACTCGAAAAATAAATATCCATACAAATGAGGATTTTTTTTATTAAATTTGCTAGATATGTATTATTATTACTACTACTAATAATGAACTATTATTATTATTATTATTATTATTATTATTATTATTATTATTATTATTATTATTATTATTATTATTATTATTATTATATAGATTATTTTCACAAATAATCCTAATACTTGTATACAGATTAATTAATTATTTTCACAAATAATCCTAATAATTGTATACAGATTATTTAAACAAATATGAACGAAAAAAAAAAAGCATACAGCTCGATAAAAAAGTATACAGGACGCATGAGACAATACACGGCTTATACAGTTTGTACACGGTCTGTATAAATTTTTGAAATTGTGGATTTATCTAGTTCGAAACTGTGGATTTATTTAGTTCGAAACTGTGATTATAATGAACTATTATTATTATTATTATTATTATTATTATTATTATTATTATTATTATTATTATTATTATTATTATGATTATTATTATTATTATTGATATTATTATTATTATTATTATTATTATTATTATTATTATTATTATTATTATTATTATTATTATTATTATTATTATTATTATTATTAGTAGTAGTAGTAGTAGTAGTAGTAGTAGTAGTAGTAGTAGTAGTAGTATGTAATACCCCATATTATTTCTACAGTCTTTAAAAATAAAAGTTATTAATAATTATGGTTTTGCACGCCTAAGATCATGAAATTAAATTCTAAGATTTACGGTGAAATCCGTTTCCAAAAATAATTTCCAGAAATCGGACGAACGACTACTGTATTAGGGTTTTTGCGTCCGTTAAGTTTTTGGGATAATTGTCTGTAAATCTTCAACCTTTCCTCAAATTCGGAAATTGTATATGACTTTTTCATTTTCGCACAGAAAACCATCACCTGCCTTTATTTTCTGATTTTGCACTTTCGGTCGATTTTCCCCAATTAATTTCTGACGTGGACGTCGGAATCGCCACCGTGGAAGCCGGAATTTACAATACGACGTTGTTTTGTGTAAAAAAAATATAAACAAAAATAAAAAATTACACATCATACTGCCAACTAATTTTTTAAGAAAGGAAAATAAAAATTAAAAATATGCTATCACCCCTCCCACCCCTTCTCTACCGTCTGTCTCCCTCTCCCCACCCATATTCACATCGCCTCCGCCGTCACACCCATTTCTGCCATTGGCACCTCCACCCCCGCCTCCGATCGCCACCGTGCCGCCGTAACCAATACCCCACTTTTTCCTTCTCTCCTTATGCGTCGCCATCTTCTCCCATCTCGTCCATCTCCTTTCAACATCTCCTTATGAGCCGTCACCGTCGCAGCAGCACGACTCGGCATCCTCCGCCGCCGCCTCCCTCAGCCGCTCGATCGTCCCGCTCATCGTCGCCGCCGCGCTCTCCTGCTCTTGCATCGCTATTCTCAATCTCTCTCTCTCTGTTTCGAAAAGAAAAATTATTGAATCTCTATCTCTCTCTCTGGATTTGATTGTTGGTGATTGAAAGAGAGGTTGGAATTTGGGGATTTGCTGCCGGCCTTGGATTTGCTTGTTGGTGGTTGAAGGAGAGGTTGGAATTTGGGGATTTGCTGCCGGCCTACCAGTCAATTTGTGTAGGGTTTGCAGATGGGTGGTGGTGGATGGGTGGTGGTGGTGGTCGGAGAATATGGTGTGGCGGTCAGAGATGAGGTTTGAAAGAGAGATATACGAGAGAGAGAGAGTTGGGCAAGAGAGATATACGAGAGAGAGAGAGAGAGAGAGTTGGGCAAGAGAGTAAAATGTCCTTCACCTTCGACGTCCTTTACCTTCACCTTCGACGGCTCCGCCGCTGCGCGGGTGCAGATGTCAAATCGAGAAATCAGCCTCGAATTGGAGCTCCCTGAATCGAGATTGGAGACGCTCCGCCGCGACGCATCGCGTTGTAGAGCTGAGCTTTGCTCGCCTGGAATGTAGGGTTAGCACCACCATTGGCGGCGGCGGCAACCGGTGGCGACGGCGGCGGAAGGAGAACAGGAGAGAGAGATAGGGAGAGAGAGGAGAAGAAGATTTTTTTTTAATGAGTTGGCACACATGATGTGTTTATTTTTTATTTTTTTTAAGTTAAAATTATCAAAACGACGTCGTTTTGTCTACTCCGGTCTCCAACGTGTCATTTCCAGCCTCCAACGTGGCGTTCCGAGAAGCCACGTCAGAAAAAAAATTGGGGGAAGTCGACCGGAAGTGCAAAATCAGAAAAAAAGGCAAGTGATGGTTTTCTGTGCGAAAATGAAAAAGTCATATACAATTTCCAAATTTGAGGAAAGGTTGAGGATTTACAGACAATTATCCCTAAGTTTTTCGCCGAAAACTCGGAATCGAATTCCGTCAGAATTTACATTCACTTTTTCTTCGAGACGAGTTCACCGAAGAAATTTAGTTTTTATAATTTTCAAGACGAAATTTGGACTGTGACGTCCCGTTTTCTCGAATTTTGAAAAACGAATTAGGTTTTCCGAGTACGTAAATTATTTCCAATCTAACGGACGAATTAGATTTCTTCAATTCCGTAACTAACTAGAAAAGTATTTCTCGACTTTTAAAACGACGTTTAAGAGCCGGAAACGAGAATTTTCGTTAATTTTTCCCTCGCCAAACGTCTCCTTAACGAGTCATTCCACTTTATGGATATTTCATCTCACTTATGACTCACCATAGGTGAGTCATCACCTTCTTCTTCTTCACCCCATTACCGCTACTCCCCATCCATTCTCTCTCTCTCATTTCTTCTCCAATCTCCTCCATAGAAGCTCAAGTCCAAGCTCTTCCAAGATCCATAACTCTTCCGTCTACCGATCAAATTCCAATCCGAGTTCATATATCGAAAGGTAAGAGTTTCGTCTCTAGTTTGATCCGAACAAATCTCCTTTTTCCTCTCTTCTATTTTTTCGAAAACTTTGGAGGATGATAGCATGTGATTTCTTTGATCGATACATGTTCTAGGATGCTTAGAATCGAGTTCTACGGATCAAATCATGAAGGAAAAATCAAGAACCCTAACCCCTATCATTACCGAAATTTTTCAGATTTTAGGGCTTTCTTTCGTGTTCGATTTCTTTGTCGAATTGATGTTAGATTAGTGATTCTCATGTTGTTAATTGATCGTATGAATTGTTTTAGATTTTTCTAAAAATAAAATCCAAAACCTAAGAGACGAATAAGGCTCGATTTAGGTTAGTAAATGTTATTATATGCTCGATTGGTTGATGGAAATGAGTTATACGATGCATGAGGATGAATATATATTAATTTGAGAATTTTCTAAAAATAAACGAGAAATGTAAGAGACGAAGATGTGGTGATAACTCGAGGCTCGATAACATTTTGATAATATGATTTGCATGTTAGTAATGCTCGTTAAATGATGATCGTTGTCGTAAAATTTGAATGAAAATGGAGAATGTAGAATTTTACGTAAGAGACGAACGACGGTCGATAAGTCAAGAATAAATGATGATATGAAGATGTGAATTGCATATTTATGATTCTTGATAGTTGATGAATAATGTTGTAAAGTTTGAACGAATTCTAAAGATGTAGGATTTTTCGTAAGAGACGATCAAACGAGAATAAGTATTGATAGAAAAGACGATTAAGGATTGTAATTGGATATTGATGATTATTAATGATTAATGAACAACTTTGTAATTGACGGCTTCTACATTGGAGTTATGAAAAGACAAGTTGTAGTTATAATCGAGAAATAGAAACAAGAAGTTAGGAAATTGAACGAGACTTGAATTGGTTTAGTAATTGTATAGTTGAACGACGAGGTTTTGATCGTCATGTTTTTTAAACGAGAAATGAAAAGGGGACTATCACGTATAATGATATGAGGTGACCGCCTTGGGTCAGTTTTTGTGCGAAATTAAAAGTGTTTAAGCTTTAATCGAACCTAGAAAAGTGTGCGTCGATTTTATCGAGCATTAGGGTTCACTCGGCAGTTTTTGCGACGTTCCACGGAAACTGCGATATCTCCTAGCTCGTTAACCGGAATTGAGATCCGCGAATTGGAGAGTAAACTAGACATCCGAGGCTATCTTTTGGTACAGGGCACGACCCCTGTTTCCAAATTCCCTGTTCCATGAGAACTTACTGACCTGACTCTGTGCAGTGAATATCAAAAACCTAATTTCCTAAGTTGTTGTTTTCTTCTCAACTTAGTTTCTTTCGATCTTTAAGGTCGTTATGAGTTAACGAATGTCTTTTCTTACTGACCTCAGTGTCAAGTATAGAGCCTTGAGTGCTAAACGAGATGAGTTCATATCTTGTATCCGTTTAAGTAAAGGAATTTAGTTAAGCGTGCAAATGCCTAAAAGTTTGAAAGCATAAAATACTAAATCGAATTTGATTTCGATTTCCGTTTTCTTTTGTCGTCTCAACGACTCATCGAGGTTATGTTTTATGTACGATGAAGGAGAAAGTCGACACCAAGGTTAGGACGGAAGATTAGAAGACGGAAGCACGTGTCTTGTTCTGTAATCTATAAGGTGGGCTTTTCCTATATATGAAACAAAACGAGCAATGCTCGAAAACCTTTTCTTTATCGTTTTGATAATCGTGTTTTCAAAGTGATAATTATGGCATGAACTGTTTTGTGTTTTATGTGAGTTCTCTTGTACCTTATGAGTTAATCAAAAGGGGTTAACTAACGATCGGCTCTGAGTTAGTCAAAAGGGGCTTTCCAGAGTTAGTGCACTTTGTAGCCTGTGGTGTATGTGGTATCCTGTTGAGGGGTAGCCAGCCACGGTGAATTATGATTGGTCAAGATTTGAACGTAACATCTATGAAAATGCTTGCGCAAGCTACTTTATGAAAATGAGAACAGAAAATGTTTAGTAGGCATGGGCTCTTTTAAATGAAAACCCCGATGCGGTATAAAATGAGATGCCTGATTTTCTATACCTATGATTATATTTTCGGCAACGTGCCCACTGAGTACTTTTGTACTTAGCTCTGCATATGTTTTCTAAATGTGCAGGTTGAAGCGACGAAGCGGCGTTGGTTGAGTTAGAGTTGAATAAGAATTAAGGAAGGCTTGTATATAGTTCACAATTCCGCTGCTAATCTCTAAACTCTTTTGATGTTGTGTAATGATCACTGTAGACTAAGTTCTGTAATATAACTTAGAATCTTTTAAAGTACTTTCTCGAGTAATCTTTCGAGATTAACTCTTTCTTTCGTTAATAAAGTTTTGTTCATTGAAGATAAGATGTCATGTATGTATGTTTATTCTTTCATCCCCCTTCTTCCCCGCTTCTTTAATCCAACCCCAGTCACACCCTGGCTTCTACCGCCCCTCGGGATTTGGGGCTGTGACAGAGTAGTAGTAGTAGTAGTAGTAGTAGTAGTAGTAGTAGTAGTAGTAGTAGTAAACTAGAGATTATTTTCACAAATAATAATTGTATACAGATTAATTAAACAACTATGAATGAAAAATTATTAGTAGTAGTACTAATATATAGATTAAATGTCACGATCGCAAAAACATACAATAAAACATAGAATAATACTAATTGATTCGTACATAATCCTAAATACGCATTTGCCCAGCGTTGCACAGAATGTCACGAGCAATTTTCCTTCTATAAACTACGACATTCCCAGGTCGGTTACCCCATGAGATATTCGGTTTTCCGCTGATCATTCTTTCGATAGCCATGAGCGCAAATAGACCGCAATTGTGACTGTCGTCTGGTCTAAATTGTCTCACAGGGTTTTGAGGATTAGGCTTAGACGGAACAACAATCGGGAGTGGTGTTCGCTGCCTTCGGTTTGGCGATGGTCATCCAATAGCCTTCACTGCTGAGGATGGTCCAGAACTTCTTAGCAAATGGTTTTAGTGACTCTACTCGATGTCTCCGCACATCCTCTAAGTGCGACTTTGAGTCCCACATGTTGATGCAGAGAATAAACCAATGCGCGTTAGAGATGACTGGAATTATTATCTGTAAGAAATAATCATAATTTTAAAAAGAATTAATGATATCTCCAATTTTAGTATGCAGTGATTTTTTACCATTTCAGCTTGCCGCCAATTTTTGACATTAACACCTACATCAAGAGGCTCTGTGATGCTGGCACTCAATTTCGTCGAACTCTCCATTTTGTTAAGTTTGTGCATGAATGAGGACTACCAACGAAAAATATTAGTACATATAATGGATTGCAAACAATAATAAAAAATGTCATTAACTTGAAATAAAGGGTTGCTCGCGTAGAAGTCGACGTTCAAAATAATCGTGTTGGTGTCATTAATTCGCTCTAGAATATGCACACGTTCCCTCAAACGCCGTTGCAACAACTAGACTGCCGTGACAAAAACCTGACAAGAAACATAAAAAAGTTATATTTATTAAGACAACTATAAACCAATGATAACAAGTTTAGAATTTAGAAAATTATTGGATGATCCATGTCTTGCGTTGGGTCTTCAATTCGCCTAAAGTATTCAACTGTCCATGTTATTGCTTCCACATACACGCATGAGTCTGTGTTTTGCATAAACATGTCATATCTCCTCCATTTCTCGTTGTCATGAAGATCGGCAGGAGGAATTTCCTCTCCTGGCTGAAGTAGACTCATATCTCGGCGTTGACCTTCGCCATCTCCTGCAGGAATACTCTTCCCTATTCCTGGGTCATCTGGTCTTGTTTGCGAGAGCGACTTCCTAGCAAAATCAGCATATACAGCGGGATTGTACAACGTATCCTGAAGAACCCTAACAGCTACGGGTTGGGCCTGCATGGGGGGATCATCCTGTTCATAAGCATACTGAGGGCCACCCTTTCTCACCCACTCCAAAATTGTGCACTCCGGCGCTAAATGACGTGCTGGCACAGAGGGTTGCTATCTTACTGGACTGCCATGGGCTGAGGCACTGGGCGGCGGTGAAGATTGCTTCAGGCTAGAACGCCGGCCACTCTTCTTAAACAAATCTGTGAAAAAAGACTTGATCTCCGGAATAAACACTTCCCTCCACTGTGTAGCCAATTCAGTTCTCATCATGCCTCGCAATTCCTCCATAAACTTCTTTTTTCTCCCCTCTCTCTGACTGCCGGTGTCAGTGTCGCTTCTCGATGATGACGACTGTACTATGCGAGCACGTTTTCCTTGACTTTTCTTAGATTTCGTCACAACTGTAGGTGGGGGCCTGTCTCTCAGATCATATACGCTAGGCTCTGACACCGGAGGGTCCCTAGAAGGCTGCTGAACTGGGGCACGATGTTCAGGTTGTTCACCCTCGAATAGCAAGTTGACGGGCTTCACATAATTCACTGCTAGCGGGTTTTTAGCATTTATAAGTGAGACCCAGTAAAACGTCATTTCTTCTTCTTCTTCTTCAGGGTCCAGGGAATCTCTACAATTCTTCCCGTCGAGAAAAGCCCGTTCCAATTTTTGCTACAAAGCCGGATCCGACCTCCATCTCAAACAACGAGGAAGGTCAGATTCATTTACTCTGTTGGCAGTCATCGCAGACAAAGCCGGTATAGCCTCGTAAATCCACATATGCAGTGCCCAAACCAGCCCGTAAATGTTATACCTGTAATTTTTTCCAAAATCCTTTTTGTGGCATGGTACCGCCGAGACATAGTTCTTCAACAATTGGTATGAATATCCGCCCCAAGGAAATTCCGTCGGTTGAGATCATCCGCTAATACCCAAAGCCACAAATTTATCTTGCCTCTAACATCGCAACCTAATAAAATTGCTTGTGCGACGAGCACATGGGCTGCTCGAAGATACAAATGTGCCTCTAGACCTTCCACATTCAAAAAAATCCAGCAGCACGTCCTTGAATTCTTCTCGCACTTCTCCAAAGGCCCGACAAGCTTCCACATTCTCCGTCGACAAATCTGCACTATGTGGATCAAATAAAGACGCTCCAAAAAGAAGTCCCGAAATAAGAGCGTACTCACGAGGTGAAAATCTTAAATTTCTTTCACCAATGCGAAACCATATATCCATCGGATCAACACCGACCACTTTTACCTCTCTAGCGACAACCATTTGAAGCGCTTTCTCGCACGCTTTGCCCTGATTCCATCTAAAAAAATGTCCGAAAGCACCCACAGAGAATGTTCTAACGAGCTCTGCACCCCCAACTTCGAATAGCCGTTTCTCTATCGATTTCAACATGTTGAGCTTGTTGTACGTGTTCACCACGCAAGTCACATCCTGTAATGTCTTACATGCTGAAACAGAAATAAAATCAATTAAAAAATAGAACTAAAGAAAATAAAAACACATAATTAAAAAAACAAATAATATACAGATCGGTTGAGTTTTTATACAGTCTGACCATAAAAAACATCGACCTGTAGAGAATCTATACGGCCTGTACATCTTATTTAAGATTATTATCTTACATTATTTTATTTTTTAATATAATGATAGTATAAATTAACAAATCAAATAATCGAGTTACATAACAATGTTTTAAAATACTAATTATGCATGCATATTTAATAAACTTGAGAAATTAATTAAATAAAAAAACGTGACAAATTATTTATTTTTAAACATGACAAATTATTTTGAAACGTAACATAATAATGCTTTACACTAATTATAAATGCATACTATTAATAAGTCTACAAATAAAATAATAAACTTATGCAGATCGTCATAATTGTAGCATAATTCGAATATAAATTAAAAAAAAAGTATCAGATCGCAAAACAAACATACAGGTCGCATAAACATATTTCGCGACCTGTATGAATTTTTAACGCCCCGTATGCTTTTTAATAAATGAATTTCGATATTAGTTCGCACTACATTATGATTAACTTGAATTACGGTATTAAACTAGAGAAACTAGATTAATTATTCGATTAATTAACATTAAACTAACATACCACAAATTAGCATAATAGAGGGTATACAAATCGCTAAAAAACAAGTATATAATGTTTCTAAATTACGCGAAATAATATTTATGGTAACAAAAAGCATACAGGTCGGAAAGAAAATATACAGTCCGTAATAATTGATGAACATAAACGACTGATCTATATTATTTATTCTAGATCTGTATAGAATGTTATCTCTTGTAGATGTTGCTTTTGATCTTTACTTAGTTCTTCATCGTCTTTGGATTTTTTTCCTTTGCCTTTTGGACATGATGATGACGCCATATATTTTGATGTTTAAGGGTTAGGGTTTAAAATTTTTACAGGAAAAGGAAGAGCGTGTGGAGAAGGGTGGAGAGCACTGCTCTGTATAAGTTTTCAATCTCGAATCTGTATATATTTTTAGAGGTTTTTATTGCAAAGTTATTTTGTTTTTTTACCGTTCGCCATCTTTAATAGGGAATTCATTCTTATTGGAGAATCTCACAAGAGGTGTGTGGGGGTAGGGGTGGGTCGGTACGGTATACCGTCATTTTTGTGTCATACCATATACCTTACCGTAAATTTCGGTATGACAAATTTCATACCGTTACCATACCGTACCATAAGGTATACCGGAGTTCAGTATACCGTAAATTCGGTATGAAATTTTTACATACCGTTGTCGTACCGCAGTTTCGGTATACCTTATAGATATACGGTATACCGAACTTTCACGGCATACCGAACATTTACGGCATAATGAACATTCATGGTATACCTAACATTCACGGTATACCGTGCATATTCTATACCTGTTTAGAAGAAATAAGATCCTAAATTTCCAACAATTACTTAATTATATATATTATTATTAATTATTAACGAGTGCGGTACAGTATACCGTATATACCATACTACGATATATATCGATACGACGGTATATACCGAAAATAACGGTATATACCACGGTACGGTATAACATGGTATACTGCGGTATTAGGAAATCTCATATCGTTACCTTACCGTAATCTTCCGGTACGGTATCATACCATACCGTAAGTAACGATATACCGTAAGTTCGGTATTTTCGGTATTTTTCTGGTACGGTAAGGACGATATACCATTTTCTCGGTATACCTACCCAGCCCTAGGTGGGGGGTTCAGCTGAAAAATCAGTACAAGGAGGGTCTCAAATTCAGACGTTATTTTACGCATGGGTTGGGATTTAGGGTTTCAAAAAGTAATAAGACAAAATATGAGTCACATCATCGAGAATCTCTCATTCAAACTCGGTCAAAGAGAGAGGAAAATCTGCTGAAAAGTACACTTTGTGGGCCAAGTGGGTATATGAGATAGTAAATTATCTTAGTGGGTATATGGAGTACATGTTATGTCACAGCCCCAAATGCCGAGGGACGGCCAAGCCAGGGTGTGACTAGGGGTTGGATTAAAGAGGCGGGGAAGAAAGGAGAATTACTGAATAAATGAATAAATTAACATCTACAACCGAGATAAAAATACTATGAACTGATTCTTATTAGACAAAGGAGAGTCAATCACGAAAGATCACTCGACAAAGTTTTGATCAGAGAAGACTAGGTTTAAAGTATGAACAACTTAAACCGAAAAGATTAACATCAATAAGAGAGTTATTTTGCAGCGGAAAAACGTAGAATGAGATCACATATCAAATGTGAAATCGAGGTTCAACTAAACTTTACTTCCTTAAGTACGACCTTTACTCAACCTCCTCCGCCTTCATCACTCAACCTACACATTTAAAAACAAGCATGCAGGGCTAAGTACATAAAGCACTTAGTGGGCACATTGCCGAAAATAACTCACAAGAGTATAGATTAATCAGGCATCTTTTCATAAACATTCGTAAGACTTATACTGCTGTACACTTAATTCTGGATAACACACTGTAGGTTAACTCAGAATCCGATCGTCTGGATAGCACTCTGTGGGCTAACTCAGAATCTGTCCCTCTGGATAGCACTCTGTGGGCTATCTCAGAATCTGATCGTTTAGTTGGAATCTCTGGATATCACTCTGTGGGCTAACTCAGAATCCAATACTATGGATAGCACTCTGTGGGCTAACTCAGAGAGGCACAAGAGAATTCACATAAAACAAGTCATTATGCACTGATTGTTACTTTAATACATACTTATTAAAGCAGTAAGTAAACACTTTCGAACAACGCTCATTTTATTTTGATAGAAAAGTCCACCTTAATCGTTTACAGAACAAACTTTAACCTTCTGTCTTCCATCCTATCTTCAACTCCGACTTCCTCCTTTTATCGCAAATAAACAAACTTTAACAAGCGGTCGAGACAATAAAGGAAAAGGAAATCGAATTCGTTTTAGACTTTTAGGCCTTTGCACTTTAACTAATTTCTTTTGATTACAAGAAACGAGACTTGAACACTTCTCGTTTAGAACTAACTTAGCTCATTACTCGACACTTAGGTCAGTAGATAAAGGAAGTCGATAACTCATAATGACTTAGAAGTTCACAAGGAACGAAGTTAAAAAGGATTCAACTTAAGAATTTAGACTTAAATAAGTTTCTGCACAAAGCAGAAGTTCTGGAGTTCATACAGAACAGGTTCCTGTGAAACATGGGATGTGCTCTATACCAAAAGAAAGCCACGGATGTCTATTTTACTCTTCAATTTATGGATTTTGATTTCGTTAAGCGAGCTAAAAGTTATGACAGTTTCCGTAACGCATCGCAAAACAGTTCACGTGGAACCCTAGTGCTCGATAAAACTCGACGCATGATTCGCTAGGTTCGATCAATGCTATTCCACTTTTATTTCTTACAAAATTTCCATCTCAAGACAGTCAACATGTACAATCTTTCATGACAACTCCTTTACATTTCTCGATTAAAAACTCGACGTATATTTCCTCGTCTTTCAACTAATCCAATTACTAAACAAATTCCATTTCAAATTCAATTTCTATTTCGACTTCTCGTTTATTAACTATAACTTATATCATCACATATCTCGGATAGAAATATCGTCAACTACAAACTCATTCATTTATCAATAACAATCATTAATATCCAATTTAATTTCCTTATTCGACTTTTCTATCGACGTTTAGACTTGTTTCTTCGTCTCTTATCAAAATTCCAATCTTCTTAGAATTCGTTCAAATTTTCCAGTTACGATCATTAACTAACAAGATTAACATATATTCAAATCATAGACCTAAATCATTATTCATTCTCGACTTATCGACGATTCTTCGTCTCTTAGCGAAAATCCGACGTTCTCCGATTTCATTCAAACTTTACAATATCGATCATCATCTATCTAGAATCACTAATACGTAAACCATATACTCAAAACATTAACGAGTCTCAACTTATTGTCGGGTTTTCATCTCTTACGTTTTTCATTTTATTTTTAGAAAAATTCCAATAATTTATATAATCATCCTCAAACATACTACATCTCATTTCTATTATCATAACATGCAAATCATAACATCTTCTACATCAAATCATCACTTTTTCATCTCTTACATTTCTATTTTTATTTTTAGAAAATTCTAAATTAATTCATGTAATCATCTATCATCATATAGAACAAGAATTCATCACTCAATCCTCAAGAAAATCGAACTACATCAAACCCCTATTTCTTCAAAAATTTCGGTAATAACAAAATATTAGGAGGGATGATTTCTTCATGATTTCAATCCATAAAACCATTCCTAAGCATACTATAACATATATTAAACATAGATTCATCATCCTACTTCATCTCCAATTTTTCGAAAAAAAACAAATTGATGGAAAAGAATTTTTGTTCGGTTCAATCTCGAGAGGAAGCTCTTACCTTGTCGATTATGGAATCGGAACTAAGTGAGAGAGAAGAGATGAGGGGGGGGGGGGGGGGGGGGGGTAATGGTGGAGTATTGGAGGAGATGATGACTAAGTTAACAAGGTGTAAAGTAGAAGAATATAATAGAAGGTGAGTCATAGCCCTTAGGTGACGGTTTTGGGTAGATATTTTAGTCGAAATATCGCGTTTTACGGGTCTAAAACGACGTTATAAAAACGAGAAATTAAAACCCTAGACGGTTATGTTTTCGTCGAAATCTAATTCGACCGTTAGATTGGAAATAAATCACATACTCGGAAAGCATAATTCGTTTTTCAAAATCTGACGAAAAGTCGGGATATCACAGTCCAAATTTCGCCCGGAAAAATAATAAAAACTAACTTTCTCCGGTGAACTCGTATCGAAGAAAAACTGAATGTAAAGTCTGACGGTTTTTCGATCTGAGTTTTTGGACGAAAATTTTATCGGACACGAAAACCCTAATACAGTAGTCGTTCAACCGACTTCTGAAATTTATTTTCAAAAACGGATTTCACCGTTAGTCTTAGAATTGAAAATCCTTAACTTAGGCGTGCAAAGCCTTAATAAATTAAAAAAAAATTATTTCTTGTCGGAAGAAAATATATGGGGTATTACATGTTATCTCCATAGTGGGTATTTGGAATTTCCACTCTTTATATAAATTGCATTATCACAGAAACTAGCATATAACCCATCGAAAATCGACGGTAAATTATATTAATATTTAATAATAATAAAATTATTAGATAGTATTAATAATGATATATTAAGAAAAATATTATTTTTTAATTATTTAGGGTTAAATAATTCGATTATGCAATCTACTAAACACGTTTAAAATTTATATGCCCTTACACATCTCAAATTCAATTAAAAAGTAATTTTATTACATGTTTACGACTCAAACCATATAGTTATGTTTGTTAAAAATTATAATCTAATATATTCTCATTTCTTTCGATTTTTAAAATAAATCTGTATATCAATAACCGTCGATTGGGAATTGCCCTGTCTACTGCCACAGTTCTGCGTCGTAATCAGCCCGTGGACCACGTCTCTTATTTATAAGTGTGTAATTAATAAAACTCATTTAGAATACATATAGACCCAAATTTTGATAAAAAAAAATTGATTGTACTTTTCGTTCACGTCCTTAGACATACAATAATGTTCGTCAATCACAATTATAGATTATGCAAAGTTGGAAACTCAACTACATATAACGTGAAATTAATTCATGGATAACTATTTTAAATTTTAGAATGTACATGAAAAAATGCATAAAATGGAGAAAAATTTCCCGAGTTCAGGTACACGTCGGTTGGAAATTGACCCATTTAATGCTACGGTTCCGGATCGGTTGGCGATTCTAAATTTTAGAAAAATACATGGAAAAAAATGTGTAAAATAAAATTTAAAAAAATAAGAATAAAGAATAGAAATGTGTCACGTGAGACCTCGAGTTGAGGTATCTGTCAGTTGGAAATTGGCACGTCTACCTAAATAATTGATAAATTATAAATTAAATATTTTTTATCAAATTAAATAAAAATTATTAGACTATTTCAAAATTTAGTTCGATCAACCAATACATTAGCCACATTAGCCAATTATTTTGGAACCATTTATTCTTTCAACTAATAAATTGGTTCCCTACGAAAAATAATTTTCTATTGGTCAATTAATAAATTGACCAAATTAAATTAAATTAAATTAAACTATAAAAATATAGTTATTTATTCGGCCGATTAATAAATAAATTGGCTAAATAAAATTGGTGGAGCAAAAGATGAGAAAATACACATTAATTCTATGTATTTATAGGCTTTTCAATAGGTGAAATTTCATTAAATAACCGACCTGGGGCATTAGATTTTAGTAGATATTTAAAATCTATTATTTTACATTTAAAAATTCAAAAATTTGAGAATTTAGAGTCATACAATAATGTTCGCTAATCACAATTATAGATTATGCAAAGTTGGGAACTCAACTACAAATAACGTGAAATTAATTCATCGATGACTATTTTAGATTTTAGAATGTATATGAAAAAAAATGCATAAAATCGAGAAAAATTTCCCGAGTTCGTACCCGTCGGTTGGGAATTGACCCGTTTACCGCCACAGTTCCGGATCGGAATTGGCCCATTGACCACATTTTTTATTTATAAGTGCATAATTTATAAAACTCGTTTAAAATTTATCTAGACCAAAAAATTAATAAAAAAATAATTGTACTATTTGTTCTCATTTTAATTGTATAGTAATATTTACTAATTACGATTATAAATTATGCAAAGTTGAAACTCCACTACAAATAACGTAAAAATCAATTCATAGATGACGTTTCTAAATTTTAGAAAAATACATGAAAAAAATGAATAAAATTTGAAATTTAAAATAAATATGAATGTAGAATGGAAATGTGCCACATGGGATTGCATCAGAACCGGCCCATTGACCACGACTCTGATCTGTAAGTGCGTAATTTATAAAATTTGTTTAGAATTTATATAGAGCCAAAATTTAATAAAAAAAATTGTATAGTAATATTCACTAATTACAATTATAAGTTGTGCAAAGCTGGAAACTTAACTACAAATCACGTAAAAATTAATTCATAGACGGCGATTCTAGATTTTAGAAAAATATATGGAAAAAATGAATAAAATAATATTTAAAATAAATATGAATAAATAATGAAAATGTGTCACGTAGGATCTCGAGTTGAGGTGCCTGTTAATTGAGAATTGACCAGTCTACCTAAATAATTGATAAATTTAAAATTAATTATTTTTATCAAATTAAATAAAAATTATTAGACTATTTTAAAGTTTAATTCGACCAATCAATACATTAGCCAATTATTTTGGAACCATTTATTATGTCAACTAAAAGAAATTGTATAGTAATATTCACTACTTACAATTATAAGTTATGCAAAGTTGGAAACTCAACTACAAATCACGTAGAGATCAATTCAGAGATGGCGATTCTAGATTTTAGAAAAATACATGGAAAAAAATGTATAAAATAAATAATGGAAATATGTCACGTGAGACCTCGAATTGAGGTGCCTGTCAGTTGGGAATTGACACGTCTACCTAAATAATTGATAAGTTATAAATTAAATATTTTTTATCAAATTAAATAAAAATTATTAGACTATTTCAAAATTTAATTCGACTCACCGATACATTAGCCACATTAGCCAATTATTTTGGAACCATTTATTCTTTCAACTATTAAATTGGTTCCCTACGAAAAATAATTTTCTAGTAGAGCAAAAGATGAGAAAATACACATTAATTCTATGTATTTATAGGTTTTTCAATAGGTGAAATTTCATTGAATAACCGATGTGGGACACAAAATTTTAGTAGATATTTAAAATCTATTATTTTACATTTAAATATTCAAAAAATTGAGAATTTAGATAAATAGGAATGGAGAATTAAGAGGGGTGCCACGTAGGATTTTTTCAATGCAAGAATTTTTTTGGCCCATCTACGCGCACAATTATTGGTCGGAATTGACTTGTTGATAAATCGTTAGTAATTTTTCTGCCAATTTTTCTACATATTCTACATTTTCCAACGAAGACGATTAATCAA
Source organism: Schizonepeta tenuifolia (assembly GCA_029490685.1). Lineage (NCBI taxonomy): Eukaryota > Viridiplantae > Streptophyta > Magnoliopsida > Lamiales > Lamiaceae > Schizonepeta > Schizonepeta tenuifolia. The sequence continues at coordinate 6,323,902 of CM055958.1, forward strand.
ACAATTTGAGATGATGTGTTTAGAATTATTCAAACTTGTTTGAAATTTATATACTCGTACTTGTTTAAAATCCGATTAAAAAATTAGTCATTTAATTTATAAAATTTATTTAGAATTTATATAGATCCAAAAATTTAATAAAAATAATGATTGTACGATTCGTTATTGTCTTTAATCGTATAGTAATATTCGTTAATTAAAATTATCAATTATGCAAAGCTAGAAATCCAACTACAAATAACGTAAAAAATATTTCATGGATTACGATTATAGATTTTAGAAAATACATTGGAAAAAAACATAAAATGAAAACTTTCTCGAGTGTCGGTTGGGAATTGGCTCGTCTACCGCCACGGTTCCGGGTCAGAATTGACCCGTTGATCACGATTTCGATTTACAAATGCACAATTTATGACGATTCTAGATTTTAGAAAATACATGAAAACAATGAATAAAATGAAAATTTTAAAATTAATAAGAATAAAGAATGAAAATGTGTCACGTGGGATCCCGAATTGAGGTACCCGTCAGTTGGGAATTGGCCCGTCTACCTAATTAATTGATAAATTAGAAATTACTTTTTTTATCAAATTAAACAAAAAAAATATTAGACTGTTTCCAAATTTAATTCGATCAACCAATAAATTATCCAAACTATTTTGGAACCATTTATTCTGTCAACTAATAAATTGGTTCCCTAATAAAAATAATTATCTATTCGGCCAATTAATAAATTGACCAAATTAAATTAAATTAAACTATAAAAATATAGCAGTTATTTATTCGGCTGATTAATAAATAAATTGGCCAAATAAAACTCCTACAAAAAATAATTATCTATTCGGCCAATTAATAAATTGACCAAATTAAATTAAATTAAACTATAAAATATAGTTATTTATTCGGCCGATTAATAAATAAATTGGTCACATAAAATTAGTGGAGCAAAAGATGAGAAAATACACATTGATTCTAGGTATTTATAGGTTTTTCAATAGGTGAAATTTCATTGAGAAACCGATGTGGGACACAAGATTTTAGTATAGATATTTAAAATCTATTATTTTACATTTAAAAATTCAAAATTTGAGAATTTAGATAAATAGGAATTGAGGAATATAAGGAGTGCCACGTAGGATTTTTTCAAAGTAAGAATCGTTTTCCTTTTAATAATATAATGATGATATCGTTCTCTATTTTTAATAGCAGTATTTTTCGAAACCTTTTCTTAATATTTTAGGGAGAGTCTATATTTGTGTAAGCTTCTTTATAATTCTTAATTCCGTTACCAGAATTTATAATAATAATTATTATAAATAGTAATAATAATAATAATAATAATAATAATAATAATATATTATTATTATTATTATTATTTACTTAGGGAAATGAAAATTGTTGAGGTTTGAACTAAGACCTCACTGTTTAGCGAGTGTAATAAGTGTGATTCAGATAATTAGACACAATTAATATGACAAAAACTTTTGGCACAATAAAGTCATTGCAATATTTAAAATAAAAAATCCGAAGAGAGGAGTCTAGGAATAAATTCAAATGAACCCTAGTATCATGCAAATTTATTGGGATTCTGGGAATGTAGTGTTTGATGTATTTATGACATTAAGTCATTCTATATAATTAGTTCAGAATTAATTTGACAAAATAGTTCGGTCGCAAATTGAATTAGGATCAATTAAATTTTGTCATAAATATTCTCAAAACAAAAATAAAAACAAAAAAAAAATCATAAATATTACTAGTACCCAATGAGTGAGTATATCATTTTCAAATATTGAACGGATCGACTTTTCCGATATCAGATTGTCCCATTTCTAACTGTCAAGCACCGGAACAAATTGTCATAATCTAAAACGTAACAAATTACTAGGTACTGTGCGTTCTATTTCTGAAATTAGGACATCCTTCGAGCAATAAACGCGTAATCTAATTCATAATAGTAATGTTTTTTTGGAGCCACTACATTCAACATAGCTAGGTGGATTTTTTAGGATTTTAGTTTGTTAATTATCAAAAAATCTCCAAACAAGCGCAAGCTTATCGCCAAATGTCTCTTGATTTTTTTTTGAACTCAGGTCCTACCGTCTTCAACAACTTCCAAGCCTTCTAGTGTACTCTTTAGCATTAGCAATCTAGCTTCCATTGAGAGAGAAGAGCCCATCTTGACACAGCTGAAGGAAGTGTTTGCCGTGCTCTACTCTATCGTTACTGGTTTACTTCCTCCTTTACGAACTGGTCTAACCTCAGGGGAAAGAACCCTCGTCTTTTTATAGCAAATTTTGTCGGTTACAACTTTATTATATGTGTTTATTTATAGTAACTAGCTTGGTGGCACAAAGAAATAAGAAATAATACGATTAATTTATTTGAGAAACAAATTATTTATAATTTTCAATAATGTAACCTTTTAGTTGGAAAGATAACAATTAACAAAGTAATTATAATTTCACAAAAAAGTGACTAGCGAAGTCATCATATTAAATCTAATTCATAATAGTAATGTTTTTTTGGAGCCACTACATTCATCAACATATCTAGGTGGATTTTTTAGGATTTTAGTTTGTTAATTATAAAAAAATCTCAAATTTTATAGCAAATTTTGTCGTTTACAACTTTATTGTATGAGTTTATTTAAAGTAACTAGATTGGTGGCACAAAGAAATAAGAAATAATACGATTAATTTATTTGAGAAACAAATTATTTATAATTTTCAATAATGTAACCTTTTAGTTGGAAAGATAACAATTAACAAAGTAATTATAATTTCACAAAAAAGTGACTAGCGAGGTCATCATATTAAAAAAAAATTATGGCCTCGAACATGATGAATTTATTTATGAGTTGTGTTCTAACCATGATGAGAAAAATATTCATTACCAATGAGAAAATTTGAAGAAGAAATATTGTTGTGAGGAGAATGAACCTCAATACTAATAGTAAATGTTTTTTCAAGCCACCATATTATTCTCATGCTTAGATAAAAATTTTAAAATTTTTATTTTTTAATTATCCAAAATATCTAATATAACATACATCCATTTCATCCTTTACAACTACAATAGCATGCCTCCCTATTTAAAAATTTTAAATTTTTCAGTTCTTTTTTTTTTCAATTCTCACTTTCCAATTCTGAAAATCATAAAAAAAGGGTATATTATAAATTATTCATTAATAATTTACAGTCATATCATTAACAAAAATGTCACAGCCCCAAATCCCGAGGGACGGTAGAAGCCGGGGTGCGACTGGGGTTGGATTAAAGAAGCGGGGAAGAAGGGGAGCTAACTGACTAAACATACATAAAAGCCATCAAATACTCAATGAACAAGACTCGAATATAATATAGAAAGAGTTAACCACGAGTGATTACTCGACAAAAGTACACGATAGAAACTAAGTTCAAATTTACAGACTTAAACTACAGTGTATTGTTCAAAAGGTACATATTCAAAAAGACTTAGAGTTCTGCAGCGGAAGAGTCTTAACTAAAGCATCCTATCCTTTCAACTCAACATCAACCGTTGCCGCTCCCGTCGCTTCAACCTGCACATTTAGAAAACAATGCAGGGCTAAGTACAAACGTACTTAGTGGGCCCGATGCCGAAATTATAATCATAGTAGATAAATATGGCATTCATAATTATAGCACAACGGGGTTTTTATTGAAAGAACCCGTGTCTACTAAACATTTTCTTTTCTCATAAATCACTCGCGCGAGCATTTTCTGACTAATGTTACGTTCAATCTTGACCAATTCTCATTCACCGTGGCTGGTACCCCTCAACAGGATATCACATACACCACAGGTTACAAGGTGCACTAACTCTGGAAAGCACTTAGCAGCTAACTCAGAGCCGATCGTTAGTTAACCTAGTTAGATTAACTCTAAATCTGGAAAACACGAATGTTGGCTCAGATAGGTACAAGAGAACTCACATAAAATATAAAACAGTTCATGCCATAATATCACTTTGAAAACACAGATATCAAAGCGATAAAGAAAGATTTTCCGAGCATTGCTCGTTTTATTTGTATATAAAAGCCCACCTCGAAATACAGAACTAAAAGCACTAGCTTCCAATCTTCGGATCTTCCGTCCTTTCTTTACAGCTAGCTTCCTCCTTCATCGTAAAATAATAATACTTAAAAACGGGTCGTAAAAGATAATCGATCAAAGAGAATTGAAATAAGTTTTAGTCGTTTCATTCTTTAGGCATTTGCACGCTTACTAGATTCATTTTACTTAAACGGGAACGAGACTCGAACAAATCCCATTTAGAACTCGAAAGGTCTCATACTCGACTCTTAGGTCAGTAGAGAGGGTAGTCGATAGCTCGATACAACTTAAAAGATCATAAGGAACTAAGTTGGAAAGAATCAACTTAGGAAAAGTACGTTTTAGTTCATTAAACGACTTATGAAATTTCTCGCTTACTACTTCTTTATTTGAAAGGATAAGAGATGAGATCTCGACTGGTTTTATCACTCAAGGCTCATACTTGACTCTAGGGTCAGTAGGAAGATAGTCGTTAGTTATTACGGCTTAAACGATCGAAAGAAACTAAGTTGTGAACTAAACAACTTAGAAGAAATGAAACTGAAATTTCACTGCGCATTACAGTGACTCTGGGGACTGCCCAGAACAGGGGATCTGGAAACAGGGGGTGAGCCCTGTACCGTTGGAAATTTTGGGATGTCTAGTTTACGCTCCAATTTACGGATCGCAAATCCGATAAACGAGCTAAAAGTTATTATAGTTTCCGGCGAGGGTCGCAAAACTGCCGCGATAACCCTAGTTGCTCGATAAATTCGACGTATAACGTCTTAGGTTCGTTCTAAGCTCTCGAATTCGATTTCTTTAGAAACTGGACCCTCAAGGCAGTCATCACGTACTCCCGTACGTGGTGAACTCCTTCTCGAAACTCGTCCAATAGCACGACGTTCTAAACGTCGGCTTTCAACTAACAAGTACTAAACCAACAAGTTATGAAATTCGCGTTCTAGTTCTCGACTATCACTATAGCTCATATTATATTAGCTCGAAAGCTCATGACATCAACTACAAAGTTATTCCCAAGTCCATCATAGACAATAATATCAAATTAGAATTCTCATTCGACTTCTCGGTTATTACTTACGTCTAATTGTTCGTCTCTTACCCAATTTTCAAAGTTGTCGGATTCCGTTCAAATTTTACGTCATTAAACTACATCTAACGAGAATCATTTTCATGCATACAATCATTTCATATCAATACTATATTTCAACTTATAACGTGTTCTTCGTCTCTTACAATTTCAATAATATTTTTAGAAAAATCTAATTAAATTCCTATTATCAACTAACACCATTTGCAACTATATTCCATCAACATTTCATCAATTAAATCAAACACATGGAAACCCCCAATTATCCAATAATTTTCGGTATTTAGAGAAGGGTTAAGAGAGTGATTTTCTTCTTCAATTAACACCATTTATTCATTAATCATCTTATTATAACATCAATTAATCAATTACAAACCAATTAAACACTAACATGCAAAAATCCCTAATTCTATACTCAAACCCTAAATCGGTTTTCACAAAACATGGGGCTTTCGATTCCTCTTTGTTCTAATCACCAATTAAGCACCTCTTAAGCATGAATCTATCATCAATTGAAGAAATCTAAAAATCCTACCATTTTCCCTAAATTTTCGGTAATAAAGAGGATATTAAGGTTCTTGATTTTGTTCAATTCTAAACCCTAATTAACCTATCTAACACATCCAATTTCATTAATTCAAGATCGAATCATCTAATTCACCACTCTAATTTTCGATCATTAAGAAAAAAAAATAAGAAGAAGAGGATGATGGATGGATAGAAGTATAGAGGAGAGGATTACCTTGATAATTAACAAAGAAGGTAAGAGGTTTGGACGGTTGGATGAAGACTTATGTGTTTCTCCTTCAAGTTCTTGAAGCTTCAACAATGGAGGAGAAAAGATGAAGATGGGAGAGAGAGGGTATGGGGCAGCCGAGTTTTGTGTGTGGGAGGGAGAGAGAGATGGATTTATTTGTATTAATCATAAGTTATAAGGTATAAGAGGTGTAAAGTATGAATAGTTATAACAATAGGTGTCATATATTTAACTAATAAAGATCAAAATATCATCTAAGAGAGAGAGGGGGAGGTCGGTCACTTAGAGGGAAGGGAGGGAAATACGCACTTTTCCAGCGCGATACGACGTTACGGAAAACGTTCGACGAAAAACGTAGCTCGGCACAAAATCGTCGCGATCCGATTCGACCGAAAATTTTAACGTATGAAACTTAATCGGACAAAAACTCGGGACGACACAGTCCGAGTTTCATCCGGAAACTCATAAAAACGAACTTTCTCGGGCGAGTTCGTATCGCGATTTTGTGAATGTAAAAATCAGACGGTTTTCCGTTCTGAGTTCACGAACTAAAAACTTTTCGTACGCGCTAACCCTAAATACAGTGGTCGTCTAGCTGACTTCCGTAATTTATTTTCGGTAACGGATTCGACCGTTAGTCTTAGAATTCAAAATCGTAAACTTAGGCGTGCAAAGCCATTTATTTAATTAACTTTAAAATTTTAAGATCGTAAGGAATTTACGGGGCATTACAAAAACCCTTAAAAATCAAAATTAATAACAACAAATTAATTTATTTCCTAATTTGCGACAAAATATGAATTTGAGTATTGTATTTCTGCAAATCAACATATAATTGTCATGCTTTTTGGAGGCACCATATTTATCCACTTGCTTAGATGGAATTTTAAGGGCTTTTTTTGAATTTATCTAAAAATATCACATTGTTTACAAAATTTGGTGGTTACAATTTAGGTGGATGGAAAGTTTAAGGAATTTTGATTGAAAGCAATTGTTACCATTAAAAAAGTTAATTTCAAATAAATGACGTGTCATCTTATAGAAATAAAATTAACTTTAAAAGATAATACCATATTTTCTTTGCCATGCTATATTACTAACTATTTCTTTGCCATATTATATTACGAAAAATAAAAGTTTTTGAAAGAACTCGACGGTCTTACCATTTAATACCATATTTTTAATATTTTTTTTATTTTTTAGAAGGAATAAATAGTTTCTTACAAAAAATTAAGAAGGCTCACAAAATCATATTTATAGCAAATATTATTATTATTATTATTATTATTATTATTATTATTTATTTTATTTAAAACAAGTGTCTGCCATTAGTTCATTACATCAATATTATGCCCTGCTTTCAAGCTTTTAGTGTTCAAGCAAAATAATCGAATTTCATAAATTAATTGTTTTTCTCTCTCGGATTTGTAGCAAGGTTTGGCGATTACAGAATTCAATTATCATCCTTGATGGGCAGCGGTTACAACCTTCATTACCAAAGTAGATTATAAATCATTTTATATAATATATGTGGCAGCCTCATAATATGATCAACAACTGAAATAGCAGTTGCGGGTTCCCACGACATAAAAAAAAATTATACTCTTTAGAATAACACTTTTCAATCCTCAAATCAGTTTAAATAATTATAATTAGCACGTACATTTTTCTAATCCACTGTATAAGTTGGTGCAAGCATTCTTTTGTCTTCACTACCCAATTTATAAGCATACACTGCACAAATAATTTCCATGTTGATTGAGGGCACCGAATTCATTCTCATGTTTAGATGAAATATTTAGATTTATCTTTTTTATTTATTTAATATCTCAATTTGTATATTGTATCCATAACCATAAGAAACGTTTCTTCTAGCTATTAGTGCAATTAAACTTAATTAATCTTAATTTTAAATTTTGGTAAAGAGACAAAATCAGAGAAACATTACTTATCAACTAATTTCGGAAGTAAATTTTAGTCAACTTTCATTATTCACAAATATAAATATATCAAACAACTATTTTAATATGAGACGTTAAAAAACATAATTAATGATAGAGTCTTAATTGAATTAATAATTTTTCCATTTTTAAACTATTATTCTACATATAAATTTTAAAATTTTACAACCAATTTCATCCACACACCTCACTTGCTTTGTGTTCAACTTCAACTTGATCCGGCCCCTACAGTTAAGCCGCGGGCACCTTTGACCGTGAAGAATACGAAATAAGATATTAAGGTGTGGAAGTTCGGGCTCAACACATCTCCGTCGAACAGAGCAAGAGATTGTCTCATAGCAACTCAATGGCCAAACTAATGTACTTTCTTCAAAGCAAATTAAAAACATGTGGTGATCAAACTATATATCAAAATAGAATATCACAATCTCTAATTGTATAGTGACACTATTTTATGAAAAAGAATTTGTCTTTTGTCGAGTTTTGTAAAGGTGTTTTGTTCATATATTATTATGCACAATGACAATTGAAACCTTACTTTAATTTTATTATTTAATGATTAGTCAATTTTAATTCTATTTTTTCCTCATTTATATGACTTAGTATTAACATTCATTGGAGACAAGCAATTAATTTAAATCACCTAAATGAATTTTCTACGATTTTTTTCTTCATCCAAAACTATCTATCATGTTTAGTTCTAAGTATTTCACTTTTTAGTTTATTGATGAAAATTAATAGTAATTTAATTATTTTAAATCACGAATAAGGGTTTTCTCTGTATTTTTTTATAATTTATTTATGATTGATTAGTTCCTTTTCACTTTATTTTTGAATTATATTTCACTTTTAGTTAGATGATTGAGAATTGATAGTAATTTATATGTTCTCTCATTTTGTTTATGCATTCATGTGTGCACATTATATTTACGAAAATCGACGGAAATTATCAATGTTGAATTGAAATTATAAAATTATATATCCTGGCATGACACGATTGTGGCTCTTGAAATTTATTCTATTTAAAAAGACCATATAATATTTAAAATTTATCATCATAGTTTAAATTTTTTTGGGATCTTAAATACGTGGGATTTCATTAATATAAATCCTATTTGAGATTTTGAAAAAAAAAAAATCTTATTTGAGATATATAAATTAATATTTTAGAAAATGAATAAATTATAATTGAGGATAATAAATTATAATTAAAGATTAATAAACCCTAAAGAAAAAAAATTAAAGAAAAACGAATTTCTAACTATTAACTATGATTACATCACTTAGGATTCTCTCTATTCTACATTTTAGTTAATTACATGACGAAAGAACTACTGATTTTCATTCTGTCATTCCAATCAATCCAAATAAAAATTCAACGAGCAACATCAAACAAACAAGTCCAAACTGATGTACACTTCTTTTGTTTTGGTTCGAGTTCTAGCCAACTGTAGTTTCTTATTTAGGTTGAAAATTTTGAAATCAAAATTTATAGGACCAAATTTCGCTTTGAACCAAAAACTCCAGTCAAATTCTAATTATGATTAGAAAAATAAATGGTTCTAATTATTCTTATGTTGATGTAATGCCCCGGAAATTCTTTACGATCTCAAAATTTTAAAGTTAATAATAACAATGGCTTTGCACGCCTAAGTTTACGATTTTAAATTCTAAGACTAACGGTTGAATCCGTTTCCGAAAATAAATTACAGAAGTCAGCTAGACGACTACTGTATTTAGGGTTAGCGCGTACAAAAAGTTTTTAGTTCGTGAACTCAGAACGGAAAACCGTCTGATTTTTACATTCACGAAATCGCGATACGAACTCGCCCGAGAAAGTTCGTTTTTATGATTTTTCGGACGAAACTCGGACTATGTCGTCCCGAGTTTTTTTCAAAATAAATTTTATAAATATTTTTTTTTTTCCGATTAAGTTTAGTACGTTAGAATTTTTTTGGACGAATCGGATCGTGACGATTTTGTGCCGAGCTACGTTTTTCGTCGTCCGATTTCCGTAACGTCGTATCGCGTCGGAAAAGCGCGTATTTTTCCCTCCCTTCTTTCTCTTGGCCGACTTCTCTCTCTCATTTTTAGCTTGATATTTGTTTTTATATTGTTATTAATTGGACACCTAATGTTTTACTATTCAACCTTTACACCTATGAGGTTATTATACCTTATAATATACCTTATAACAAATGAAATTACTCATCTCCTCCCTCCCTCATAATTTTCGGCAGCCACCCTCTTCCTCTCTCCCATCTTCATTTTATTTTTCTCCATTGTTGGATCTTCAAGTTCTTGACCAAGAAATCACACAAGTCTTCATCCATCCATCAAAACCTAAGTCTTCCTTCATTATTTGTCAAGGTAATCCTCTCCTCTATGTTTCTATCCATCCAAAATCCTTTCCTTTTTAATTTCTTCTTTGGATCGAAATTGAGGAATGTTGGAACTAGAGGGTTGATCTTGGATTAGTAAAATTAGATGTGTTAGATGTGTTAATTAGGGATTAAAATTTGATGAAATCAAGAACCCTAATTGCTATGAGAATACCAAAATTTTAGGGCAATGTGTAGGATTTTTGGAATTCTTCAATTGATGTTATGATCATGCTTAGGAAGTGTTCAATTAGTGATTAGAACAAAGAGAAATCGAAAGCCCTTTGTTATGTTGAAACCGATTTAGGGTTTAGGGTTAGGAAATTGGGGATTTTCAATTTCATGTTGCATTTGGATTTCAATTGATCAATTGATGATATAATAGTATGATTAAGAGTTAATTGGTGTTGATTAATGAAGAAAATCACTCTCTTAATCTTTGTGTTAATACCGATTTTTAGGTATTAATTAGGGGTTTGATATAGCTTGGTTTAATTGATGAAATGATGATAGAATATGGTTTCTAATGACATTAAATGATGTTATGAATTTAATTACAATTTTCTAAAATAATTATTGAATTGGTAAGAGACAAAGATCTCAAATTAAGTTGAGATGTAGTGATGATATGAAGTAATCATTTGCATGAAAATGAATCTCATTAGATGATGTTTGATGACGTAGAAAATGAACGAAATCCGATAACTTTTAAAATTTTGTAAGATACGAACAATTAGTCGTAATTAATAACCGAGAAGTCGAATAAGAATTCTAACTTGATAATATTGTTTATTATGGACTTGAGAATGACTTTGTAGTTGACGACGTGAGCTTTCGAGTTATTATATGATGAGTTATAGTGATAGTCGAGAACTAGAACGAGAAATTGATAACTTGTTTTGGTTTAGTACTTGATAGTTGGAAGCCGACGTTTAGAACGTCGTGCTATTGGACGAGTTTTGAGAAGGAGTTCATCACGTACGGGGGTACGTGTTGACTTCCTTTAGGGTCAAGTTTTATAAGAAATCGAATATGAGAACTTAGAACGAACTTAGGAAGTTATACGTCGATTCTATCGAGCAACTAGGGTTAGCGCGGCAGTTTTGCGACCCTTGCCGGAAACTGTAATAACTTCTAGCTCGTCTATCGGATTTGCGATCCGTAAATTGGAGCGTAAACTAGACTTCCCGAGATTTCTAGAGGTACAGGGCTCATCCCCTGTTTCCAGTTCCCCTGTTTTGGGCAGTCCCCAGAGTTACTGCCTTGCACAGTGAATTTTCAGAATTTATTCTTCTAAGTTGTTTCGTTCGCAACTTAGTTTCTTTCGATCGTTTAAGCTGTAATAACTTTCCAACTATCTTCCTACTGACCCCAGTGTCAAGAAAGAAGCCTTGAGTGCTAAACGAGACGAGATCTCATCTCGTATCCGTTAAAGTAAAGAAATTTAGTTAAGCGAGAAATTGTCTAAATCGCCTAAGGAACTAAAACTTAATTTCCTAAGTTGAATTCTTTTCCAACTTAGTTCCTTTTGATCTTTTAAGTCGTATTGAGCTATCGACTACCCCTTCTACTGACCTAAGAGTCGAGTATGAGACCTTTCGAGTTTCATACGAGATTTGTTCAAGTCTCGTTTCCCGTTTAACTAAAATGAATCTAGTAAGTGTGCAAATGTCTAAAGAAAATTAAACAACTAAAGCCTATTCGAATTTCTATGATTGATTATCTTTTACGACCCGGTTTTAAGTTTTATTATTTTACGATGAAGGAGGAAGCCAGCAGTAAGGAAAGGACGGAAGATCAGGAGATCGGAAGCTAGTGCTTAGTAGTTCTGTATCACAAAGGTGGACTTTTATATATGAAATAAAACGAGCAATGCTCTAAAACCTTTCTTTATCGCTTTGATATCTGTGTTTTCAAGTGATAATCATGGCATAAACTGTTTAAATATTTTATGTGAGTTCTCTTGTACCTATCTGAGTTAACCTTCGTGTTTTCCAGATTTATTAGTTAACGATCGGCTCTGAGTTAGCTACTAAGTGCTTTCCAGAGTTAGTGCACTTTGTAACCTGTGGTGTATGTGATACCCTGTTGAGGGGTACCAGCCACGGTGAATGAGAATTGGTCAAGATTTGAACGTAACATACCAGAAAAATGCTTGTATAAGCTAATTTATATAAATGAGTCAGAAAAATGTTTAGTAGACACGGGTCTTTTTCAACAAAACTTCGATGTGCTATGATAATGAGATGCCTGATTATTTATACTTATGAATATGTTTTCGGCAACGTGCCCACTAAGTACTTTTGTACTTAGCCCTGCATATGTTTTCTAAATGTGCAGGTTGAAGCGATGGAGGCGGCGAGGGTTGAATAAAGTTGTCATAGGAAGACTTTAGTTAGTATGGATCACTTTTCCGCTGCAGAACTCTAGTATTTTGATGAACATATATGTAATCACTGTAGACTAAGATCTGTCTTATAACTTAGTTTATCCATCGTGTACTTTCAGTCGAGTAATCCTTTGAGAATTACTCTTCCTTTTGTAATTAAAGTCTTGTTCACATAATATATGTTGTCTTTTATGTATGTATGTTCAGTTAGTCCCCTTCTTCCCCGCTTCTTCAATCCAACCCCAGTCGCACCCCGGCTTCTGCCGTCCCTCGGGATTTGGGGCTGTGACAGAGTGGTATCAGAGCCAGGTTCGTTTTCTGCTCTGGATACGAGTCTTCCTTCTAGTAGTAGTATAGAGTATTCCTTCGTACTCTATGTCGAGTCTTCTTTCGAGTCGTAAGATAGAATATTTGCTTATACTTTAGATCAGAGTTTTCTCTTAAGTAAAGATAAGAGTTAAGTTATGGCATTAAGAATCAGAATGTAGACGACAACTCAACCTCCCGCTACGTCGACTCAACGAGGAAAGAAAGGAAATAATTTTAATAATGTGATTTCTTTTAACAAGAAATTTTATAAACGAGTATTCAATGAGAATGAGAATAAGTTGTGTGCCAAAAATAAGAATCTTATGAAAGTATAATTTAATTTATACTTTGTTTGTTATGTGGCTATGTGATAGTACGAGTACTATCTTACATGAAATTATTTGCGCGATAATTTCTATTATTTTTCCATGGCATGAGAACCTAGAAGGAATCTAGCGATTTTCCCGGGTTATTGAGAATGTAGACGAAAAACTAAGATCTTTCCGATTCTCCGAGAACTTAGACGTTTTTAAGAAACGTTATTTCAAATGATTTCGAAAGGAGATCCACAACACGAGAAGGACTTCTATTGATAAATGTCACATGCGTATAGTGACATGAATAAAGACTCGGCAAAGTCGATCTTTGTTTTAAAACCCGATAAGAATTTCCTTCGAGGGAAATGAAATAAATTTTGATAAAAAAAATAAAGTAAATATGTACGAAAGGAATGAAAGAAACAAATAGACGTGTGAGAAAAACGTGACTCCAAATTATTCGAGAAAAGGTTGAAACAAGGAGGATAAATTGAAATAAACGGAAGAGCCGAATGTTACCTTAGTTGTAAGGGCATGAACAAAGTCTCTTGGAGATGACTTTGTTTTACTTATTAGGAACCGTTCAAGTATTCGATTAGCTTAAAATTTGTATCTTCCTCGAGAAGATTGAGTATTCCGAACTAAATTGGAAAGTTTCCAAAAATTTCTTTTTAAGAAGTAGTTGTGTGTGCAATTCGAGAAATTGCTACTCGATTTAGGAAAGTAAATTCTGTATGAAGTAAACGATAGAGCGAGACAGAAGTTCCATGTGATTGAGAGACTGTTATGTGGACTTGATCAACCCACATAATAAGAAACTCAGTAATATGGGTCTTATGCCCCGCTAGCAAAACCTTTTTAATATGGTATAAGTGGTTTAAAGAGACGAATGTTACTTACGTATAAGTAACATGTAACGACGTCGTTCCTTTTCTTTTTGTTTCATTTTTGTAGTGTTCGCCTTGTTCGAACTTTGAGAAGAGAATTATTTTACTATTAGGAGTCAAGCGCGAAGCTTGATTAAATTTCTAACGACCGCTCGATTTTAGCAATGACGACTAGAACTTGTTCTAAAAAGTTATTCTTAGGATATATTCCATTTCTCTTTTGGGAATTTATATTTTTTATACTTCGTCCTTGAATGAAGAATATGACACGTATGAGTATTATGAGTAGTAAACGACAAAGTCTGTTGTAAATGAATGTTACTTTTGCATAAGTAACGTGAACAAAATCGACGTGCTTTGTTTTAATAAATGAGAATCGATAAGAAATTTTTCCTTGAGAAAGAGATAAGGATTAATGAAAGAAAATAATAATGAATTAAAGTAAGAAATTAAGGATAAGAAATGGGAATAAAATCTTGAAATTTTATTTCTATATATTGTGGGTACGAGAGCAATTTTCTGTGAAATTGCTAGATGTTTAAGATAAGTTTGTTAGATTAAGTGTGGTGATATTACAATTGAATAAGGAATATTCATTTGGTAATTTAAGATTTTCCATAAGATAAGATATCATCTTACCCTTACTGATCCGTGTTTCTTAAAAACTTTGTAGGATGACTTCCAGTAGTGACACGGCTTCGGAGAGTCAGTCCCCGCCACAGCGTACTTGGGCAGATCAGTTATTGGATAGGTATAGAGAATTTGAGGCAAACCCGAGACACGACGTAGGACAGAGGATTAGTTACTTTTCGTCAGTTTATTATCCAGTCTGGCATACTATTCCAGAGAGTCAGGCTATACCTGACTTGGTTAGACGTCTACCAGAGGAATGGCGTGGTTGGGCACACGATACGGCGTGGTTGGGCACACGATACGGCGTGGTACTACCTTGGGATGTTTGACGACGATATAGAGCCAACAGGTGATTACAATGAATTCGCTTTGGAGGTACATTGGCGTTTCTTCGAGAGCAGACACATAACAGGATATATATCCTGTTCAGGTGCATCCGCCCTACACCCACTTTCCGATAGATTCAGAGTCAGAGCATGATGAGATAGGTCCAGAGATGATTGCACAGTTGGAGATCCCTTCAGTGATGGTACCTAGTGTGGACACAGGGGAGTTAGTTGCAGAGACAGCAGATGGCCTAGGGTTACCCGCTCCTTTTCAGCATGAGCCTTCCATGAGAGTTCAGGGACCATTTCAGTTAGGACCAGAGTATTTAGACACGGACGCAGGGCTTACCGCCCTGTTACAGTTACCATCCTCATACAGACCCCTTGATGAGATTTGCGCGGAGTTGGCCAAAGTTTGGGCTGAGTTTGAGGCAGGATCGTCCAGGGTCCATTCCAGAGAGGAGTACGAGTCCGGTTCACTTCCCGACCACCTGCTGCCTCCAAAGAAGCAGGCATCAGTGACCTGCTGGGGCTGCTTGGTTTCAGATTCAGAGATGACAGTTTCAGATATGCCTGCACCACCATCACTTACACTTGCAGATGGCACTACTTTGAGGGTCGATGAGACACTCCAGTTTACTTTCGGTTCAGAGTCAGATGATGAGGACCCGAATGAGGATCCGGAAGAGGACACTGATGAGGATTCAGATGAGGATCCGGACGAGGACCCCGAGGAGGATTAGGCCATAGTGGGCAGTGGTGACTTGACCGCAAGTTTGTTGAGCAAGACGTCAGAGACGCATAGTAGTATAGTAGCCTTTTGTTGTACATAGTCAGATCAGTAACTAGATAGTTTTGTAGTACTCCATCGGATATGAAATTATGAATCATTTTCGTTCTAGTACTTCCAGTAGTACGGTAATGCAAGATGTTAATGCATCCTGTACGTGTAGGCAGTTAGCCTAGCTTAGACTCGTTGTAGTCTAGTTTTGTATAAGTCCTTGTTAAAGGCAAAACTAACACATCCTTTTTGATGTATATATGTAATATACATGACCCATGAGAGGGTTTGAGTCACAAAAAGTTTCTTATGAATCGTATAACTAAACCAGAATGCCAAATGAACTCGTGTAACGAGTGTTTAATTTAACCTTGGAGGTTAAAAGTTGAAAGAAATAGAGTCGAAGTTAATTTGTTATTCTCATTTACGTGAAAGTATTAAGTGGGAAAAGAAAAGGGTTAGTGAGAAAATGAAGGCTTAAAAGCAAGTGCTAATGAGAAAATTTTTGTATCTTATAGTTCCAAAAAATATCGCTGAGAGCTGTTAACGATCAAAGAGGACCTGATAGTCCTAGAGAGTCTGATAGAGGTCAAGAACAACGTATAAGAGAGGAAAGGCAAAAACACCCAGCAACCTTTTCACTTCCCATATCTCCGTAACATCATAGCATTGAGGATTTATTCTTCGGAAGTAAACCACCATATTTCGATGGATCTGGTAATCCGCGTGAGGTCGAGCAATGGATACGTACTATAGAGAGAATCTTTGAGCCGATTAGACTTAGTGATGAAGAGCGCCTAGCATGTGCTGGGTATCAGCTATCAGGACCAGCTAAATATTGGTGGAAGACTAGACAGAGAATTATGCCGGTAGAGCAAGCGGCTCTAACCACTTGGAATGATTTTAAGGTGGCATATTATGATAAGTATGTATACAACCAAGTGGAAACTGAAGAAGAAATAGCAAGGAAACTTCAGGGAGAACTCAAGTATGAACTGGGAAGGGCAGTAGCCAGACAGGAGGGACTGAGTTATGCAGAACTACTAGATCGAGTCCGTGAAATAGAGGCATTAGTACCTAATAAAGGAAAGATGGTAAAATCCACACCAGCACCAAACCAGACTTCAACCCAAAACCGTCCCAACAATAATATCAGCTATAAAGGAAAAAGGAAATGGGAAGGGAGTAGTAGTAATTGTTACCAGTGCCACAACAAGCAAGGGAAACAGAATAGGGCTCGGCAGGGTTTCCACCAGCCAGGAAAAGGAAGTAAATATGGAAAGAAAGCAGGGCAAAAGAATGATCCACAGAGAAATGAACAATCTGGTCAAGGCAAGAGAAACCATCTGCTAGGAGAGCTGCAAGGGCAGCCAAGGAACGGTAACCAAGGAAAAATCACTAATCCAGATTACCCTAAGTGTAATAAGGAACACCCCGGTGTTTGTTTAGCAAAAACAAGTGTTTGCTTCAACTGTGGACGTAAGGGGCATGTTAAGAGGGATTGTCCTGAGCCGTGGCAAGCAGTAGAACATAAACGAGAATTTTCTATTTGTTTTAGATGTGGTAAGAAGCATGAGGGTGTGTGTCTAGCAAACACGGATAAATGTTTTAATTGTGGGCAGACAGGGCATATAAGGAAGAGTTGTCCGACGCTGCTTCAGACGGCAAAACCAAATCAGTACGGCCAGCTTCAACCATCAATTACCACTCGAGTCCAGTCACAGCCACAGCTGATGCAATCACAACAAAATGCAGGAGCGTACATGATTAGGCAGGAGAGGCATAATGAAGGAAAGGGAGATTTGACAGGTATTGGACGAACCGTATAAAATTACCCTGTCAAAATTGTTGACCCGTACTAGAACTTTATACCAGTTTTCTAGTACCTATTGACCATACTAGAGCATTATATTCATTTGGCTAGTACCCTCTGACACTATAGGACTAAGACTAGAACGCTCTAATCTTGAAATAAGAACAACTATGCTTTAGGGAGTGTTAATGACCTCAGAGAATTATTCCCTTAGTTTCATTGAGCATAGAAACTAGAAAGAAGCTCTCAGTCTGTCAATCCTTAGTTTCATTGGGCATAGAATTTAATTTAGGGTCTTTCTGTTAGAACATAGCAATCGATTGGAAAGTAATAAAATGTACGATATATATATATATATATATATATATATATATATATATAATTTCAGAAATGGACTAGTCGTTTGAGAATTACCACGATTCTCGACAACGAGAGAAAAATCTCTTTCAAAACCTCGAGTAGATAACCTAAAGAATTATGTGAAATTTCAACGGGCAGGAAGATACCGATAATGTCCGCCCTATAAGCCAAGATGTTGATAAAGAAGAAAGATATGACAGCTTATTTCATATACCTAGTTGGAGATCTAGGAGCCAGGAAGATCATCCAAACGTGAGCGTTGTGAAAGAATATGAAAATGACTTTTCAGAAATATTATCTGATTTATCACCGGATTGTCGCGTAGGTTTCACGATCGACTTAGAACTGCGAGCAGCTCCCAAATCAAAGGCCTTATGTAGAATGATGTCGAAGGGGTTAGAGAAGCTTAAGATCCAACTGCAAGAGTTGTTAGATGACGATTTCTTTAGACAAATGTTTTCACCATGGAAAACATTTTAGATGATTCATCATCGAAGAAGGATGATTCTGCGAGAATGTATATAGGCTGTCAAAAGTTAAATAAAGATAACCCTTAAGAATAAGTATCCTTTAACGAGAATAGAAGACCCTTGATAAGCTTAAAAGGAAACAAGTACAATTGTAAGGATAGACTTAAGGTCTAAGCATCACTAGTTAGAGGATAAACTGGTGATATACCCAAAATTTTCTTTCGAACCAGATAAAACCATTACGAATGCTTAGTTATGCCGTTAGTTGGCTAGTGCTCCGTAGTATTCATGAACCACATAAATAGAATTTTTCCACCTAGACATAGAAAAGAATTCATTTTAGTATTTATCGACAACAATTTCAGTTACCCCAAGAATGAGGATGAACAGGAAGAATACTTGCGAATAGTGCTAGAAACGCCTAGAGTCGAGAAACTAGATGCCAAGTTCAGAAGAGCAAGTTCGAATGAAGAAGAAATGTTTCTTGGATATATATAGTGTCGACAGAAGATGTTAAGATAGATTCACGCCAAGGTAGAGGCAGTACTCAAATGAAAAATCGCTTACCAGTCTGAATGAAATAAGAAGTTTCCCAGGTTGGACAGTTATAATAGAGGTTTCCATCAAGGAATTTTCTATGATTACTAAGACTTATGACACAACTACATAGAAGAAAAGAATAAATGTACAAACAATTGTGGAATAGGAATGCAGACGTTCTAGGAAAAGTTGATCATTACCCCAGGTTCAGCCCTCCCAGAGACAACGAGGAATACGAGATGGATGCTAACGCTACAAAGAACAAGATAGGATGGTATAAATGCAAAATGAGAAAGTGATAGCTTATGCTTCACGACACATTAACCTTAGGAAATTGAGTATTCAACCTACGACTTAGAACTTGCAGCCGTAGAGCTTGCATTGAAAATTTGGACACACCATCTATATGGTGCAAGGGATGAGATCTTCACAGAACATAAGAATTTGGAGCGTGTATTCGAGCAAAGGAATTAACATAAGACAAAGGAGATGGCTCAAACTAGTAAGATATTATGATTGTGAAAATAATTACCATCTAGGTAAAGCTAAGGGTAAGGATAGATACGCTGAGTCGTAAGACTCCAATTAAGTTTAGATATCTCTACGTCGGAGAAGAAACGCTTATACGAGGATTCGAGAAGATGGATATAGAGATGCATGATGCATCAGCATCGATCGCAGAGCAAATAGCGACATTAGTAATTATACCAAATTTCGAGAAAGATTATAAGTACCAAGATAAAGGACAAGTTGATTGAGGAGTTTCGACTAAGGATAAGAGCGGATAGACCAGACAGTGATTCCGAAACAATGAGTATTATGATAGAAATTAAAGAGTAGACTTAGTATTTCCGATGACGACAATTTAAGATTTAAGAAAGGATTTCTAGTGGAATAGAGTGAAATGAGATGTTGCCTAGTTTGGTAGAAAGATGTTTAGCTTATAAGA
Source organism: Schizonepeta tenuifolia (assembly GCA_029490685.1). Classification (NCBI taxonomy): domain Eukaryota; kingdom Viridiplantae; phylum Streptophyta; class Magnoliopsida; order Lamiales; family Lamiaceae; genus Schizonepeta; species Schizonepeta tenuifolia. The sequence continues at coordinate 6,343,941 of CM055958.1, forward strand.
AAGTGAAAGCTTTTCACTAACAACTATACGAGTTGTTACAACCATTAGGTATTCCAGAATGGAAATAGAAGGATATAGTTACGGTTTTATGACAACGGGATTTTTGAAAGACACGAGGCAGAAAAGTTAGATACCAAACTTAACTTTAGTACCGCTTCTCACCTCCAATTGAATGGACAGTCCGAGAAAACGATTCAGATACTCGTTGATGTGCTAAGAACGATAATATTAGCTGCAGAGCGAAATGGAAGAACACTTAGCCAACAACCGAATTATTATAACAATAATTATTAAGCTATGATAGGTATTACGCCTTACGAGACCTTGAAGAAAAAGAAGTTTTAGATAGCTGCCTTATTGTTATAAGGTAGGTAAAAGAAAGAACTTAGGACCAGATACGGTCAGTGAAATGAACGAGATCATACGATAGATTCGAGTCAGAATAAACGAGTTTAAAGAAGACAAAAGTCTTAAGTATATACGACAATTCGAACTTAATAATCGAGAAGAAAAATAAAAGCTCCTTAAGATTTCTCCGTTAATGAGAAACCTTAGTTTCGTGTCAAGTTCAGACTTCGATAAAGATCTATATAATTAGCAAATAACTTGGAAAAGATAGTTTCCAATACGAATAGTTATGGCTTTATCGCCAAGTTTATGGAATGCTTATTTTTAAGTGTATCTCAGTTTGAGAAAGTATGTACGTTCGATTTTATTACACGAAGTTCTATCAGCAAGACGTTGTTCTTGAAATCGACTTAAGTTATTAGGAAAAGATGAAAACAATCTTGGATCGAAAAGCACAAAAGTTAAGGAGCAAGTCGAGACGATTAGTAATAGCATTATAAGATCATCACAGGCAAGAGGAAGCCATGTGAGATTTCGGAAAAGAATTGAGTATGGAGTACTCCAAGCTGTTTATAGAGGATAAGCAAATTTCGGGACGAAATTTTTCGCAAGGGGGGTAGGATGTAATGCCCCGGAAATTCTTTACGATCTCAAAATTTTAAAGTTAATAATAATAATGGCTTTGCACGCCTAAGTTTACGATTTTAAATTCTAAGACTAACGGTCGAATCCATTTCCGAAAATAAATTACGGAAGTCAGCTAGACGACTACTGTATTTAGGGTTAGCGCGTACGAAAAGTTTTTAGTTCGTGAACTCAGAACGGAAAACCGTCTGATTTTTACATTCACGAAATCGTGATACGAACTCACCCGAGAAGGTTCGTTTTTATGATTTTCCGGACGAAACTCGGACTGTGTCGTCCCGAGTTTTTGTCAAAATAAATTTTATAAATATTATTTTTTCCGATTAAGTTTAGTACGTTAGAATTTTTTTGGACGAATCGGATCGTGACGATTTTGTGCCGAGCTACGTTTTTCGTCGTCCGATTTCCGTAACGTCGTATCGCGTCGGGAAAGCGCATATTTTTCCCTCCCTTCTTTCTCTTGGCCGACTTCTCTCTCTCATTTTTAGCTTGATATTTGTTTTTATATTGTTATTAATTGGACACCTAATGTTTTACTATTCAACCTTTACACCTATTAGGTTATTATACCTTATAATATACCTTATAACAAATGAAATTACTCATCTCCTCCCTCCCTCATAATTTTCGGCAGCCACCCTCTTCCTCTCTCCCATCTTCATTTCATTTTTCTCCATTGTTGGATCTTCAAGTTCTTAAGCAAGAAATCACACAAGTCTTCATCCATCCATCAAAACCTAAGTCTTCCTTCATTATTTGTCAAGGTAATCCTCTCCTCTATGTTTCTATCCATCCAAAATCCTTTTCTTTTTAATTTCTTCTTTGGATCGAAATTGAGGAATGTTGGAACTAGAGGGTTGATCTTGGATTAGTGAAATTAGATGTGTTAGATGTGTTAATTAGGGATTAAAATTTGATGAAATCAAGAACCCTAATTGCTATGAGAATACCGAAATTTTAGGGCAATGTGAAGGATTTTTGAATTCTTCAATTGATGTTATGATCATGCTTAGGAAGTGTTCAATTAGTGATTAGAACCAAGAGAAATCGAAAACCCTTTATTATGTTGAAACCAATTTAGGGTTTAGGGTTAGGAAATTGGGGATTTTCAATTTCATGTTGCATTTGGATTTCAATTGATCAATTGATGATATAATAGTATGATTAAGAGTTAATTGGTGTTGATTAATGAAGAAAATCACTCTCTTAATCTTTGTGTTAATACCGATTTTTAGGTATTAATTAGGGGTTTGATATAGCTTGGTTTAATTGATGAAATGATGATAGAATATGGTTTCTAATGACATTAAATGATGTTATGAATTTAATTAGAATTTTCTAAAATAGTTATTGAATTGGTAAGAGACAAAGATCTCGAATTAAGTTGAGATGTAGTGATGATATGAAGTAATCATTTGCATGAAAATGAATCTCATTAGATGATGTTTGATGACGTAGAAAATGAACGAAATCCGATAACTTTTAAAATTTTGTAAGAGATGAACAATTAGTCGTAATTAATAACCGAGAAGTCGAATAAGAATTCTAACTTGATAATATTGTTTATTATGGACTTGAGAACGACTTTGTAGTTGATGATGTGAGCTTTCGAGTTATTATATGATGAGTTATAGTGATAGTCGAGAACTAGAACGAGAAATTGATAACTTGTTTTGGTTTAGTACTTGATAGTTGGAAGCCGACGTTTAGAACGTCGTGCTATTGGACGAGTTTTGAGAAGGAGTTCATCACGTACGGGGGTACGTGTTGACTGCCTTGAGGGTCAAGTTTCATAAGAAATTGAATACGAGAACTTAGAATGAACTTAGGAAGTTATACGTTGATTCTATCGAGCAACTAGGGTTAGCGGGGCAGTTTTGCGACCCTTGCCGGAAACTGTGATAACTTCTAGCTCGTTTATCGGATTTGCGATCTGTAAATTGGAGCGTAAACTAGACTTTCCGAGCTTTCTAGTGGTATAGGGCTCATCCCCTGTTTCCAGTTCCCTGTTCTGGGCAGTCCCCAGAGTTACTGCCTTGCGCAGTGAATTTTCCGAATTTATTCTTCTAAGTTGTTGTCACGCCCCGACTCTCGAGGTGCGACTTACAATTAACAACAAAACCTAACAACTAACAATCAACTCAATTATGGGGATAACATGCTCGGGGAAAATGATAATGAAAGATAAGGCAATCGAATTAGGCTTCCAAAGTATAAAGAAATAATAACCGAGCATCTTGAACCACTTATAACAGGAATTTAAATAAGTACTTCATGCTGACGAGGATAGAATTCCAACAAAAAAGAATACACCCATATATATATCAAGTTAAGAGGATCATGTTCAACAACATTTCAAGTCAACGAGCCCATCGCTCGGAAGTACAATTCGAGTAGTTTAAGAAGTTAACAAATATTCAAAGTCATCGAGCACAACGCTCGTAATCAAAAACATGAGAATCAAAGTATTAGCATCAACAGATATCATTTCAAAAGAGTTGCAACGGAAACTTGCATCAATACCCAACATCTGCACGTATGAAGACGTACAAATGCCAGTCTGAAATTCAACTAGACTCAACCAAAAGAACCATACCACACCACCAAGTACCCATGCCATCGCCATCCAGTCAACCTGCATGTTTAGAAACACATCCAGGGCTGAGTACTTCGTACTCAGTGAACACAAGCCAAAACATTTGAATAAAGATGCTTCTTAAAGCTATAACAATTGAACTTGCCTTGCCGAACATCACAAGTATCTAAGCAGTTAAAAACAGTTTTACTTGTGCATGTTAAAAACATTTTCTTTTAAACAGACTGTGCAATCAAATATCATATAATATAACAGTATGTATCATCTGTCACAAACAATCTTACTGTGCCGAGAAGTAGGCCTCCTTCTCAAACACTGTGACCAGCCTAACCGAAACAAGGCTCACAGTCACCTCAACATATACTACACGTGGGTTTCCTGCCTTTCACAGGATAATAACATCTTCTCATAAACAGATGATAACACATACCAACTTTAATAAAAACGGCAAGTCAATCATAATTAAAATCATATCATAATACTCAATAGCATAACTAATTCTCATCGATAGTTTTGGTTCAGAAAAGCCCACCTGACTTACGAAGAACTAGCTAGGTGGTTTAGGGCTATTTGACCTTGCTTAATGATCCGTCCGGCTCGATCCTTCACAGTTCGACATCGATAGAAAAATAAGATACGCAAAACGACGGATACAAAGGCGTTGGACTCAACTGAAGGACTTCTATTTGAGTCGATTCTCTCTTCGCTTAACCTTTCTAAGGGATTTTGCGTTTTCGATTTTAAACCTTTAACTCTACTCGAACTGGTTAATACTATTAATCAATGTCTCAAAACTTCCTCACTTTAATTAATAAACATCATCATCTACATTCTATTACTCGAGCTTTCTTTCAAAGACTTTAATTAATTCTCGATTTAATAATTAGTAATTCAATCATTTTGCATACAAATAATTCAATCATTCTTCACATCATAAATAGCATCATGCATTTAAACACTTATTCAATCATAACTGAATTCAAATAAATCAAACATACTTCAAGACACATTAACATTCATTCAATTCAAATCTTAAAACCTAACTCGATTATGCATTTCTTTTTATGAAGGCTCAAACTATTTACTCTATTTTTCTTATTTTATAGACAACGCTTTGTTCTACATCCGTTATCTTATGAGGTATTTATAACTTCTACTTATTAAATAAAAATTCTCTTTATTAATGTTAAACTCTTATGAAATTAGAATTTCTCATTCATTTCTAATTCGATTCTCATTTCTTAACTCGATTATTATTTTTGTAATTATTCCCTCGGTAATTTTTCTCGGTTTATTTTTAATTAACTTCTCATAACTCGACATCTTAATCTATCATTATTTTCTTGATTAGCTTATACGAGTATCTTAACCTTACTCGTCTAGCATCTTTTCTTTACTTGATTAAAACTTCCTTTCTATTTCTTCTCGATTAATTCTTTTAAACTCGGTTTTCTCAATTTTTGCTCTTTTATTTAATAATTTCTCCTTCTTTTGTCTTTAACCTTTAAGCCATTTCTTACTTAATAGGTTTTCTTTATCTTTTAATAAACATTTTTATTAACTCGTCCATTTTATTAGTTAGGTTATAAAATATCTTTTTGTTGTAGTTTAGTAAAAATTCAAGTCTTTAAATTTTAATACAAGAAAATTCATTAACAAATCTTTCATGCATTTTTCATCTTTAATAAATTAAAAGCTTTTAAACTTTAATCTTTTTATTACAAAACTTCTATCTTTACTTATAATTTAACTAATAATCATACATACATTGTAACACTTAAACATTTAATCTTCTTTATATCATCACATTTATTTTCTTTTAAAAAAAATCTCAACATGCAATCTCATTTTCTTAACTTAATAACACATGTATGATTATACTAACATACCATACAATCATCTCATTCATCAAGACATCACTCAATTCATCAACAAAATCAACAAAATAATTTCTCCATCTTTCTCCAAAACACACGGCATTGCATACATTTTTTATGCAATTTATTTCTCAATTTTTCATGCATATAATCTCATTCTCAACATGATAAAAATAACAAATCAAGCATCAAAATATCAATAACTCAAAGAATTCATATTTTTCCTATTTTTCCTAATATTTTCGGCATTCATCAATTTGTTAGGGTTTTAATTTCTTTTTCTTCTCTTAATTCACCGATTAAAACCTAATGTTCGATTCTCCTAACGATTTCTTCTCACTCGATTATCACATGAACATCCTAAGTTTGCCTAAACATAATTTAAATAACATGCATGCATAGATCTTTCTTTTAGGACTTAGAGATATACATATTTACAACTAATCAAATGAATACCATACTTTAATTTAAATGGAAATCCTTCTCTTTGCTCTTGGAATTGAAATGGATGGAAATTGTAGCTTCAAAGCTTGGACTTGAAGGGAAGAAAGAAGTCTTCTTGAATCCTCAATGAAAAGAATAACATGAAATTAATCATCTATCTCTTTTAGGGCTTAAGAGCCAAAATGAAGAAAATGTAGGATGATTGTTGAATTTAACTTCAAGAACTTGGAGGATTATTACCTTTTTCTTGAGAATATGGATGGAATGAAAGGAGGATGATACTTTCTACTTCATTTCCATGGATGAGGAGCTTGAATACATGGTTGCATGTAAGAAAAATCAAATGTATGTGTGTGAGAGAGAGATTGCCGAGAGTAGAGAGAGTAGAGAGGATTTTCTTGTTTTTCTTTCTTGCTTGGGAGAGAGAGTTCGAATGAGAGAGAGAGGTGGAGTGTGATGAATGAAGTCTTCTCACTTTTGAATAGCTTGCATGCAATTTGAACTTCCAACATAAAGAATAAAGTATGATGGCAATTAGCATTGGAAGTTGAAGTTGTTTAAAGTGTGATTGATAGATAGATGTGATGTAGTTTGCATGCACTTTTGGTAATGCCATGCATAAGACACAATCATGACATTAATCTTGGAAATTGAAGAGTGATGGGAGAGGAAGAGTGAGGTGGCGTGAGAGGGAGAGAGGTGTGTCGACACGTGTCTTCGTCGTGTCGTTACGGGTGTTAATTACCCGGTCGTAAAGGTTTTCCGGATAAAACGATACATATTAATTTCTTTTTATACTATAAATGGGTCTAACCTCTTCTCGTCTCACTTTTGACACTAACTCATCTCAATCCTATTTCACGTCTCAATTAAAAGTTTAACGAATTCGATCATTTAGTCTTTTAAATCTCAAAAGAATTTAGTCGGCTTATTAATCCGTTTATTAATCCTTTAAAGATTAACTCCTCATTACTCTTCTCAATTCTCGGGTAAGCTCTTACCCTATCTCAGTGACCTTAAAAGCAATTCTAGGTTTGAAGATTCTAATTCAATTCTATTCTAAGTTCATCGGTATAAATATATTTCTCGGAGATTAATATTATGCTATCTCAATCAAGCAAACTCTTCGGGATTTTTATAGAAATTAATCTCATACTCATTTTCACATAAACAACTCAACAAGTAAATCACATCATCATCATCTCAGATAAATAGAACAGATAAATTCACACAAAACTCACAAAGGATCTCGTATGGTCCTATAAAACGAGGCCTAAGCTTTCGTTTAACTCTAAAACGATATATTCCTCTCGAGGGGGATACTTTCAAAAATACTTTATCTCCTTCTTCAAATTCCAACTTGGATCTTCGATTATCGGCATACGACTTTTGTCGACTCTGAGCTTTTTTAATCTTCTCACGGATTTGACACACAGACTCTATCATTTACTCAATCGCTTCTGGCCCTAACACTTTCCTTTCACCTACTTCACTCCAGTCCAACGGCGATCTACACTTCTTTCCATAAAGAGCTTCATAAAGGGCCATTCCTATCGTATTCTGATAGTTGTTGTTGTATGCGAATTCAACAAGAGGTAAAACTTTTTCCCATTCAACTCCTTTATCTAATAGGACGGCTCTCAACATATCTTCGAGAATTTGAATCGTTCGCTCGGATTGACCATCGGTTTGGGGATGGTAAGCAGTGCTGAATTGCAACTGAGTTCCCAACTCCTTGTGGAAACTTTCCCAAAAACGGGCTGTGAACTTCGAATCTCTATCAGAGGTAATCGTCTTCGGCACTCCGTGCAATTTCACAATTTCCTTGATGTAGATCTCGGCTAATTTGGCTGATCCATAAGTATGTGGAATAGGTATAAAATGAGCAGACTTTGTCAACCTATCCACTATTACCCATACTACTGTATTTCCTTTTCTTGATCTTTGCAATCCCGTCACAAAATCCATTGTGATTCCATCCCACTTCCATTCTGGGACTGGTAACGGTTGCAGAGGTCCATACGGTCTTTGATGTAAGGACTTCACTTGCTGGCAAGCTAAACATCTTTCAACGAACAATGCCACATCCATCTTCATTCCATTCCACCAAAATTGTTTCCTTAAGTCTTGGTACATCTTCGTGCTGCCAGGGTGAGCTGTATACGGGGTTTCATGAGCTTCACTCATTATTTCATTCTTCAACTTGTCATCGTTAGGCACACAAATTCTTTCTTGGTACAACAACGCATTATCGCTCGACTCTGAAAAATCTTGAACTTCTCCACTTCTCACTTTCCTTCGTAGCTTCTCCAATTCTTCGTCTCTTCTTTGGCTTTCTATGATACGGGTTCTCAAGTCAGGCATTACTACCAAGGTAGCAATTATTTGGTCTACTTTCGCTGGGGGTATGATTACTTCAATCCTCATCTTCGCAAATTCTTCAATCAGCTCGACTTCATGGGTTAAAATGAATCCTAACTCGATCTCATCTGAATTTTTCTTCCTTCTTCTTCTACTTAACGCGTCAGCTACTACGTTCGCTTTACCGGGATGGTAAGATATCTTGCAATCGTAGTCTTTCACTAACTCGAGCCATCTCCTTTGTCTCATGTTTAACTCCTTCTGCTCGAAGAAGTACTTCAGGCTCTTGTGATCTGAGAATATTTCACACTTCGTTCCATAAAGGTAATGTCGCCATATCTTCAAAGCATGAACGACAGCTGCTAATTCCAGGTCATGAGTTGGATACTTCTCTTCATGAGGTTTGAGTTGCCTGGAAGCAAATGCAATCACTTTTTCATTTTGCATTAGCACACATCCTAGTCCTTGAGCAGATGCATCGGTATAAATAATATAGTCCTTGTCTGGCTCAGGTAGGGCTAAAACTGGGGCTGTAGTCAGTCTCGTCTTGAGTTCTTGAAAACTTCTCTCACACTCTTCTGTCCACGTGAACTTCGTCTCTTTCTTCAACAGGCTCGTCATCGGCTTCGCGATCTTAGAGAATCCTTCTATGAATCTCCGGTAGTATCCTGCCAAACCAAAGAAACTACGGATCTCATGCACTGACGTCGGGGATTTCCATTCTTGCACAGCCTTCACCTTCTCCATATCTACTTTGATTCCTTCGGACGAAACGACATGTCCTAAGAAATTTACTTCCTTTAACCAAAATTCACACTTACTAAATTTGGCATACAGCTTTTCCGCTCTAAGTGTTTCCAACACAATCCTTAAATGTTCTTCATGCTCAGCTTCACTTCTTGAATACACCAAAATGTCGTCTATAAAGACAATCACGAACTTATCCAAATATTCGTGAAAAACTCTATTCATCGTATCCATAAACACTGCCGGGGCTTTTGTTAATCCAAATGGCATTACTATGAATTCGTAATGTCCATATCTTGTTCTAAAAGCAGTCTTTGGAATATCTTCTTGCTTGATCTTCAGTTGGTCGTACCCAGACCTTAAGTCAATCTTAGAGAAAACACCGGCTCCTTTTAGTTGGTCAAACAAATCATCTATCCTTGGCAAAGGATATTTGTTCTTCAGTGTAATCTTGTTTAACTCTCGGTAGTCTATGCACATCCTCAAACTACCGTATTTCTTCTTCACAAACAATATCGGAGCACCCCAAGGCGATACACTTGGTCGAATATAGCCTAAGTCCAACAATTCTTGCAGTTGGATCTTCAACTCTTGAAGTTCCTTTGGGGCCATTCTATATGGTGCTTTGGATATCGGGGCTGATCCGGGTTCTAAATCGATTGAAAACACCAATTGACGATCAGGGGGTAAGCCTGGTAATACTTCTGGAAACACATCCTTGAATTCTCTCACGATTGGAACATCATCAATATTCAACTCATGATTCTCGTCCTTATTCAAATAGACTAGGTACGCTTTTGTACCTCTCTTCCGCATCAATCTTTGCGCTTTCATGGCTAAAATTATCGGCACGTTCTTCTTCACTCTCTTTTCCATTCTGAAATCTATGGTTGACTCTTCTCTAGGGGTTTTAAACAATATTTGCCTCAAATCGCATTGAATCGTCGCAAAGTTCTCGGTTAGCCAATCCATTCCTAGGATTATATCAACGTCACGCATCTGGATCACATTCAGGGATTTCGCGACTAACTTACGGTTTTCGACTTCTAATTCTAAATTCGAGCAAACACGCAAAACTAACGCAGACTTTCCTAAAGGGGTTGCGACACTAAGCATCTGATTCGATTCTTCTACTTCTAATTCTAGGTTCTCTACGCAAATACTAGATATAAACGAATGCGAAGCTCCCGTATCGAACAAAACAATAACATGTATGCTATTAAGCTTTCCCATACCTACCAGATTTCCTTTCTCCTTCTCCAGCGGCTTCTACTCAATCGCGTACGTTCTTTGAAAAAGCGGCGGTTCTTGCTGCAAAGGTTGCTGCTTTGGTTGCGGCGGCTTGCGTTGGCGCGGAACAAATTTTTGCAGAGGAGCTGCCTCGATAGCTTTCATCTGCGACGGCTGGAATTGGTTTGATCTTCCGCTTCTAAACCCTTGTTGCTAACTCGGGCACTGGTTCGAGAAATGACCAGGTTGACCACAAGTGTAGCAAACATTACTTCCGCTCTTACAAACGCCTTGGTGCATTTTTCCGCATTTCGCACAGGAAGGGAATCCTAAAGGTCCGATGGGTAGGTTGCCTCGGTTCATCTGCGGTGCCTTTCCCTTCTAAGGCTGCTGTTGGCTCTTTCCTTGCCACTGCTTCTTGTTTGGTTGATTTCCACCATTACACTTTCCCTTTCTCTTTCCGTACTGGCCGAACTGGGGTTGTTGAGCAGACGTGGTCGTGATCATCTGGCTTTGTGGTTGAGGATTCGCTGAGGGTTGCGATCCTTTCTCCGGTTGCATTGCTAATTCCATGTCCAGAGCTCGGTTTAAAGCTTCAGCGTAAGTCAAACCACTTTGACTAGCGAAAACCACTCGAATATCTTGCCTCAGTCCTGCTCTAAATAATTCACACATCTTCTCTCTTTTGAATATCTTGCATGCAATTTGAACTTCCAACATAAAGAATAAAGTATGATGGCAATTAGCATTGGAAGTTGAAGTTGTTTAAAGTGTGATTGATAGATAGATGTGATGTAGTTTGCATGCACTTTTGGTAATGCCATGCATAAGACACAATCATGACATTAATCTTGGAAATTGAAGAGTGATGGAAGAGGAAGAGTGAGGTGACGTGAGAGGGAGAGAGGTGTGTCGACACGTGTCTTCGTTGTGTCGTTACGGGTGTTAATTACCCGGTCGTAAAGGTTTTCCGAATAAAATGATTCGTATTAATTTCTTTTTATACTATAAATGGATCTAACCTCTTCTCGTCTCACTTTTGACACTAACTCATCTCAATCCTATTTCACGTCTCAATTAAAAGTTTAACGAATTCGATCATTTAGTCTTTTAAATCTCAAAAGAATTTAGTCGGCTTATTAATCCGTTTATTAATCCTTTAAAGATTAACTCCTCATTACTCTTCTCAATTTTCGGGTAAGCTCTTACCCTATCTCAGTGACCTTAAAAGCAATTCTAGGTTTGAAGATTCTAATTCAATTTTATTCTAAGTTCATCGGTATAAATATATTTCTCGGAGATTAATATTATGCTATCTCAATCAAGCAAACTCTTCGGGATTTTTATAGAAATTAATCTCATACTCATTTTCACATAAACAACTCAACAAGTATATCACATCATCATCATCTCAGATAAATAGAACAGATAAATTCACACAAAACTCACAAAGCAATTTAAACGTTTTACTCATTTCTCTTCGTTTAGAAAAGAAAAATTTTACTCTTAAATTCTCATCTTTTAACTCACTCGGTTAATTATACGCTCTCTAAAGGTATAAAAGCTCGGGGTATCACATCCTCACCCTCTTAAAAAAAAAAATTCGTCCCGAAATTTACTGACCTTAAGAAAATAACTCGGGATACTTTGCTTTCATCTTTTCTTCGAGTTCCCAAGTGGCTTCTTTGAGATCATGATGACACCATTTGACTTTCACTAAAGGAATCGACTTCGTTCTAAGCTGTTGGACTTTATGATCTAGAATCTCTTCAGGTTTCTCTTCATAGCTTAGATCGGGTTTCATCTCGACATCTTCTTGGCGTATTACATGCTTCGGATCAAAGACATACTTTCTCAGTTGCGATACGTGAAAAACGTTATGCGAACTTTCGAAATTAGGCGGTAACGCTAAACGATACGATACGGATCCAATCCTCTCAAGGATCTCGTATGGTCCTATAAAACGAGGCCTAAGCTTTCCTTTAACTCCAAAACGATATATTCCTCTCGAGGGGGATACTTTCAAAAATACTTTATCTCCTTCTTCAAACTCCAACTTGGATCTTCGATTATCGGCATACGACTTTTGTAGACTCTAAGCTTCTTTAATCTTCTCACGGATTTGACACACAGACTCTATCATTTCCTCAATCGCTTCTGGCCCTAACACTTTCCTTTCACCTACTTCACTCCAGTCCAACGGCGATCTACACTTCTTTCCATAAAGAGCTTCATAAGGGGCCATTCCTATCGTATTTTGATAGCTGTTGTTGTATGCGAATTCAACAAGAGGTAAAACTTTTTCCCATTCAACTCCTTTATCTAATAGGACGGCTCTTAACATATCTTTGAGAATTTGAATCGTTCCCTCGGATTGACCATCGGTTTGGGGATGGTAAGCAGTGCTGAATTGCAACTGAGTTCCCAACTCCTTGTGGAAACTTTCCCAAAAACGGGCTGTGAACTTCGAATCTCTATCAGAGGTAATCGTCTTCGGCACTCCGTGCAATTTCACAATTTCCTTGATGTAGATCTCGGCTAATTTGGCTGATCCATAAGTATGTGGAATAGGTATAAAATGAGCAGACTTTGTCAACCTATCCACTATTACCCATACTACTGTATTTCCTTTTCTTGATCTTTGCAATCCCGTCACAAAATCCATTGTGATTCCATCCCACTTCCATTCTGGGACTGGTAACGGTTGCAGAGGTCCATACGGTCTTTGATGTAAGGACTTCACTTGCTGGCAAGCTAAACATCTTTCAACGAACAATGCCACATCCATCTTCATTCCATTCCACCAAAATTGTTTCCTTAAGTCTTGGTACATCTTCGTGCTGCTAGGGTGAGCTGTATACGGAGTTTCATGAGCTTCACTCATTATTTCATTCTTCAACTTGTCATCGTTAGGCGCGCAAATTCTTTCTTGGTACAACAACGCATTATCGCTCGACTATGAAAAATCTTTAACTTCTTCACTTCTCACTTTCCTTCGTAGCTTCTCCAATTCTTCGTCTCTTCTTTGGCTTTCTTCGATTTCTCATGAAACTTGACTCTCAAGGCAGTCACCATGTACTCCCGTACGTGATGAACTCCTTTTCAAAACTCGTCCAATAGCACGACGTTCTAAACGTCGGCTTTCAACTATCAAGTACTAAACCAAAGATCAAGTTAACTAATTCTCGTTCTAGTTCTCGACTATAACTACAACTCATCATTAAACAACTCGAAAGCTCACGACGTCAACTACAAAGTTATGCCTTAGTCCGTTATAAACAATATTATCAAGTTAGAAATCTTATTCGACTTCTCGGTTATTAATTACGACCACTTGTTTGTCTCTTACGAGATTTCAAAAGTTGTCGGATTTCGTTCTACGTCATCAAACAACATCTAACGAGATTCATTTTCATGCATATCATCACTTCATATCATTACTACATCTCAACTTAAATCGACTTATTTGTCTCTTACGACTCACAAATTATTTTTAGAAAATTCTAAATAAATTCATATCAACATCGAATATTATCAACATCATTATTTCATCAATCAATCCTCAACTAATTCAACTACGTGCAAACCCCTATTTTCTCAATAATTTTCGGTAATGACACACAATTAAAGAGAGTGATTTTCTTCATCAATCAATACCATTTATCCCTAAATCATACTACTATATCATCCATTAAACAATTGAAGTCCATTTACTCATTAAATTGAAAATCCCCAATTCCAAACCCTAGCCCTAAATCGGTTTTCATCAATTTCATAGGGCTTTCGATTTCTTTTTGTTTTAATCCCTAATCGAACACTTCCTAAGCATGATTATAACATCAATTGAAGGATTCAAACATCCCACCTAATTGCCCTAAAAATCGGTATTAACATAGGTTTTAGGGCTCTTGATTTCTTTCAGTTTTTAACCCTAAATATCATATCTAACATATCCAATTACACTAATCGAAGATCAAACATTTAATTCCATCATCCCATAAATCTCGATCCAAAGAAGAAATAAAAAGAAATGGATTTTGGATGGATAGAATTAGAGAGGGAGAGAGTGAGCAGCCGATTTTTGGGAGGGAGGGAGATGAGAGGATTAATTTGTTATGTTATAAGGTGTATTAACCTAATAGGTGTAAAGTAGGAATAGTAATAGCATTAGGTGTCACAAATTAATACTATATAAGATGAAAAATATCTAAGCTTGTGTGTGTGTGACCATGTCGGTCAAGAGAGGGGAGGGAAAGAAATTACGCGCTTTTTTCGACGCGATACGACGTTACGGAAATCGAACGACGAAAAACGTAGCTCGGCACAAAATCGTCACAATCCGATTCGTCCAAAAATTCTAACGTATTTAACTTAATCGGAAAATAATATTTAAAAAAATTAATTCCGACAAAAACTCGGGACGACACAGTCCGAGTTTTGTCCGGAAAATCATAAAAACGAACTTTCTCGGGCGAGCTCGTATCGCGATTTCGTGAATGTAAAAATCAGACGGTTTTCCGTTCTGAGTTCCAGAACTAAAAAATTTTCGTACGCGATAACCCTAAATACAGTAGTCGTCTAGCTGACTTCCGTAATTTATTTTCGGAAACGGATTTGACCGTTAGTCTTAGAATTTCAAATCGTAAACTTAGGCGTACAAAGCCATTTTTATTATTAACTTTAAAATTTTTAAGAACGTAATGAATTTCCGGGGTATTACATGTAACTACTTAATTATTTAGATATTTTTCAAATTCAAAACGAGTTTGTTTACTTAACGGGTATTTTTATATGAGTTTCAGACAAGAGTGGTAGTGAATCGTCGATTCCTAACAGCAACGTTTTTTCAAGCCATCACAATCATTCTCATGCCTAGGTGGAATTTCTAGATAATTTATTTTTTTAATTATATAGAATCTCAATTTATGTGTATTTGGAAACCATCACATTGCCAAGCATACCTTATACTTCCTCCGTCCACGATATTGTTGTCACATTGTGGACGACAAGAGTTTTAAGAAAATGGTGGGTAGTAGTGGATATTAATGGTATTAATGTGAGTGGCGTAGTGAGAAATATATGATTAAATATAATGTATTATGTAGACCCTACAACTATAAATGGAAATGACAACTATATCGTGGACGGACCCAAATGGCAAAAGTGGTAACCATATCGTGAAAAGAGGGAGTATCATGTATTACTAGATTAAATCATGCATATGGCCATTATTCACCTTTATTGCACAATTATTACCTTTCCATTTTATTTTTTGCATATAGTGTTTGTATGTGGAATTCAACCATACAATTGGAATGCGTGTTATTTTTCAATCAAATAATTAATATTAGATGTTTTTATCAACCCACGTCAGCGTTCGAGCTCTATATGTCAATCGCGTGCAACTCACGTGCAATTTAGCTCATTCGAACCAAAATTTGTCATACGAGCGCAATAATAATTAGTTAATGTTTAGAAACCACATTACCCCCTAAATTACTGTCCTAAAAAAGCTTCTAACTCTAGCAATATGTATACATTTTTCCTTTTATTGTAATTGTAGGTTATTGCTTTTAGATTAATGCAATGAAATAAAATTAAGTTATTCTAATAAGTTATATTGTCTCAAGAACATTATATTATTCTAAACACCACCGTTGCTATCACTAATGAAGGTTAATGCAGATATTGTTGAGTGAACTTGATTAAAATTCTGATCCATATATTATATGGTAAATTTAATTCAAAAGAAAATTATTTAGAATATAATAAAGAAAATCACATCTTTCTCTGTAAATGTGTATGCATTCACAAATTACTAACATTATAAATTTTGAACATTGAAGCTTGATTTACTAATAGAGTTGTCAAATGGGTCGGGCCGACCCAGCCAGCCCGGTATAGCCAGGCACAGGCCCAACCCATTTCATATTTGGTGCGGGCCTAGGCCGGGCCTCTATCTTGAGATGGGCTCCAATTGGGCCTATTTTGAAACCCAAAACCGGCCTAGGCCCAGGCCCACGACATTTTTACACTATGTGGGCTTCAGATGGGCCTAAATAATTGAAAAAGCACGACCCAAGCCCGGCCCATTTGATTCATGGGCCCGGGCCGAGCTGGGCCGGGCCGGGCCGAGCTGGGCCGGGCCGGGCCGGCCCAGCCCATTTGACAACTCTATTTACTAACCTTTCATCGCTTTTAGCTTCTTCAGACATTGCATGGGACAAATATTCTTCAATCAATAGATAATTTTGGTGTTCATTTATATGCCTATTCTACTTCTTTGTAGAGGGAGAAAGGTTTGCTATGTGAAAGAGGCAAAATAATTCTTTCTTTCAACTCCCCCTTAAACACTCACGTAGGCCCACACGAGAAATAAAAAAATAGAAAAATAAAAATTTGACGGTGTTACAAATCCGTTAGATGGAAGGGGCTATTTGCCTTTACTTTTTATATGTTGGGGTTCTGACAACCCCAACCCTTGTCTTAGGGGTGTAAAAACCATTAAGGTTGAGACGCGAGAATTGTATACGCTACTTTACCCTTTTTTAAAATCGGAAGGTAATGGGTACGTGTAAATAAAATAAGCAGGTTCAACATATTATGGTGGGAACAAGTACTAAAATTACTTTGTAATTGGGATTGAGACCAAGTATAATATTCATGGTTTCATCGTGTATTACATGTGAGTTTGAGACGATAATAAAATTATAAAATTATTTTTAATCGAACAAGTACTAAAATTACTTTGTAATTGGGATTGAGATCAAGTATAATATTCATGGTTTCATCGTGTATTACATGTAAGTTTGAGACGATAATAAAATTATAAAATTATTTTTAATCGAATTGCGACACATAACAAGTACTATATAAATAAATGTACATTTATACAATATATTATTAATGTTTACTTTATGATAGTAGTATATATATAATACAATAACACTATTATACGGGTTTAATATGTGAACAAACTTAATGTTTTTAATTGGATATGAATGAGTATGTGTAAATAAATATTTGGATGTGATTAATTAACAAGCATTTATTCTTATAAGGATTTTGGATCTAATTTTTTATATAAATATTACATAATATATGAGAAATCATGTCAATGTTCGACGGGCAAAAAAAAATACGTACGTACTCATGACGATGATGATAAAATGCATAACACAAAATCTAATGTAGTTTATGGTGAAATTTTCGATAAATTGTGAGGTAATTACAAAATTAATTATTTTTATTTTATACATATGTTTACTTTACTAACGTAATTTATGGTGAAATTTTCGATAAATTGTGAGGTAATTACAAAATTAATTATTTTTATTTTATACATATGTTTACTTTGATTTCCTTTTTTTTTGGCAACTGAAAGAAATTGGTGAGCGAGAGAATCCATCCCCTCTCTTTTCACTTGAATTCTTTTTATTTGTATGTAATTTAACACTTCTCTTAGTGATTCGTAATCATATTACGACTTCAAACAAATTATTTAATTGTGTTTTTAATATAAAATATCATAATATTAAGTAATAGTTAACCTTACAATAAGAGATCGGAAAGAGGAATTTGATAATAAAATCAGACGAAACCATAGTGAAATAAAACGAAATTCTTGCTCCAAACTCACTGCATTATAGTTTGACAAGACTTTCGCGGGAAGAATCTGAACACTCTTGAAACAAAAACAAAATCAAAATCCAGGTGAACTTTTTCACATTTGCTTGCCATATCCCTCCTCGGTTTGCCGCGTTTTTATTGGTTTACGGCCTTTGTCTGGTCCTCCGATGATCCCAAATCTCTCGAATTGCCGCTGCCTTGCTCTCGCCCTCTCTCTCTCTTCTTCCGATTTAGAAGAGTAGCAATACGGGCAAGAAACCCCGTTTTCCCATTCCGGAGCTTCCATGTCAGCATCACTCACAGGTTTCTTGCATCCATAGCAGAGTTTGTATGTACCCTGTGCCAGCCCATGCTCGACCGAGACTCGCTTATCGAACACGAAACATTCTCCCTCCCAGAGGCTCTCGTCCTTGGGAATTTCCTCGAGGTATTTCAAGATTCCACCTTTCAGATGATAAACCTAGAATATTATTTCAGCCAAGTTCAGTTCATTGGTGATAGCTTTGAATGATAAACATAATATAGGCTATTCCACCTCACACTTTGATGGATTGAACAATGTTAAGCTTGTTTATAATTTTATTTTTCAAATACTCAACCATTCGTATTGTCAATCTAATCTATCACCCAAAGTAAATGCACTCTCAGTTAACTGCTAGACTCGGAGATCAAGATATTGAACAAGGCACATAATTGACATAAACACAAAGGTTTTCTTTAAGAATATCTAACCTCTTTGAATCCTCGGCTCAGGAGTAAGCTGGAGGCTTTCTCACACCGAATCCCACCAGTACAGTACATTGCCACTCGGGGCATCTTCTTTTCCATTTGCTCAACTAGCTCGTCTGTAGTCTGTTCTGAATCGGCATGGCCAACCCCCCCATTATCCAGTTCATCTAATTTGAAACTATCATCCACCCATGACGGGAACTCTCTGAATGCTGTTGTACACGGATCAACTGCCTGCTTAAACTTCCCTATTCTAGTTTCATAGTCATTGCGTACGTCTATCACCACCTACAAAGTGCGAAATTACGCCAAAAAAATTAAGTTGTTAGAAAAGCCCAATTAACAACTTCAACTACCTGGAATTGCAGGCTATTACATTCGATAAGTAATACTCCAGAAGATTTGTAGACTACAAATTAAGTCCACACATTTTGGTGTATATATATTAATACTTTGATAATATGAAGTTTTGGTATCTATACGGCCATTGATCCCCTCCACATATCCCAACTTTTACATCTCAACTATAGTTTGAACGAAATTTTAAAAAGTTTGAACCGGAGTGGCATCTCAGAACAGCTTCAAGAAGAATAGGTGAAGATAGTTGGTAAGCGCAGTCACAATATTCTATATTCTCGAGTCTCAACAAGGGAAAACATCACATCAATTCTAATCAGACTATACTATAATAAATGCAATGAAGATATAAGTACCGTATCTGGATCACTTATCAAGTTGTTCCACTCCCTGGGGCTCACATACGTACCGACTCTTTCAGTTGGTGATACGGAAGGCATTCCTAGTGTGACTATCTACAAACAAGAAGCAAAAGTTGCAGATTCTAGTTAAATCTTAATTTGAATAACAAACAAATATTTGCTCGACATAGTAAAGCTACCTCTTTTTTCAGCTTGACCCTCACATGATCCCATCGGAAGGGAGCATCTTCCCCGGCAGCAAGGGGAGAACTCGCCGTATGTCCGTGGTGAATAGCTTCATCCTCAGGAGTTACAGGGGACTCAATACATCTGAGCCCCTTTAAGCGATCATCAGCTTGGATGAAGTTAAGCACTTCTTCCACAGCATCACAGGTCCCACAAATGCTTCCATTGATACCTTCTGGTGCGAGGATTATGCCCCCTGACACACGCTGAGGGTATCAGCTTAGTGAGGCATGATTTGTATAAAAAAATACATCTGTTATTCAGATAACTTAAAAATGTCACAGGGGAGACACAGCATGCACAAAGACAACAATGATTTAACGTTGTTCTCAAACTCACGGCCTACACGGCTCATTGCAAGAGTTAGTGCTATCAGCTCGTCCTACTTCCTTTCTCAAAACAGCGGCACAGTTTTACAGGGTAACGGATCACACATCCAAGAAAAGGACTTGCAAAGCTAATGAAACTGATACATAGCAACACAGAGTCTTCCACAAGACCTCATATCATTAATGAATACTATCTCTGTCAAAACATATGCAACAATATCTAAATATAGCAGAAATTGTCTAATACTCTCAAAATTGGATACATGGACAATAACCTCTGCATCTGTCCTCGCTAAGTTATCCTTAGCAAGAGTTTCACAAAATAACATTCGATTCAACATATTGAAGAACTCATAATTCTCATCTCACAACACATAAATTTCAATTGAAGTTGAACGCGCACATGAATTACATTAAACAACTCAGATCCCGACTCTCAGTAATCTGTCATAATATTATACAATGTCTACACACACACGCGAGAGAGAGAGAGAGTCTACCAGCCGCTCACAGAGCTCTTTCAACGGCTTCCTAAAATCAGCATGGTCCGGAAAATCAGCAAACTTGTAAAAGGATACCACCGCCAACGGGCACTCCACGCTTTCAGCGGCGGCGGCGGCGGCGGCGGCGGCGGCGCCAATTGAGAGGCTGCTGGTAGCGAAGCTTGTAGAGAGAGAAAGAGTCTGCGGGGCGAAAAGGGCTTGAGCAGAATCGGGAAAAGGAGGAAGCTTTGGACATGTGGAGGGTATATCTGAATTGGATTTAGTCATGGCGGAACGGGGAATGGTGAGAGAGGAATTTGGGTTTGTTGAGGAGGTAGAAGATAACAGTTTGAGCGCCGCTCCTGAAGCTGATCTTGTGTGGAATAGGTGAGAGTAAGGGTATAGTGAAACATGGTGTGCTAAAACCATTATGCGTTTGGAATTTCCAATTGCCCATGGATTCTCCAACTCTCAATTTGGAGGGTGAGGAGAGATTAGCGTAAGCTGGGCAATAGTCGCGTTTTTGTATTAAATAGATTAGTTATGTCAATTGACTTCAAAGTTCATACCGACGGTCTGGTGGAATAGATCACGAGAAACAAAAGGTCAAGGCTTTTTTTTTTTTTTGGTAAAATAAGCTTTTATTCAACCAAATGAGCTAGTAAATACAATCACATAAGCAAAAAACATAACCTATCTAACGTCTAGTTGGCTAACATGTCCCTAAGCTTCCAATCTTTAGCACAGCATGTAGCTATATATATTTTGCAAGCTCGTACAGCAGTTTCCACGGCTCCAAACTTCCCCTAAAATCTCCTTGCATTTCGCTCTTTCCACACCATATATATTGTTGTACTCATCACAAGCCTATAGAGCTTTTGTTTCACTGAATTAGTCTTGCACTGAGCGATGAGATATTCCTTCTCAATGTCCCAGTTGTGGCCTTCTCTTTTCATTCCACTCCATGCAGTCAAATCTTCCCAAACTTGTTTCGAATAACAACACTCATAGAATAAATGCAGAATCGTCTCGTCATGCCTTGAACACAAAACACATTCCTGCTCACACACAATCCTAAATCTTTGTATATTATCACATGAAGATAATCTCCCCATCAACACTAACCAGGTAATGAAGATGAAATTTGGTGGAGCAATATTGCTTGTGAGCATCTTCTGCCACGACATCTTCACTCATGTTCATCTCAACAAACAATAAACCTGCCGGATAGAGAAGATAGAATTTTGTAATAACTGTTCTCCATCTTGAATACTTCTCAAATACCCTCTTACACCCAAGATCTTCCTCACTACCCAAGATGATTGGGCGGGGATTTACATGGTAAGGAGGGGCTGCTGTTTTATATAATATCCGTGAACCCACCTTACTCATAGCTTATCTTGCTTGTGAGTGATGTTCCAAAGCTGTTTACATATAGCTGCTTTATTCCATAGCTCCACACAAGTGATGTTCCATCCACCTTCAGTTTTTGGCTTACAAAGAAACTCCCATGCCACCAGAGCCCATTTTGTAAGTTCAGAAGAGCCTGACCAAAGAAAGCATCGACAAGCTGATTGTATCACCTTCAATACCTTCTAAGGAATGAGAAAAACCTGACACCAAAAGGTTTGAATACTGAAAAGAACTGCCTTGATTAATTGAATTCTCCCAGCATAGCTCAGCAGTTTAGAAGTCCAACAGTCAATATGCGCCAATATCTTTCTAATAAGGGGCTGATATTGTATAATTGTTAACTTTTTGGTACAGAGTGGAACTCCTAAGTATTTAAAAGGGAGTTCACCTCTCACCATGCCAAATTCTGCTAAAATATGCTCTTGTACAGCTCCATTGACCCCCCAAAGTAAAGACAACTCTTCTGTTGATTAGCAGTTAGACCTGAAACAGCTGTGAACTTCTTGAATGCATCCATAAGCTTCCTCATAGATTGGAGATCACCTCTAGTAAATAATAATAGATTGTCAGCAAAGCATAGGTGCACTAAGCCAAATCTTTTGCACCTCATATGAAATTTGAAGGCTGGATCAGATTTAAGTTCCATCAAACACCTGCTTAGATACTCCATGCACAGCACAAAGAGATAAGGGGATATAGAATCCCCTTGTCTTAAGCCTTTTTTTGCTGCAAATGGCTATGTTAATTCTCCATTCACATTGAAAGTGTATGTTACAGATGTTAGACAAACCATGATCCAAGTGGCAAATTTAAACGGGAAGCCAAGTTCAAGCATCATGTATTTCAGAAATGGCCACTCTATAGAGTCATAAGCCTTCTGCAAGTTGATTTTTACCATACACCGAGGTGAAATATGCTTCCTATTGTAACCCTTAATTAGCTAATGGCTTAAGAGTATATTATCAAAAATAATCATGCCCTTAATGAAGGCTGATTGGCTTTCACTTATCAAATTAGTCAGCACACCTTGTAGTCTCTTAGTTAAGACTTTTGAAATAATCTTATACAAGATGATGCAACAAGCTATCGGGCGATAGTCCTTAATAGAACTAGCATGCTCAGTTTTAGGAAGAAGAGTTACCAGAGTAGTATTGAATGATTTGGGCATAAATCTTGTGCTAAAGAACACTTGTACTGCACTGATCACCTCAGCTCCTATGATATTCCATGCATGCTTGAAGAAAACAACATTAAACCCATCAAGTCCACGCGCCTTATGAGGGTTCATGCTAAAAAGAGCCTCCTTCACCTCTTGATCTGTCACTTCGCAGCATATCTCCATTTGTTGATTGTGAGAGAGAGTATTTCCTCTAGCTATAATTTTCTTATCAACCATTGGTAGTGTTGGGGCTGCACTACCCATTAAATTCAAATAGAAGGTTCTTACTTCATTCTTGATTTGATCTTGAGTTGTGCATCTTGTTCCATCAACTTGTATAAAAAGCTTTATAGCTTTTCCACTGATTTTGGCTTTAGTGTAGGCGTGGAAGAATTTTGTATTTCTATTTCCAAGTCTTATCCAACCCACCCTTGATTTTTGATGCCAAATTCTCTTCTCCAAATCACTTAATTTTTCCACCTCAGCAAGAGTTTGCTTTTCTGCACTTAATAACTCTTCATTCATATGATTAGAGGCAAGGTTATGTTGTATTGTTTCTAGTTTGCATCTAGCTTGATTTAGCTTCTCGGTGGTGCTCTTGTAATGCTCTACATTTAGTTGCTTCAAATGAGTCTTTAGAAGTTTACATTTTCTCCAAATACTGAGCAGCTTATTCTCATGGCCTTGCTCATTCCATATAGTTGTAACAATGTCAAGAAAGTCAGGGTGATCACAAAGTATATTTAAGGATCGAAGGGTGTATTCCTATTCACCACAATCTCTTCAAAGCTCAACATTTTACGATAGTGATCAGAGATTCCTCTCTCCATGATCTCTACCATCAGATTTGGATTCTCAGTGAACCATGGTGTATTAGCTACACTCATGTCAATAAGAGAATAGATACGTTGGCTTCCACTTTGATTATTACACCATGTATAAGCATTACCAAGCATCCTTAGAGGAGTGAGATCATTGTCCTGAAGACAATCAGCAAAATCCTTGATTTCCATTTTAGTTATAGGATTCCCTTGGAGCCTATCATCAACTGTAAGCACAGAATTAAAATCTCCACCGATTAGCAATGGCCCTTGAGTATATTGGCACACTTTACTAATAAATCTCCATAACATTTTCCTTTGCTCTTGGGAATTATAAGCATACACTGCTATGAGTTGACATGTTTTTCTAGCTATTGTATCCAATAATTCACAGTGTATCCCTTGAGCATTGGTCTCTATACAAGTCACAGCTATTCTTCTTGGATTCCATCCAACCCACACCCTTCCATTGCTGGCATGTGTGTAATTATTAATGAACTCCATATTTCTACTCAACTTCTCAACTGTCTTTTTGAACTTCTCCATTTTTACTCTAGTTTCAAACAATCCTACCAAATCTACTTTAAGTTTTAGCAGAAATGACTTAATCTCCTTCTGCTTAAAAGGTTTATTGCAACCCCTAACATTCTATAAAATGAGCTTTATAGGTAACCAAAGGGAATTCCTTTGCACTGCTGCGGTGCTAATTCTCTCAGTCGTATTGGAAGCATATTAGATGAACCTTTCCAAGAGGATGGCGTGCGAAGGACAATGTTGAATAACCACAATACCATGGTTGATGACATTGCAGCAGTTAATCATCCTAGAGGTGGCACGGTAGAAATGGATGACGGTGATGGTGAAGCAGATAATGATGTATTCTCATCCGATGAGGAAAATAGTCATGATGATGATGATGATGATGATGATTATGATGATGATGATTAGTAGTGACATACTTATTTGTAATGTTAACATATTGCATTCGAATTTATTGACGGTTATCATAACTCTTGTATATGTTATATTTACTTATTAGTCTATGCAGCAGCCTATGAACACTATTACATTTTTTAAGTATAATTGTTCTATATTCTTTATTATATATATTAATGTTAAGAATACTTGTATGCAGATATGGCTCCTCATTTGATCCACAGTAGCTCAGCCTTTTCACAGGCACATGGTCCTTTATCTTCACAACACGTGCCTGAGACGCCGCCATCGATGGCAGGGGGTGAGGGTGGATCGACGGTAGAGGGTGAGGATGGATCAACGACGCCTCCTCATGCCGGCATGAAAATTTTAAAGCTTACGAGAGATGGGTGTGTATTGTTTTTATTTTTATAATTTGTTATGTGGTATTCTTTGATGACAAAAACAAATATTGATGAGTTTACCCTTTATGTTTAAAAAAATATAGGCGTATAATAGATGATGGGCAGATTTCTACTACGTTGACAAAAATATTTAGGAGAGTTGAAAATCCAGGTGGCTTTGATGAATTTCAGGTAAATAATTTAGTAGTTCTTATTTTTAAATCTTATGAATCTGCTTATTGAAAGTTATTAATTATTGTGTGATTTTTTATTCTACAGAAATTTTACACTTGGCCAGAGGAGTTGAATGCTATTGTGCGCAAGTGATGGGAGTATAGGGCACGTGCAAAATACAATGGCCACATCAATGAATTGAAGCAAAAGCACGACAAAGGTGATGCCAAACCAGACTATATTAATGAAGTCATGTGGAATGGATTGATAGATTATTGGAAACTACCTGAAGTTGTAAATAAGAGTGAACAAGCTAGCAAAAATCGCAAGTCTGATGTAGATGGTCCTGGCTCTGAGATGAGTAAACATAAAGAAGGCTCAAGGTCTGTTTCATGACTCGTCGACCAGATGGTTAGTATTTTCAAAATTAAATTGTTAATTTTGTTATTTGTGTATATGAGATTTTGTAATATTGATTATTTTTTTGTTATATATTTGAATAGTCCCAAACTGAGGGGTTGTCTTGGGATGCATTCACATATGAGAGTTTTCGGACCCTTCACTTGAACAAGGACGGAACTGGTTTGACTGCAAAAGATGACAAAATTGAGGTAAGTTTTGTTTAAGTATTCATGACTATATATATATATATATATATATATATATATATATATATATATATATATATATATATGTAAACTTTTTTTATATGGATGGAGGACCCGTTGGATATATATCCAAGAACCCAACGTATAGATCCAATAACAAATATGGCTCTTGGACTTCGAATTCCCGCTAGAATAATCTCTGCTCTGAACCGCTTGCGGTTGCACCTTCAGTTTGAAACAGATCCGTTCAAATTCTCGCCAGAATACTTTCTACTTCAAACCGCTTGCGGTTTTACCGATAGTTTGCAACAGAAACGAATTCCGTTCATTCAACCCATTAAATTGAAGCACAATCACAATTTGGCCCGATTTATCTTGATATTTGACTCGTAATTCGGCCCATATTCTTTATTCTTGAAATTACTCTTGAAGTGCATAGCATGCTCGGCCGTGCTCACATCATTTTTTAAGCCCTAGATATTAGCCGATCAATGGTGATTAACTGAATTTTATATTTATTGTTCATATTATTTGGAATTATAAAGGTTTTTTTGTCTATGTATTAGTTTTGTAACCATGTGTCTGATCCCTAATATGTAGGAATTATAGTTAAACTTGTTCTTTTCCTAATTAGTTTCAACATGAACCCTACCCCTATATATATTTCTTCACGTGTTTATTTGCTAATATTTATAAATTCTTAAATGGACAACTTAGGCAAGGGTCCAACAACTTGCTGCGGAGGAGGGAGAGGGCAAATAGGAACGAAATCTATAAGAGAGTTGCTATTGAAATGAAACTAGTTAAAAAAGGGAGGTACTATGGGAATGGAGACGATGCCGAAAGCCTTCTCACTGACAGTTCGAGTGGTAGTGGAGCGACTGCAGCTTCAGAAAAGCTACTTCAAACCCGCATTGTGTCTTTGGAGAAACAATTGATCGATGAACGCAACCTAAGAGAGCAGCAGATATGTGAGGAGCACGAGAAGAGAGAGCAGCTTGAGGCACAGTTTGTAGCTACACAGAAGGCGGTCCAAGAGCTTATTTCGAGCCAAATGAACCCCTCTTCTAATGGTTCTAATTCAAGTGCACCATGATTAGATAGTTTCTTTATGTGAATATTAAAGAACAATTATGTTATAACTTGCTTATTTTGTAGATGCTATTATTGATCTATCCAGTTTGTTAACACAAAACAACTTCAGTAATTATATTTGACGCGTTATTTATATTAGGTGTTACAATATACTTGTTTGGATGATTGAGCAAGGAAATGGGTCATGAATGGATAGAACTAGCATTCGGAAAAATATTTTTTTAAAAATATATATAAAAATACCGAGGGATTATCTACGGAATATTCGAAGCTATACAAGGCAAATAGACAACAAAAATTATTGAGAGAAACACGTCTGTCGAATATACTGAGGGATTACTGAGGGAAAATCCCTCGGTAATCACCGAGGGATTACTTTCTCTCGGTAACTACCGAGGAAAATTCCCTCGGTAATCCCTCGGAACAGTAAATTCGTCGATGAAATTTGAGAACGGAATATCCCCGACGGATGATAGCCCTCGGTGATTACCGAGGGAAATTCTCTCGGTAAACCATCGGTAAAGGTTGTCGTCGACGGATTCCTCGGCAACAAAATGGTAAAGGAAAATTCCCTAGGTAATCCCTCGGTATAATTTACCAAGGGAAAAACACCCTCGGTAACCATTTACCTACAAGCCATTTAGCGAGAGACTCTATCCGTCGGTAATAGATTTACCGAGGGAATTCGTGAATTTACCGACGGATTTGTCCGTCAGTAAATCAAGTGTTTTTTGTAGTGGAAGGTTGGGAAGTTGAATCCACAGGGGTACTACCTTCAACACCTCATTTGCAAAGCAGAAATTTGATTCATAGGCCTTGACTATAACAGGTCTACTAGCGAGTGTATGAGGTACCGAATATAACACCTTGTTTCTCTCATCCATCGTCTTAAATCGCACTACAAAGTATCCCTCCATATGATAAAACACTTCAGCATCGTGCACATCACATTGTTTTTCTAGAAAAGTTTTTAGATACTTTATAGACGGTGAATCCCCAATCGCATACAAAATAATTGCAGTTTCCCATTTAGCAGCCTCACATTCAATATCATTCATTTCTAAACAAGCTACTGGATTCCCATTCTTAAGCGTAGGAGCAACAAAATCTAATGTCATACCTTTAATATTAGCTCTATGCTCAGCTTGTTCCTTTTGAGCTTCAGGAGTAGCTGATTTCTCCATCTCTGTCTTCTGGATAGTATCATATCTAGATCTAGCTACCTCCGTCTCCTGTCGCATACTAGCCATAACTGAAGATTTTGCAATTTCTTTTCCTTTGGTCACTGTTCCATTGCTCGCTGCCTTATAATTCTGCGAAATCTCTGGATCTGGTGCATCTCGAATCCAGATGTAGTTCTGAATTTGATTTGGACCGAAATAGTACGTGGAGTTTATCAATGTGGCTTGATCCGTTATGATATTTAGAGTTATCAAGTAGGTCGGGTGATCCAATACAATTTGACATGGCTGACCTGATTTAACAAATGGTGGTTAACCCAAAAGGTTAACTAGAACACCACTGTGGCTCCACTTGATTGCTCCTTAACGACATGAATGCTATATAAATAGTTTAGCTCTTACTTATTTTTCGATGTGTAATACTTCAACTATCCCACTATATGTAATACTTCGTTTAGTTTGAACAATTGAGATCAAACCTGATATGTCTATATAACTTTGGTATCTTTACGACTTTACATGTAATGTATTATTATTATTATTATTATTATTATTATTATTATTATTATTATTATTATTATTATTATTATTATTAGTCTCATAATAAATTATAAGTATATGGTGACTTTGGATTCATATGAAAATATAGAAATGTGAAATTTAATGAGGAAAATAAATGTAAATGGAGGAGAGAAAAAGAGAATTGTGTAATGTATAAAAATATGGCAAATTTGGTCTCTATGTGTGAAGAATAATATCAACATATTTATCTATCTATCTATATATTATATAAACGAAAACGAATGTACAAAAATCTTATGTGGCATCCCTCAAATTCCTCATTTATCTAAATTCTCAAATTTTCTGTTATAATATTTGTCAGTACAAATTATTTATATTTAATATTTAAATTATGTGATGGTCTCGATAACGAGTATCTGGTGTATAAGGGGAGGAGGGAAGTACGCCAGTAGTAATTTTCATTTTGCTTAAAGTCTTTTCACCGAGTTATACTGCTCAGGTCAGTTGTCGAACAACTGTGAAAGTCAGTTGGAGCGGCTCTACAACTGAGTTGCTCAGTTGGAGCTGATCTCACAGTTGGCAGCACAGCTGGCTCCGATGCTTGAAGGTCAGTTGTATGCACCAATTGAGGTTTTAAGATAGTTTTGCGCTATGGAAGATGGTGGAGTTTAAACTCGTTACAAAAATTGAAACCTTTGTGAAAACGGGGAAACTCAAGTTCCCAAATTAGTGCAGTTTGAAAATATGCAGTTTGTATGCAATATGTTGGGTCAGTCAGTTAGGTAAACTGAATGTAAAATACTGAATGAAAATGCAGAATGTAAAGTACATAGTATTTTAACGTGATTTAGAGATTGACCTCATATGTCCACGACTTCCTTTTCAGGGAAGTAATCCACTAGATAAGTTTAAGCGTGCTTACCAAACGTCCTACTTGGATTATGGGTTCCAAGAAAACCTAACCAGTTCGATTACGGGTTCGAACAAGACCTTACAATACTTTTCCAGGCAAGTGCACAACTTGGTCTTAGATTCCAGGTTCTAAGAGACCTAGTCTTGGATTCCGAGTTCCAAGGGACCTGATCTTGGATTGCGGGTTCCAAGGGACCTGGTGACTTTGATTCCGGGTTCAAATTCGGACCTAAGGGTTGGCGTTGGGGGGATTTTTAATTGGGAAGCCTTCAACACTAAGGGAAGTGGAGGCCTCGACCGAAGGCTACAGACTCGATCTCTTGGGATAATGTCTGGTCACACACAATACAAGCAAGAACCTATTTTCTAAACTCAATCAAGAAAAGGGATTTCTGAAAGGCTAGATGGAAGAACAGGAGGAGGGATGAACACTGGACTTCGACTGAGGTCTTCTTGCTTGGAGAGAGAGAGGTGATAAGTTGTTGCTACTTCACTCTTAATTTTGTCTCTCTTGGAACTTAATTTTATAATTATGTTAATTTCATAATGCATGATATTTAACATCCCTTCACTCTTATAGACAATCTTCAATAATAGAAAATAACTCTTAAGCTGAATCTTTCAATTTCTTAGGAAGAGAAAAAGACAAGAGAAGAAGGTGGTGTTGAGAGATACAATAGTATTATAGCATAAAATCTCTCAGGTCTCATGGAGGCCTGAGCCGTCGACCTGAAGCTAATCACACCTAAAGAAAGGTGCTGCCAATGTCTTTTGGTTAGACCTCAAATAGATATTAAAACAGGTGTATGTGTCAGGTAC
The DNA here is from genome assembly GCA_029490685.1 of Schizonepeta tenuifolia. NCBI lineage: Eukaryota > Viridiplantae > Streptophyta > Magnoliopsida > Lamiales > Lamiaceae > Schizonepeta > Schizonepeta tenuifolia. The sequence continues at coordinate 6,374,325 of CM055958.1, forward strand.
CATCTCAGGTGCCTTAGGGACATCTCAGATCAGAACATGGGGAAAGGATTATAATCAGGTCTCTCGCTCTTTAATGAATCTGACACCCTCAGAACGCTTTACCCAGGCGAGCTGGGAATTGTTGGATGGTACATCCGTTTCATAGTGAATGATAATAGGACGCGTGTAAAGGTAATAGCAGCAAGAATCAAGAAAGGACAACTTCGTTTCCAAGTAATCTCACGAGTATATAAGTCGAAGGATACCCATTTCACGGGGGTTCACCATTTTTTCTTCCTCAACTACTTTTGCGTTCTTTTTTTCTTCATCGATAAACCCAAAAAACTAACTTGAGCGTCGGAGGTGGTTCGTCGGAGAACACTCCTGGCCCTCCTTTTTCCTGCAGAACTCGGTTACAAGCAGCTTAGGCGGGCTGGACATCCTTTGTGCGAAGAAGAAGAAGAATACTGATTAGGTAAGTATTGGGTTCATTACCTTTGCTATTATCGTTCATCATGATGCACTATTTTTGGATACATCAGTGAGCGTTGAGCTTCATTTACTCATTTGTTCTGATTTTACATGATGTGTATTTTTGGCCACATCATCTGGCGCCGTCTGTGGGAACCGAAATTTTGCCTCGGAATTTCGTTCTAAACTCTTTTTATGTGTCCTTCTTTCAACGATGTCGAGTTCAAACCTAAACCCAAAAAAAAAATTAAGAAACTGGGTTTGGATATTTTAGTCGATGAGTGTTCCTCCTTTTGAGAATTCTTGCTGTCTTTAAAGAAGTGAGTTGAGTGATCTCGGAACTTTTATGTTTTAAACCTCTTTGCGAATTTTGGTGTAATTTTTTAAACGAGCTTATTTCCTGTATATTCATAAAACTCTTCATTCTTTGGTACTGTTTAGAGTCGTTGGTAGGATAAACAGAATTTCTTACTATGGTGGAGAATGGCTCGAAAATAGATGATTCTGAAGAATGAATTCTGGAAATCAACGTGACTTGAGGGCCCAGAACTAGCAGAGGCGTGAAGACTTCAGAGCAAGTCTTACGCAATCCCAACAGAGATTGGGAATGAGTTTGTAGGGAAGGGGGATGTGGTGCATCATATCCCTTGAATTCCTTAAAACCCCCCTTTGAGACCTGATGGTGGTCCTCTCAGAAGGGTGGCGTAGACCTGATAATGGTCCTTTGAGACCTGATAATGGTCCTAATGCTATCCTTTGACTGATAGCTGAAGATTTTGAAATGCAAACTCAGTCATGGAAGGTATATCGGTCCGAGACCGAGAATCCCCACCTGAAGGAGTGGTACGTGATGATAGCTCCTCAGAGGAACGTGCTGAGGAGGAGAATCAAAATATGCTGAAAGAAACTCCATTAAAGATAACTACGCCCCAGAAGGAAGGGGCTTCCAAGTCAACCAGCCCTCAGAAGGAGGGAGGTCATAAGGGTTCAGAAGTCACGAGAGATGAACCCCAAGCGCCTGTGCAGCAAAGTGTCACCTATGCGGTGTCCATGGATCAGCTCAATGCCATGGTAAAGAAAGTGGTATCCAAAGCCCTGGCCCCGCTGGAAGGTCAAGCTAAGAAGTTTGGCTACACAGTAAGAGGCAAGCCAAGAAGGTATGAATGGGTCTCATGAGATCCTGATTGTGATGAGATACTAGTAAAATGGTTCGAACCATGTTAATATGGGGATAAATATTCATGATTTGAATACGCCTATTTTCCTTAACAGGGAGAACCTGAGCAGGAAGTTCAGTATGAGAGCGACGGGTATGAGAGCCCCCAAACTGAATCAGAAAATGATCAGTAAATAAATAGAAAAAGTAGATATTAGCGATATTCCTAAAAGCGACTTACTCGCTATTGAAATCATGATTATTCATTTTGCAATGAAATTTGCAGAAGACGAAGCACGGATTGTGAGACCTCAAGATGAGGGAGCTGCTGCTGAGATCGCAACCCTCAAACAGCAGTTGAAAGATCTCCAGCGGAAGGCCTCTTCACCTAGGAAATCTCTTAAGCAGCCTGTTAAAACAGGTGATAGCTAGTCTCCTTTTTCAAAGAATATCAGAGAAGATCAGCTACCTTCGAATTTCAAAACACTGACGTTGGAGTACGATGGGTCCACAGATCCGTATGAGCATATGATGAGATTTGAAAATGGTGCAATGTTGCATCAATACACAGAAGGAGTTAAGTGCAGAGTTTTCCTCACGACCCTATCGAAGGTAGTTCAACAATGGTTCTCTCAATTACCTCCCAACAGTATAAGTTCATTCCTCGAATTCAAGTCTATGTTTCTTCACCAGTTTGCTAGTGTGAGGAGGCGCGTAAGGACGTCCTCCTCACTCATGGCAATGAGGCAAGGATCCTCAGAGAGCTTACGGGAGTACGTAACTCGCTTTAACGCTGAAGTGTTACAAGTCCCTCTAGCTTCAGACGATGTGAAGGTGCAGGTGCTCATACAGGGCTTAGCACCGGCTTTGTTCTTCAATTCGCTAAATAAGAGAGCCCCTCTATTCTTTGAAGAGTTGTTGTAGAGAGCTGAAAAATATGTTAACCTCGAGGAAGCTCAAGAGGCTAGAAAGATACAGGAACAACTCCCTGTTCCCAAAAGGGAGACATCAGAGAAAAGGTCATCCCCAGCGTCAAGAGCTGAAAAAGATAAGGGAGGACAGAAGCTCAAGAGAGCCCCGGAAAGATTTGACCATTATACTCCCCTCAATGCATCTCTGGGGGAGGTCATGGAAGCTGCTGCCAGGTCTCCTCACTTCAGCTTTCCGAGTACCCATAAAGAAGCTCCACGCAACCCGCGATCTGAGTTGTATTGCAAGTATCATAATGATTATGGTCATGACACAAACTCTTGTAGGCATCTGAAAGATGCTATTGAGCGACTGCTGAAAAAGGATGATACATTACTTCAATTTGTCAAAAAAGAAAGAGAGAAAAGTTATAAGAGAAAATAGCCGGAGCAGAAGAGACCTGACCAAGGGGAGAGAACTCCCCCTAGGCGAAAGGATCCTCCCCCAAAAAGAGGAAATATCAACATGATTATGGGAGGAAATACTAACGGAGACTCAGGTCGAGCTCGCAAAGCCTATGTGAGAGCTGCTAAAGCCCAAGTGAATAAAGAGGTCCAGGAGTTAACAGAGGCAATAGGCATGGAAATCGACGTGGTGGACTCATTCCCAGGGGAAGAGACAAATCCAAAAGCGTGTGTAAGCTTTGGTCCTAATGATTTGATGAGCGCAACGCCCCATAACGGTGCACTGGTGATCAGTGCTAAAGTGGCTAACTGGCTAGTGGCACGGATCTTCGTGGACACTGGAAGTGCGGTAAATGTGTTTTTTTAGGATTGCTTCTAGAAGATAAAAATTAACGATGATTTAATACCAGTAAGCACGGCATTATACGGTTTTGCCGGAGGAGAAATACAGCCCAAAGGGGAGGTGACTCTTCAAGTAACACTTGGTAGTGGTGAGACCTCGAATACTCGGATGGTGAAGTTTCTAATAGTAGATACGCCTTTAGCATATAACATAATATTGGGAAGACCTGCTCTGAATGATTTCCAGGTGGTGGTCTCCACCTACCATATGAAAATGAAATTCCCAGCTCTTAAGGAGGGGTTGGTAGGTGAGGTCTCTGGAGACCAAGAAATATCAAAAGAATCTTATGTGAAATCCATAAAACATGCTAAGCAGAAGACGAAAGGAGCCTTAGGGGCAGAACACCCACTGCAGGATAAAGAGGCAAAAACGAGAGGTGTAGAGGAAGACATAGAACCAAGAATGCATCCAGCAGAAGGGGATTTGATGATGGTAGAACTGTTCCCGGGAAAAACGGGTTTCACCACGAAGGTAGGGAAGCAAATGACTGAAGAGCAAAGAGAGGCGATAATCCGATGTTTGAGGAAGAATGCGGATTTATTCGCATTCAGCCCGGAGGATATGAAAGGGGTAGACCCGTCTGTAGCTCTACATCATCTGAATGTGGACCCCAGAGTGAAGCCAGTCAGACAAAAGAAGAGATCTTTTGGGCCAGAAAAAGAAAAGGTGATCAAGGAAGAGATCATGCGGCTGTTGGATGCTGGCCATATTGTTAGAATTCAGTATTCCGAATGGCTATCGAATGCAGTAATGGTAGCTAAGAGTAATGGTAGCTGGCGAATGTGTATAGATTTCAGAGACTTGAACAAAGCATGCCCGAAAGACCATTACCCATTGCCTTGTATTGATCAACTGGTGGATTCAACTTCGGGATGTGAGCTATTATCTATGCTTGACGCTTATCAGGGGTACCATCAGATACAGTTGGCCCCTGAGGATGTGATCAAGACAGCCTTTGTAACTATATGCGGTACGTTTGCCTACGTAAGAATGCCTTTCGGCCTGAAAAATGTTGGAGCTACCTATCAGAGAATGATGGATGCGATATTCGAAGACCAGATAGGAAGGATTCTGGAGGTGTATGTAGATGACATACTCGTAAAGAGTGTAAAAGCAGAGCATCATGCCAAAGACCTGGAGGAAGTCTTGGAGGTGATAAGAAAGTATGATTTGAGGTTGAACCCGGTAAAATGCACGTTTGGAGTCAGGACAGGAAAGTTCCTGGGGTATATGGTGACTCCGAGAGGAATTGAAGTAAATCAAGAGAAGGTTCGAGCAGTGCTAGAAATGGCAGCTCCCACCAGTATAAGGGAGTTACAACGGCTGAATGGAAGGATTACTGCACTTAGTCGATTTATATCTATCTCAGCAGAGAGGAGTTTACCATTCTTTAAGGTGCGCTAGTAAATTTGAATGGGATAGGAACTGTCAGAAAGCATTTGAGGACCTGAAGTCTCATCTGGCGAGCTTGCTAGTGTTAACTAAACCAACCGCAGGAGAAACCCTGTACTTATACATATCTGTTGGAGATTATTCTTTGGGAGCGGTGCTCATAAAGGAAGAGGGCTCTATGCAGAAGCCCATTTATTACATCAGTAAGGCCTTGCAAGGAGCTGAATGTAGGTATTCTGACGTAGAAAAAGCTGCTTTAGCTGTGATGACGGCAGCAAGAAGTTTGAGGTTGTATTTCTTAGCTCACAAAGTGGTGGTGAGAACTAATTTCCCCTTTAAACAAGTATTAAGCAAGCCAGGTCTCTCAGGAAGGATGGTGAAATGGAGTGTAGAGCTGGGGGAATATGATGTGGAATTCGAGCCACGCACAGCTATCAAGGCGCAGGCCCTAGCTGATTTTATCCAAGAAACTACTCAGCCTATGCAATGACCTGAGTGGAGAGTCTTTGTCGATGGATCAGTGACAATAGAGGAATGTGGAGCCGGAATCGTTATAGTAACACCGGACCAGAACGAGCTTAAGTTCGCACTGAAATTCGAATTTAGAGTCTAACAACGAAGCTGAGTATGAAGCATTTGTCAGGGGGCTGGAAATAGTAGTTGAACTGGGAGCTCAGAGAGTTATCATTTATTCTGATTCCCAGCTGGTAGTCCAGCAGGTCTCAGGAAATTATGGGATCAAGGAGGAACGGATGGTCAGGTATGTGGAGCAGGTCAGAAACCTGAGTGAGAGCTTCCAGCACTTGAAGGTGGAACAGATACCTAGAGACCTCAATGCTCAGGCAGATGGCCTCGCTAAACTGGTTAGTTCGTTGAATGGGATGATACCTGAAAAAGTGACATTGCTGAAAATGACAAGCAGCCGAATAGAGAAAAGCGTCCATGAAATAGAAGAGAAAAGTGATTAGAGAGTACCTATCTTACACTTTCTGAAAACGGGAGACCTGCCAGAGGGAGAAAGAGCTGGAATGAAGAAAATCTATGCTAAGTATTGTCTGAGCTTACTCGCAACCGTTACTAAGATGTGTAACGGAAGCAGAGGGCTTGCGGATAGGTAAGGAAGTTGATGGTCCCGATACGAGTTCTAGTGTATGGGGACCATCAAGTGGTATCAGAGCAGTGGTTCAAAAGACTGCTGACTCTGTTTCACGAGGTGTGAATTCGAGGTGTTTTCTTCAGTGGTCAACTGAACAGATCTCTTTATCACGCTAGTGCATATCTGCTTGCATTTTTCTTCTGTTGTTGTGTGCAGATGGATGTTAAAGACAAGATCGCGGTCATGTTCTCAGTTGTGAACTATACATCCTGGAGAACTCGGATGAAGAAGATCCTACTGTCAAAGCATCATCGAATGCAACAAGTACTCACATCTGGACCGATCATCATCAGAAAGAGAGTCACTTGCACTCCTACAAATCCCAATGATGGGGATGCAACTGAGGAGTTAGTGGAGAAGAAGCCAGAAGACTTCACTCCAGAGGAAGCTAAAGTGAGCCAGCTGGACATCTGGGCTCAGAGCACTATCAAGTCCACAGTTGGACAAGACTATCTTCCTTGGATAGAAGAGTGCGAAACCGCTAAAGAGATGTGGGATATCTTGGCATCTCTTCCAAGCAGAGAAGAGCTGCAACACAGCATTGCCGCCTTGTCAAAGAAGCTAGCTGACATGGATGCTCGGTTCGGAAAATACAAAAGATTCTACAAATCTAACCGAACACGAGATAACTCAAAGCCTATGAACAACGGTTGCTTTGAATGCAGTAAATACGGACATTTCAAAGCAGATTGTCCAGATCTCTCGAAGAAAGAGAGAGAAGCGTTTAGGGCCAAACAAACTGGAAAGAATAAGGCCATGGTTGCAGAAAAAGCAGCTGACGACATGGACATCTTCACCGACACTGAAGATGAGGATGAGCTGACTTCCACCAACAACGCAATCGGTCAGGATCAATGTCTCATGGCATTTGGAACCGACCAGGATGACACTGAGAAACAGGAGAAACAGCTGAGGAAGAATAAAGCATCACAGACCAGCTGGGTGATGGATAGTGGATGTTCGAAATACATGACAAATCTAAAGGATTTGCTTGGGAGTTTCGTGGAGAAAGAAGGACCATCAGTTACCTTTGGTGACAACTCAAAAGGTCACACCAGAGGTTACGGTACCCTTGAAACCAATCACGTGTCAATTTCTAATGTTTCATATGTTGATGGATTGAAGCATAACTTGCTCTCCATCAGCCAATTCTGTGATAATGGTTTCTCTGTCAAGTTTGATGCACAGGGTTGCAGGGTTAAAAATGTCGGAACAAAACAGGTCATATTGTTGGGAAATCGATCCCCAACCGGGAATGTCTACTATGCTGACTGGAACAGTAGTCCTCCTGACACCTGCCTGTTATCAAAGAGCAGTTCAGATGTGAGCTGGCTGTAGCACAAAAGGCTCAACCATCTGAACTTCAAGACTATGAACCGACTTGCCAGACAAGAACATGCAAAAGGCATTCCTAACCGAGTGTTTTCAACAACACATATCTGCAGTGCATGTCAGTTGGGAAAGCTCGCTAGATCCTCCTTCCGGTTGAAAACAACTCCCTCAACCGATCGAGTATTATAGCTGATCCATATGGATCTCTTCGGGCCAGTTACACCAAAGAGCATGAATGGTAACGAATATACCCTTGTTGTAACTGATGACTTTTCTAGGTACACGTGGACCATTTTCATGCGTCATAAAAGTGAAACCCGAGATGAGCTACCCAAGCTGATGGATCGGATATCGAACCAACAAGAGATGAAAATTATTTCCATCCGATCAGACCGTGGCACCGAGTTTCTAAATGAAACCATCATTGAGTACTGCGAGAAGCACGGAATAACTCATTAAACATCGGCTGCGCGAACTCCACAACAGAACGGAGTAGCTGAGCGAAGGAACCGAACGTTGAAGGATGCAGCTACATCCATGTTGACAAGCTCAGCTCTGCCAAAGAGATTTTGGGCTGAGGCCATCAACACAGCCTGCTACACCCAGAACCGATCTCTTCTAACCAAGCGGTTGGGAAAGACACCATACGAGCTATGGAGACGCAGGAAGCCTGATATTTCCTACTTTCGTGTTTTTGGTTCTAAGTGTTATATTCACAAAAATAGGAAGACTCAGTTGAAAACTTTTGACGCCAAGGCTTCGAAGGGCATATTTCTCAGATATGCCGCTCGGATCAAGGCTTATAGAGTTTTCAACAACAGCTCTCGTGTTGTGGAGATAACACCTCATGTTAGCTTTGATGAATCTACTTTTGAGTGCAGGGAACAGGCTAAAGGACAACAAGTTGATCCACATGTTCCACCAGCTCTCACCAGATCGTAGATTCTAAGGCAGTAGAATCTATCTGAACCATTGGTATGGGCAACTGAGGATGATGATCCATATTCTTCTGAAGATGAATGTGAGGACCCCAGCTCATCTCAAGGGGGAACCTCAGCTGATGTCACTCCAACTGCATCAGCATCTGAAGCCCAACTGAGCCGGTTCAAAATATTGTCCATGTTGAGGATCCAGACTCCACAACTGATAAATCACCAGTTCAAAAGATCCCAGCATCTCCCACAGCTCAGGATTCACCACCAGTTGAAATCCTGGAAAAGCCACCGTTGGAAGAAGAAGGAAGACGCAACAAGAGATGGTATGAAGATCACTCCACGGACAACATCATTGGAGATCCAACCGAAGGTGTGTGTATAAGGAGCAGAGTTGCAAATCCAGACTCAACCGAGGAAGATTCCAACACTTATGCCCAATATGCTGAGGAGTTGGCAGTTCTTGAGGAGTTCGAGCAAGCTAGAGATGTTTCCATGATTTCTTGCTTTGTAGCTGATGTGCCAGAACCGAGGAATGTTGTGGAAGCTCTCAACTGTGTTCACTGGACAACAGCCATGCAAGAAGAGCTGAATGAATTTCTACGCAACTGTGTATGGGAGTTAGTAGAAAGACCAAATGGTGTCAAAGTCATTGGATTAAAATGGACTTTCAAGAACAAGAGAGACGCCATTGGATTCATAGTGAGGAATAAGGCAAGGTTGGTAGCTCAGGGATATTGCTAACAAGAAGAAATTGATTTTGAGGACTCCTTCGCGCCAGTTGCAAGGCTGGAAGCCATCCGAATCTTTCTAGCCTATGCCGCATTTCACAAGTTCAAGGTCTATCAGATGGATGTGAAGTGTGCATTCCTCAACGGAGACATCAAGGAAGATGTATATGTTGAACAACCTCCCGGTTTTGAGACTGGAGATAGAAGAGTGTACAAGTTGAAGAAAGTTATCTATGGCTTGAAGCAAGCACCCAGGGCTTGGTATGACACTCTATGTGGTTTTCTTCTGAACTAGGGGTTCAAACGAGGGTCAGTTGACAAAATCCTGTTCACCATCAAAGTTAGAGAAAATATACTTGTCGTGCAAATCTATGTTGACGACATCATATTCGGTTCCAAGTCGAAGGAGCTGTGCGAGAAATTCTCAACTCTCATGAAGGAGAAATTCGAGATGTCGATGATGGGTGAGATGAACCATTTTCTTGGGCTACAGGTGAAGCAGTCATCAAAAGGAATCTTCATCAATCAGTCCAAATATACAAAGGAGCTCATCACAAAGTTCGGATTGCAGTCAAGTAAAACTACAAGGATCCCAATGAATACTAACTGGAAGATTGAACCTGGAACTGAGGGAAAGCTCGTGGATGCCAGTAAGTATAGAGGGATTATCGATTCTTTGCTATATCTAACCGCCAGTCGGCCAGACATATCTTACGCGGTTGGAGTGTGTGCTCGGTTCCAAGTCCAACCGAGGGAAGCACACATGTTGGCAGCAAAGAACATCATCAAGTATCTAAAGGGAACAGTTAATGTTGGGTTGTGGTATCCAACCGACGACAATATCCAACTAACCGGATACTCAGATGCAGATTTAGCCGGAGATCGATTGGACAGGAAGTCCACATCTGGACACTGTCAGTTCGTGGGAAGCAAGCTAGTTTCATGGTTCTCCAAGAAACAAGCATGTGTTGTCACTTCTACAACCGAGTCAGAGTAATGGCTGCCGGAAGTTGTTGCATGCAAGTGTTGTGGCTCAAGCAACAGTTGAGAGATTATGAAGTCGCAACTGGACAAGTTCCTATTCATTGTGATAGCTCAAGTGCCATTGCTATCTCTTTGAATCCTGTTCACCATTCTCGGACGAAGCACATCGACATCCGACATCATTTTATCCAAGACCATATTGAGAAGAAGGACGTATCTGAGACCATTACTAGGATTGTTGGATCCATCAGATGAGGAACCGGCTGAGGTGAAGAGATAAATATCCATCTGAGGGGGAAGCTCAGATGAAGGGGGAATCTCAGATGCGGATCGTCAACCGAAGACATCAAATGCAGATTGACAACCGACGACATCAGACGTCAGCTGAACAGACGAACTCGAGTCAGCTGATGGTATGCCGCAACATTGGATCAGACGTCAGCTGAACAGACGAACTCGAGTCAGCTGATGGAATGCCGCAACATTGGAACACAGCTGATTCCAACATCAGCTGGCAGGTGAACACAGCTGATTCCGACATCAGCTGGCAGGTAACATTTATGGCTGAAGGTGTTATGATCTTAAATGAGAATGTTTGAAATAAATTCCAACATTCCTGAAGCATGTCAATTAGACTAAAATAGCCATCATAGCGCATTTAATGTAAAGTACGGCTGAACATCAATAGCCTACTTTATAGTGCGACTGGGCTGACATGAAAAACAGTTCACCTTCTCACGTGCTGGTTGGAACCCGGAATGCGACTACAGTCAAAGCTAGTCAACAGTCGCAAGATCTCAGCCGTTCATGGATTCACGTCATTCAACCTTAGCCGTCGATTTCAACCGAGCCAAAAACCTATAAAAGGCGGAAAATCAGGGAGTGATCTCTTACCTTCTATATTCATGTTTATCTGCAGTAACTGTTCATCGTCTTCTCAGATACTGTCTAACCATTTTCAGCAAGTTTTTCTTTCCTTCTCATATATATTCTTCATAGAATCATTAAATGGCACCAAAAGCTTCGACAAAAGGAAAGAAGATTGCTTCTTCAGGACTTCCCTAGTCCCCACATCATATGAAGAATCGTTCGACTTGCTGGTCTCCAAGATACATTTCGAGCAAATCCTATCGGAAGAGGAACTGGAGACACCAGTGCTGTCTCCGCTAGCCGAACATCTTAAGGGAGAACGGCCTACTAGACTGGGCGACGCTATTCTCCTCTCATCTTCTCATACGTCAGGTCGTAGAGTTCTTCGTTAATCTGCAATCGCCCATCGACAGCAGAGATGGCCTAGTTACAGAAGTATCATGTCGTCAACGGGATGTTCCGGCCAGAACCATCCGCCGGGTCACCGTCCCCATTGCAGTTTCTGATATTCTTCGCCAAGTCATTCCGCCGAACCTGACCGCCACGGACACCATCGACAACATCACCGACATGGAAGCTGATGAGTTTCTGGAAAGTGCTCTCCTTACTCCAGAAAAATTGAAGAGTAATATGCAGAGGACTAAGTTGAAGCCGGAGCATCGACTTTTGTTCGATGTTGTCTCCAAGGTTATGTTCGGTTATAGTGGTGCCTCGAAGATATCAGCAGACCGAAGCTCAAGCAATTAATTGCTTTGGAGCACAAGCATAAACATAACGTCGACTGGTTCAAGTATTTCAAACACCAGCTGACTCTGGAGAGGCAGAAGATCTCAGAGACCACAACCGAATCTGGAGAGAGGTTGTTGAGTGTCAAGGGGACACTTAACTTCGGTTGCAAAATTTCTGCTCTGATCCTTTTCGCAACAAAGGATCAGAACATGGTCTGGGATGACTGTAAAGACCCCTCTGTCAAGAAGCTGATGTTGTTTCCAACAGCAAAGAAGGCTCAAGATGTGATTAGGAGTGTATATACTCCTAAGGAGAAGAAGGAAGCTGGGAAGACAGCTGAAGCAAAGAATACAGCTGAGGAGGTACCAGCTGTCAGCCACCCCCAAAATCGAAAGCTGCGCGCCGACGCAGAGCTGAGTCGGAGAAAGAGAAGGAGGAGGAGCCTGCAAAGAAGAAGCTGAGGGTGAGGATCAAGAAGACTGTTGCGAAACCCGCTGATGAGGTTCCAGCTGAGGACGCGCCAGCTGAGAATGTGCCAGCTGAGGAGCCAGCTGAGGATGTGCCAGCTGAGGATGCACCAGCTGAGGAGGAGGTACCAGCTGTGGAGGCACCAGCTGAGACGGCACCAGTTGAGGAGCCATCCGAGTCGAGCCACTCAGCTGAGGCAGCTGCCTTCGAGATCGTTCCTCGCGTTGCTGGAACTGATGAGGCTGAAGGGATGGAAATGGATCTGACCTCAGATGCATCTTCTTTCTCCTCTGAGGAAACTGAAGATATTCCACCTCCCCCATGGCAGGAGCTGATGCCGTACCGCCCAAAGAGCTTCTCGCTCTCCCAACCGACTCACAGCCAGAAATTCCGAGCTCATCGCTCGATGCCAACATTGAGACCATTTATTCGGCCAATGTTGATGAACCGATTGATACCCTCATCCCCACAGAATCCGATATTCCGAGCTCCCAGCTCGATGCCAATGTTGAGACCACTTCTTTGGTCAACATTGATGAAACCTTTGAACCGATGCCATATGAAAATCTCTCTCCCTCCCCAATCGATGACGAAGCTGACCGTCAGGCCGTCGCGTTGGAGCATGAAGGCAAGGTGGCCTACTGCTTCCAGAAGCTGATCGGGATGTTCCCTGAAGCGCGCGACATGCCGATTTTTGCTACGCTTGGGACCGAGCTGCTGTACCAGTTCAACCTCATCTTCAGTCACTGGTATGTGAAGGAAGATACCATAAGGGTACACAGTTGGAACCAGCTGAAGGCGGACGAGTCACGCATCCGAGATTACTTCAACTACACCAATCTGGAGGTTGCCTACAACAACAAAGTGGCACTGCTGACACGCCGTCTGGACCTCAGCAAGGCGGAAGGCACAGATACCAGGGAGACAGCTGGATAAGACTGCATTGACTTCCTCGATAACATGCTTGTCAAGTCAGCCGAGTTGTTATTTTCCACCATATTCCGCACACCACCACTCTTCCAACTGAGTACTCTTACTCGGTTGTGAATCCAGCTGAGTCCCAGTTTACTCGGTTGTGATTGTTTTTCAAGAGTTGTTTTTAAAAGTTTTATCTGGTGTATTCCCCCCCTCCCATACACCAGAACTCGTATCGGGACCATCAGAAGTACATCAGGGAATAGCAGGATGCCATACGGGATTCAGGGTCCTGATCCGTCGAGTGCTGAGAGCTGGGTACTACTGGCCTTCTTTGAAGAAGGATGCTGAAGTTTTTGTAAGGAGGTGTCCTAGTTGCCAAAAGCATGGACCATTGATTCATAGGCCTACTGAAGAGCTTGGAACCCAATATGCAGAATGCCCGTTTGACAAATGGGGCATAGATCTAGTCGGCAAGCTTCCCATGGCAGTGGGAAGGAAATGCCATATTATAGTGGCAGTGGATTATTTTAGCAAGTGGGTAGAGGCAGAACCCTTATCTTCAATAACGGAGGAGAACGTTATAAAGTTCTTGTGGAAGAATATTTGCTGCAGATATGGCTTGCCCATGGTGCTGATATCTGACAACGAACTGCAGTTCTTTGGAAAAAGAACGCAAGCCTGGTGTAAAGCCAGAGGAATAGAGCAGAGATTCGCTGTTGTTGCTCACCCGGAGACTTGCGGCCAGGTGGAAGTTACCAACCGGACCATAGTAAATGGCATCAAAGCGAGGCTAGAAAAAGAGAGGTCTCAGTGGGTGGAAGAGTTGGACTCGGTATTGTGGGCATATAGAACTGGACGGAAAACAGCCACAGGACAATCCCCTTTCTGTTTAGTGTATGGCGCTGATGTCGTCATGCAAATGGAGGTAAAAATTCCAACACACAGAATTCTGGCCTATAATGAGGAGTTGAATGGAGACCTAAGAGCTGAAAGCTTAGACCTGATTGACGAGGTGAGAGACGAGGTGAGAGAAGAGGCACACCAGCGAGCCCTGGCTTATAAAGCTCGCATCAAGGCAGCTTATGATGCGAAGGTAAAGATCAGGAAGTTTCAGGAGGGAGACCTTGTGCTCAAAAAGGCTGATGCAATGCACCCGGTGAGAAAATTCGAGCCGAATTGGGAGGGACCTTTTGTGGTAACTAAAGTGCTCCTTGGCGGAGCATATGAGCTTACGAGCCATGAAGGGTATGTTGAACCAAGGCCATGGAACATAAGCAATTTGAAGAAATATTATGTCTAGAAACATGTTATGGAAAATTTTGTCTTAGTGGGAAGAGGCCTACGTGCCAGGTCTCTTTTTCACCTTTTTTGATAGAATACTTGTTCAGCTAGACAAGTATTCCTGTAATGGCACGAAGAGAGCTTGTCGTGAGTAAATAAAGGCTGGGAAGTTATTTATTTATTTATTTTCATCTTTATTTACGTGTTTGTTGCGAAATAAGGAACAACATTAAAAAGCCAAGATAAGACAGTGAACACGATGTCTAAAAGAAAAAGAGAGTGAAAGATTTACTCTAAATGGTTCGACAACGGGGTAAAACCATTTAGAGTAGGGGGGAGTAGGGATGTACCTTACACCCCCAAGGAGGTCCCGCGATACCTCATGAAAATGCAAAAAACAAAACAACAAACAAACTAAAAGAGAAGAAATGCACCAGCGAATAGGAGCATAATGGCAAAACAGATATAGTAAAGGAAGTTGCTGAATAAGAAGTGCAACGCCAGCGAGAATATAGTAGCAAATTAGTCACACTGGACAAGTAGCAAGATAAGGGACGCAGCCCTATCAAAACAGGCAGAGAAAAGGAAATTGTTTGAGTACTGAAATACATAAATATTGTTTAAAAACAGGAGATAGCAAAAACTAGGCTAGGTATCAGCAGCATCTTCATTACCAGTGGCCTCGAAGGTGTCAGTGGGGTCATCTTCAGGTTCATCCCCCGATGCTCCTTGCTTAGCAGTAACAGCTTGGGAAGCCTCTCCTCCTAAGGACACATTTAACAAAAGAAATGAAAAAGGGTCAAGGTGAGGCAAAAAGAAAGAAACAACGAAGCATAAATATTAATAAAATACCTCGAGGCTTAACAGCATGAAGAAAATCTTCTGGAAAGAAGTCGTAGATAGGTGCAGGAGGATTAGAGAAGACTACCTCTAGGTCGCAAGGGGCAGTGAGAGCTTCAAAAGCATGTTGCATTACGAGGAGCCACCATGCTTGCCCAAGGGCAGAAGAAGGATTGCTCTGGAATGAAGGAGGTAGTGGTAAACGCTTCACTATGGGATCCACATCCACGGTTTCCTTAAAGCCTAGCGTCTGGACCTTTGCTAGCACAGTCATAGCACATCTCTTAGCCAGGAAAGCAATGTCATTGCGGATGGTCATTAGATACTCAGGAGAGGCCTTGTAGGCCCCCAGAAGACCTTCATGGAGGATCTGCAACGCCTTCTGACCCACAGTGGTCCGCAGAAGAAAGCTTCGGCACCAGTGAACTCCCTCTGTATAGCCCGACTGATAAGAAAGATTGGCGGCTTGAAGGAGATTCTTGGTATGCTCAAGCTCCTTGCTGACTTGGGTAAGATGTTGGCTCAAGTCTGCGTTGACCGAGCTAAGGGAGGCATTCTCTTCCGACAGTGAAGACATTTTTTCCTGAGAGCTCAAAAGCTCCTGGTTCCTCCTTTTCAAATCATCATTAGCCAGAGAAAGCTGACTACTGGCGTCAAGGATGTCCTGATTTTGATGTTGCAAATCCTCATGCAAGTTAACTCCTGCAGTTGCACCCGACAGGCCACCAGAGCATCTCTCAACCTTCCCACTTCCTTCTCGTGGGAGTTATCTTTGAACTGCAACAACTGGCCATGTGCGCTCATCAACTATGGAAATGATAGGAGGAAAGGGAAAAGAGTTAGGCAAACATTAGTGAGCCATGATTGCTAGATGAGTAGTTAAAATGTTGCAGGAGCCTGAAGAAAGTACTTGTATTAGGCAGTGAGCGCTCCTCTCTTGAAGTTGCTTTAGAGAAGGGGGATCACCGCTCGTTTTCTCTTCAGAAGCGGGAAGGGCCTGCAACAGAGTGAGACACTCTGAAGGAGGTAGTTGACCAAGGGGACTAGAGGTTTGGCCTCTGAAAACATATCCCGAGGAGTCGACACCCCGAGGAGGAGAGCTCCCCAGAAGGGAAGTGTGTTTGGTTTTCTTGGAAGCACCTGAGGGAACGCGTGGAGGAGGAGGCCTTTTGGCGTGAATAGGGACATCCACCTTAGCTTTCTCCTTTAGAGATGAAGGAAGTGGGTGGTCAGAGACTGTCTTCCCTTGCTGGGAATCTTAGCAGGAGCACCATGGCTCAAAGACTTAGCAGTTGGTGGTCTGGTGACAACGCTGGACAAAGAAGGGACAGTGACCCGTGACGGCTATGAGGGTAGCGAAACAACAGAAGAAGCTGGGTTGAGAGGTTACAAGGGATCAACACTTTCGGTATCCTGGCGAGCTTGTTCTTCTAGCAAAATGGCGAAATCGAATTCGCTGTCATCGGGCAGTTTCACATCCTGGACCCAACTCATTTCTGTAGAAAGAAGAGCAGGGAAAGAGGGTTAAGTCAGCTCAAGAAGTAAAGATAAGCAATAAATATAAAGAATGGAAGGAACCCACCCTCAGGTGAAAAGGAATGATCTCCACGGGGGGCTAATCCAAAAAAGGAAAGCACACAGGGGTTAGATAAAAGGGAACTAAGCGGAAAAGCCTCCGTTTGAGCTTTAGCTGTAAGCATGGATAGCACCTTGAGATTAATGGCGGGGATAGTAATGATAGCAGGTCGAGGTTGCTTTAATAGGAGTTTTTGCCAAGGACGGTGGCTGAAGGGCCAACCGCTCTGCTTCGGGGTAACCATAAAATATTTCTCCCGCCACTTTTTGCCTAGAGTGCGAGTAGGGCACAGATTCTGGGCAGGACCCCTTGGCCTGGCACTGGCGTAATAGAAAGTACCCATAGGCTTTACATCGTACACAATTTGAAATAAGGAGGGGGAGGGAAAACCCCCATTGTCGCGAAGTAAGATAAAGAAAGCGAGAATTGTTTTGATAGCAGAAGGATGGAATTGATTGGGCCACAGACTATAAAGGTCACAAACTTGCACTACAAAGTCAGGAAGCAGAAACCGTAAACCTGATTCTATCTGACTGAACCAAAAAGCTACTGAGGGATAAGTTAAGAGATGTGGGCGTTCATATTCATAAGGCAGTCGAAAATCAAAAAGATCATCACAGTTTAACCACGATTTCGCTACTTCTAATTCCGGAAGGGTTAGAGTGGATTCACCTGCTATGGCGTCGGAAGAAAAAATACAGACAGAAGAGTCTTGCACCAGAGGAGAGATCCGAGCAGAGCGAGTGGGAGAGTCAGTTTCCATCGTCTCCTGGCCGGAGTGAGAGGACTTGTCAACTAGATTTATAACCTCCTTGGGATCAACAGAGGTGGCCGAGTCTGAAGGGAGTTTGACGGCCAGGCGGCGAGAACGGCGAGTGGAAAGCTTCTTCCCTTTTCGAGGAGCGCGGGAAGAAATTTCCGATTGAGAATCCTCATGAGGAGAGGAAGGTGGATGGACATCGGAGACTTGAAGTTGAGGGTTGTCAGAGAAAGTATCTTCGTCAGAATGAGAAGAGGAGCGAGCCATGAGGGAATGTGAAGATAATTACTAATGGAGAAGATTGAAATGAAAAATGAAGAAAGAAAGAATAGCAAAATCCCTAATATAGTGAAGAGAGAGAGAACGGTTGGGAAAAGTGGGGGAAGTTGCAGAGTCCCCCCTTTTTTCTGTAAAGTGGCTTATTTCGTAAAATTCAAAAAAGGCAGGTCTCCCTCTGAGAATTCAAGTGGAGGTCTAAAAAAAAAATGCTACTCTTTTTTTTGCTGAAGGATAAGGCCGCAAATTTAGAGTAGGGGGAGTAGATATTATAGCATAAAATCTCTCAGGTCTCATGGAGACCTGAGCCGTCGACCTGAAGCTAATCACACCTAAAGAAAGGTGTTGCCGATGTCTTTTGGTTAGACCTCAAATAGATATTAAAACAGGTGTATGTGTCAGGTACCATCTCAGGTGCCTTAGGGACATCTCAGATCAGAACATGGGGAAAGGATTATAATCAGGTCTCTCGCTCTTTAATGAATCTGACACCCTCAGAACGCTTTACCTAAGCGAGCTGGGAATTGTCGGATGGTACATCCGTTTCATAGTGAATGACAATAGGACGCGTGTAAAGGTAATAGCAGCAAGAATCAAGAAAGGACAACTTCGTTTCCAAGTAATCTCACGAGTATATAAGTCGAAGGATACCCATTTCACGGGGGTTCACCATTTTTTCTTCCTCAACTACTTTTGCGTTCTTTTCTTCTTCATCGATAAACCCAGAAAACTAACTTGAGCGTCGGAGGTGGTTCGCCGGAGAACACTCCCGGCCCTCCTTTTTCCTGCAGAACTCGGTTACAAGCAGCTTAGGCGGGCTGGACATCCTTTGTGCGAAGAAGAAGAAGAATATTGATTAGGTAAGTATTGGGTTCGTTGCCTTTGCTATTATCGTTCATCATGATGCACTATTTTTGGATACATCAGTGAGCGTTGAGCTTCATTTACTCATTTGTTCTGATTTTACATGATGTGTATTTTTTGCCACATCAAATAGAGATAGATTATGAATATTATTTTAAGGGTTAACAACGAGAATAATAAAGTTACTTTCTAATTAAATTTAGATTAGAACCGTGGTCGACGGGACGATTTTAACCTGGAGTTGTAGGGGTATATGGACAGATTCCAAACCGACAGTTCAACTTTTAAAAAATACTCCTATGTTAGCACTTTTTTTAAATACAATTGAAAGCTAAAGATTTTCACAGTCAAAAAATTTTTATCACCATTATCTAATAATCATATTATCTAATAAAATAAATTCATGTCGATTTTTCGATGGGTTATACTTCTTTTAATGCATTATCCAAAAGATAGTAGTATAAGATAAAATATCTAATTTAAAATCTCAGGAATTAATAAGATGTTGACAAATGGCTAGGAGAAACGACAAAAAGGAAAAAAAAAAAAAAAATACCATAACATGGATCATGGGCGGTCTAATTAATTTCTACAAAATATAATTTCTTAATGAAGTGGCTGCCGACGACGTCACTATTGAGCGGACAATGTTTAGTCTAATCTTCCTTAACAAATGAATCCTAACCGAGTCTAGTTTTTTTTAGTCAACTGCATTAATTACTCATCAGCTTGCTAGATTTGTACAAATAAATGTACCAAATTAACCTATTCAAAACGAATTTTAAGGAAAAGATTATTCGACTTAATGTCTAAGATTATCCGCAGTGATAGTATTTCTATAAGGTGTCTCTATGAGGTGTGATGAAGATAGACAGTCAGCTGCAGTGGGACTGTCTCTATGGGGTGTCTCCATCTAATTAATTTATTAATTTTGAATATTAATTTTGTCAATATATGACTGTCTCGAGACTGTCTCGTTCTAACGAGACAGTCTCGAGACAGTAGATGGTGCACTGGGCTGTCTCCATGGATTGAATGTCTCAAGACACCCATGAAGACAACCACTACAGATAGTCTAAGATATAGTGGGGTTATATTAATCAAATGAGAAATTTTTCAAATTTTATGAATTTAATCAAATTTTACCTATTATACTCTTGTTCTTAGCACTAAAAAAAGAAGAGAGGATTTTAAAAATAGCACTTTTTTTATAATTTTTTAAAATTTTGGCACTCCTTATAAATCCTTTAAATTTTAGCATTTTTTGACATTTTTACCCTTCCACCACTTCTCTGGTAACAAAAAAAAATTGTGACTCAACAAAAAAAAAACTCTCCACCACCATTTTTTCCGCGCTGCCGCCGCCGTCGCCGTCGTACCACCGCCACTGTCAATGGCAGTCACAAAAAAAAATTGTGACTGAACAAAAAAAAAATCAACCACCATTTTTCCGCCGCCGCCACTTTCGCGGCTGTCACAAAAAAAAAATTGAGACTCAACAAAAAAAAATCACCACCACTTTCCCACCGCCGCCACTGACAAATTTTTTTACACGATTTTTGTGAAGTCACAAAAAAAAATTGTGAAGTCACAAAAAAAATGGAAAAAAAAAATTGTGACGTTACACAAAAAAAAATGAAAAAAATTGTGCAAAAAAAAAAATAGGAAGGTCTAGCCTCCTTCCATCTGCTCCCATTAAACCAACCAACAATCAAAACACAAATTGGAGCCACATCTTCAATTCTTGTGCAAATTTCAACTCTACCAATACATTCATCATCGATCATTCCTTTATACTCTTGTACCATATGTCACAAGTATTTTTTTTCTTTTTCTTTTGAGGTCTAAGCAATTATTTTCCAGCTTATAGGAAGGCCCCAAAAACGAGGAAAAAAGATAAGAAATAAGAATGAATTAATGGGAAAAAAACAAGCCAAAGCACAGATCGAATCTCCACTCATCTTGTTGAATTCATCTTCTCAAGCCTACACTCATCTTGGAGGCAGGCAATGAATGAGTCGGCCTTCGCGTTTATGTCTGGACTGGGACAACAAACCGAGGGCCCGATCGAATCTCCACCGTCGGATTTGACTGAGATGACGACATCTTCATCTTCTAAGGCCCAACCGTCTTCCATCTTTCATCAACAGATCTGGAATCCGCCGTCGGTGCCGTGCAATAGATCTGGATGAACCATCGGTGCGGCGAGGAGGAGGCGGTCGAGGGGAGGATGTAGCTGTGGGAAGGCTGGCGGAGAAAGAGAGAGAGAAAGAAAGGCGCCACTGGATGTGGCGGCAGTGAGACGGCGATGAGGTTGCGGCGGCTGGAGAGAGAGAAAGAGAGAGAGAGAGAGAGAGAGAGAGAGAGAGAGAGAGAGAGAGAGAGAGAGAGAAGAGAAAAATTGGGATAAGATGGGAAATACAAATGTATTTGAGGGTAAAAAAGAGAGGAAGTACTAAAATTTAAAAAAATTATAACGAGTGCTAAATTTAAAAAAAAAAAAAAACTATAAGAAAAGTGCTAGTTTGGGGGAATTTCTCAAATAAGAATATATTGCATGATTGATTTGAAATTCAAAAATCAAATCAAATCTAACCATTTCATAATTAAATCACAATAAAATACATAATTATTACCCTAAATCATGGTATTATTTATAAACTTAATTTATATTTACTTGTTGTGTTATTCTAGCTTGACCTACACAACAAGGTAAGAGAAAAAAAATTATTTTGAATTTAAAAATATAACTTAGAATTAAGTAATTCTATTGTAAGTAATAATTTAGAAATAATTAAACCAACGAATCAATTTTTAACCTTTTTTGTACTAATAAAACCAACAAAATATTTCGAATTTATTTATTATTATTGGATAATTTGATATTTGTCCTAAAGTTATCATTTTGATTTAAGGAATAAACACTTTCTAGTGTAAAAATCAAATTAATTATTAAAAAAAATTCGGATGGCATGAACTATATGTAAAAATAATTTTTTGGAACAAATTTAAATTTGAGGATTAAAATAATAAGATATAAATTATTTAAAGGAAATAATAAAAAAAAATTACAGTAAAAAAATCAAATAAAAATAAATAATACAATATATGTTAATTTGGAAGATTGTTTGATTACCTAATTTTGAGTGATCAAATTATATATACCTAAATAGGACTATGGTAATAATTCAAAATTTATAAACATAAACATAAGGGTAAAGTAGAGAAATGTGTAACCAGAAAATCAGAAATTAATAAACCGGTTTAGAGAAATTTAGTTTTAAAATTATGAGGGTAAAATAAACCGGTTATGTCCTAGAAATTATGTCTCATTATCACTACTCGGATTTTAAATCTATAACTTTCTTTCATGAATTACAATTAAAAATATCATGATAAATTAGTAGCAATTATTAAACTCATTTAACATCCATTTCTAACACATTTTTCATAAAATATTGTTAATATGAAAAATTAGTAGCAATTACACATTTTTCATTTAACATTCACAATTCTATAGTCATTTTTACAATGAGAAAATTGCATAGAAATATATGAACTTTATTATATTTTTTATTTTGCACATAACTTTTAATTTTTTTTATAAAAACACCAACTTTCAGTTTTGTTCAATTTTTTCTTAATTCTATTTTTTTTTATATCGTGGGAACCCGCAGCCGCTACCTTCGGTGCGCACTGGGTAAACTCTCGTCCCTTGTGCAGTAGCCTGCAAACCACACAGGGCAGGTAAACAATATTTTCCAAGTACAGGTGTGACAAGCTCGACCTATAGAAGCGCTTCATGAGGTTCGAACCTGAGACCTCTTAGTCTCAAGCGCTCAGTTTTTACCACTAGGCCATCCCCAAGGGGACAATTTTATCTTAATTCTAAACTCCACCTAAATTGAATCTTACTAACTTGTGCTTATATGGCAACTAGATATATGCCAATCTCTTATGTCTGGTAAATTTACCGAGATAATTTTTAGAAGTTCTATATGACGTCGTTTCACACTTGAATTGTATTCTTCCAAATTTTTCTCTAATGCAAATTCACGAAACTTGTGACAATTTTATGGCGAAATAAAGCAAAATTCTTCACATTTACATTATGTCATCTTGATTTATAGAGTTATGATTTAACAATATAAAAGATTTGGTCCAAAATTTTCGTATTAGGGAAAAATGAACAAAATTGGAAATTGATAATATGAGAAAAATTCAAAAATTATGTGTAAAATGAAAAATGAAAAACTAAGTGAATCATGTATTTATGGGCATTTTTTTCTTTTAAAATCAATGCATTAACTTCCAATTCTCGTAGTATAGGTTTGGCCCAAAGATCAGTTGGTTTCTCGTATTTATTAATTTATACTCCATTGTTGTATTTGGCCCAAATACCAGTTGTCCATTGTCGATTCACTAGAATAAGTACCGATATTATTTTTATTATATTTTTGAAGCAAGCATAAGGCTGCCCGCATCCTGTGTCTCAATGGGGGCTCGAAACATCGGCGAGTTCGAGACGGAGGCGATGCAGGTGGAGGTGGGTCAAGATCGGGTAGAGACGCACGTGAGCGCCATGCGCCACGCCGTGAAAAAAAATGTCAAGCGTGTGGTTTACACGCGCCTAACAGTTTAAAAATTTAAGCCGGTAACAACTAATGCAACGGCTTCTTTCACTTTTTTTTAAAATTTATTTAATCTTAGTTATCTCCTGTAAATACCACTATTTGCACCCCATTATTGACACTACCATCAATTCTTCAAATCATTGACTCATTTCTTCATCTCTTCCTTAATTTATTGTCAAAATGGATCCAAACAATCCCTTCTCGTTGGCGTGGTTTCCCGACATGTCCTACGACACTTATGCTTACACGGAGGCGGGGCTTGATTCAACCAACCTCACCTCCGCCGAATCCTACCATCCTTCGCCGTCGACACTGATAGCCCCGCATCTGATGCTACTGCCGCCGCCACAACCACAGTCTTCTGCCAAAGAAAAGAAAGGCAAGGGCAAAGTCGTCGCCTCCTCCGCCGCCGCCACCAAAGACGATGCCGAAGCTAATGCCGGCGGAGGCAAAACGAAGTGTCACAACTACACCAACGAAGAGGTCGTGGCCATGGCACATATTTGGGTTAAGGAGACGTGCAACTCAATCGTCGGGGCCGACATGACTGGCGAAAGATACTGGGGAAAATTCATTGCTCGTTTCAACACGATGTTCGGAAACAACAAGCAATGCAAGAGCTTTTTTGGGCGCATCCAAACAATGGTGAAGAACTGGATGGTCGCTTTCGAAAAAGCGACCAAGCGCAGGCCGAGCGGCGCCTCCGCCGACATGGTGAAGGATGAGGCCCAAGAAATTAACAATGTATCAATCGGCGGCCTTTATTTCAGGTATTTCAAAGCCTGGGAAATTCTGCGCGACTACCCAAAATTCCTCGCCCAAGCTTTCCCCAACGTTTACTCGATGAAGAGGGCGTCTGCACATCTTCGGCGTCAGCACCGTCGGCGGAGGAGGCATCCACCGAAGGAGAAAGCGCGCCTCCTCGGCCGCAGGGTCGAGATGTAGCAAGGGCTGAGGCAAGGGCAAAGGCAAAAAGAAAGAAAGCGGCAAGTGAGTCGTCGGGGCTCGACTTCATGTTCGATGATGCAACCGCCTGACTCACCTCCCTCGTCGAGGTCAAGCAGTCGATAGCGGAGGCAATGCATGCAATAGCGGAGGCAATGCATGCAGCTGCTCGAGCAAAACAACATTCCATCGACATGAAAATTATCCAAAAGGATACGAGTTACATGACGAGGGAGTAGCTTGAGCTTCACATGATGATGGGGCAGGAGGTGAAAGAACGCCGAGGATGGGCATAATTTTGTTTTTTGTAATTTTTTATTAAATTAATTAGTGTATTGTTTTTTTTTTGAATGAATGTAATTTTTCAATTTTTATTAATTAATGGAAAATTCTAATTTTATAATATTAAAGTTAGAAACACTTTAGAAACAGTTTGGATGTAAAGGTAGTGTCTCTAAATGTTGAAGTTAGAGTTAAAGACACCTTGAAGACACTTAGTGTCTCCAAAGAATGCAGACAACCTAAGTACCACCGATATAGGACATGTAAAAAAGTTTCGCACTGTGGAAATTGTCATTCTCAAATATCCTTTTTTTTTTCCTTTTGAGGTGAACAAATATTATACTTTAGTTCATAGAAAAATAAAATCTCTCAGAATGATTCCTTACACTGGTTTTACGGTGGGCCCTGCGTAAATTTTATTCATGCACAATGATGGTCTCGATATGAGTTAATTGGTGTATGGACGGAATACACCAGTACAGATTTTTCTAAAAAATAATTTTTCTCAACTCAACAACTGTAAAAACTCAGCTGGTTGGGAATACAATTGACTTCTTGAACTGAATGTCAACTATAATTCAACCAACTAAGGTTTAGTGTGGTGCACAAGTGTGGTGAAATTTGTTTTAACTCATTTAATGAAAATCCAAAGGTGAAGGTCAAGTTCGCAATATACTTTGTGCAAGTTAAAATATGCTTAAGTGTTAGTTTCGATTAGTGACAAACAAAAAGAATAACTCAAAACAATTGTACGTGGTTCAGAGGGAACCTCCTACGTCCACGACCATCTATCAAGCTGATAATCCACTACATAGTTTACGCGCACTATGAAAGCGTTTTCACTTGATTTGCGAGTATCAAGCTACCTTGTACAACTGATTACGAGTTCAGTAAGACCTAGTTCAATTCTTTGCCGGTACAATAACACCTAGAAACCTTTTTGACTTGGTGAGGGTATAAAAAGGGGTTTGGTATTTTTCCAACAATGAAAATCAACTTACAACACTTAATAACATCACTCAATTGTTGATTCTCACTTCTAAGGTTAGACACTTGAAAGAGTAGCTAGACTTAGGAAGTAAAAGACTGATTATATGTGTGGCTTGATCTAAGAAATAATATCTCGGAGAGCTAAAGAGCATAAGGCTTGAGGAGTATTCTAGTGCTTGAATGCTTCAATCAATCTTGCATGAATCGCTTAAGTGTTGTGCGTTAGTTGTTTCCTCGTTGAATTTGAGCCTCTATTTATAGGCGAGGATGTCGAATTAGCCGTTGGAAGAGTCGTTTGACCTCTGCCATGAAAGCGATGAGTTCTTCTCTCATTCTGCAGACTTTCCCAAAATGACAAATGTAAAAAGTTTGCTTTCGGACCGCAGAACTTTTGTATCCGACCAAATAAGGAAATGACAATCTGTCAACCTCTCACGTGACCTTGTGCTTTTGAAATTTGAATTCTGATCCAAGTCATCACTTCGATTTCATCTCACCATGACTGCAACGGATCTAAATACAGTTGAAGATTCAACTGTATTAATCTAGTTCCGGGGTCAACTGTGAGTTCACCGTGTTGATCAGTTGGTCTTCTTCTTCAAACTTTCTCTTAATTCGAGTCCTGTGAAGATAAAATCTTTGTGCTCAAACTGTGAGTCTATCTAAGAGCCTCGAAAACATATCTACTTGATTGAGGTCAGTTGGGTTTTGGTATAAATCAAAACTTTACTAAATGTCCATAATAAAATAAATTTAAATATTACACATTAAAGGTAAAACGCACTATAAAAAATTGATACAGTATATATGCGATCCATATAGCATTGTGAGATTCAAACTTAAAACCTATCGATTACAAGAATACACATTGATCAATAAGTTGTATTCCCTTTGTCCAATATTCAATCTCAGTTTACTTAGTCCATTTAACAAATAAGTCACGTACGTAGAATAGAAACTATATACAGTAACAACACATGAAAAAGAAAACAAAAACCTCAAAATATAAGTCCTAAAATACACACACTGACATCCAAAAATTGTTTTTTTAGTGACTGTTCTTATCCTATCCGTAACAGTTTCACGAAAATACCCTTCAAAAAGTCTTCTCTTTCCAATTTTTTTTATAAATAACTCGTTTTAATTGTTTAATATTTAATTAATTTTAATTGTAATTTTATATAATTTTAATCAAAGCTTAATAAATCCTAATTGAGACATACTAAATTCTAATTATAATTTACACTATTATTATCTAATTACCACCTAACCCCTTAGGTACCAACCCCGACCTTGATCACTTTGTAACAATTAACGGTAAAATGCGATTGGCCGTAACTTTTGGCTAAGACTGGCGGAGAGAGATGACAGCTAAGCCAGTTGGGTCCGGACTATTGAAGAATGAAGACGATGAGACAACAAATTAACTACGCTCTGATCCTTAATATGTTAATTTTTGTTTGGTTGAAATTGTATAATTTGTAGTAATGAATCTTTCAAATAATAGGAAATTTTGTATGGACAATCATATTAGTCTGGCCTACGAATTAAGAATTCTCTTAACCGCCTCTATTATAATTCAAGTATTATTTTATGTCATCCGATTTAAGCATACTTTATTTAAAATCAACGATTAGAATAAATATTTTGAAAATTCAACATATATAAGTATGAAATATGTGCGTTGTTTGTTTATCCTTAAAAAATTGATATAGAGAATAAAATGAGTTCAAGTTTTACTTGCTTATATGACAACTAGATATATCACACTGTACATTTATCGGGGTTATATATGTTTGTGGGATGGGATGATTACCAAATTATACGGCTAGTTTTTCGATATATATATTATATCGTGAGAACCCGCAGCCGCTATCTTCGGTGTGCACTGGGTACACCCCCATCCCTTGTGCAGTAGCCTGCAAACCATACAGGACAGGTAAACCACATTTTCCAAGTACAGGATAGGTAAACCACATTTTCCAAGTACAAGTGTGACAGGCTCGACCTATAGAAGCGTGTCATGGGGTTCGAACCTGAGACCTTTCAGTCTCAGACGCCCACTTTTACTACTAGACCATCCCCAAAGGGACAATATTTTCTTATTTTTGCACTTAATAGAAATGGTTCATTTGGATTTCAAAAAACAATTAAATTTAACTATTATTATCACGAAATTACAACTTACCTTTATCTATGATAACACGCAAGTCCGTTTCGTTGGTGAGCTCATAAAGTATGACTATTGTAAAAAACTATCCAAATGATAAATTTGAATTTACTTTATTTTTCTATATACTGTATATAATATATGGGGGTTGGATCATATAGATCTTAAGGTGATAAATAAGATTTCAACCATCCATCTTACAATATATATCCAATGGTCATGACTTAATCTTATGATCAGACCCGCTTTTTTGACTTAATTAGGGTTAATTAATTATGGTTCAAAAATTAGATGCACACCACACAGTGCAATAAAATGCACTACATAATGCATTGAGATGCACCAAAATATTTACGTTGATCTTTGTGCTCGAGGGCGGAGGGAATGACTTGACATGATGTCCAAGCAACTCATGTTTGGCTAGGCCAAATATTGTTTTTATTAAGACTTTATTTAGGTTGCATCTATATGTTTCCCTCCAGTTCTTAAATACATAAATATAGTAATGTTGTACCCTCAATCTAGATGATGATCTATTTGTGGAGTTGTATTTTTTTAGTTAAAGATCTCAATTCAAATTCTCCACACTTTATAAATCGTATCTACCATACCAAGTTTTGTTAGTACAGTACACACCTTGAATAGAGGCTGTTATAAATTTATCATAAAAGAATTTAATCTTATTCGACGTCTGTTTCGAAAACATTGATCTACTTTTCTAAGGGTGTGTTTACTTTGGTTCTAAATTTATCATTGGAAAATGAGGGAAAAGAAAAAGTATGAAAATATTATCATTTCCATCATTTTTTTTATCATTTCCAAGTACAGGATAGGTAAACCACATTTTCCAAGTACAAGTGTGACAGGCTCGACCTATAGAAGCGTGTCATGAGGTTCGAACCTGAGACCTTTCAGTCTCAGACGCCCACTTTTACCACTAGACCATTCCCAAGAGGACAATATTTTCTTATTTTTGCACTTAATAGAAATGGTTCGTTTGGATTTCAAAAAACAATTAAATTTAACTATTATTATCACGAAATTACAACTTACCTTTATCTATGATAACACGCAAGTCCGTTTCGTTGGTGAGCTCATAAAGTATGACTATTGTAAAAAACTATCCAAATGATAAATTTGAATTTACTTTATTTATCTATATACTGTATATAATATATGGGGGTTGGATCATATAGATCTTAAGGTGATAAATAAGATTTCAACCATCCATCTTACAATATCCAATGGTCATGACTTAATCTTATGATCAAACCCGCTTTTTTGACTTAATTAGGGTTAATTAATTATGGTTCAAAAATTAGATGCACACCACACAGTGCAATAAAATATACCACATAATGCATTGAGATGCATCAAAATATTTACGTTGATCTTTGTGCTCGATAGTAGCGTGCAATGGTGATGGTCACGACGGCAAGCGACAATAATGGTAGTGGAAGTGAGTAGTGGTTCTGGTGGTAGAGGAAAAACAAAAAATATTTAATTTTAGGATTTTGAAATGAACAAAAAATGAGATGTATCACGTGCCCAAGATTGATGTGATACATGCACAAAATTGATGCACTGATAACATTAGTAAATGCATCAAATCTCCGTGCCTAATTTTGTATTCTTAGAATAAAGATTATTTGTACATGAATTAATCCCTATGTATAATTTTCCTTCTTAATGAGGATTAAGGTTCTTAATAAGTATTAAAGTTTGTTATCCTTTAAAGATAACTAAGGGCGGAGGGAATGACTTGACATGATGTCCAAGCAACTCATGTTTGGCCAGGCCAAATATTGTTTTTATTAAGACTTTATTTAGGTTGCATCTATATGTTTCCCTCCAGTTCTTAAATACATAAAATATAGTAATGTTGTACCCTCAATCTAGATGATGATCTATTTGTGGAGTTGTATTTTTTTAGTTAAAGATCTCAATTCAAATTCTTCACACTTTATAGATCGTATCTACCATACCAAGTTTTGTTAGTACAGTACACACCTTGAATAGAGGCTGTTATAAATTTATCATAAAAGAATTTAATCTTATTCGACGTCTGTTTCGAAAACATTGATCTACTTTCCTAAGGGTGTGTTTCCTTTGGTTCTAAATTTATCATTGGAAAATGAGAGAAAGAAAAAGTATGAAAATATTATCATTTCCATCATTTTTTTATCACACTTTTCATGTTAATATTTTACATAATTGGAGTGAAAATGATGAAAAATGGGCTACACGGGAAAATTATTCATCCTGTTTGGAGAAAATTAATAATCGTGCCCGAAAAAAACGTATAAAAAGAATAAAAAATCTTAAAAATATTTGCATTTCACGTTTTTTTTTTATCAAAGTAAATACTCAAGAGAACAAGTACCATGAAACTAAAGAGGTATTAGAGACCATACAAAAATGATCCTATCCAAACTTCATTTTCTTATATCTGAATATGTTTAATATGCAAATGCAACCAAAATGAAATGACAACAGACATGTTGATGTAGTAAGAGAAAACCCAAACCTAGTCCTCCAATTTTCTCACTCCATTATTGGTACCCCCAACAACATTTTTATATCGCAGATCTAGAAAATATAACTGGTCCTACCAATCCCAGCACGCCACGCTAACCCATTTCCCACAGCTGCATCCAACGGCCAAGATTTGACGGAGCTGCCGATCCAAACCCCGGAAAAACAGATCAATTCCAAAAACGGCGTCATTGTGTGTGACGTCGGGAAGGTGACGTCACTCCAAATATTGGCCCTTTTTTCTCTGAATTTTCTTCTTTATATCCAAACCCTTGAAAATTTCGAGGGTTTTTTCCTTCTGGTTTCCTCCCTTTCTTCCCATAACTTACCTCTCTCTTTCCTGAAACAACCAAACCCCCCCTTTTTTAAGCCTTTATACTACCAAAACAGAAACAACAACACACACTGTGCGTGTTTCCAGTAAAAAACACTCACATATATCTATATCTATTTCAGACCACAAATAGATAAAATGGATATAAATTTGAGATCCGATAATTTTCATGCAAAAAAAGAAAAAGTTATGGTGGAGCTGGTGAAGGGCAAGGAAATGGCGGTCCAGCTACAAACCCTACTTCACGACCCGGTTCGAGATCAGGGACCGGTTTCGCCTCAGCATCTTGCCTTCCAAATCTACAGATCTTTTTCCGCTACTCTCTCCGAGCTCAGCTCTTGCACCGGTCTGACCGGGTCGGACCAGATCCCCGCCGTCGAAGCTGGCGCCTCCGCCTCCTCCGCTGAGAGCAAGAAGAAGCGGGGGGTCAAAGATCGGAGGGGCTGTTACAAGAGGAGGTGAGGAGATAATATTGTTAAAAGAAAATTCATCCTATATAAGTACAATTTTTTTTATTAATTGTTTGCGAGTTTTTTTAGTTCTAGATTTTATTACATTATTAGGGCTTGAGATTTAAATGTGACTTGAATTTCTTTTTCTCTCTTTTTATGGTGATCTAGATTTGAGTTTCTTTCATTCAATGGATATCATAAAATCTCATATTTCATCATAGTTTTCATACATTTATATATATTTTTTGAAAATTATCTGGAAATGAATCTCGTAGTGATTGATTCGGAAAAATTAATCAAACTATGATAAGACCTACAAATTTAACTAATATTGTGGCCACATTGATTGTGTGTTGATTGTGTAACTGATTATGAGCAGCAGTAGCTAGCAAGTTGATCATAGATAAAACAAAAGAAGAGGTCGCTGTTTGCTTTTTGCTTTCTTTCTTTTCATGTACGCAATAAATTAACATCACCTTTTCATTAGATTTTTTACCCTGTAGTAACCATAAAGTTGTTGCATCAATCTGTTATATAGTTTGATACTTTCTGGGAGAATAATAGTAATATAGGATTACGTTCTTACTACCAATTTCAGAAAAAAAATATTACAACTATCAAAACTTCCTCCATATTTATTCAAATTCATGTGTGTCTGTGTGTGTGTGTGGAATCTAAACAACATTTTGCAATGTTTGATTAATCTCTTTATATATTGGATTGATTCAGAAGGACCTCAGATTCTTGGGTAACTTTATCTGCAACAATGGAAGATGGTTGTGCCTGGAGGAAATATGGACAGAAGACTATCCTGAATTCCGACAATCCCAGGTAATAACATACTCTTCAAAAATTCATCACCTTTTTTTTTTTTTTTTCATTTTCAAAATAACAAATGTCAATACTAGTATATATATATTGAAAGAAAGAATGAAGTAGCTAGCTTTCATGTTGTGATATCTGATTTATATATCTCAACTTCATGTTTTATGTTGTCCTATACCACAACATAATTTATACACTTTCCATCATATATTAGTATTAATTAATTATTTGTTTTATTTTCCTGCAAAACAAGAACGAAATAATAACATGAAATGAGATAAAAAGAAAAAAAAATTGACATTAACTAAGGATTCAATTAATCTACTACTATAAGATTAACCTTTCCATCATTTTCATATATATTCTAATAGCATCACATAAGCACATCATTAATTATTCCATCCAACACAATTACTTGATCTTAACATATATTAATCTGATCAAATAAGAGTAAATTAAAGATTGGAAAATAGTACAATCAAGCTACAACTAAATGTGTGTGTGTGTGTGTGTGTGTGTGTGTGTGTGTTTAATTATAATCATTGAATTCTCTGTTTCTTCATGTTGTACCAGAAGCTACTTTAGGTGCACCCACAAGCAAGATGGCTGCAAAGCTTTAAAACAAGTGCAAAGAGTGAAGGGAGATCAAATAATGTACCAAACAACATACTTCAATCATCATACATGCAAAGAAACACTAAGGGCTCCACCACTCTTGGCAGAGTCGGATCCTGTTGACCCGAACCTAATAAGTTTCCAGACAGGCATCCCATCAGAACAACGAGATGACGGCGAAGATCAATGCAGGAATTTATCAAAACCCATGATTATTTCATCGATTAAACATGAGGATAGTCTTAGTGAAGAAGTGTCAACATTGGAGGATCCATGGCACGACATCACCGGGCTTGAGCCGTTGGGCTACAAGCCCGTATGGGCTACCTTTCAAGATGAAGTAGAATCTTGTAGTTTGCATGGACTTGATATGGAGGTTAATCAGCTCTCTGACATACATAATTTCCACTATTTTGATTAAATATATGTATTGAGCTTGATTTTTTTTTTTTTTTTTTTTTCCATTTTGCTCCTTCAATTGATTAAATTATTAGTTTGTCTAGCATAGTGTATAGTACATACTAAATGTTACATTAAATGTGATGCAATAATAATGTTGACTGCTGGCCTCTTCAATTCAAATAGAAGTTATGTGTGCACTAGTAGTTTTATACATTCAACTTTAGGAGTTTAATATATTGCAAATGTTATTGATTAGGTACCCCTTACTTCAGTAGTACTTCATGGAAAACAAATTAATTTATATCAATTTTAATACATGTCTCGTTATGATCTTTTTGAGAGGGGAGTGGAAGTTGAACCTTGGTACTATAGTACTACTATAAGAAAATGAGTGAGTAAAATTACATTTAAAGATAATAAAAACTTATGGTGAATATTAATGCTCATAATGACAGTTTTCTAATTAACAATTAAATAAAAACTAAAAGTACGTATTGTATTATTAGAATTGTTATCATTGGATATAAGAAGAAAATTTATGCATTTAATTTGTGGGGAAACACCAAAAAAAGAAAAAAGAAAAGAAAAAAAGAGTCTTCCATATTTTTTTAACATATACTTATATAATATTCATCTTATCTCTTAACCAACCTTGCAAATAGTATAATAAAACATATATGGACATGGTCAAAGTTCTCTTCTCATCAGTTGTATTCCAGCAGACAAATAATCCTCCCAAAAACCAATAATTGCAATTCCAAACGCTACCTTTATAAGAAATTCTCCATCAAACACAGTTAAATAAAATAATAACGTAGTATTAGGGTTTGAGTAATACTAGTATATTGGTTCATTAATTAATTAAGGCCTAGTTAATTAAAAAAAAAAATCCCCACGTACAAGTAGCAGCCACGAGCTAATGCATCTTGTGCGCTCCATAAAAGGCGCATGCTCTTCAACTTGTGCAAGTTGGATAGCAGTCGGCAACCTAACCACGTGCGAATAATATAATCTTTAAGATTTTTTTTTTTATTTTTGTTATTTAATATGATCGATCGATATTCAACTTAATGATGTGCTACTCAAGATGTGCGCGCGATATATTCCGTAGCGATAGAAATACATGTGTTGAGAGAGAGAGAGAGAGAGAGAGAGAGAGAGAGAGAGAGAGAGAGAGAGAGAGAGAGAGAGAGAGAGAGAATAATTAACTTCTTTTTTTCTTCATAGGAACTATAGTTTCTGTTTTTTTCTTTTTGTTTTTTTTTTTTTTGGTAGCAACTCAATCAAGTCATTTTGACTTTGTACATATATAGTCATGTAAAAAGTATTTTGTGTAATATATAAAAATTATTATCATGCATAAACGGAAGGGGATGGGCTCCCATACGACCGATCTTACATAAACAGTCCACCCCTTATAATTATTTTTTTATTATTCTTTGTTCTTTGGATTGTAGTTTTGATTAATGTTTAAACAATTTTAATTAATTAAGTATCAATAAATTGATATAGTCTAATTAGAATTAGGACTAATTAATAAACTTTGATCGTCCTTAATCCCTCTATTCTAGCCGGCCTTACTACAAGACCGGCCACACTTGAGTTTTTGTCAACGAAAAACTACTGGCAAAAACTTGTGTGCAACCTACTGCACAACTTGTGGCCGGTCCCACGCACTCCGGAGTGTGCATAACACACACGAATCTTGATAGTTCGTTTAGGTGCGTCCATGCGCTTGAAAATATTATTTTTTTAACCTGCATGTGTTACACGCACCGAAAATTAATAAGATTATTTAATTCACAGCAAAATGTCCTAATAAGTAAGTACTGTCTAATACTAGGACATTTCAAAGTGTCATAATATCTATATTTAATATTTTTTTCGATTTTATTTTTATTTTTTTTATCATATTCTCTTTTTTATTAGTCAATTCTCTTAGGATTTATTAAAATTAGTTATGGTTAATTAATATCCAATTAGAGTTTATTAGTCCCCTTAAGATTTATTAATTTTCAATTAGAGTTTATTGATTGTCCAATTAGGATTTATTAATTACTTTATTTTTTAAAATAAATTATCGAGTATGTTTTTTTTTAAATTGAAAAAAAAAAACTAAAAGTCAACAAGTTGATCCGGTTTGACTGGGTAGGGTCAACCCTGTTCTGGTCGCAAGTTGTGCAACATGTTGCACAATAGACCTACTCAAAACTATTACTAATATAAGTATATAGAAGTATTATGAATTATGGAAAATTATTTGATCCACAAGTGGGGAATTGAACCTCAGATAGTGAATAGGCAAAAGAGGAAAACACTTAAATTGGGTAAGAAAATAGTTAAGCTAGTTGGTAGAGCCGTACGAACTATGGGTAAGGATAAGCCAAGTCGGACTAATGAGTGGTCATCTATCTACTTGCCTACTTACATAAATCAATGAATTTTCTTAGTTATATTATACTATATAGTGCTTGTCCACTCTCATTAATACAAGTATACAACTTGCTACTCCTTCCACAACTTGCTACTTTATAAAAATGCAAACCAAAAAATAAATAAATAAAAAAAACAAGACTAGTAATTAATTTGATAGTATGATTGTTTAGAAATTAATCGTGAACTAATTGAAATTTAATTCAATATCACGGAAGCAGGAGCTTATTGGAAGGAGCATATAGAGAATGCTAAAATTACAAAATGTTCAAAATCTAAAGATTAAAGATAGGAATTACGGGAAAAATAATCTTTTGATGCTCTATATTTGGTCTCTGTTTGCGACTTTCTTCTTGATTACCTGAAAAGAATTTGTTTGTTTGTTGGTTTGTTTTTTTTTCTTTGTTGTCAAAATTTAGTCAACGCCAATCATAATTTGTTAAAATTTCACTTGAAAGTATAAATTTAACCTTCCATTTAAAGTAAATGGAGGGATAAATAAAAATTTCACCCTTTAAATTATTTCATTTTTTTAAATCTCTCATTTTCACCACCACAAGGAGCCAAAGAAGGATAATATTATTACTCCAATTAGTGATAATATTATCCCTCCTTGTGGTGATGGAAATGAGAGATGTGATAATATTATCCCTTCTTGTGGTGGTGGAAATGAGAAATTTAAAAAAAGGGATGATTTAAAGGGTGAAATTTTTGTTTATCCCGCCAGTTACAGTAAAATCTCTATTAAGGAATACTTTTAGGACTGCAGAAAAATATGACAAAAT
Source organism: Schizonepeta tenuifolia (assembly GCA_029490685.1). Taxonomy (NCBI): domain Eukaryota; kingdom Viridiplantae; phylum Streptophyta; class Magnoliopsida; order Lamiales; family Lamiaceae; genus Schizonepeta; species Schizonepeta tenuifolia. Next base: position 6,410,218 of record CM055958.1, read on the forward strand.
GGGAGGTTATTCCTAAATAGAGTTCGAAGAAGATTTTTTCATTTTTTCTAATTCCCTCCGTCCACGAAACAAAGTCCCATTTGATGTTGGACACGGAGACTAAGAAAACTGAAAAAGGTATTGTGAGTGGAATAAAAGGCCAAAAGGGTAGTGTTAATGTTACTTTATTACTTTTGTTAATCCTTCATTAGGAAAAAGGCATACCACTTCACCCTTGTTATGCTACTCCACGTGATGGATTTTAATTCATTTCATATGCTGTTTTTTTTTCATGCAAGTTTCGAAATTATGAAGGCATTTTTTTTTCAACTATATTAAGGCAATTTTTTTTTCCTGCTATTTTCTGTTTTTTTTTTCTTGTTGTGTAATAAACAAGTTTCACTTTAGTGGTCACTAAGTTTGAAAAATAATATCACAACATAAAATGAATGCAAAACTATAATTGAAATGACAACAATTTATGAAAATATATGAAGGCAAAACAAAAGGTAAAAAGCTGCTTTAGTTGAAATTTGGAGCCAAAACTTATTCTAATTGAATAAACAATCACTTAAAGTACATTGAAGTGATCAAAAAATTTGGGGGGAAAGTAACCCTAAAAAAAAGCTTAAATACAACATTAGCTTCCACAATTTTGTTCCAACCACACAAAAGCAAAAAAATCTAAAGAAGACAGAATATGGCAGAAGCAAGTTCCCAGCCCAAGCTGAGTGATGATATCAAAAATTAGGTTGCACAATGGCTACTCGAACACAGCTTCAACGGCAAACTGGAGTATGGTGCAAAAAAAGAGGCAGCCCAATGTTTTCATGTGGAATTGAGGACCATATGGCGCATTTGGAAAGCAACAACAGCTCAGCAAGCTATGGAAATTCATGTCCAATTGAAAAATCTGAAAAAAGGGCAGAAACACAAAGATAAATGGAAGATTGATTCAGAAAAGGTAAAGAAACTTTCTGTGCTACAAAGATCATCTTTGAGGGGTATGTCAGCTAACCTTGGTGTTAGTAAATCTCTAATTCATGTGTGGGTGAAAGAAAAACAGCTGAAACTACATACAAATGCAGTGAAACCATTTCTCACCCCTCAAAACAAGTTGTGTAGATTAAGTTGGAGTCTCAGTCGGCTTAGTTCTATAAGTGAGGGTGGGTTCATGAAATTTCAGACCGTGTACAATACTATACACATTGATGAGAAATGATTTTACTTAACCAAACACAAGGACGGATATTATCTTATACCAGATGAGATTGAATCCCATAGAATAGTCAAATCAAAGAGATTTGTGCCCAAAGTTATGTTTAATTGTGTTGTATCTAGGCCAATAATAGATGCAGAGGGAAAGATCCTCTTTGATGGAAGGTTTGGAATCTTTCCATTTGTAACAGAGGAACCAGCTCAAAGGAATTCCAAAAATAGATTTAAAGGCACCATGGAAGTAAGACCAATACCAGCAATCACTAAAGAAATCACAAGACACTGCCTAATCAAAGAGGTGACATTTTCTGACTTAATTGTGCTATCAGAATCATTTACATGTTCATCACATAGCTATTTTCTGTTTGCAAGTGCAAATGGTACCAACATTTAAAGCTAAGTGGCCACAATTTCTAAGCAAAACCATTTTTATCCAACAAGATAATGCCAAACCTCATATTCAACCTGATGATCAAGAGTTTGTAGTAGTTGCAAGAGCTGATGAATTTAATTTCCATCTTGTCTGCCAACCTGCTAATTCTCCGGACACTAATGTCAATGACCTTGCACTACAAAAAAATGGTTTTTTGTGATGATAATACAAGTGACAATTGTATTTTTGTCACAAATAATAGGTTTTTAGTGACACTACCTTCTTTCGTCACAATATATTGTAGTAGTAACAATTTTTATTGTTGTGAGTAGTTATCGTCACTAAATGTTAGTGACGATCGCAATTTTGTCACAACAAACACATATGCAGTGACAATGCTTTTTATTGTCGCAAAATATTGTTTTAGTGATAAAATTTATAGTTGCTAATATCTACTGTCACTAAATGTTAGTGACAATTGTAATGATGTTATTAGAAATATGTATACAGTGACAAGTTATTTTTGTCATTGTTTATTGTCACTATATTGTATTAGTGGCAATCACATTGTTATCACTAGAGACTTATTTATAGTGACAACCATTTATTAGTCACAATGAACGGAATAGTATCAATTTTATTATTGTCACTATACATTATCACTATATATTAGTGACGATTGTCATATTCATCACTAAAACCACATATAGTGACAACTAATTTTACCATCATAAATTATAATAATACTATTAAACACTTCTTAACTTAAAATATGAAAAAAAAATTAATTTTTAAATTTTGTAAAGATATATAAAGGTTACATTTGTGATGAGCATTAACAAATTGATGACATTATATAAAATGGGTAGTCTCCAATAATATGTGAAAATCAATATAATTAATCAAATAACAAGAAATATAAAATACTATAAATAATCAACATCACAAATCATCATCACTATCAATGCTTATGCAGAGTACCCACCAGAGAAGATTAATCATGTATTCCTAACTCTGCAAGGATGCTACAAAGAGATAATGAAAGTAAAAGGGGGCAACAACTACAAGATTCCTCATATGAATAAAGAAAGACTGAAAAGGCTTGAAATTCTATCAGAATGCATAGAAGTTGAAGAGCAGCTTGTAAGAGACAACTTAGAGTTGCTAAACTTGCAAGGAACAGAAAATCAGGAATTCTACAATGTGGACAGCCTAGTTCAGGGATTGCAGAAGGTTGGCATCAGGGATTAGAGAACCATTTAGTTCCTTTTTTGCTTAAGTTTACATGGACAAACACAACTTATTACGTATCATTGTTGTTTGGAATGTAACTACTTATTGTGCTTGTTTTAGTTCAAATGTCTCAACAATATATCTTTGCATCATTGACTTAATCTGGGGTCATATTTTACACTATAACCATCCTCATTCAACCTCTAAAACTAGGATCACCTAGTGGTGGCATCATTTGGACAGAAATGCATCAAGTGTAGCATCAGTTTATAGAAATGCATCAAGTGTAGCATCAGTAGCATCAATAACACAGAATTCTCAAGGCAGCAAACATAATCACAAATGGCATCACCAGCCCACCCACCAACATAATCATCATGTAAATAATCGAGTAGGGGCATCACCATTGTTGAATTACCATTCATCAATAGATCAAATCGACAAAGCCAGAAAACAACAACAGTCTGAAATAAAATCAGCCAAACAGAATCAGAAATGGCATCACCAGCCCACCCACCAACATAAGCATCATGTAAATAATCAAGTAGGGGCATCACCATCACATAATCATCATTCAGCAATAGTTCAGATCCACAAAGCCCAAAAAAGCAAAGATCTGAAACAAAATCAGCCGAACACGATCACAAATGGCATCACCAGCCTACTCGCATGCATCGGTGGGAGGGGGAGGAGAAAGAGGAAAAATAAGAACTTAATCACCTGATTATATGAGAGATAACACGCTAGGGAAGAACATCCCTATGCACTGCAGATATCTCACCATTTCCTCTTCGCTCTTCCACATGTTTGGAATAAAGGGGGGCATATCAGAATCAGAGAGAACATCGTGCATCTCCGCTTCAGATTCCATGGCCAACAACGGTGTCTCTGGAACCATAGTTTCAGATCCACCGGAAGATTCGTCAATCTGGACATAGCTCTCAGTGGCCGGAATCGCTCCAAAAAGAGGATCGAACTTAGAATCACCGAGGCAAACGCTCTGCAGTTCACTTGCGTCGCCGATCAGAGGTGATTCCGGCACGATTTCTGCCGAATTGATTTCCACATATGGCGACTCCCATGAATAGGTCGGGATTGGGGAGAAATGAGTTGCCACTGGAATAGATAGATTCTCGTAGAAAAGAGGATCATCGAGAGGATTATCGAGAGTTGCAGAGAGAGAGAGAGTTTGTGAGATTGAGGGTTAGCCATCAGAGAATTAGAGAGATCAACGAAGAAATTGTGAGAAGAGAGAAGATTGGATCTAGGGTTGCAGAGAAAATTGGGGCCAAATTAAAATCGATAGGGTATAATGGGTTGGGTTGGATTTGGGCTGTTTTATTTGGGTAGATAATTAGTGATTAATTAGTGATTTAATTAGGTCAGTTTTATTGTTTGAGGTAGGTTCTTTAGTGGTTCAGGGTTCGATAGGGTATAATGGGTTGGGTTTGAGGTAGGTTCTTTAGTGGTTCGATAGGGTATAATGGGTTGGGTTGGATTTGGGCTGTTTTATTTGGGTAGATAATTAGTGATTAATTAGTGATTTAATTAGTGATTTAATTAGGTCAGTTTTATTGTTTGAGGTAGGTTCTTTAGTGGCAAAGGGTAGTAAATATAGGAAAGAAGGGAGGGTATAAATGTACAAAAAGCAGAGTAGGACTTTGTTTCGAGAACAGATTTTTAAGGGCAAGTAGGACTTTGTTTCGTGAACGGAGGGAGTATTATAATTACTAAATACATGTATTGTATAACTATAATGTATTATGTACAAATACATGTATTGATTTATTTCACCTAGAATATGTATAGTTTATGACTTAAAAGTATACATTTAACTTGCTCGATAAGTTGGAAATATTTTGGGTTCAACAAGAAGGTGGTCATATGAACGAGCTATTGAACACACGAAAGTTAAAAGATATGGTTACGATAAAAAAGTTGAAGTCATTGTCACAAGCAACTTTATAAAAGTATTTTAAATCAACCTAAATCTATTGTGATGATATATATATATATATATATATATATATATATAATTTAGTGCGATTTATTCCTAAATTGAGGTGTATTTCTTTAATATGAGACCGAAAAAAATATGAATTATGACAAATATAGAGTTTATTTCTATTTATAACTGAGAAAAATGAGAGTTTATTCCTAGATAGAGTATTCATTTCTGGAGATTCTACTGTACCTCTAAATGAAGGTATAAATTTATACTTTTAAGTGAACACACCCTTAAAGAAAATGCAAGAGTCGGATCAGAACAGCTCATCTTGGGCTTAAGGGTATGTCCAGTTGGGTTGGAATCCATAGCCTATAATATATTAATTCCCAGCCTATAAATTTGAACCGGGCTAGTCCGGCCAAATTTTTACACTTAACTTATTATGCAATTTAATGTTCGTTTAAAACAAATCAATATACCAATTTTGACACTTAAATTAGTTATCTAGTAGCCGTAAGGAGAAAAAAAATGGACCCTCTAAATCGAAATATATTATAGCTACGTCACTGATTATTAGGATACCATTTGAGCCAACAGTGCCAAAAATTTGAAAGAGGCCGAAACATAGGGTACATCCGCAGTGTAGAAATAGAATTAAACTAATGCATATCAATTTTCCTTCAAAATTATTTATTTTTACCCATTTGATATTAAGAGATCTATACACACAAGGAAATAAATAGAAGTGAGGTGGAATGATTTTTCCCCCTTCAATTTGATGTCCTTTAATTTTATTTTTTGTAGATGTGGATGAGAATTTGAGGGGCAAAAAAAAAAAAAAAAAAAAAAAAGAAGCAACAACAAGAAGTCAACAACCACCACCACCAATGGGCCAGAGTCCTATGCAAAAAAATTCCCACGTAATGTAGCAAGACTTGTGATTTGTAAAACTTTAAATCAAAAGCTTATGAATCTGAGTATATATATATAGAGTTCTAAAAATTAGTATATACGGATGAATAATTGATGAAAGAAATTAACAACAAATATTTTCTCCATTACCATCATTGTAGGACAAAAAGAGAAAAGGTACAAAACTGAATAAATCAAATGAAGTACACTACAAAATTACAATGAGAATACAATTAAGACGCATTTTAGGTAAACTCAATTACTAGAGTTGTGACAAAAGCTAGCTTAATCAATTTCAGATCAATTCAAAGTTAATTATAATCATAATTGAAGATTAATTATTTAATTTTTCTGTTAAGTCTCTAAATATTCCACCGATTTCTATAAAAAAATAGCCCAAATATATATTAACCTTTCTTCACCTCGGAATCCCACTTTTCATCTATGCAAGAGAAGATGAGATCCATGCTACTACTGCTGCTGCCGGAGTTAAACATGGCATCCGCCATGTCGGCCACCGGAAGCGGGTAGTCGGGTAAGCGGGCGGCAGAGGAGGGGCCTGCGCTGCCAGCTGCCATGCTGCTGCTTGCGGTGGAAGCACCTTGATCAATGATGTGCATGGAGAGCCAGTGAGAGGTGTTAGCGAGAGATGAAGAGAGGGGCATTGCGGCGGCGGAAGGGGCGGTGGAAGACATGTGGCAGGTGTGGGTGGCGCGATAGGTGACCTCGAAGGTGAAGGGATCGTGGTCCAAGCGCTGGACTTGCTTCTTGGCTGGGCATTCATATAATTTTTGGTGGGTGCACCTATAGTAACTCCTGTCATCGGATTTTTACACGAGCTGTCAATATATATATATATATATATATATATATGTGTGTGTATCTGGTCGCAACTCAAAAAGTTACTAACTAAGTTGACTCGACCGGAAGGGGCCAATTGGCCCTAGGCCGAAAACTTAAGCAATGTTGCTTGCGGGCGGGCAAGGGCAACTCGAGCCAAATCGCGTGTTGGGGACCGGGGACGTGTTGGACTACGATTTTTCATTTTGGTTGATGGGCTTGAGCCGATTTTTGACTACTTAATTTACTATGTAGATTACTTTTTTTTTGTGTTGCTTTATTCCACGATGGCTACGATCGAGTGAATTAACATGTCCAACAATTCTCGCCTAGGCTTCCATCAAGTATTTTAGTTTAGCTCTTTTCATTTACTAGCATTTAGTTAGTAATTAAAGGAGTTTCAAATACGTGCATGCTTGAAAAGTCAGACTATAATTAATTAATGAGATTTTCTCGTCATTTACAAGTTGAAAAAGTATAGTAATCTTAAAAGTCCTTATTATGCTTGGCATTTAGTTATCATTTTTATTTTTTGTCATAATTAACCTTTTACTTTTGTAATTTGCCCCGTTATTCATGAAAATAAAATGAAACACAGTGTTTCATCTTTAACATATTACTACTCTATGTATAGTTTTATTTTAAATCTAAATCGGATCAATATTTCAGGTACTTGTAATAATTACAGGTACTTGATCATTGCACTGACAATTAAAGAATCACTTGTCAATGGCTTTTATTTATTACTCAATCAAAAAGAAATTCCACAAGAATTTCTGATTATTATCGCAATTTTTAGTTACCGAAAAAATCAACTTGATCTAAATTTGAAAATAATTTATTGATTATAGAGTATGTCGAAGTAAAAAATGTGATTACAAAATTTTGGATATGGAAGTGTAATTAATCGTAATATTTACAAGTCTCTTTTGAATTATCAAAGTCAACTTGATTTCATTGAATTCAACATGCGAAAATGTTCAATATCTTTCTTGTTGAGACTGAAAGATTGTGTTTTCCTATATTCCACTTTGAATCGTGTCGCGTGCACCACGACTTCATGTTTTCTCATACAAGAAGAGGTCTAAACACAATGACACTTTCAAGTTTCAATCATTGGGGACATTCACAAAAATATAAAATAATAGATATATCATATTTTGTTAATTGGTATATAACCACAATTATTATATGGGCCACACATGAATAGTGTACCCCGCAGGCCCGCATCGTGCTATTTACTTTTTCAATTAATTCTAAACTTTCTAATACATTAATAAATGTTAAATTTGTACTAATTGGTGAAAATAATTGAGAACGATAAGAATAATAATAAATTCTAATTGTGGATTGATGAATCTTATAATGTTAAGAAAAAAAAATCTGTTTAAAATTTATTTTTTCAATTAGAATTTATTACTCATTTCAGAGATTATCTATATTTGATATCAATATATATAAATCTCTCATATTATTACATATTAATGCGTGCATATATGAGGATGACATAGATATTCTTACATGTTGATTTTATATATACGTGTTTTTGTGTGTGAGCGTGTGAGACCATAATGACATTTGAAAAAAAAAGAAAAGAAAAACGTATTACCTGACAAAATAAATATTATGCATGATGGGGAAAATTAATAAATACTAAAAGTTGGGTACCTAGGATATTTGGATCCGAGGATTTCCTTTTGGCCATATTTTCGCCAAGTATAACCATCTTCTGGAGGAACATCCAGATTCCCCATTTGAGGAGCTGCCGCCGTCGTCACCAATTTCTCACCTTCATCTTTTCTGCACATTTCATTTAACAATAAAGTTATTCGATCATACGGTGGTCAGCCACACGCATAAAAAAAAGAAAAATTGACTGTAAAAATAAAAATAATTATATTTCCCCTTAGGCTTCCCCAATTAGGGTATATTTTCATTTTCAAAACTTATATTACTATTTCTAACTTGTGTGACCGGCCACAGTGTGTCCAAATAACACTACCCTTCATTTAATTAATATTAAATCATAATTAATTAACAAAAATCGCAACCGGCATCCAAGATGCACATTAGGTAAATCTTGTTGGTATTGTAATTTTTATATATGATCATTGAGATTTTAGTACTGTTCTGGTCTAAAGGATATTAGAACCTTAATAATTTCTTTGGCATTTCAGGATTATGAATGCTGAAATTACCATATTATAAGAAATTAGTTATCATGTTGAAAAAATAAGATTTGTAAGTGCATGCCTTATTAGAATTACTGGCCTTATTATAGTTATAGTATTTGCTCCCACAAACGTTACAAATCGAATTTCCTACTTTCATCTCGTATTTAATTCATTCTATACTCTTTTCATTGGTTGAACGACATGTGATATTGATCACTAGGATTCATTCCACCTAAATGGGGTATATAATTATCTTCAAATCGTCAAATATAAAAATTCCGACGAATGAAATAAAGGATGAAATATTATAAGGAGTAGATGATCCGAGTTGCAAACCTTAATGCACCAAGATGCATTAAAAAATATAGCCACCCTTCTTGTTGAGATGATATTATGGATCTTCAAATTAGACATTATAATATTTCAATTGATTTTCATGTTCCATATTCAACTATATGTATAATTAACATACATTTTACCCTTATATGCCTTATATTAATACAACTAACACCTGTATCCATACATAACATACCACTAACTATATATTAACATCAATGTATATTTCCCATGCTAGGAAACACTTACCTCCTCTTCTGATGTCTCTGTGGAGACGAAGTTCTGATGGAATTTGGTGTATTTGTCACAGTCGAGACCTCCCTTACTGCACCAACCTTACTGACGTCCCTTCCACTAGAGAACATGAAATCGAGACCCGACGACGATTGTTGCTGCTGCTCGAGCAACATTCCTTTCATCTTATCACTTTCAAGGTATTCGTGGAACTTGCTCCGGTCACCAAGCATCGCCATCTGCTCACGGGGGGCCGTGCTAGTAGTCACAGTCGTCGAACTAGTGGCACCGCCCCCAGTTCTAAGCCATTCTTGAATCCCGTCGCCGCCGCTGTGAAACCTGATCACCCTATTTCCTTGAGAGACGATCAGTCTCTCTTTAATGATACTAAATATGTTAATAATTTCTTCGCATGACGCCAGAAGAGCTTCAGGCTGGTTGGCCAGCAATGGAAGATTTTGTTCCATCTCTTTTGCCAATTTACACCCATATAATATCAGATTTTCATCCATTCTTCTTAATTACTTTAATTGTGTAGATTTTTTATTGGTGGGATTTCGGTGGGATTAAAGTGTGTGGGGGGATATGGGTACATTTATAAAGTATGGGAAATTGAAAGGAAATTACGAAAATGGAAAAGCACTATATTCAAAGTAATATGTTGAACACGCAGAGTAGAAGAAACTTCAGCAAAATAATGACTTAGTCTTAATCTAAATAAATTCTTTTAAAAAAATTTGGCGAAAATTAATCTTCAATTCTAGCCCTTGTTAGAAGTCCATGAGAAGACCTGGCCTCTCATTGAAACATAAATTTGTGGACCATGACCAATTTTCCCTGTGTTTGAAGCTTTGACTCTTTATGCTTCAACTTAATTCAACAACGTTATTTTACTTATGTCTTGTACTGAGTTGGGTATGTCGCGTGAGACAAAAAGTACTCCCTCCGTAAAAAAATAATATATTCATTTGAGTTCTGGTATACGGATTAAGAAAAGCTTATAAAGTTATTTTGAGTGGGTAAAAGTTAGAATGTAAGAGTAGTGAGATAATGACAAAAAAACAGTGGTTTTGACAAAAAAAATGGTGGTATTGACCAAAAAGTAGGAATAAAATTGTTGTGTTGAATAAAAAGTAAAAATAAAGTTGTTGTGAGGTGAGACCATCAATGACACAGGGTAGTAAATAAAGAAAAAGTAGGAAAGTATGATTATACATAAAGGTAAACAGACATTTGATTTGTGCACAAAAAAATATGGGTAAGTAGACATTTTATTTGTGGGCGGAGGGAGTACCCATTTCAATTAATGGAGCAAAATGTAGTTCCCCTTAATTATAGTTATAGTATAATAATAACTAACTTAGATGTTCTGGGTTGAACAATTGACTTCCTATTTTAATTTGTTGACCTTCTGGATTTGGTTACGAATTCAAAACTTTTAATTCCGAAAAAGAGTCAGTTTATTGCGTCTTATACTAGTATATACTTAGGTCTTCAAAATGGTAGAATAATGTCACTCACAAATAATATTCTGGAATTTATTAATTCATTCATATACATAAGAACAAGTATCTAAGATAGATTACTTGATTGAAGCCTCGGATCTTCTTGGACTCTCTGAAATGGAGAATTTAGTCCCAAGTAATTTGACAATGGAATGGATATATTTTATTTAACAAGGAAGAATCTAGGTTTTCAACCATCAGACGAATTTCCCCTCTTAACTAATCGTGCTACATTTTTATTTTTGATATTTTTCTTTTGATGTCATGGAATCTACAACCATTATTATCAATGTGTATGAATAAACCCTACGCATGTGCCATAGCTAGCTTGCCAATGCATGAGAAGTAAAACCACATTTAAAATATAATTTACTTTTATTTTATTTTATTTTTATGTTGTGATAATTCACGACTACTTTAAGTGAGTACCGTTTAAATTCCTACTCATGTGCAATGAGAGGTAAAACACTCAATAAATTAGATTTGATAAACTCGATTTATAATAGTGTTGATAGGATTCAAATATGAGATTTATGAATCTCTAATGAAACACGTGTTGCATTTTTCTAAGAAGTCAAAATTTTTGTTGCACATTTTAAAGATCGACCATGTTTATAACTAATGGCCAAGCCAAGCCGTAAACTACAATTTTTACCAAAAGTAAGTATATGGATGGAACTCGAATAAGTGTTAAGTGAAGTTGGACAAAAACAGAGAAAATTTGTGATTTGATACTATTAATAGCAAAAATAATGCGAATTCTCAAAGGAAAATTATCAGGCGTATTTTTGTAATTTGATACAATTAATAGCAACTTTCCCCCTTTTGCTATTACGATAAATGCGAATTCAAAGGAAAATAAGCTGGTATGTTGTCATCATTCAGATTGATAAGGCTGAGATTGCATATTGAAAAATAGTCAATTGTTTGAAAATTACGTACAGACATTCCTTTACCCATTTCTTCTTTTCTTCTTTTCTTTCCAAATTGCTAGAACTTAAAGTTTAATTTTCTTTTAGAAGATACTGTTATTTCTATTTATTTTTTATTCCAGTGAATACGTTAAAAAAATCAAGTTTTAAACTGATTTTATCTAGATTGACATTTATAGTTTACTATTATGCTAAATTGTTTTAAGTTTTTTTAGCAATTCTTGATTGCTATTTAATCTTTCAATAAAGTTATTCGGTCACAAGATGGTCAACCACACGCGTAAAAAAAGGAAAAGTTGACTGTAAAAATGAAAATAATCACATTTTCCTCTAGCGCCGTTGACTCCATAACGGAACCATGCAGCTCAACCATGAAGAGAAGTTAGGTTGTAGTCAAACGTCACAAAGCTGAGAAGAGAAGACTTTGAAGACGTTGAAGGCAAAAAAGTTGAAGTCCAAAATTCAAATCTACTTGGAAGCACAAGACAGCTTGGAAACTTACTATAAATGAATCGACCACAGAGACGCGCAAAAAACGAAGGTCGTAGTTACCATTTTAGGAAAGTTTGCAGTGGAGCAAGTGGAGTGTCATGATTTTGGCAGAGATCAAACGACTCTTATCCCACGGCTAATTAGAAGTCTCCCTCTCTATAAATAGAAGTCTCCCCATTGAAGAAATAGAGAGGGAAGAAGAGAGATAACAAGAGAGAAAATACACAGGCAAAACAGCAGACGACAAATCTCTCCATAGCAAGAACAACCAAGTCAAAGAATCAATAAAAGTCGAGTGTCCACACCTCCTCCTGTTCTTTCATCTAGCCTCTCAAAAAGTTCTTTTTTTGATCGAGTCTAGAATCTAGGTTCTTGCATAATTCTAAGCAGGCTCTCTCCCAAAAGATCGAGTCTCTAATCCTTAGGAAGAAGTCTCCACTTCTCTCAGTGTAGAAGGCTTCATAGTTGGAAAACCCCCAACCCCAAAACCTCAGGTCTGTCTTTGAACCCGCAGTCAAAGACACTAGGTCCTTTAGAACCCGCAATCCAAGAATAGGTCCCTTAGATTCCACAATCTAAGATTAGGTCCCTTAGAACCTAATCTAAGACCAGGTTGTACACTTGCACGTAAAAGTGTTGTAAGGTTTGGTTCGAACCCGCAATCGAATTGGTTAGGTTGCTTGGTACCCGCAAACCAAGTGGAGCGTTTGATAAACGCGCGTAAACTTATCTAGTGGATTACTTCCCCAAAAAGAAAGTCGTGGACGTAGGAGGTCAATCTCTGAACCACGTAAAAATAATGTGTCATTTACTTTCAGTATTTATATTTCAGTTATCTAACCAACGGACTCTGCATACAAACTGCATATCTACAAATTGCATTAAAATTTTTGGGAACTTAATCTTCCCCGTTTTCATAAGGTTTCAGTTTAAGTAATGAACTTTAATTTCCACAAATTTCCGAATAGCTTAACTCTTTGAAACCTCAGTTAGATTATACAACTGACCCTCAACCAAAGAAGTCAGTTGTGCACCTGACTGTGTGATCAACTCCAACTGACTTTCTCAGTTGTTGAGCGAACTGACCTGAGCAGTTTCCTTAGTGAAAAGATTCCAAGTTCAAAAAATTGTTATTGGTGTATTCCCCCTTTCGCTCAAACACCAGATACTTGTTATCGGGATCATCAGTATATATAAACCAAATCTAAATAACTAATTGGCATCTTTTTCAAATACGGTATTATTCACTTTCCTATATAAACTAATATAATAATTATTAATTTGCTATATTTAATTATTAATCCTATCTATATATTACATTATTATATAATTATAATTCTTCTATTCCACAACGCTTTTTTAAATCAAACTCCATTTATTGAAAGCCTATAACCATGCACTAATGTAATTTGACAATTAAATAACAGGTACATAATTTATCATAAAATATTTTGATTTTAAGTATTATAATTAATTTATAGTCCACATCACTTTTGATGTAAAATTCACCAATTAAGAAGTCTATAAATATAATCAATATGCATTTTCTCAAACGTAAAATTCTATTGAAATATTATTAATTTTATCTATTAGAATTCAAGTATTATTAATTTGATTTATGAGAATTAGAACCAACGCTCTATAGCCTCTGTAATATATGAATGAAAACAGATCTGATTACTAATATTTAGAATAATTCTAATAATTTATTCTATTAATAAATAAATTGTTTGACCTTTTCAATTAAACATACATATTATACAAGTATTTTTTTTTGTCATTTTCCATCTTTCATCCCACATCGATTGTCAATGAAAAATCCTATAAATACTTAAAATTAATGCATATTTTCTCATCCTTTTTGTACAACCAATTTAATTTGGTTAATTAATTATAATTTTATATTTATTGAAAATTATAATTTCGCCCATTATTTTATACAAATTTAAGACAATAAGTGATCATGTTCTACGTTTGAAGGCCCTATAAAAAATTAGACATGATATGTATTTTATTAATATATTCTATTATTTACTATTTAAAATATTGAATCTCACATCGAATATTTAGTCGTGTTCAATCATTAAAGACCATATAAATGGTTAGATATGATTTCTGATCAAAATAATTTCTCATTTAATTTGATTTAGAGGTGTCCACAAAAATCATACCGTGATCAACGGGTTAGTTCTGACTCCGAGCTGTGGGGATAGACGGGCCGATTTAGAACCGACGGTTCAATTTTTTTTAATAAAACGAATACTACAATCATATTTTAATTAAATTCTGATCTATTTAAATTTTATACGAATTCCATAAATTATGCACTCATACTTGAAAATATTTGTTTATCTTTTATGTTACGGGGCGGTTCTGACTTAGAACCATGGGGTAGACGGGCCAATTCCGATGAAAATCGTGGTGAATGGGCCAGTTCTAACACAGAATCGTGGGGTTAGACGGGTCAATTACTAACCGACAGTTCAAGTTATATTTTATAGTTTTATATTAAATTCATAATGTAGGATATTTTGGGTCACCTTGACAATTTTCAAAATGATTTTACATATCTAAATCGATGTGAGACAAAAAGGATATTTGCTATCAAAAGGATCCACCTAAATTTTTATATAAAATTGAAAGCCTTTACTCCACATCGATTTTGAAAAGAATTTATGAAATAATGATTTTCCGTTGATTTTCGACGGGCTACACACTAGTTGTTATATAATTTAAAGAGATAACTTTGAAATAGTCATAATGGGCATGACCATAAATTTTTTCCACTCTTTTCATAATTATAAATTCTAGCTACTTTTTGCAATTTGAAACAAAATTACCGTAAATGAAGGCACAGGTAACGGGTTAGACACAGGTCGCAGTCATATTGCCATTGGTACATATGACACATATGACACAAATGGTGTCGTTCGTACCACCTGCTATAATGAAAGAAAAAACCTAACCTAAATCTAAACCCCAACCCAGCCACCGCCCTTATTTCTCATCCCTGCCTCTCTCTCTCTCAGATCTGCCTCTTCCATCACCGTCGTTGATCACAACCACTATCGTCATTGCAATTAATAAATCGTAAAATCTGATTTTGCTATTCGCGATTTGGTACAAAATGAATTTCGTTCATACCAACTGTATCGACATCTTGGCACAATTGGAACTAATTAGGCCAATAGTCCTGATTATACCAAAAAATAAAAATAATAAATTCATTAAGATAAAAAATATTATCACAAAATCAACCTAAAACTCATTAAATAAAAAATTTAAATTTTTAATAAAAATTAATAAAATCTGAATTTTTTCGCGATTTAATACAAATGAGACCTAAAAAGTGCAAAATGTGTCAAATCCACACTCGAGCTAACCCGACGTGCCCACGAATTGACCTAATCCGCGCACTATTCATTAAGGATAAATCCGTCCTAAATTGAAAATAATGGCCATATGAAGAGGGTGAGCCAAATATTGTCTTTTAATGCCCATTAGGACTATATTGCACAATATTCTCTAAGAGGGTGTTTATTAAATAGGATGAGATTGATTATTCTTATCTCATAACTCTTTCAATTTCACATGTGTAGTTCCAAATATGAAATGATCATGTGCTATGAGATATCCTTGAATTTAATCCTTAAAAATAAACGTTTGATTAACTTATATTATTTTTAGAGCCAACTTATGAAATACCCATAATGAGAATTAAAATCCAATATCTAGCCACTTTTTAAAAAAAACACAATATTTAGCCATTTTTTTGAATTTGGGACAAAAATACTCTTAATGAAGGACGTGCAGGTCGGGTCAGGGCGCGAGTCAGATCGAATTCGGGTACTATTGACACTAATTAGTACCAAAGTATCAAAGTACCAAATTTACTTAGTTTTTTTTTTCTTTTTTGTGCTTTCGGTTGGCATTTTGACACTCATATGGTCATGAGTGCCAAAGTACCAAAGTACCAAAGTACCAAATTGCTTAGTATTTCTTTGTGCTTTCTGTTGGTACTTTTAGTACTAATATGGTCATTAGTGCCAAAGTGAGTAGTTTTTTTGTGCTTTCTGTTGGTATTTTTGTACTAATAGGGTCATTAGTGCCAAAATACCAAATTACGTAGTTTTTTTTGTGCTTTGTGTTGGTACTTTGGCACTAATATGGTCATTAGTGCCAAAGTACCAAGTTACGTTGTTTTTTTTAATGCTTTTTGTTGGTACTTTGGCACTAATATGGTCATTAGTACCAAAATACCAAATTTTCACTATCATCACATTTCGTCACGACAATGTCTATTTTTGAACATGACAAGTTATACTACTTCGATTTTGCGGCTCCACCTTTGCTCCGATTACTAATATAAGGATAATCATCGGACAATAATTTGGATTTCTTCGGCTCGCTTCGAGGCCTTCGGCTCCCCTCGCTCGAATCTTGGCCACAAAAAAAATGACAAACAAAAAAATAAAGAGGCAAACAAAAAACGGAGTACCAAATTACTTAGTATTTTTTTTTGTGCTCTTTGTTGGCACTTTTGACATTAATATAATTAGAGCAATACTCTGGTGCATGCATCTGCACCGTGGAAATGAATACCGTCCCGACCCTACCCCCCACGCGCCCCGTTTGATCCGTGCGTGAGGTTCACGTGCCCTTTTTTTCAAATTTTTTTTCCCGACGGAGCCTTCGGCTCTGATTTCACGGTTCTCCTTCGCTCCGTTTACTCAAATAAGGATAATTGGCGGCCAATAATTTGAATTTTTTCAGCTCGCTCTGAGGTCTTTGGCTCCCTTCGCTTGAATCTTGACCAAAGAAGAAGCGACAAACAAAAAAAGAAGTGGCAAAAAAAAGAAGGGTAAAAAAAATTGAATTAAAAAAAACTGAAATAAAAAAAAAAACGCGGTCAAAGGGCGTTGACCCGGGTCAAACTCGGGTCAACTGGGTCGGGTCGGGCGGATCAGACAGATCTGCACCGTGCAGAATCTGCACAGGAGATTTTGTCATATGATCATTACTCATTAATGCCAAAGTATCAAATTAATTGATATTTTTCTTTGTGATTTCTGTTGACATTTGGGCACTAATATTGTCATTAGTTCCAAAAATATCAAATAAAAACAGAGCTGAAGATAATTTGCCAGACCATATGACCATACAAAATCTAAATTATGCTCATTCATCAACTCTCTAACTTCAAAATTCACATTCACGTCTCCCCCAAAACATCAACTCACCTCAAACTATTTAATTCAGAAATAGAGATTAATTGCAAGAAAATCAAGAAAAAAAAAAACAGATGTACAATTTATCTACCAGATACTTCGCGAGAGGATACGAAGCCACTCTTGGTCATGGGCTGACTACCCACTTCCAATCCAAATTCACCATCAATTAATTGATCGTTCATAGCTCTCCAATTCACAAGACGAAATTAATAGTGTGAAAATTTTACACAATAAGTTAAATCTAAACAAAAAAATAAAAATAAAAAAAAATAAAAAAATAAAAAAATGAACAAAGTCACGATCCACTATCATGGCAGTTTCCATAGAATAACTAATTAAATATTTAAACATCAAATAAATTATGAATAAACTACATGAACAAAATCACTATTTATACCATGGCAATTTCCATTGAATCAATCATAGCTTGATTTGAATCAGAGAAGGTTGATAATCATGTCTTTCCACCATCATCAGAGGGCAGCACTCCCCCTTACAAAACAATTACCAACAGCAGCAAAAGGCCTCCCCATCCAACAATGGCGACGACAGAGAGAAATCGAAGGAATAAGCGGCCATGCGGAGAGGCAAGAGAGGAGCAGATCCGGCGTGGCGGTGCAGAGGGACACCGAGAAATACTTTCGATGGATTTGTCACCAACATGAAAGGATTCCTGCTCAATTGCGCGAGAGAATGATGTCATATGTGGAAGAATTAAATAGAGAGAGAGAGAGAGAGAGAGAGAGAGACAGAAGAAGAAGAAGAAGAAAAAGAAAAAGAAAAAGAAGAGATGAACAATAGAAACATGGTCGTCGGTCGAGTAATTGGCGGCAAAGATCGAGAGGGTGGTGGCTAAAGGCGGGGATATGGAGAAAAGGGCACGCACGCACGCACGCACGAGATATGAGATAGAGAAATTAGAGAGAGGAATGAGAGGAAGAGAGTGGAGGTCGGCGGGTCAGGTCGAATTCAGAGAATGGATCCATGTTAATTAAGGGTAAATCAGTCCTCACTTCAAATGAATGACTATAATTTGTGTATATTAAAATGGTAGACTATATATTAAGTACTGAGTAGACTATCCGTAGTGTAATGTTTTTGTGGGGTGTGATGGAGATAGAGACAGTCAGCTGCAGTGGGATTGTTTTTATGAGGTGTTTTCATCTAATTAGTTTATTAATTTTGAATATTAATTTTGTCAATATATCACTGTCTCGAGACTGTCTCGTTAGAACGAGACAGTCTTGAGACAGTGGATGCTGCATTGGGCTATCTTCATGGATTGAGTGTTTCGAGACACCTATGAAGACAACCACTACAGACAGTCTAAGCGTTTACTAAATAGGATATGATTGACTATTCTTATCGCATGATTCATTTAATCTCACATGTGTAGTTCCAAATATGAAGAATGATCATGTATGATGAAATACTAGCGTATAACCCATCGAAAATCGACGGGAATTAATTATTTAATAAAATTATTAAACACAATATGTTTGGTAGTTATACCAATTTTTTATAAGTTCTTCTTTTTAGGTGTAAATTTTCAAAATTATTACTCCCTCCGTTCATCAAAACCTGTCCACTTTTGAACAGTAACCATGTTCACCAAAACATGTCCACTTTACCTTTTCGTACTATACTACCCTCTCTACTTTCCAAATATTACTACCCTTTGTCATTAAGGACCCCACCTCACATCAACTTTATTCCTACCTTTTTTATCATCCCAACAACTTTATTCTTACTTTTTGGTCAATACCACCTCTTTTTTGTCAATACCACTATTTTTTTGTCATTATCTACTACCCCTACTTTCTAACTTTTACCCTACTAACTTTCACTTTATCAACTTTCTTAAACTCCGTATCCAGAACAAAGTGGACAACTTTTGACGAACGGAGGGAGTAGTTTCTTTTGTAATTCAATCATTCTGAGTTATTGATCGCAACAGATGACGATGATAATGAACCTAGAATGTATCCTTCCGAAAAGATTTTGAATATATAGTCGTTCAAATCCATTCATAAGTAAATGCTTTTCTACTAATTTTCTTCTCATATAGAAAAAATCGATGGAAAATTATTATTTAATAAGATTATCAAATCCATTAGACATTAATGATAGAATTTTTTTTACTGCGAAAACATTTAACATAATTAAAAAAAAAAATTGAACCGTCTTTTAGAATCAGCCCGTCAACCACCACGGTTCCAGGTAAAAAATGTCCTGTCGACCACGGTCTAATACAAATTTAATTAAAAAGTAATTTACTATTTGTTCTCGTCATTAACCCCTATAATATTATTCGCTATTTATATCTCTCCCCTAAAAAGCTACAAGATTCAGCTTAAGGGTCATTTTCCTTTATTGAAAATTATCAATAAGAATATTGTTGATCGCAACTGATGATGATGATACTGAATCAGTGATGCTAAGGATGAAAAAGATGACTACAGTGAACTAATATGATGAAGCCAGGATTCGCTCACCTAGATCCGTTAAGAATATATTATCTCAAATTAGATTTGATATAAAATTAAGATATCTACGACTATGTTGGTATTTTCTTCTCTTTTATGTGGCACCATTTCTTAATGAGTCAGAAAAAAGAGACTAAAATAAAGAAATAAAATAAAATATATCTATCTTTCTTCTTTCTACGATCACCACCCCCCACCTCCTCTCGTCTCTTTCTTTTCCTAAAAAGCTAAATGATGTCAACTAACCGTCTAAAATTGATTTGGGCCACAAGCATAATTGGCTTTCAAAGAGTGTCCCGAGTCGATTTTGTATGAGAATGGAGGTGGATCCTTTTAATAGCAAATATCTTTTTGCCCCATATTGGTTTAAAAAATATAACTATAAAAATGAAGATGACCTTAAAATATCATGCATTATGAATTCAACATAAATAAAAAGTAAGTTGAATCGTCGAATTTGAATCGGCCCTTCTACCCTGACATTCCGATCGGAATCGGTCCGTCTACCCCCATGATTCCGTTCGGAATTAGCCCGTTGATTGAGTTTTGTGGGCACCTTTTGCATAAATAAGTAAAAGATAAAAAAAAATAATTTAAGATATAGATTTGAAGACAAAGGTGATCCCACATTAACGATGATTTATTCAAGGTACACCGAATATAGTTATTATGAACTCTTACACGATTAAAAATTGATGAAATGCGTGCTAAAAAGATCAATTACAAATAAGTTGTCAGTTTTTATTATTCACTAATTAGATTAATCAAAACTATTGGTCTAAAGTACTGTAGCTAAAAGTGCATTTTCTTAATTCTCTTTTCAACAACTATATCAACCACTAAGGAGAAGAGGAAAAATACAACTTAATCAAAGTATTTATAATATTCATAATTATATAATAATATATAGAATTAATAAAATTAGAAAAAAAATTGAGCTCGACATAAATTTTATCCCCATTATTCAAGTTACAATAATTTTATAACTTTTATTTTCTATTTATTCATGTCTTTTAAAATTAATCACGGGGCAATATTGAAGGGGAAATCAAGACTTATAGGAGACCAACTCTCAAATGATTACTCAAATATATTAGAGAGAATATACATCAATTACAAATGATTACTCAAATATATTATGGAGAATATATATACTTCCATGGCAATATTGAAGGGAAAATCGAGACTCAAAGGAGGCCAACTCTCAAATGATTACTCAAATATATTATAGAGAATATACATGAATCACAAATGATTACTCAAATATATTATAGACAATATATATCCTTCCATTCTCCTGTCAAAATACAAAAAAACTAAAATTGTGTTATTATCATGAATTTAATGATATTTACAGTCATAAAAATAATTGTATAATTAGAAAAATATTTATAATCATCTTTTTCTATATATTCTTTCATAAGACAAAAGGCTCAACAAATGAAGAGTGAGTGCTGCAGAGAAGTGTGTCACTGACTCTAAAATATCTGTGGTCATTGTATATCCATTATCAATCAATCCTGCAAGAAAAGTAGAAATAAGTATATTATGTTAATTTCTAAATTCATATAAAAATCACACAAATGAAGCTATGAATGTAGAAGAGGAAACAAAAGCAAATAATCCATACTACCATTTTCTCTCAACACAAAAAAAAAAAAAAAAATCTATACCATCATTGGTGTTTGTTTGTGTGTAAACATAATAAATTACATGCAATATTTCAATGAATGAAGTCAAAAATTCAACTCCACCGCCAAGAAAGTGAGAAACATTGTCATGACATTAAATATACAATGAAACGATATGTTGAAATAGTTGTGCACTCGAATATTTATTATATAGATGAAGATTACCATAAAAAAGGGGGGAAATTACAAAACAAAGGAATAGGGATACGAACTTTATTTACTTATGCAAAAGATTTCATGCCATACCAACTAAATATTATAATAAAAGAAAATGCTTAAATAATAATAAGAATATAGTATGAATAGAGAATCAAAATGTGAGAGATACCAAATAAAAAATTCGTAAACCCTATTTAACATATTGGATATTATACATTAATTTTTTCCTTACGATAAATATGTTAATAAAATTTATGGATGAAAATCTAAGAATGATTTGGAGATTTTATCTCGTTAGTTTGGATATCCATGTCACATATTATTAGCATCATATATATATATATATATATATATAATATAAAATATGAAATGTATTATTTTTTAATTCGAAAATTTGAGAATTTAGATAAATGAGAATGAAGAGATTTGAGGTATGCCACATAGGATAGAGTCGTTTTAGTTTATATAATAATAGATTTTTGAATTTAATTCTTAAAAGTAAACGCTTGATTATCCTATATTATTTTTATCTATCCTATCTCGTTTAGTAAATGCTATACACTATATAATCTCTTATTTTTATCTATCTTGTTTATCCCACTTAGTAAATGCCCTATAATTTAATTTAAATGATATCATATTATGATTGTATAAAAGAATTACCCTTTACTTATGGGCCACAGTGTGACCGAATATCATTATCCTTTACTTATGGGTAATGACATTCGGCCACACTGTCACCAATCACGTGTAAAAAAAAGAAAGTTAACTTATAATGTTTTAAAAATAATGCTAAATTGATGAATTATTATGCTCCAGCAGTGGAATAGATCTCGAAACAAAGATTCATGTGTTATTTATGAACTCTGTCACCCGTAGTGTACAGCTCTCTTCTTCCCGTTTCTCCCGCAAATCTACAATCAGATCAACTCTCTCTCTCTCCACCCCCCCCCCCCCCCCCCTTCTCTCTCTCTTGATTGCGCCGGAAGGATGCTGAAATTTCTGAAAGGAGTGGTCGGCGGATCGGGCGCCGGCCTCAAGGATCTGCCGTATAACATCGGGGAGCCGTACTCTTCTGCGTGGGGCTCCTGGGTGCACTGTCGCGGAACCTCCAAGGTGTCTCTCGATTCTATTTATTCTTTGTAATCGCTTTGTTTGTACTAGTTGGATTTGCTTCGTTTCTTTTTTCTTTTGGCTTTCATTCCGAAATTCCTCGCATTTGCGTTGTTAAGTTCTGAGATAACTGTTGCTTTTGCAAAGCTTAATAGTTTTTTGGGGACTGCTTTGCTTGTTTTGCTGAAAATTGATGAGTTGGAGGTGACTGGGGAGCTGGGAAGATAGAAACCGTGTTTATTTGTTAAGTTTATTGTTTAATAGATCGGAATTAGCTTTCTCGACGGTGTAGTTTGTCATTCTCTAAATTGTCTATGGGGCATCACTAAGTTTATGCGTATTAGGATCAATTGCAGCGAAAGCTTAGGGAGTTGTAGCCACTGGATTTTTTTTTGTCTTCGGCCATGCATGCCTTGGTGTTTGAGGGAATTAAGATTCAGAGTGGATTACAATTTTGGTTCCAATATGATCTGAAAAACTACAACCTATTTTGTATGGTAGATCGTTTGATGCAGTTTACCTTTAGTTCCTCAAATGTTTTTACAAGGTTTACTCACTTGAGCGTATGTTATTAGTGCTTTAACTTCCTTACACAGGTAATTGGAAGTTTGTGGTCTGCTATGAAATTAGAATGCCTTTGGTAAAATAAAATTCCATCTCACTGTACCATAGTTGACTTCAAGTACATGACAATAATGGCGAGGTTAAATACATCAAAATACCATTGAGAATGATTCATATCTAATCCCAAATTCTACTTTTTTGGAGCTGTATCTGTATATTTTCAACATTGGAATAATCAATCAAAGATGGTCCTACCTCTCATTTTGATGGATGAGTTTTAAATGAGTGAATTCCAAAATCATCAATATTATTGTATTTCGAACCCATGAACGTTTTTGTCCTCATCAGTTGCTTTAGATTTAAGTTGGTGGTCAGAATTTTTTTTAGTTTTGATCCCAGACTGTTCAACTGATTACTTTCCTTGTAAATGTGACTAGTCAACTACTCATGCAGTCATGCTAGGGGATGTTCTCATTATATTAGGCAAAGCCTACAGTGAAGACTGCCTATGGGAACTGACCAGTAACACACACCATGACCAGAAGTCTTTAGATAGTCGTGCAAGAATGGTCCTTACCTATCTTCAGAGGACTTGGTACCCAAAACTGATTTTTCCTTAATCTCTACTTAGAATCTACAATATGGTACAATTTGCCAGCTTTGTACGCAGCCCTACTATAGAGCGTGATAAATGAGATTAGTCATGATTATCTCCATCGAATACAATGTTGTATGCAGTAGTAGGCATGCTCTCTCTCTCTCTCTCTCTCTCTCTCTCTCTCTCTCTCTTTTGTGAGCATGAGACCAGTAAGTTTCTTACTTCCCTGTCTTCTTTTCAAAGTAATGTGTCAGTGGTAGAAAATAAGGAAGAGGCGCGGGGGTTGGGGGGGGGGGGGTCGTTACCTATTTATAGACACACACCCTTCATTGTCCAACAGGTCTTTGGAATTTCATGTTGTCATCAAGGATTTGTTACTTTCTTGTAAGTATACCTCTTATTTGATTGCCATGTTGAGTTGAGAATGTCCTTGTGAAACCAACAAGTTAGAGCCAAAGAGAATCCCTTGTATCTTACTATCTTTGTACGGGTTGTATGGGCTTTTCTTCAGAATAATAAACTGCAATTGATAGATGGTACTTGATTGTTAGTCAATTGAATTCTCTCTCTAAAGTACAGTAACACACATCTTGTGGTCCACAGTTTCTACTACGTTGGCTTTTGCATGCTACACTGTTGGTCTCAAGATTTTCACTATGAATCAGTTGCCATCATTATTAGTGCATAGTTGCATATAGGATGCCCCTCTGTGCCAGATTGCAACGGATGGATGGATTGCATCTTCATATGCTCTGAATAA
Organism: Schizonepeta tenuifolia; assembly: GCA_029490685.1. NCBI lineage: Eukaryota > Viridiplantae > Streptophyta > Magnoliopsida > Lamiales > Lamiaceae > Schizonepeta > Schizonepeta tenuifolia. The sequence goes on from CM055958.1 coordinate 6,434,996, forward strand.
CTTTAATCTATGATTTACAATCTGAAGATCCAAGGAAAATGAAAGTGGTTACAATGATAGTTTCCTGGTAGTCGATGGATGCATATATGAGATACATTCATTTATATGGTCTTACACCATGATTTCATTTGGTGATGAGATGATAATTCAATAGTGGTGGAGAATTGTATTTAAGATAGGAAAACACTAGATTAGAAGAAGCATCACGAAAGGCAACTCAGGATAAACGAGTGAGGCGCAATTTAGGTTTTTCACTGTTTTTCATGAGTCAAACCAAGGTGCTGGGCCATGACTGGAATCTGCAATAATATTGAGCTATATTGATGATTATATAGCAATGTTGTAGTTTGTCAGTGATACTACTGATGATGAATATATCCTTGCGTTAAATGTCGCTGCCCTTACAAACTTTTCCACTTTACGATGCTTGGGTTCGTGCACCTTTCATCTACTCCCAACTTGTATAACATATCATGTTATTCAATTTCTTTTCGTGTTAATTGTATCATTTTTTCTGTGTTTGATTGCTGGCAGCTTTTTTGCATATTAGAAAGCAGTTTATTTTGGAAAATGATATTCATGAGAAGTGCATTTGCTGCACATTAAGTTTTGAGTACACTGATGTTCTAGTTGTTGAAGCATGTATGTGTGCCCAATGAAGAACACACACAAAACCAAAATAGAAAAAAGTGAGAAAACAATTCTTTTGAAGAAAATGTTGGTGACTTGTTGAACAAAACTCTATTATTTTGATTAGGGTTAGTTGCTAATTAAATCACCACCTTAGTCCAACATTTCAAATACACCATTACTTTTAAGTACTGCAAATCCATCCCCAGCAATTTGATTCTTTGCAATTAGGATCACCCCCAAATTTCACGGCCACCAAAACTTTTGACCAATCACCAAACCTTCAATTCCAAACAAATTCTCATTGTTCGAGTCATTGATTCGAGGAACCAAAGATTGGGCTTTGACAGGTTTGAGGAGAGGAATATTTGGGCATATGAGTCTACGTCCAATACTTGCTTTCTGCAATGACTTCTGCTGCTGCCAAAGCAGCAACATGAAGAGGACCGTACTTATCAGACAAAATTCGTCTTTCAAGCTAGTATTGGATTCTGACCCGTATGCCGAAATATTCCTCTCGCTGATGTCATAAAAGCACGACCTTTGATTTCTTGAATCAAGGGCTCGAACAATTGGGAATTTGTTGAAATATAAAGGTTTGGCGAATCGGTTGAAATTACGGGTAGCTGGAGAATTTGGGGGTGATCCTAGTTGCAACAAATCAAAAATTGGTTATGAACAACACATTAAAACTGATGTTGTAATTGCAATTTAGGTCTAAGGGTGTGATTTAATTGACAAGTAACCCTTTTGATTATCATAATCATTTATGTTTCATAAATGAATTTGGCTATTGCATCTCTGATAAAACAGATGTAGATGACTAAGCCACTCGGATAGCTTGTACTGCCTTTTCCATTGATGTTTGCTTTTGTTCGAGAATTCATGAATATTATCGTTGGAAATCTTTTGGTACTTCTGAATTAGCTTTGTCAGTAGTAACTCAAAATGTCTCTTACTATTGTTTCTCTCTTCTTTTCCGTGCTCTATTTATTTGACAGGATGATGGAGCACCTGTCTCAATATTTTCTCTTACAGGGAGTAGTGCAAATGATGGACATTTAGTAGCTGGCCGTAATGGTGTTAAACGCTTACGAACGGTAAGCTTCTGAAGGATGTTTCTGTTTTCATAATTCGAATGTTTCTTCTTTCACTAGTGTTATTTTCCACTGATGGTACAAGTGTGAACCCATGATTGAAGATGTCTCCATGACAATGTATTTGTAACAATGTGCCCAATATCCTATGAAAAATTCAATCCTATATATATGTTGTAGTTTGATCTAACTAAAGATTTCTTTCTGCCAACCTCCCCAAAAGGCCTATACTAGTAAAACATTGCTGATTTTCTTCCCTCAGCGTGAATTTGTCACTAGCAATTTATCTAGTTAACTAATAGCTAGTAAATGAAATGAAACTTGACAGTAAGTGATAATTTGATGATGTAAGTGACACACAATTTACAGATGACAGATTGCTGATGTCCTGCCTGAAATTTGACTTGGAAGATTTCTTTTCCTTTGTTACTACTGTACACTGAATTACTTTAATCCAAAAGCTGAAACAATCTTTCCAATTAGAAGGAAGAGCTATTAAAGGTAATCACTGATAAATATATACTTATAAATCCCTATGGACGGTCTATTTGTGATTTGGAAGCCTTTTACCCTGTGATGTTTCTACTTTGAAGATTAACTGCTTCATCTTTTTTCTTTACCGTGTCTTTAATTTGTATGATATCATTTAGTTCTCGGAGTCTGTATAATAGTAAATATATTCTGGTTCTCTCAGGTATTAAATCTTAGTCTCTACTATGTGTCTATGTCTATCTTCTTTCAGGTCAGGCATCCAAATATTTTGTCATTTCTACACAGTACTGAGGCAGAAATTTTAGATGGATCTACTACTAAGGTGACCATTTATATTGTGACCGAACCAGTTATCCCCCTTTCAGAAAAGATCAAGGAATTGGGGCTGGAAGGCAGTCAAAGGTGAAAATTGAACCATTGCCTTATTTGCGGTTGCCAGAGCTTTTTATTGACATCATTTTTTGTTTTGAACTATAAAATGTAAATTGTTTATGCTCTGGTATCTGGTGTGATATGATTTTTGAAAATGTTAGTAACTTAATTGACCTTTAATATTGTTATTACTTATTATTTATAATCACCTGGTATTATTTTGAACAATTCAAAAGTATTTGTTTTCTTTCTTTATGTTTTCCTGGAATTAAATATTGAAAGAGTTTTCTCCTGCCTTGTGTCAGGGATGAATATTATGCATGGGGACTGCACCGGATAGCTAAAGCTGTGAGCTTCTTGAATAATGACTGTAAATTGGTACGTATCTTAAATCTTAAATCTTATCATGTGTAGTTAACGCTTTCCTTTGTGGACAAGTTCAAGTATTAGTGTTTAGTAAAATCCATGCAACTAGCCAACTAGTATTACCTAAACCACAAAAAAGAAAAAAAAAAGGAAAAAAGAAAGAAAGAATCACATTCCAGTTTTTGGCTGTATTTTATATATGTCATGCGTGATGTTTTTGTATGTTGGTTGCTTTAGGTTCATGGTAATGTTTGCATGGCCAGTGTTGTTGTCACCCAAACTTTGGACTGGAAACTCCATGCATTTGATGTTTTATCCGAGTTTGATGGAAACAATGAAGCTGCGTCAGGACCAATGCTCGTGAGTTCTCTGATTAATTTATCTTGTCTGGCATTCTTTATCTCCAATTTATTCGACATTAACAATTTTGCCTGGCCTAGTAAAGTGGAAAAAATTGATTGCTATATTCTAGTGACATTATGAAAAAACTATTTTATCGAAAAATGTGCTATACTTACCTTTTAATTCTTAATAAGGGCCTATACCTTTGTGTCTTTTTTATTTATTTTGTTTTTAACTTGTCCTACTCTACTTTCGGAATCAGTGCTCAATATCAATATCCAAGTCTGCTTAAGGAAAAACTGAACCCTGCAGACAAAAGTTTGGTGAAACACGTTAAAGTTGTGCCTGAAGGCATTAGCTTTGGCTTGCTTCTTTTTCGTATATGGTCTGTGTTTCATGGAGTTGATAATTGCATAAATATAGAGGGGGTGCCAGTTTGATAGATCGAATATACAAGTTCCTTAGATCTCTGATATTCATTAAAAATGTTTGGTTTTGTTGTTCCCAAAAAAGTTGGTTTAGGAGTTCCACAGTTATTAAGACTTGTTTGTATAGATATTGCTTTCCAAAATTCTTTTCAGGTAATACCGTCTGAAACTAAAAAATGCAAATGAAAATTTGGAGTGACAAGTATGAAGATGTTCTCGTACACAATTTTATAGTTTCACTTTTCAAAATATAAATGAGATGGAATTGACCAAATTGTACTCATGTTTTGAACTTGAAAAATTGTAGACAAATCCTGTTTGCACAATGCTACTTATTGTAAAGATGGCTATCTTTTTTTTGTTTATATTTTGTTACACAAATTAATCAGATCAAAAGTATGCCGTCTTCTAATCTAGTATGCGATTTCCCTATCCAATAGATGTTTAGTGAAAAATTCATTGCTGCTGTAAGCTGTTTGTGCTGCTTTTTGAAGGTCGTGTTAGATGATGTAATGGCTAATTTTGTTTTCCTGATTTTACATATTTTCTGACACAGCAATATGAATGGCTTATTGGTTCACAATACAAATCAATGGAGTTGTCAAAATCAGATTGGTCAGCTATCAGAAAGTCTCCACCTTGGGCTTTAGATGCCTGGGGTTTGGGTAAGTCTCTATTTTGGACAATCGAATAGGCATAATAAGTATGTGCTAGTAAGAGGTTGGAAATTGTGGAGCAAACACGAAATATGATCCAAGTCTGTGTGTGCACACTTCTTAGATTGTTCTCATGTACGATTGCAGATGTTGAGTAATCTTTCTGAAACAGAACTTGACTTTAAAATAGATCTAGTTAAGAAAACAGTTTTTCTGAATCTTCAAATATTGAATATTGGTCATGAGAGGTTCATTTTAGCATATATTTGTTGGTTCGCAGAACAATGATGGTATCTAAACTAAATGCTCAGTTTCTATTTCTCCTCACTATGCAGCAATTTTTCATTTGTTTTTTACTTTTTTGCTCTAAAAGGCTCATCTTTTACCCCAATTTTAGTTCTATTTTGATTCTCATAATTTTTTTGCTCTTTTTTTTGTGTTACTGAAATTGTTAGGCTGCCTAATCTATGAGCTCTTTTCTGGAATGAAACTGGGTAGAACAGAGGAATTGCGGAATACAACTAACATTCCAAAGGTGAGATTTGTTTACTTGTTCCATAATCGATCATATAGATAAATTTCCTTTTTGATTTAGAAGTATTTTGACTACAACACTGAGTGTTTATTTACTATCGTTTTCCCAATTTCAATTCATTTTGAAAATTATTTCAGCTATAGGATGACTTTAGTAAATGGTAATTTTTATTTTTATTTTTCCATTTAGTAGTTGCTTCAGCATCCATTGATTTGATAAGTTCATTTTCATTTAGAAATTGTTCATCCTTTCATGACAGTCCCTACTTCAAGATTATCAGCGTCTCTTGAGTTCTATGCCTTCTCGCAGATTGAATCCATCAAAGCTTTTAGAGAATAGCGGTAAGTTCTTCTTTCTGGTTTTTGAATGTGGAGGGTGAAATATCAGTGCACCTACTTATTCTGAATTTCAACTTTCAGTTTAGTCCCGTTATAATTAAGTTTCTCATATTTGGCCCTTGTAATTTGCATCACCATTTTTACTTTCCAGTATGTTGTAATCTAACAGAGTGCAGTTTATTATAGCTCTTGCTAATACTTTTTCGTATACTTCTGGCACGCGATATTCGTGTTACTGTTTGGAGTCTGCCAATTATATCTTTCTGAGATAAGATACCAGCTTCCGTTTTTTTTCTTTCTAGGTTACTATTTTTAAACTCCTTATTCATGCATTTGGTGTATTTTGACTCTGAAACTTCCAGGAGAAGTTTTTTTCTTATTATAATATTGTAATTTAGTGCTTGACATGTTCTGAACCTTTGCGCTCTCCTAAAATTTCTTTAGGTTTGATATGTTGTGGTTTTACCTTTGCGCTCTCCTAAAATATGACCAAAGTTACCTTGATTAGTTGTTCACTGTATATGAACAAAAAAATAAATAAAAAGCAAACACAAAAAGGACAGGTGTCTTCTCTTCGGCAACATAAAAATAAAATAAACACATACTAAAGAACAGCCATAGATTTTGATGCTCCATGGAGATAATATTGCTTCAGGCAACTTGACTGTGTCTGGTTTAGTAACTGGACTTGTTTTAACTTTTGCTAAACTTTGTTCCATGAGTGCAATGCACAGAATCTTGTGTTTATTAAAAGACCAGCTTCCAAATAGCCTTGCATCTTATTCTGTTTGTTAACAATTAGCCTCTGATTAAAATTTAATTTTCATTTTTTCGTTTGTGAATTGTTATATAATCATTTTTAATTTTTTTCTGTTTTCATCCACTCTGTATTGCTCGAGTTTTTCACCAAGATCAAAGATGTATTATTCATGGATTGTCCATGAGAATGTAGTTTCCTTTTCAGGGCTTATTCTTTTTATTTCCCTTACAAGATTAGCTGTCCTAATTACTAAATTATTCAGTTTTTCTACAGAGGATTATATTTTTATTAGGACTTCTGCATATATTTTTTTCTCCTTAATATGTAGAAGATTGTTTTCATGAACTGAAGTCCACCATATGTATTGACAGAATACTTCCAAAATAAGTTGGTAGACACAATACAGTTTATGGAAGTCCTTAATTTGAAGGACAGTGTAGAAAAGGATAATTTTTTCCGTAAACTTCCAAATCTTGCCGACCAGCTGCCCCGCCAGATAGTTCAGAAGAAGGTATCTCTTGAAGTCTGATAAGTCTTTTGCAGTTTAATCTTATGCCAGTCACTTCTGACTTACTGCATTTTTGTTTTCTATAGCTGCTGCCATTGCTAGCATCGGCTTTAGAATTTGGTTCTGCTACTGCACCTGCTTTGACTGCATTGTTAAAGATGGGATCTTGTCTTTCACAAGAAGAATATGGTGTTAAGGTTACTATTCCTAAATCTCCAGGGGATCCTTCATCTTGCTTTTGTTTGTCAGAGCCGTACTGTCTATAAATGCACAGCACAAACAATATTTTTTTTATTGAACTGGTTACTTTTTTATTGCTTATTTAGGTGCTACCGACAATTATCAAACTTTTTGCATCAAATGACCGTGCTATTCGTGTCGGTCTTCTTCAACATATTGATCAATATGGTGAATCATTATCTGCACAAAATGTTGATGAACAAGTAAGGTTTTATGTGATCATTCATAATCTATAACTCAATATCCTCAGTGTAATGCTCATAGTTCAAATACGCCATCTGGAAGATTGTGAAATGAAGAAAATTGTTGTTTTTTTAATAGGTCTACCCTCATGTTGCAAACGGGTTTTCTGATACGTCTGCTTTCCTAAGGGAACTGACTCTAAAATCCATGCTTGTCCTGGCTCCAAAAGTAAGTGCACCTTCTATGTTCATGGTTCACCCCATACATGGCTATATTGCATCCACCAGTGCCTGTTACTTGCAGGGTCTCTTCAATTAGTGTTGATTTTATGACTTTGTTTCTGGGACTACTATTCCACTCTTTGATAAATAAGACACCACTGAAGTTCTTGAGAATATTTGGTTGTCAAGGAGTTTCATTTGAAGCATGATTACTAATGCAATTAACTTGTATGCATGTGTTCCAGGAGATGGAATGCCTTTAGTATTTCATATAATCATTTGTCAGTTAGAGATAATCAGATAACTATATAAGATGGCAAAAGATTATTCTGTGTGCTTTATGGAGAATCTTTATCTTTTTGAGAAAGTGAAATCTAAAAAACAAGAAACAAGAAAGCTTCTAAGATGTTTATCTTCCTTAATGTGTATGTCTATTTGTTTGTGAGTGTGTGGCGGGGGGGGGGGGGGGGGGGTTAAGTATATATTGCGATTGGATATCTGAGCAGTTTAATGTTTTAATGTGTTACTATGTGGGTCTACGATGATTTGGTATTTGAGGCATCACAGACATGCTACAATCTAGAGGCTCATATTGATGGTATACATGAATCAATAGCAATCCGAATCCTTACGATGAAAAAAATGCATAGGCTGATAATCGAGTTAACACTATCTGTGGGTCTACAATGATTTGGTACGTGAGGCATCACAGACATGCTACAGTTTGAAGGCTAATATTTGATGGTCTACATGAATCAATAGCAATTCAAATTCTTACGATGAATAAAATGTATAGGCCGATAATTGAGTTAACACTTTCTGTTTTATTTCTTTCAATGATTTGTCGTCTTTTCCCACTTATTAATTTATATATCTGTCTCTTTGCAGCTGTCGCAGAGAACAATAGCAGGGTCATTGTTGAAGTTTCTTTCAAAGTTACAGGTGTGCACTCTTTATGTGTTTGGCAACCAGGGGACTTCTTAAATATGATGTGCTTTTCCCCTACATTGTCCTATATTCTATGATATTAATTTTAGAATGTTGGGGTATAATTTTATTTTGTATTTTTTTTGTGATGTAGGTTGATGAAGAACCAGCCATACGTACAAATACTACCATACTGCTTGGAAACATTGCTAGTTACCTTAATGACGGGGTCAGTACTAAGTTTTCCTTGCTGATTATACTTTTGTAGACCTCTAAGAGGTTACACCCTACTCTGTTCATTTTGCCGGAACAAATATTCTTTGATATCATTGATGATTGATAATTTGTGGCTAAACAGACGAGGAAAAGGGTTTTGATAAATGCATTTACAGTTCGAGCTTTGCGTGATACATTCTCTCCTGCCCGAGGAGCAGGTAAAGCTATACTTATTTACTTCACCTTGTATTATCTGGACATGTAGATTTCTTTTGAGTTAGCCTCTTCCTTAGTATCTGTCCTTATCCTCTTGGCTGAGGCAAGGCAACTTCCTGCTAAGTATGTTCGTCCCCATAGACTTAGGGTCATCTTCTTTCTATCTGATTGCCTCCCCTCCTCTCCATTTATGGTACTTCTATTCTTGTCAGGTATTATGGCCTTATGTGCCACTAGTTCTTATTACGACGCAACTGAGATTGCAAGTCGCATTTTGCCGAATATTGTTGTCCTGACAATTGACCCTGACAGGTAATATTTTTCATATGTGATTAAGCTATTGTTTGTTTGACACTTTGACCCTCGTTATTCTTTATCTTCTTCTTTCTTCTTGCTTTATTTGCCTTCTCTAATCTAGCTGCTTGTTCTATTATTCATTTGCCTGTCACAGTGATGTCCGGTCAAAAGCATTCCAAGCTGTTGAACAATTTTTGCAATTAGTGAAACAATTCCATGAGAAGGTTTGTAGCTAACAGTCCCCTCTTTTTTGTGTTTTATAAAGGTTCTTGGATATATCTTTGCACTACTATTATTCAAATTTTTAGATTGTTTAACTGATTTTTAAGATAAACCTGCCCATCTCATTGGGAAGAGGTAAGAGTAACTGCAATGTGGTGCATGATGTTGAAAATGCGCCTTTGATGTCTAATGTCCACCTGCTTAATTCTTGAGTTTCGAGATGAGTGTATGAAAAACATCAAATTCCTCTTTGGAGCTATTCTTAAAGCAGTTTTTTTTTGTACTTAGCATACTATATATTATTTAAGGTTTTCCCTGTACATATTTATTTCTTCCAAACATTGGTCATAGATGCCTGAATATTATATATGCAATCATATATTGGTTTATCAGGGTCTTGTTTCCTTTTTTATTTTCCTAATTTTGTTGGCGGCAGTGGGTGGTGGTGTAGGGGTGAGGATTGGGATATGATCACTGATATTGGTAATGCAAATGTCTTTAGTTTTGATCTAGAGGTTTGCTAATTGTGTTGAGCACTAATTCATATCTATCTCTTGGCCTCTTGGGTCTTCCTTTCTTTCATAAGATGCATTTATTGAGCTTTTATTTCCTCTTTTTGATTCTATACAGACAAGTGGGGATGCCACAAGCGCAGCTGGAACACTTTCATCTATACCTGGAAATGCTAGTTTGCTTGGGTTAGTGAGCTAACTAGATCTTTGTGATTTCATTTAATACATCAATGAACGTGGGACTATCTTTTCTAAGTCTGATAAGAATCTGCTTTGAATAAGCAGTTGAAGAATGCCATTCCATGATTCCATCTTTGATTTGAACATCCATTTCCTCTTGAAACTAATATGCCGATGTGCATAATGCACAGAGATGTATTGGCACAAATAAGTGATAGAAAATGGTGTGGATTGCTAAGATATAAATGATTTTAGTAAAACAATCTTTTGGATTTCTTGGGAAAATCGCAAAATATGAGTTAAATTATTTTGGGCTACAAGCATCTGTAAAGACAATTGTATATTTGGCTTAAGCAAATAAAAAGGCCAAATAAAATAAATAAATATGAAATAAAATCAAAGGAATATAAAAACATCCTCATCTATGTGATATCATTACTCTTTAGTGTAGTTATGGATGACTATCACATTTATCATTTAAGAGGGGAGTGTGAAGTTACTAAATTATGACTTAAGACAAGTAGGTCCTAACTTTAGGGAAAACCAAAACTGTTGTGTTCGTGGCAACATGATGCACGTTTTTGTGATAAAGATGCTTTGGTGCCATATGTTAATGCAAGCTTTGATTTTGAACTTAACTTATGTAGTTTCATCTGTTGGTTGTAAGTGGGTACTCTTCTCTAAAAAAGGACTACTGAGTTGTTTTGTTTCTTTGTACTATGGCTAGACAACATAACGGATGAGGTTCCATTCACTTGATATCAAAGTCTTAATGCTCTGACTATATAATCAATTAGGCCCCCTTCACTATTTACAAAATTCTGGATGTTTATTTATGTGTGTTCAGGTTCCAGAGGTTTTAGGCGAATATGATAAATTGTCCTCTTATTAATGTTAAATTTATTGAGGTTTTTCATTTCTTTTTTGGCTTAACTAATGCAATTTATTAAAAACAAAAATAGAAAATAATACTTACAGAACTAAATATATATAATGTAACCACTTGGTCATCTGACTCTTTATTCAATCTGGATATTTGGAGTGTTTCTCTTGAATATAAGCGAGAAACAAAGTTATTGTGTGCAATTCAAAGATTGTTTTCTTTCCTTTTTCTACTTAGTAACATTGTCATTTTCTAATTCAAATGGTATGACGACGTTTCTTTATGATTGAGTGAGAAGCTTTAGGATTTTGATGGGTGCTCTCCCTTCTTTTATCTCCCATGTGATGCAATTTGGCAATGATATAATTATAATGCTTAATTTTTTGTAATGTGATGCAGATGGGCGATGAGTTCTTTGACTCTAAAAGGCAAACCTTCTGAACAGAGTAGTACCCTTGCTTCTACAACCACAACAGCACCTCTTTCATCTTCAATCTCCAATGCCAGCTCTGGTGCATATTTTTGCTTCCCCCGCCCCCCACACAAACACACACAGAAGTGTTTTTGCGTTTATATATGTGGGAAATTATGTTCAATTAATTTAATTGTTGTAGCCAACTCCTATACCTATGGGTGATCTTGTCATTTTCTGTTAACCTAAGAATATGATTGCGTATTTCTTGTATCTGATATTGGTATTTGGATGTCAGTGACGGATGATGCAAATTTACCACAAGTTCGAGTAAATTCCAGGACAGATTTAGCTGATTTATCCGATAACCCGCCACCTGCATCTCCTACATCAACAGATGGGTGGGGAGAACTTGATAACGGCGTTCATGGAGAGAATGACGGCGACAAAGATGGTTGGGATGATATTGAACCATTGGAAGAAGCCAAACCATCAGCAGCTCTTGCAAGTATCCAAGCCGCTCAAAAGCGACCTGTTTCTGCACCAAAACCACAAGGTACTGTCGTCATAATCATGATCAAAATTGAAAACTGACTGCATTGATAGATATAGATGAAAATGTTTAATAATGAGTGATAGCATGAAAAGCACACTAATGAAAGGAATTATTTTAGTATAAATTCGAAACAGAGCACTGTGACTTTATCTGCGTCTCGTTAGATATTTGAGAGCATTATGGAAATTATAACTAGGAAATGTGATATTTTGTTCAGCTTCAAATTCAAGACCGAAGAGCACATTGAAGGCGAGTAGGGATGATAATGATGACTTGTGGAGCGATACTTCCAGAGCTTCGAACACAAGATCCAGCAAAGTAGTAGATGATGATGATCCCTGGGGTGCAATTGCTGCTCCGGTTCCAAAATCATCATCCAAGTCTTTGAATCTGAAATCCAGTGCCTCCGTGGATGATGACCTTTGGGCTTCTATCGCGGCTCCTCCTCCTACAGCCGGGCACAAGCCGATGATGGGTGGACGAGGCCGAGGGGCTAAACCTACTGCCCCAAAATTAGGCGCTCAAAGGATTAACAGAACGTCCTCAGGGAATGTAAATTAGGTGCATCACATTAAACTGAATTTATAGGAGTCTGTAAATTTTTTGTTTTAATTTTTTCACTGATTTTGGTTACAGGAAAGCTCGCTCATAAAGAGTAGCAACTTTTCGACAGACGATTTTGTGTTGTATTGTCTGCAAAAACCATTTGTCATCTGTAACACAGAATGCGCATTTCAGTCAAAACCTATTCTTTCACTTTGTAAAATCTCTATTACGTGGGAATATGTTGGTCATCGCTTGAGGTGTTTTATCAAGTAACATTGTAATCTGTTTTATTTTTTTAAACTTCATTACTTGTTTGTGCTATATTTAATGAACATCACCATCGTTAGGGCCATTAATTAAGTTCTATTATGTAATTAATCGAACTCTAATTATGTAGTAGTATTAATTAGTCTTACTTATAAATTTACCGGTGCGTTCACTTAAAATGAAAAGGAGGGAAAATGAGGTATAATATTACTTTACTTCTTTATATTTTGTTTGGTTTCAATTTACAAAAAATCCGGGTAGGAAGTATAAAGTTTCGGGCAGCTTCTTTTCTTTTGCTCAGATTATAAATTGAGGAAATCCATCTAGATAGCCACTTTGACTAGGTGGACTGTAATGTTTGTCAAGGAATTTAATATGGTTAAATTCTAGCTAAAGATGTATTTTTTGGACAAAAATATCATTTCTTTTCACTTTTTCTCCTTTTCTCTCTCATCTTCATCTTTTTTCATCTTTCTCTTTATTCTCTTTTTTTCTTCTTGCTCTCTTTACCATCGCGTTTTTTCTTCTGCTATTTTTCTTCTTCATCTTTTTTTTCTTCTCTTCTTCTTGTCGCCGCCGTACTCTCTCCCTCGCCACCGCCTTCATGCTCCTGTTCTCACGCTGCTGCTGCTGCTCATCTCCTTGAACTCGTCGTTGTCGCCGCCGCCCTCAATCTGCTGTCGCCGCTGCTGTTCATCTGCTCTTTTTGCGCCGCCGCCGTCGATCTACTGTAGCCTCGCGTCGCCGTCGTTGCTATTGGGAATCTCTTAGATTTTGAGGTATTAATTTGTATTTTGTTTCTTATTACTTTTGATTATTGGATTTGGTTGTTGATTTTTGTTGTTAGATGTGTGTTGTATTTGTGTTTTCAATTTGTTTTCTCTTTGATTGGTGTCGATTGACTATGTTTTTTGATTTTGAATTTGAGTGAAAGAGCTTGTGTGGTTGCATGCTGTTATGATGTTTTTTTGTGTTACGATTTGTTGTTTTCGTAACTGTTTTATTACTATTTGTGAATTTCGTAAGAAAAGGATTTGTTACGATTTTATTTTGGTGTTACGACTTTGTGTTTTTTCGTAACTGTTTTATCATGTATCGTGGTGTTACGAATTTGTAATTCATAAGATTTTATTAATTTCATTACGAATTTGACTTTTTCGTACAATTTAGTATGTTACGATTTTTTTTAATTTTGTAGCCGATTATGTTTTGAAGAATTTATTTTTATGTTACGATTTTTTTATTTCGTAACAAAATAATTTATGATGTTTTTTTTTGTGTTACGATTTGTGGATTTCGTAACGAAAGTATTTGTTACGATTTTGTTTTGTTGTTATGATTTTGCTTTGGTGTTACGACTTATTTTTTTCGTAACAGCTTTAGCATGTAGTGTGGTGTTACGATTTTGTAATTGTTAAGATTTAATTAATATGTTACGAATTTAACGTTTCGTACAATTTAGTGTGTTACGATTCTTTAATTTCGTAACGAAACGAATGTGATTTTTTTGTTACGATTTACTTATTTCGTAACAGAATGAGTTTTTACAATTTTAGTTTTGGTGTTACGATTTGTTCATTTCGTAACACAACGAATTGTTACGATGTTTCAAGTTGTGTTAAGATTTATTGTTTTGTAACACTGTAAGAAATTTAAATCTTACTCCTTTTATGCAGATGAGTCCATCATGCTTAATTGTTGTGCATGGAGGGTATTGAGACGAGAATATATATGTAGGTGGGAGAAATGAGTATATTCCCATTCCTCCAACGGGTATAAGCTTTCAACAATTTTTGAGCAAGCTTGAGGTGCGATTGAAAAAAGACAATAACATGTATGCATTTGATATAGATGCTTTAGTTGAGTCATCTGTAGGCGAGACTATGAGAATGAAGATAACGGATGACTTTGAGTTGTCTAGCATGTTGGGGTTGTTGGATTTACCTACGGTATATATCACGGTTTATCCTCAAATAAATGAATGTTCATCTAGTAGGTAACGTCGAAATCCTAAGATTTTGAGTTTGCAAAATAAGATTCACTGTGAGCTTGATGTTGATAATAATGAACCCAATTTTGAGAATGTTGGTGATGAAATGTATGATAGTAAATCTGATGACATGGATGATGTGTATGATGGTTGTGATGATTCGACTGATTATTCAAGTGGAGATGAGCAGAATCAATCTAACACAATTATTAATGAGGAAAAGGAGAAAGAGGTTGCACTGTGGATTATTCCTGGTGCAGCGGAGCAAGCTTCTATTGCATCTGAAGATTTCGTTATACCTTCTAAGCCAGTGACAAATGATCTTGTGATTGGTGGTATATTTCGTGACAAGTTGAGAATGCAAACAGCTTGTTGGGAAATTTAAGTAAAAGTTTTGATTGATTCCAAAACCAACTGACCCCAACCGAGTAGATGTTGCCATTTCCTAATGTTAGCATTTAGGCTCGCTGTTTGAGCAATGTTGATATTTTATCTTTACAGGACTCCAGCTGAAGACGGCAACAAGGTTTCACTCGGATAGAACATCAGTTGTAAGAAAGATAACTGAGCGTTCATCAGATGAGAGTTAAAAATGGGGAAGTTGTAAGAGAACATCAGTTGTAAGAAGACAACTGAGCGTTCGAAGCCAACTGATCAGATTCAGATACAAGAAAGACAACTGAGCGTTCAAGATGGAACATCAGTTGTAGGACTCAATCAATAAGATCAACAAACATGAAGTTCAAGACAGCTGAGGGTTCAACTGTTCCTATTCAGACAGAACATCAGCTAAAGACAAATCAGATGAAGATCAAACTTCTCAACCGGCCAACCAATGTTGAAAGATTAATGTTGAGATTTGAAATTCAAACAAGGAAGTCACGTGAAGGTTTGACTCTCTGTCATTACCTCATTTGGCCCAACACAAGGCTGTCTCAGATGGAAAGCAGAAGTTCACAGTTGCCAAATCCGGAAAGTCTGCAGAGATGAGAGACAAGCCATCGCTTTCACAAGAACAGAGTCAACGGCTCTTCCAAAGGCTAGTTGATTCTCTCCGCCTATAAATAGAGGCCTTCATTCATTCACCAAGACTATGAGATAGAAGACAGACAAGTGCGAGAAGAGATTAAAGAGCGCGAGAAAGAACGAAAAACTGCACTCAAGCAAAGCTGCTGTTATCCTCTAAGAACATCACTAGTTGAGAGTTCTAGAGTGTTAGATTATGTCTTGGTGTTTTTGATCCAACCTTGAGAACATCACTAGTTGAGAGTTCGTAGAGTGTTAGATCCTAGCTCACATTTTTGTTCGAGCTAGTAGTTGGAAAAACCCACCCTTCACACACACCCTTAAAAAGGTTGTTCGGACCCTACTCTTCCCGAAATTGAGTAGATAGGTTGATAAGTACCCGTAAACTTATCTGTAAGGTTGATAAGTACCCGTAAACTTATCTTAACGGCTGCAAAGCCCGCGTAAGCTTTGTGGTTTTTGTCCAGAAGAACTTGGACTGAGTTGTGTGGACTCACAACTCCTCGTGGACGTAGGAGTTCTCTCCGAACCACGTAAATCTTTGTGTGTTTGTGTTTATTATTCAGTTATTTATTGCATATTCAACTGACCAACTAACCAGCACTCAAACTGCATTTTTACATTCTCAACTGACTTGGTTATTGACCAACCTTGCATATCTGAGCGTGAGTTTTATACGAGTTGTCATTTTCCACCACATTCCGCACAATACTACATTTCTAGCTGAGTGTTCTTACTCAGCTGTGATTCCAACTGAGTCTACTTACTCGATTGTGATTATTTTCAGGGGGTTGTTTTTAAAATCCTTAACTGGTGTATTTCCCCCTCCATACACCAGAACTCGTATCGGGACCATCAAGTGGTATCAGAGCAGTGGTTCAAAAGACTGCTGACTCTGTTTCACGAGGTGTGAATTCGAGGTGTCTTCTTCAGTGGTCAACTGAACAGATCTTTTTCACGTTAGTGCATATCTGCTTGCATCTGTTGTCTTTTGTTTGTGTGTGCAGATGGATGTTAAAGACAAGATCGTTGTCATGTTCTCGGTTGTAAACTACACATCCTGGAGAACTCGGATGAAGAAGATTCTACTGTCAAAGCATCATAGAATGCAACAAGTACTTACATCTGGACCGATCATCATCAGAGAGAAAGTCACTCTCACTCCTACAAATCCCAATGATGGGGATGCAACTGAGGAGTTAGTGGAGAAGAAGCCAGAAGACTTCACTCCAGAGGAAGCTAAAGTGAGCCAGCTGGACATGTGGGCTCAGAGCACTATCATGTCCATAGTTGGACAAGACTATCTTCCTTGGATAGAAGAGTGCGACACCGCTAAGGAGATGTGGGATATTTTGGCATCTCTTAGCGAAGGGAGTGACGAAACCAAGGAGAACAAATTCTCCCATGCAAGTCAAGACTTCGACAACTTCTGTCTACGAGCTGACGAAACCATTGATCAGTTAGAGCTTAGGTTCATGGATATCATCAGAAGGATCCAGTCCATCCGAAGGGGAAAATATACTTTGAGAGAAATCAACCTCAAAGTATTACAAGCTCTACCAGCTGAGTGAGATACCTTCACCAATATCCATGAGAGCCGAGCTGATCTTGGAGAGATGGGAACTGAAAGACTGTTCTCTATTTTAAAAGGAAATGAGTACAAGGTGAACTGACGAAGATCTCAGTCCTCGGTTCAGACGAGTCGACACGAGGATGTTGGTTCAGCTACAAAGTCAGTAGCACTCCGAGCTGACTATTCAAAGCCGCGAACATCAAGGCCAACACGATCTGCGGACACAGCTACAAAGGAGCCAAGCAGAGAAGAGCTGCAACAGAGCATTGCCGCCATGTCAAAGAAGCTAGCTGACATGGATGCTCGGTTCTGGAAATACAAACGATTCTACAAATCCAACCGAACTCGAGACAACTCAAAACCTGTGAACAACGGTTGCTTTGAATGCGGCAAGGAGGGACATTTCAAAGCAGATTGTCCAGATCTCTCGAAGAAAGAGAGAGAAGCGTTGAGGGCCAAACAAACTGGAAAGAACAAGGCCATGGTTGCAGAAGAAGCAGCTGACGACATGGACATCTTCACCGACACTGAAGATGAAGACGAGCTGACTTCCACCAACAATGCTATCAGTCAGGATCAATGCCTCATGGCATTTGGAACCGACCAGGATGATACTGAGGTACATTCTAATCCTGCTAATTTAAATTCTTCCAATACTTCTAACATGCAGGAAACACTGGATGAAGAGTTGGAACTCTCTTGGGATGACTTCCTAGCACTCAATGAGGAAGTGCAACAGCAATCGGTTGAGTTTAAGAGTCTTCAAGAACAATTCGTCAAACTTGAAGAATCGTTAACCGAGAAGGACGATCTGATTAAGAGTCAAACTGAAGAGATTGATAATCTCAAAAATCAACTGAATGCTGCCAACCAAACTAAGGCTCCAACCGATGAGGAGTTGAAGGAACAGATCAAGGAGCAGCAAGATCAGTTGAGCAAGCAAGAGGCGCAGATCGACCAGCTGATAAAGAAGTCAGACGCACAGTCCGAGTATATAGCTGTTCTTCTCAAAGATCTTCAAACTGAGAAGGACAACCCGATCAAGCTATATCAGTCATCCAAGATCATCGAGAATCTCATCAGTTACAGAAGACAGATGGATGACGTGTCAGGACTCGGTTACGACGTGGTCAAGGATTCTGGAATTCCTCCCGCAACCTTCATCAAAGCTGTGGATGTCAAGGTTGTCAAACCTAACACAGATGAGTCTGAATCTCCCCAGATTAATCCAACCTCCACTTCTCAGCAAGCACAACCGTCTAAGGAAATTTCAACTGAGAAAGGGAAAGGAGCGATGGATGGAGAACTGAACATTCCATCGGTTAGGACATCAATCGAGGGGGAATGTTCCAAGTCTAAGAAGAGGAACCAGAGGCGTCGGAGATACAACCAGAACCGAACTCAGAACCGACCTCTGAACCGACCACAAAATCGACCTCTGAACCGACCTCAGAGCCAACCTCAGAAAGAATGGAACCAACCGCAGAACAGACAAGGATTCAACCATCTGAATCAACAACGGTTCCATCATCAGTTCAACCAGAGGTTCCATCAGAGTCAACCGATGTGGAACAGTTCCAACAGCTGCAGATATTCAAGCCAGAACATGAATCATCAACAGGGCTTGAACAACAGTCATCGACAGTCAGGAAAATGAAATCTGACTCAGCCACAGAAATTCCAACATGGCGTCCGACCTCATCGACAAAATCAACAGGATAAAAACCGCCAACAAAACAGGGGGAACGCTTCTCCTCCTAAAGCTCAAAATGGGAGAAATCCATCTCCTCCCAAGAAACAGAACTCCAATAACAACATCAAGCCTAAGGATAACCGAGGTGTTGTTATAGTTGATGGAGAAGGAAAAGTGATCTGGAATGATAAATCTATCCGAGTATACAGGGAAAAGCGACTCACAGTTCAAGGGGGAACTGGTTCTAACCCTTCAGGACCCAACTAAAATTGGAGACCTAAGCGTGTTTCTCTGTGCAGGAACAGGAGAAACAGCTGAGGAAGAATAAAGCATCACAGACCAGCTAGGTGATGGATAGTGGATGCTCGAAACACATGACAAATTTGAAGGATTTGCTTGGAAGTTTCGTGGAGAAAGAAGGTCACACCAAAAGGCTACGGTACCCTTGAAACCAATCTCGTGTCGATTTCCAATGTTTCATATGTTGATCGATTGAAGCATAACTTGCTCTCATCAGCCAATTCTGTGATAATGGTTTCTCTGTTAAGTTTGATGCGCAGGGCTGCAGGGTTAAAAATGTTGAAACAAAGCAAGTCTTATTGTTGGGAAATCGATCCCCAACCGGGAATGTCTACTATGCAGATTGGAACAGTAGTCCTCCTGAAACCCGTCTGTTATCAAAGAACAGTTCAGATGTGAGCTGGCTGTGGCACAAAAGGCTCAACCATCTGAATTTCAAGACAATGAATCGACTTGCCCGACAGGAACATGCAAAAGGCATTCCGAACCGAGTGTTTTCAACAACACATATCTGCAGTGCATGTCAGTTGGGAAAGCTCGCTAGATCCTCCTTCCGGTTGAAATCAACTCCCTCAACCGACCGAGTATTTTAGCTGATCCATATGGATCTCTTCGGGCCAGTTACACCAAAGAGCATGAATGGTAACGAATATACCCTTGTTGTAACTGATGACTTTTCTAGGTACACGTGGACCATTTTCATGCGTCATAAAAGTGAAACCCGAGATGAGCTACCCAAGCTGATGGATCGGATATCGAACCAACAAGAGATGAAAATTATTTCCATCCGATCAGACCGTGGCACCGAGTTTCTAAATGAAACCATCATTGAGTACTGCGAGAAGCACGGAATAACTCATTAAACATCGGCTGCGCGTACTCCACAACAGAACGGAGTAGCTGAGCGAAGGAACCGAACGCTGAAGGATGCTGCTACATCCATGTTGACAAGCTCAGCTCTGCCAAAGAGATTTTGGGCTGAGGCCATCAACACAGCCTGCTACACCTAGAACCGGTCTCTTCTAACCAAGCGGTTGGGAAAGACTCCATATGAGCTATGGAGACGCAGGAAGCCTGATATCTCATACTTTCGTATTTTTGGTTCTAAGTGTTATATTCACAATAATGGGAAGACTCAGTTGAAAACTTTTGACGCCAAGGCTTCGAAAGGCATATTTCTCGGATATGCTGCTCGGATCAAGGCTTATAGAGTTTTCAACAACAGCTCTCGTATTGTGGAGATAACACCTCATCTTAGTTTTGATGAATCTACTTTTGAGTGCAGGGAACAGGCTAAAGGACAACAAGCTGATCCACATGTTCCACCTGCTCTCACCAGATCTCAGATTCTAAGGCAAAAGAATCTAGTTGAACCATTGGTATGGGCAACTGAGGATGATGATCCATATTCCTCTGAAGATGAATGTGAAGACCCCAGCTTATCTCAAGGGGGAACTTTAGCTGATATCACTCCAACTGCATCAGCAACTAAAGCCCAACTGAGCTCAGTTCAAAACAATGTCCATGTTGAGGATCCAGACTCAGCAACTGATAAATCACCAGTTCAAAAGATCCCAGCATTTCCCACAACTCAGATTATCCCATCAGTTGAAATCTCCGAACAGCCAATGTTGAAAGAAGAAGAAAGACGCAACATGAGATGGTATGAAGATCATTCCACTGACAACATCATTGGAGATCTAACCGAAGGTGTGTGTACAAGGAGTAGAGTTGCAAATCCAGATTCAACTGAGGAAGATTCCAACACTTACGCTCAATATGCTAAGGAGTTGGCAGTTCTGGAAGAATTCGAACAAGCAGGAGATGTTGCCATGATTTCTTGCTTCGTAGCTGAGGTGCCAGAACCGAAGAATGTTGTGGAAGCTCTCAACTGTGTTCACTGGACAATAGCCATGCAAGAAGAGCTGAATGAATTTCTACGCAACTGTGTATGAGAGTTGGTAGAAAGACCAAATGGTGTCAAAGTCATTGGATTGAAGTGGATTTTCAAGAACAAGAGAGACGCCATTGGATTCATCGTGAGGAATAAGGCAAGGTTGGTAGCTCAGGGATATTGCCAACAAGAAGGAATCGATTTCGAGGACTCCTTTGCGCCAGTTGCAAGGCTAGAAGCCATCCGAATTTTTCTAGCCTATGCCGCATTTCACAAGTTCAAGGTCTATCAGATGGATGTGAAGTGTGCATTCCTCAACGGAGATATCAAGGAAGATGTATATGTTGAACAGCCTCCCGATTTTGAGACTGGAGATGGGAGAGTGTATAAGTTGAAGAAAGCTATCTATGGCTTGAAGCAAGCACCCAGGGCTTGGTATGACACTCTTTGTGATTTTCTTCTGAACTCGGGGTTCAAACGAGGGTCAGTTGACAAAACACTGTTCACCATCAAAGTTGGAGAAGATATACTTGTCGTGCAAATCTATGTTGATGACATCATATTCGGTTCCAAGTTGGAGGAGCTGTGCGAAAAATTCTCAACTCTTATGAAGGAGAAATTCGAGATGTCAATGATGGGCTAGATGAATTATTTTCTTGGGCTACAGGTGAAGCAGTCATCAAAAGGAATTTTCATCAATCAGTCCAAATATACAAAGGAGCTCATCACAAAGTTCGGTTTGCAGTCAAGTAAAACCACAAGGATCCCGATGAATACTAACTGGAAGATTGAACCTGGAACTGAGGGAAAGCTCGTGGATGCCAGTAAATATAGAGGGATTATCGGTTCTTTGCTATATCTAACCGCCAGTCGGCCAGACATATCTTACGCGGTTGAAGTGTGTGCTCGGTTCCAAGTTCAGCCGAGGGAAGCACACATGTTGGCAGCAAAGAACATCATCAAGTATCTGAAGGGCACTGTTAATGTTGGGTTGTGGTATCCAACCGACGATAATATCCAACTGACTGGATACTCAGATGCAGATCTAGCTGGAGATTGGATGGACAGGAAGTCCACATCTGGACACTGTCAGTTCATGGGAAGCAAACTAGTTTCATGGTTCTCCAAAAAACAAGCATGTGTTGCCACTTCTACAACCGAGTCAAAGTACATGGCTGCCGGTAGCTGTTGCATGCAGGTGTTGTGGCTCAAGCAATAGTTGAGAGATTATGAAGTCGCAACTGGACAGGTTCCCATTCATTTTGATAGCTTAAGTGCCATTGCTATCTTTTTGAATCCTGCTCACCACTCTCGGACGAAGCACATTGATATCCGACATCATTTTATCCGAGATCATATTGAGAAGAAGGATGTATCTATGGAGAAGATTCCAACTGAGATTCAGAGAGCTGATATCTTCACCAAACCTCTAGCCGAAGCTCGGTTCAAGATGTTGTGTGATCTACTTGGATTGTTGGATCCATCATATGAGGAACCAGCTGAGGTGAAGAGATAGATATCCATCTGAGGGGGAAGCTCAGATGAAGGGGGTATCTCAGATACGGATCGCCAACCGAAGACATCAGATGCGGATTGCCAACCGACGACATCAGACGTCAGCTGAACAGACGAACTCGAGTCAGCTGATGGTATGCCGCAACATTGGACCACAGCTGATTCCAACATCAGCTGGCAGGTGAACACAACTGATTCCGACATCAGCTGGCAGGTATCATTTATGGCTGAAGGTGTTTATGTCTTAAATGAGAATGTTTGAAATAAATTCCAACATTCCTGAAGCATGTCAGTTAGATTAAAATAGCCATCATAGCGCATTTAATGTAAAGTATGGCTAAACATCTATAGCCCTACTTTTTAGTGCGACTGGGCTGACATAAGACAATATACCTTCTCACGCGCTGGTTGGAACTCGGGTTTTGACGTCAAGTCAAAGCAAGTCAACAGTCGCGAGATCTCAGCCGTTGATGGATTCACGCCATTTAACCCTAGCCGTCGATTTCAACCGAACCACTAACCTATAAAAGGCGGAAAATCAGGAAGTGATCTCTTATCTTCTACATTTGTGATTATCTGCAGTAACTGTTCATCGTCTTCTTAGATTCTGTCTTACCATTTTCTGCATGTTTTTCTTTCCTTCTCATATTTAATCCTCTCAGCTTTACTAAATGGCACCTAAAGGAAAGAAGATGGCATCCTTCGAACCTTCTCTAGTCCCCACATCATACGAAGAATCTTTTGATCTGCTGGTCTCCAAGATACACTTCGAGCTGATCCTATCAGAAGATGAATTGTAGTCGGCGGGGCTGTCTCCCCTTGCAGAACTTCTAAAGGAAAACGGCCTTCTGAACTGGGCGACGCTCTTCCCGTCCCACCTTCTCAGGCGTCACGTCGGAGAGTTTTATCGGAACCTGCAACTTCCCATCAACAGCCGAGACGGGCTTATTACAGAAGTTACTTGTCGTCAACGCAACGTTCCGGCCAGAACGATTCGCCGTGTCACCGTGCCCATTGCAGTCTCCGATATTCTACGCCAAATCATTCCTCCAAACCATTCCGCCACGGACTTCGTCGACAACATCTCCGATGCGGAAGCCGATTCATTTTTGGAAAGTGCTCTGATCACCTCAGAAAAACTAAGGAGTAATATGCAGAGGACGAAGTTGAAGCCGGAGCATCGAGTTTTGTTCGATGTTGTCTCCAAGGTCATCTTCGGATACAGCGACGCTTTCGGAGACATCAGCCGACCGAAGCTCAAGCAACTGATTGCTTTGGAGCACAAACACAAACACAACGTCAACTGGTTCAAGTATTTCGAACACCAGCTGACTCTGGAGAGACAGAAGATCTCCGAAACCACAACCGAATCCGGGGAAAGGTTGTTGAGTGTCAAGGGAACTCTCAACTTCGGTTGCGAAATTTCTGCCCTGATCCTGTTCGCAACCAAGGGTCAGAACATGGTCTGGGATGACTGCGAGGAGACCTCGGTGAAGAAGCTGATGCTGTTCCCAACATCAAAGAAGGCACATGATGTGATTAGGAGTGTTTATACTCCTAAGGAGAAGAAGGAAGCTGTGAAGACAGCTGAAGAAAAGGACACAGCTGAGGAGCTGCCCCCAGCTGTCAGCCGCCCTTCAAAATCGAAAGCTGGACGCCGACTAAGGGATGAGTCGGAGAAGAAGATGGAGGCAGAGCCAGCCAAGAAGAAGATGAGGCTGCAAATCAAAAAGAAATCGGTTGCGACACCATCTGAGGATGTGCCAGCTGAGGATGCACCAGCTGATGAGGATGTGCCAGCTGAGGAGACTCCAGCTGAGGAGGCTCCAGCTAAGGAGAGATCAGCCGAGCAAGCACCAGGCGAGGAACCATCTGAGTCCAGTCACTCAGTTGACAAAGATGCATTCGAGATCGTTTCTCGCGCAGCTGGAACTGATGAGGTGGAAGGGATGGTAACCGAACCTGAAGTCGAGCCAACCTTGTCCTCAGATGTTTCGTCTTCATCTGAGGAAATTGACGACATCCCAACCTCCCCCACGGCAGGAGCTGATGCCGTACCGCCCAAAGAGCCTCTCGCTCTAACAACCGACTCTCAGCCAGATATTCCGAGCTCATCGCTCGATGCCAATATTAAGACCATTTCTTCGGCCAATGTTGATGATCCCATTGATACCAACCTCCCCACAGAATCCGAAATTCCGAGCTCCCAGCTCGATGCCAACGTTGAGACCGCCTCTTTGGCCAACATTGATGAAACTTTTGAGCCGATTCCATACGAGAATTTATCTCCCTCCCCAATCGATGACGAAGCTGATCGTCAGGCCGTCGCGTTGGAGCATGAAGGCAAGGTGGCCTACTGCTTCCAAAAGCTGATCAGGATGTTCCCTGAAGCGCGCGACATGCCGATTTTTGCTACGCTTGGAACCGAGCTGCTGTACCAGTTCAACCTTATCTTCAGTCACTGGTATGTGAAGGAAGATACTATAAGGATACACAGCTGGAACCAGCTGAAGGCAGACGAGTCACGCATCAGAGATTACTTCAACTACACCAATCTGGAGGTTGCCTATAACAATAAGGTTGCACTGCTGACGCGTCGTCTGGACATCAGCAAGGCGGAAGGCACAGACACTAGGGAGAATGCTGGACAAGATTGCATCAATTTCCTTGACAACATGCTTGTCAAGTCGGCTGAGTTCATTGATGACCTGGACGCAGCAGCCGCAGCAGCCAAGAAGGAAGAAGTAGAGCTTCAACTGTACCTGGCCAACCGTCAAGCCATGGTTATAGTTGACCAGCCAGCACAATCTGAACACCAAGCTCCAGCTGATCAGCCAGCACTCTCAACCGAAGAAATATGTGAGCTGATAGCTGAGAGGGTCAACCAGCTAAGGATGGAGATGCTTGCCAACTTCCAGCACAACAAAGAAGATCAGCTGAGCACAGGAGGAAAAGAACATGAAGCTGGAAGAGGAGAATGTTTCACTGAAGATAAAGCTGGACGATCTCTCAAAATCCACCAGCCAAGACATCTCTGATCTGAAGTCAACCGTTCTGGGGATCAAGTCCGAACTGAATGTCTTCCAATCCATTTCTGATTCCAACCTTGCCAAATCCCAACAGACTCAGGATGAAGAATGAGAATCACGGTTCGAGTCAAGATGGGCTGAGTTTGTTGCTTTCCAAACAGAGGTAAATGAAACATTCGTTGGACTGAGGAAAGCCGAACAAGAACGCCATGACTCTGAGCTGGCGAAGAAGGTTGAGGTAGAGTGTGCGGTCGATGAGCTCTTCAACTGCATCCAACAAGCTGAACAGCAACTCACCTCTCTTGATGGCTCAGTCGCAAGCCTTGTTGCTGATGCCAAAAAGAGGGAAGAGACTGGTGAAAAGGAGATGCAGGGGGAAGATGTTCAGGGGGAAGTTGAGACCCAGGCTGAGGAAGAGATTCTAGCCGAAAAATCTCAGCCGAGGAAGAAGACCCAGAAGAAGAAGTCCACACCCAAGCCAACCGACGTCGGCGGAGCTGAAATGGCAAAGGACTTGGAGCAGGCGGAGAAGTATGGAGTTTCTTACACCTCCATAGCTGAGATAGCAGCCGAGCTTGATGCGGAACTCGACGACATTACAACCGAAGAGTGCATTGCTGCCTCCAAAGCTATGGATGTTCCTGAAAAGGACTACATGAATCCGAATTGGATCAAGAAGTTTGCTGCCAGCCAAGCTAGAAGAGTCAACCAGTTTGAAGATGAGCTGACCAAGATAACCAACAACCTGGACAGGAACATTGCCTCCCGCAGCCGTCGCCGAATTGAAAAACATCAAGTTAAGGCTGAAGCTCGGTTGAAGCAACAGAGATTGCCTGGAAAAGTCAAACTTCAAAGTCGGTTCAGGCATGTGGACAAGTGGATGCCAGTTGAGTGGAATGAAGAATGGGAATCATTCAAGCAGGAGTTTGTGAATGATTTCTATTATATGAAGGTGTACTCAACTGACGATCCCAGAAAAGCATTTAAGGAAGCCCTGACCGAGCTACACTCAGGGGATCCGGGCATGTTCAGCCAGTTCAGGCGTGCAATGATAGAAGCAAAATTGGATATGAACACCGTCCCCGTCCCTCAGAAGGTTACCTATCTCTCTCCCTTCCTTCCAGATTCGAGAAATCCCAACCGGCAGAAGATTGCAGCTGAGGCAAGGCAAGTTTGTCGAGAGCATGGGATTGACTTTTCAAAGGAGTCAGAAGCAAAGAGAGAGATTTTTGTTAGAATGTTCAGCAAATATGGGCTTAAGTATTAGCTCAGTTAGTTTTTGAGCAACTAATGTAATTTTCGATTTTATGCATTTTGTTGTAACCATCAGTTGTAATGAAAACTATTCAGTTATACGATTCAACTTGACGTACAATCTCTCATTGTCCAAGCTCTGAATCGCAAAGTTATTTCAATACCATGTTATAACTGTGCTAACCCTTTGATGTTTTAATCTTATAGACTGTCTAGAATTTCAGCTGAGATTTTAGATAGATCAGTAGGGTTTAGATCAGTTTGATCTGTAAGAGCTTTGTAAGGCTTTTGGCATCATCAAAAAGGGGGAAATTGTTGGGAAATTTAAGTAAAAGTTTTGATTGATTCCAAAACCAACTGACCCCAACCGAGTAGATGTTGCCATTTCCTAATGTTAGCATTTAGGCTCGCTGTTTGAGCAATGTTGAGATTTTATCTTTACAGGACTCCAGCTGAAGACGGCAACAAGGCTTCACTCGGATAGAACATCAGTTGTAAGAAAGACAACTGAGCGTTCATCAGATGAGAGTTAAAAATGGGGAAGTTGTAAGAGAACATCAGTTGTAAGAAAGACAACTGAGCGTTCGAAGCCAACTGATCAGATTCAGATACAAGAAAGACAACTGAACGTTCAAGATGGAACATCAGTTGTAGGACTCAATCAATAAGATCAACAAACATGAAGTTCAAGACAGCTGAGGGTTCAACTGTTCCTATTCAGACACAACATCAGCTGAAGACAAATCAGATGAAGATCAAACTTCTCAACCGGCCAACCAATGTTGAAAGATTAATGTTGAGATTTGAAATTCAAACAAGGAAGTCACGTGAAGGTTTGACTCTCTGTCATTACCTCATTTGGCCCAGCACAAGGCTGTCTCAGATGGAAAGCAGAAGTCCACAGTTGCCAAATCTGGAAAGTCTGCAGAGATGAGAGACAAGCCATCGCTTTCACAAGAACAGAGATCAACGGCTCTTCCAACGGCTAGTTGATTCTCTCCGCCTATAAATAGAGGCCTTCATTCATTCACCAAGACTATGAGATAGAAGACAGACAAGTGCGAGAAGAGATTAAAGAGCGCGAGAAAGAACGAAAAACTGCACTCAAGCAAAGCTGCTGTTATCCTCTAAGAACATCACTAGTTGAGAGTTCTAGAGTGTTAGATTATGTCTTAGTGTTTTTGATCCAACCTTGAGAACATCACTAGTTGAGAGTTCGTAGAGTGTTAGATCCTAGCTCACATTTTTGTTCGAGCTAGTAGTTGGAAAAACCCACCCTTCACACACACCCTTAAAAAGGTTGTTCGGACCCTACTCTTCCCGAAATTGAGTAGATAGGTTGATAAGTACTCGTAAACTTATCTGTAAGGTTGATAAGTACCCATAAACTTATCTTAACGGTTGCAAAGCCCGCATAAGCTTTGTGGTTTTTGTCCAGAAGAACTTGGACTGAGTTGTGTGAACTCACAACTCCCCGTGGACGTAGGAGTTCTCTCCGAACCACGTAAATCTTTGTGTGTTTGTGTTTATTATTCAGTTATTTATTGCATATTCAACTGACCAACTAACCAGCACTCAAACTGCATTTTTACATTCTCAACTGACTTGGTTATTGACCAACCTTGCATATCTGAGCGTGAGTTTTATACGAGTTGTCATTTTCCACCACATTCCGCACAGCACTACACTTCCAGCTGTGTGTTCTTACTCAGCTGTGATTTCAACTGAGTCTACTTACTCGGTTGTGATTATTTTCAGGGGGTTGTTTTTAAAATCCTTAACTGGTGTATTCCCTCCCCCATACACCAAAACTCGTATCGGGACCATCACAGCTATTGGGAATTACCACATGAAAAATCATGTGGAGTTTGTGATAGAGCGCTCAAGTGGTACTCGTTATCATCTAGTATGTAAATTTGGCGATAGATGTGAATTTGTTATTCGAGCGTCTGCGATGGGCAAGGCTTGGCAAATCACTCATTGGAGACCTCATAATTGTGAAATGGATTTGAGATATCATCCTCATCCAAAGGTTTCTTCTAAAGTCGTAGCTGCTGAATTTGTTGATAATTTGACTGAAGATGGTTTCTTTCTTAGGGCTCGCGATATTCAAGGGAAGTTGTTAAGGGATTACGGTGTTCATGTAACGTACCGAACTGCGTTGGCTGGGAAGAACCATGCAATAAAACAGATGTTACAAATTTGAGGAATTCGTAATCTTTTAAGTGACGAATTTATTAATTTCGTAATACGAAATCAAAGATTTAGTTGTTAGGAGATTGATGATTTTGTTGTTACGAATTTGATGAATTCGTAATGTCTTATGTTACGAATTTATGAAATTCGTAACACGAAATTAAAGATTGTGTTGTTAGGAGATTTGTGATATTGTTGTTATGTATTTGATGAATTTGTAATGCATTGTGTATGAATTTGATGCACCCGTAATGCGTTGTGTTATGACTATGTTGTTTTAATAATTTTTTTTTGCATATTTTCAGTTGCTACCCACGTACCTCTACATGCTAAAGGACTTAAACCTGGGATCAATGGTGGAACTACAGACACGTGATGATGGTATATTTCAATCCGTATTCTTTTCTCTTAGTGCATGTATAAGAGCATTTAGTTCGTGTCGCCCCGTTATTGTGCTTGATGGAACCCATTTGAAAGGAAAATACAAGGGTATTATGTTTATTGCTGCAACGAAGGATGCTAATGAGTAGATAATTCCTTTGGCTTTTGGGATTAGAGACAAAGAAAATGATTCATCATGGACTTGGTTTCTCAAACAAGTTCGTGATGCATTCGGTTGTCCCACCGATCTTTTGATTGTGTCTGATCAGCACTTGAGCATAAAGACTGCAGTAGATTTGGTTTATCCAGGGATCCCCCACGGGTTATGTTCATTTCATATACAAACTAACATGAAGAAATGAGGTTATGACTCTTTTGTGACTGATATTTTCCATGGGTTGTCCCTGTTCGCCGGTACTACTTTGGAACATCAAATGCAGTAGAGGTTTTGAATGCTAGAATAAAATGGGCTAGATCTTTGCCAGTGTGTTCTTTGCTTGAGTATATCCGAAAGATATGTCAGGATTGGTTTTTTAAGCGCCGTACCAGGGCTGCAGCTTGATCCCAAGAGTTATCGGAGTATGCAACCAAGAGACTAGAGAAAGCTATTGAGTTGAGGAGGTCTATGGTTGAACCTATCAGTGAGATTAAATACAAGGTCATTTCTGGATCTCACAGCCATATGGTTGACCTTGCTGTTTGAGAGTGCTCGTGTCACGTTTTTTATCTTGATCTTATACCTTGTTCTCATGCCGCTGCAGCAGTAAGGTGATGATACTTCTTTATAAAATTGTGTATTTCGTAACATTTTTTATTACGAATTTGGATATTCGAAACATTATTTGTAGATTTTACGAATATAGTGTCAATTTGTTAAGAAATGTTGTATTTCGTAACATGTGTTGTTACAATTTGAGATATTCGTAACATCAGTTTTAGATGTTATGAATATAGTGTCATTGCGTTACGAAATTGTGCATTTCGTAACATGTTTTGTTAGGATTTGTGGATATGTTTTGTTACGAATTTGTGATATTCGTAACATTAGTTTTAGATGTTATGAATATTGTGTCGTTTCGTAACTGCATTACCATATTGACTGGTGTTATTCGTTGCGAATTGTACATTTCGTAACTGTAATATGGTTTTTGTTTTGCAGTTTCGCCAGACAAGCCCCAGTTTCATATGTGCATTGTTATTACTCAACTGAGATGTGGCTTGAATCTTATGCTGGTGAAGTGATACCGATCCCGGATCAAGATGAATGGCGTACACCCGATGACGTTGCTTCAAGGGTTGTTAGGACCCCTCTTAACCCTAGGCAAGCTGGTCGACCATGAAAGAAGAGGATTCAGTCTGGAGATCGTGTGTGCTCTCGATATCATCTTAAAGGTCATTATCAAAATACATGCACTACAGTTTTAGAGGAGATTACTAGGGAGGAGGAAGTGAGTAGCAATAAACTAAAGACTCGGAAAAAGAAGAAATGCGGGATCTGCGGCGTAGAGGGGCATACTCTTTTAACGTGTGTTGACCCGAATAGATTTGGTTGATAGGTTTTATGGTTTATGTACGTTTACTGTTGGTATTTTTTACGAATTTTTTTTTTGTATTTTTATGGATTATTGTTGTGGTATGTTACGAAGTATTGATTTCGTAACAGTGTATGAGATTTTGAAATTCATATAAATATTACGCAATGACAATTTTGTAGCATTTTGTAACATATCTCAAGTAGCAGTATTTGTTGCGAAATCTTAATTTCGTAACAGAGTGACGTATAAAATTTTGTTATTTGCAACTCATTCTGGCTATAAATAATTTGTCACGAAATTATATTTTATACCATAAATGATACGATATATGAATTTTGTAACAGAGTAACATCTAATAATGTGTAATGGGTTCTTGCTATGAATAACTTGTTAAGAAATTAAGCTTTCTTTGAACATTGATACGAAATATGAAATTCATAACATAGTAACATATAATAATGAATTGCTTGTTATGAATAAAAGTTCATAGGAATTATGATACGAAATATAAACTTCGTAACAGATGTTAAGAAATACGAAATCATAATTTCGTAATAATATAGTTTGCAAAATATAAACAGCTGCATAGTTACCTACAATAAGTGCTATGAAATCTTACAAAATAGGAATTGCTTCGAGCAAAATATGTGCAGCTAGCAAAAACAAAAGGTCATAGAAAATATTGTTTCAAGGATTTCTCTCCAATACCATAGGAATGGCTTCGTCGATGCTGTGAGCATATATAGTTCTAGCAATGTGGTCGCGATAATGATAGTAATCCTGTTCTTTCTTCAAGCATTTGGCAGCGGGGTACTCAATTGGATCTGCTCCACGTACTTCAATGCATAGAGCCCACATTTTACATCCCCCTTTTGTTTGAAGGGATTCTTTGACTTAGGTGGAAAACACAACTCCCATTGTGTTAGAGTCGGTTTCTTGATCCGATGATGCTCGAAGTATCCGATTTCCTTCAATATTTGAGGAATAAGCCTTGCAAGGGGTAGGAAGATGTCCTTCCTATTTGTTAAGTGGTGATCCTCGAATGTCCATTGAAATGAATCGTAGAGCACAAGTTTTTGCTTTTTAAGGTCCAACCCAATCGTGCCCCAATGGTCTTTGTAGTTGCAGACAGCTACGACCTACAAGGCACATTGAAATGATATGTTGAATTCGTAACATGTACTCATGTTAAATTGTTAAGAATTCATAAAATCGTAACATGAAATTATAAACAATTGATACGAATTAATACATTCGTAACACGAGATGATGACACGATTGTTACGAAATTATAAATTCGTAACATGATATGATGACATGATTGCTACGAAATTATAATTTCGTCACATGAAATCATTACAAACTGATCAAAATTCATAAACACGTAACATGAAATTATAACAATGTGATAAGAAAACATAAATTCATAACAATGAACTGTGATAAAGTGATACGAATTCATAAAATCTTAACAGATAAACAGTCATTTTGTTACGAAAAAAAAAGTTACAATAATTTTAGTTTTACCTTTTCGCAATCGATCCACTGCTTCATGTTTGGGCCCCAATTGGGCTGTGTAGCCTTAGCAAATAATCACAATCTTTCCAACAGCTTTACTGGAACAACCTCTTCAATTTGACTGTCAAACAATTTGTGATAAAACGGCTCATCAAATCGTTTCTTATCCTTATGCATTTTTTCGAACACCTCATCAACCGTTTCCTATTAACAAATCAGAAAATTATGTTACAAATTTCTAGTAATAAATCAGAGACACATGTTACGAATTGATAAATTCGTATCAAGGTTAAAACAGGAAAAATAAGGGCAGTTACCATGAAGTAACATGATGTGATCGCAATATTGAAGTTTATATGTTTGATTCCCGCAAGGTCTGGATCCGAAGTGAGTACAACGAAATAAGCTTCAATGTGATCCCCGTGGAGCTGTTTATCTTTTTTCAAGATGTGTTCGAAGAAATCTTTCTCCACCCCACAGAGCAATCCAACATTCCTCATGTTATTTTTAGTATATTTAGTAAGTAAATTGCATTATATTTATTAATATACTAAATATTTAATAAGGAAACTTACACTCCGTGGTCCACGCTGAGGAAATGTTCGAACATGTCTTTTTCCGAACGTACATCATTGGGAAGGAATAGACTTCTATGTACAGCTGCCAGAAATTTTCTTCTCACGGGCCTCACGGTCAAGATCACTTTTGGAATTCCACTTACACTTGCAGCAGTCTTTGATGGAGCGTGCATCTGTGGAGCGGTGTTTGATGGAGCGTGCACTGTAGGAGCGAGCAAGGTTGGAGGAGCTTGACTCAACGGTTCCGACTTGCATACCATTGGATTTATTTCTGTTGGAGGGGGCACAACCTCGTATTTCGGTGGTGTTATATCATCTAGTTCATCGAAGATAGTATTGATCTGCGTGTCCGTTGGTTCGAGCAGCTCACTCGCTTCACCATGTACCTAGGAGATTTGTAACTACGTTACAAATTAATACATTCGTAACACGAGATGATGACATGATTGTTACGAAATTATAAATTTGTAACACGAGATAATGACATGGTTGTTACGAAATTATAAATTCATAACACGAGATGATGACATGATTGTTACGAATTATAAACTTCGTAACATGCATTGGATATAAAGTTACGAATTGATTCATTTAGTTCGAAATTACGCTATTACGATTAATCAAATTCGTATCAACGGTACGTTGTCGAGTTGCTATGATTTTATGGATAAATGGTACGCATTACTATAATTCGTATCATGTAAATAATATAAATATGGGACGAATTATAAATATCGTACCATTCGTACATAAATAATATTGTAGCAACAACACATGAATATCTGTTACGAATTATAAGTTTCTTAACGCGTGTCGATGACAATATATGTAATGATACGAATACATGATAATAATAAAACGATGATACGAATTATTAAATTCGTATCAATCGTACAAATTGTTTCAACCATTAATACACCAATTTGTCCATAAATTAAAGAAAAAAAAGAGATAACATCATTATTTCTTATTTCATACTCATCTTCTTTTGCATACCTGTATGCACGCGAGCTCAATGGGGGATAGGTGCTGCTGCTACTGTTGTTCTTCGGTGTTTTATTCACCACTATTCGGGGGGGGGGGGGGGGGTGGGGGAGGGGGAGGGGTGGTGATGGTCCCGATACGAGTTACTGGTGTATGGGGGGGGGGGGGGAATACACCAGTTAGGATTTTAAAACTAAACTCTTGAAAATTACTTCAACCGAGTAAAAAGACTCTGTTGGAATCTCACAATTGAGTAAGCAACCTCAGCTGGAAGAGTTGTGCTGTGCGGAATGTGGTGGAAATTAAACTCGTAAAACAACTCACACCTTTTTGCACGGTTGGTCAAAAACCAAAACAGTTGAGAATGCACAGATGTAGATTGTAAGCTGGTTAGTCAATCAATTGAGAATGCAAGAAATAACTGAATAAAGAAAAACACAAGCACACAGAGAATTAACGTGGTTCGGAGAGAACTCCTACGTCCATGGGGAGTTGTGAGTCCACACAACTCTGTCCAAGTTCTTCTGGACAAACCACTCAGCTTACGCAGGCTGAGCAACCGTTAAGGATAAGTTTGCGGGTACTTATCAACCTTACAGTTTAGTTTTCGGGTACTAAACAACCTATTTACTCAGTTGCAGGAAGAGTAGGATCCTAAACCTTTTCAGGTGAAAGAAAAATGGGGTTCCCACTAAAAGCTCGAACACGAAGTGAGCTATGATCTAACTCTCTACGAACTCTCACTAAGTGATGTTCTCAAAGTTCGATCTAAAGACACAAAAACTAACTAACTCTAGAACACTCAACAAGTGATGTTCTAAGAGATTAAATTCAGTTCAGCTCGTGAAGAATATTGCTCTTTCTTTCGCTCTCTGATTTCTTCTCGCGTGTGTGTCTTGTATCTTTTTCGAATGAATGAAGGCCTCTATTTATAGGTGGAGAGTATCAACTAGCCGTTGGAGGAGCTGTTGATCTGTGTTCTTTGAAAGCGATGGCTTGTCTCTCATCTCTGCAGACTTTCCCGATATGGCATCTGTGCTCTTCTGCTTTCCATCTGAGATAGCCTTGTGTTGGGCCAAATGGGGTAATGACTGAACGGTCAAACCCTCACATGACTTCCTTTTTGAAAATCAAATCTTAACAACAGACTTCCAACAAGGAGTGGTCGGTTAAGACTTTCGATCTTCAACTAACTTGTTCTTCAGCCGATATTCTATCTGACAACTAACAGTTGAACTCTCAGCTAACTTTATCTTCAAGCTGTTGATCTTCTCGGTTGAGTTCTACAACTGATGTTCTGAAACTGAACACTCAGTTGTCTTCCTTGTATCTGATCAGTTGGGTTAGAACGCTCAGATGGCTTCATTTCATCTGATGTTCTCTTCCCCTTTACTGCTTCTCATCCGATGAACGCTCAGTTGTTTTCTTTACAACTGATGTTCTGTCCGAGTGATGCCTTGTTGCTATCTTCAGCTGGAGACCTGTAAAGATAAAATCTTAACAATGCTCAAACAGCGAGCCTACCTACTAACATTAGGTTCTAGCAACATCTACTCGGTTGGGGTCAGTTGGTTTTGAAATTCATCAAAACTCTTACTAATAAATTTCCCAACAGGTAGCGTTTCTTGCTCAAGAGAGGCGGAGGCTGCTGCTACAATGCTTGGAGGAGAGGCGGAGGCTGCTGTTGCCATTTGTGGAAGCGGGGCTGTCGTTGATCTTGCTGCTGCTGCCGCTGCTGGTTCGGTTGTCTCCATTTCCAGTCGGTGCGAGTCTATCCCTTTTTGTGCTTCGACTTCGAGCAGCTTATTTACGATGTAATCCTCCACAGCTTCCACGAGTTGCTGTTGTTGCTCCTTTTGGCATTGGATAAGCGCTTGAAGCATTTGGTCTTGCTGCGTTCAGAGAAGAGCCTCAAGCTCTATTCTAGCTCTCTTTGCTGCTACACTTCCGATATATTCTCCTATCTCCTTCATGAAATTCTACCGATCTTCAACAGATTGTATGTTGGTAGGGAGTAGCTGAGTATTCACAGCAGCAACAGTAGAAGTCAAAGCACCAATTGCTTCAGCAACGACCTCTTCATCGTCATCAATTTCCCGCTTTCTCTTCTTCATGTTGTCATTAGGATCATACTGAAATGTAAATGGCATCTTCTCAAGATCCTCTTCAAGAGATTTCCAGTATGTTGTCTCCTTTTCCTTGTTCGTTGGCTTAAGTTCGGCGACCAATTCCTACAAAGAAAAGAAGTAACACTGTTACGAAATAATGTAGAAAATAAGTAACACTGTTACGAAAGAAACAAATCGCTACAGCATATGTTACGAATTTGAAATTTCGTAACATCAGAATAAAATCATGACAATTAACAATGCTCCGAAAAAATCAAATCGCAACAAATCATGTTACGAAATTAGAATTTCGTAACTTTAGAATAAAATCATAATAAGTGACAATGTTAGGAAAATAATGCATCGAAACAAGTAAGTTACGAAATTGAAATTTTGTAACATCAGAATTACATGTTATAGCAGTTATTGTTACGCATTTCATAATTCGTAACATATATTACAAGATTCGTAACATGTGCTATGAATTAAAACTTCGTAACATCAGAATCGCTAGTTACTCTAAAAGATTCCAAGATGCATCAAATAACGATAATTTAAATTGTACCTTTGAATTGAAGGCCACCATTCCCTTTGAACTCATATATTTATACCTCACCATATGAGGTATAATTTCTTTGTTGTTCTTCCCTCCAATCAGTCTCTCCACAGTCGGTATTGCTTCATGTATCCAAGCCTGAAATTTAATTTCATATTAGTAGAAATTTGTCATTGATATGAATTGTTAAATTTGTAATAAAAAAATAAAGTCAATTCGTAGCAGGTAAAGAAGATTAAGTGATACGAATTGAGTAGAAATTTACCAAGAAGGCTATCGTGTTCTCTTTGAGATGGTAGGTGGTTCCAAGCTGTTTTTAAACCGCGTCAAGCCTTTCAATCAGTATCTGGAAGGCATAACTCCCCCACGGGAATTGCTCCCAAGCCTCATCGTCCTCCACCAAAGCCCACATCTACAGTGGAATTCGTAACAAATATACGATTTTCGTATATAGTGTTATGAATTATGAAATTCGTAACAAATATACTACAAAATTTTGAATCGAAACATTCAAATTGCGACAAGCATGTTACGAAATTGTAATTTATAACATGTATATTACCGAAATTCCAACAAACAAGTTACGAATTAGCAACAGATCTGGGAAAAAAAATCAGATTTGAGAAACAAAAGACAGATCTGGACACGATTCAAACAAGTTTTAAACACAAATCATAAGAATTTATCAATTCGCATCAAGTCCGAGATATGAGAAATTAAAATTTTACCTTTCCTTTCTCGTAGGGGAGGGCGGATTCTTCTTCATCGCCGTCGCCTGATCGCTATAAATACTTAGCAAATTAAACCGCACTTTGAACGGGCAATTGTAGTACTAGAGATCGGATATCGTATCCACAAGGACTATTGGCTCGAGTTTATATTGAAAACAAAATTAATGCATCTTCCTACTATTCAAACTCTTCAAACAACATGATTTCATTCATTCAAACACTCAAACACAAGATCAAAGCTAATAGGCAAGCAAATAAGCAAATTCAAGTAACAAACGATTAATAAACGGATAATGAATAAATTGGAAATAGTTTTGGTTCTAAGGATTCAATCTGATTCTAGATGGCTTGATTGAGACTTCCTAATTCATGCAACCAAAATTTAATCTCCTAATTGAGAAGCAATCACAAAATAATTCACTAATCTCTCTCGACAATTAGCAAACGTAGATCAACTCGACGACTTTCTCGACTAAGACTCAAGATGTCGAATTAACTCTAAAAAGATCAAAGGAATCAAGCTTCCACGCATGCAATCTCACCTCCTAAGTCTCAAAAGCAATACATGATGTGCAATTTGATTTCCATGCATGTAAAAACCTACTAAGAATTTCCACAAACATTTGGCATGCAAGAAAGGTGATCAACAATTCTCACATGAAAATAAGCTCCAAATCCACATTCAAATAGAAGAAGGCAATAAGAATTAACAAGCTATGATCAATCCATCATCAAATCTTCATAAATCCCTAAAACCAACAAGAAATTTAGCTAGACATAATGGAAATCAACATAAAGAAAAAGAGAGAGGATAGCATAGATGAAAAACTAGGAACCCAATGTTGAAATCTTCACAAATCTTCAAATCCAAGCTAAATCACTATTACAATCAACTAAAATGGTGTTTAGAACCCTAAATAGAAACTATTTGAATTGGAAATTAGGGTAGGAAGTCAGCTCTCCACGTTTTGGGGCTGCCATGGGCAATATATAGGGATGAGAAAGTGTTATTACATGATAAAATCGCAAAAAGGGGAGAAAACGCGAGTTTGGGCGAAAACAGGAAAATTCGGCGGTTTAGCCCTGTTTTTTCGGCGGTCTGCAGCAATTTTCGGCGGTCCAGGACGGACCGCCGACCTGACTGCCGATTTTGGCTTTCTTTATGGCCAAATATTACAGAGAAAACCGGCGGTTTGCGATGATTTTCGGCAGTTTGAAGTCGGGTCGCTGGTTTGGCTGCCCGGACCGCCGATTTTTACTGTATTGCTCCGTTCCGTCCCGTTTTGCACTTTTTCGTCCTGTTTCTTCGTCTTCGCTCTTCTATGTCCTTCCCTTCTCAACTTGGCATGTCACGTTCAACCTACACACATGCATAAACTCTACCAAGACGTGAGATCCATTCAAAATAATGAAAACGAAACAAAATCGATCACATCTACGGGCAAAGCAATGCAATTTGAGCTATAAAAACCCGACTAGTTGCTACAAAATGGGTGTTTATCACTCCCCCAAACTTAAGCATTGTTCGTCCCGAACAATGTATTCAAATAAAGATCATAAACATCGAATGGAGTAGCAACTTGGATCCTAAATGCCTCAGATAACTCAATACTTTCAATGCCAAAATCAAGCAAACAATCATGATTCCACACAAATCAAAGGCACGTCAATCTCAACTCTTCAAGAAATGAACCTCACATGGAAGTGTATCTCTCAACCCTCAAAATGTATGGTTATGCACTCATCGAATTCATACAATGCACTCTACTCACCATAAGCTTGCATATCGTCTAATATCTCTATTGCAAAATGTGTCATGCAAGAACAAGGATCACAAAGGGCCTTTCTAGGGTTGTAATGTAGGCACATTGGTTGAGGAGGGGAAATTTGGCTAAGTGACTATATGAATTCATTCACCAACCTTAATTTTACTTCAAAACAAACATGGACTCCCTCCATCTTCCTTCTACACCAAGCACTACCCATTTTTGGACTTAAATAACAAGTCAATCCCCTTATGCTCTCATTTTTCTTCTTTTGCACATTTCATTATTTTTCAAGTGGAAACACTCTAACACACAATATATACTTATTTTTCTCAACTTCCACTTTCTTTTCTCTTTTTCATTCATTTTTTTCCTTTCACTTTGAGCTTATGGGAATTCCTTTTCTTTACAAAGAAACAAGTCCTTAACAACTACCCGAACCATCATTAATTCATCATTCTTTTCATTTTTTAACCCACCCCGGATACCCTTACACAACCAACACCCCATTTTCTCCGGTTTATCAAGGAAAGGCTAAATCAAGCTCAAATGGGGTTAACAATGGACAATATAGCGCACAAGGGAGTGTTTAGGATATGAGGTGGCTAACAAAGATGGCCTAAGGTCATTTCCAAGTTCTTGCACAACCTAGCATACTCAACATAGATCCAACGCAAGTTCTAGGAGTAAAAATGCATGCATGATCAAACCCACAAGAACAAAAGTGCACCAATTGGCAAATAAGGCTCAAATCTCACGGGTTTTTTGTTCAAAAATCAAAGAATCTAAATCAACATGCCCTCAATCTATGCAAGACCAACCAAGCAAATTTAACAACACAAAACAAAATCCTCATCTGCATTTCACCAAGTCACTTGAGCAATACACAACCACAATCATAGCAACCAAGCTCCAAATTTTCAAATTTTTCAAATTTTTCACAAATTTTTCACAAATATCAAAAGTTTCCAATTCTAACACCAACTAACAAACAAACAAACCAACAAAGCAAACCAAACTCAACAACCCAAGCAAAACACACACATATTTACAAACGTCTTTGTATTCACCTCCCCCCTCCCCCAAACTTATTCGAAACCGAAGGAATCGAAAAAGTTCGAGGGAAGAAATAAATACAAAGATGGGGGTACCTCTCATTTGATCATTGGGGGGGCGGAAGCGGGGGCCAAGGATGGCCTTCCTCAAGCTGTGCAGCTTCAAAGCGATGAACGAGATCCAACAACTCATCTTCTTTGATGATATCTTCTTGATGGTAGCGGTCTTGGCGCGCATATAGCTCTTGTTGGAAAGCGTTGTGTTGGTCAAACCATTGCTGCTGAAATGCTTGTTGATCCGCCCTTTGCTTTTGGTGGAACCTTTCTTGGCGGCTAAATAGATCTTGCCGAAGATCTTGAAAATCGGCTCTTTGCTCC
This sequence comes from Schizonepeta tenuifolia, assembly GCA_029490685.1. Taxonomy (NCBI): domain Eukaryota; kingdom Viridiplantae; phylum Streptophyta; class Magnoliopsida; order Lamiales; family Lamiaceae; genus Schizonepeta; species Schizonepeta tenuifolia. Next base: position 6,475,458 of record CM055958.1, read on the forward strand.
TGTTGAAAGGCTCGGAAATCGGCCCTATGTTGCTCTTGGAACCGATCATGCCGCTCATACATCTCGGTTTGAAAGGCTCTTAAGTACCCAAATTGCATTTCTTGACTTTCGCGCGTGTCTTGTTGGCTTAGGCGGTTGGCTTGGATATCATGCTTCATGACGGCAAACTCGCTATCCCATTGAGTGCACAAGTTGTCAATATGCGAGATTTGCTCCGGCATGCTTGCGAATTCTTCACCATAGAAGGTTCCGGGTGCCGCCGAGCCGCCATGCATGTTATAAGGTCCATAGGGCCCCCCAAAACCTTGGTAACCTCCTTGAAATCCCCCTTGATGACCTTGAAAACCGCCTTGAAATCCTCCTTGAGAACCCCCACCGGAACCTTGGCCTTGCTCAAAGGTTTGACGCCTCCGGCCTCTTTCCAATGCTTGTCTTCATTTTTCTAAACGGGCTTCCCTTCTTGCTTCCTCTCCCGCTCCATCATCATCCGGGTCGGAATCCCCATCTTCGGCATTGTCACCTTCCTCTCCTTCTTCTCCCCCACTACTATCACTTGCCTCAACTTCTACTTGTAGATCGTCGGCCATCTCAATAGCTAACTCATGAAGTGGCGTATTCATCTTCCAATTGTGTCTTTGATTGAAGGAGGTAATCTCGGTGAGGACGGGGTCGGGTAGGGGGAAGATCTCTACCACCACTTTGCTTCCCTTCTTGGGCTTGTATTCCTTATGTTGGCGAAAAAAATAAGGCTTTGATGTAGAGACAATAACTCTCATGTTCTTCAACATTTCCATGTCCATGACCAAGTTGGCATTGATCGTCTCCCACTCCGAGTAATCGGGGCAAAGAGCTTGAGCTATTGCGTATATGAGGCCACCACAACATAGGACCCCCGACTTTTGAAGCTTTTGTGCCCAAAGTTGGCGAAAAAGAAATTGCCCCAAGTTGAGTCTTGTGTTGTTGAGCATGCAATATATAACTTGAAGCTCAACACTCCGGCACGAGCTATTCTCCCCCCGTTGGAACACCGTATGCGCAAGTATTCTTTGGATTACCCGAATGACGGGGTTGCGGATTAGTGTGGCCTTTGATTTCCCCGAAGAGTATGTTTGGGTCGCAAGAGTCAACTCTTTCCATAGCACCTTCGCCTTGAACCCCCGTGGCTTTTCACAATCTCCACCCTCCGGGCAATTGAAGATTGCATTCACTTGGCTCATGGTCAAAGAGTGCGTTGAATTTCCTAACCGAAAATGCACCATGTTCGGGCACTTTAGATGAGCAGTTGGGATGACCAATGTAGATAGAAGCTCGTATGAAGCCCTTGGACAAGTAGGCCACATCCCTGTTAAGATTGAGCCCCAACCAACGCAGTCAAACATCTCTTTTACATTGTCCCATAAGCCGAGGGCCTTGAGGGCTTGTTCATCGGGGTACTTGCATGAAGCGAGGCCGTTTTTAGCTCCCCGTTTAACTAGTTGGGTAAAAAGCTTCTTGTGGCTATCTTGAAGATTTGTGACTCCAAAGGCGGAAGAATGGTATGGGTCACTTTCCACTTGCCTCCGTCTTGAGGATGAGTCCGTTACTTGGCGAGATGATGTCGGCTTTTGCTTCTTCTTCTCCTTTCCCTTGCCTTTGGGAGGAGAATCCTCAAGACGTGGACGCTTTTCCGCCTTACTTCGACCCATGGTACCTATAATCAACCACAATAGTTTAGTATCCAACTCCAAAACAACATCAATATACAACCAAATATCAAGACAAGGTCCAAGCAATGAATGCATTACAACAATCCTTCCATCTATGTATATCTAGGCAAATGAAGATCACACCAAAAATAATCATCACCATTATCACCCAAAAGGAAGCAATGCAAGCTCAAAACTATCTCCAAGTCCACAATTTGAACAAATAAGCACCAAATCATCATCACCAATCCTCCTAAACACAAAATCATGCATCATTTAAACCATAAGCTCACCTAGGTTGCTAGAAATCACGTAAAGTCACCAATATGTCAACACAATCAATAAACAACCCTAAGTAATCAACTAACACGTTCAAATTAACTCCCAATGAGGATGTAACATGATTAAGTAAGCGATTAAGAGCAAAACCCCCCAAAATTCGAAATTTTCAAGCCCTAGACAAATTACCCAAAACTAAAAACGAAAATTAACACAAAATAACTATACAGCTAAGCATAATAAACCATAAAAACAAGAAATAAAGAAGCAAATACCTTCAAATTCAAAAATTTAGCAAGAAAAAGGGCAAGAACTCCACAACTTGGGTTTGAGGATTTGGGTGGATGAAAACCACAAATATATGGATGGAAGTGTAGATTAGGTGATGGGTAATAAGTGTATGGAAGGATTTGGAGAGATATGGTGGATTGAGGGAGAAATTTGGAGGGGAAAGAGTGAAAAATTTGTGGGTTTTGAAGTGGGAAATGAAAGAAATGTGAGAAAGAGGAGAAAGAAAGAAGAAAAAAGGAGGAAAGAGGGGGACCCGCGCAAATTCGGCGGTTGGGTAGCAATATCCGGCGGTCCAGGACGAAAATCGGCGGTCTGGGCCTGACCGCCGGTTCTCGATTTTCAAAGGCGAAAATATTCCAGTGATTTTCGGAGGGTGCTTCGGCGGTTTGGGGTATTTTTCGACGGTCCAGCCTGAACCGCCGGTTTGGACCTCCGATTTCGATTTTACACGTATTTTCAATTTTTTTTTTATTAAAAGAAAAAAAAAACTGAAACGAAAGCTACCTAAAAACGAAGCTACACACGAAGAAACTAGCAACAAAACGAGCAACAAAACACAACTAAAACAAGCTCAAACAAGGAACAAAGACAACGAAAAGAAAAACGAGAAGGAAACTCCACTTCTACAACCAAATCAAACAAACACAACTAGACTTGAACACAACCAAACGACATTCAACACACTAAACCAAACAAGCATACCAACCAAATGAAAAAAACCAAGGCAAAAGAAACTAGAAAGCAAACTCAACTTCTAACAAACAACAAAACCAACTCAACAAAGACCCCCAAACTCAACCAAACAAATCCAAACCAAACACACATATTCACAACTAAGCTTGACACCACCAAAACAACAACACAACTGAAAACGGAAAGAAAAGCCAAAAGCAAGAAAAATGTTGGGGTGCCTCCCAACAAGCGCTTTGTTTAACGTCTAAAGCTAGACGATACCTCAACTTTCAAGGGTCGTTTAGAAGTGTGACCGTCACGTTCCGGTCCGGCTCACAATTGATATACGGCTTGAGACGATGCCCATTCACCAAGAAAGTCTCTCCATCGGCTTTGAGAAGATGATATGTGCCATTTCCATTGCTCTTATAGATGACATAAGGCCCCGTCCACCTTGACTTCAACTTACCCGGAAAGAGACGGAGACAAGAGTTATAGAGAAGAACCTCATCTCCGGGGGCAAAATCTTTGGCGAATAGCCCTATCATGGAACTTTTTCGCCCTCTCCTTATAAATCCGAGAGCTCTCAAACGCCTCATTCCTGCACTCGTCAAGCTCAAGTAGCTTTTCAAGCCTAGTATACCCGGCCTCCTTAAACTCGAGATTAATCCGTCTTGTAGCCCAATATGCTTTATGCTCAAGCTCAACCGGCAAATGACATGACTTCCCAAAAACAAGTTGAAACGACGACATACCTATAGGAGTCTTGTAAGCGGTTCGATATGCCCACAATGCATTATCCAAGTGACTTGCCCAATCTTTTCGATGTGCCACCGATTTTTCCAGGATTTGCTTAATCTCACGATTGGCCAACTCGGCTTGGCCATTCCCTTGAGGATGGTATGGAGTGGCTACCTTGTGCTTCACTCCATATTTAGCAAGCAAGCTCCCAAGCCACTTGTTGTTGAAATGCGACCCTCCATCACTAATCAATGCCCTTGGGGTGCCAAAACGAGTGAGTATATTCTTTTGCAAGAATTTAAGCACCGCATTTGAATCATTCTTAACCGTTGGAATCGCTTCCACCCAACGAGACACGTACTCAACCGAAAACAAAATATAAGTATACCCTTGAGACTTGGGAAAGGGTCCCATGAAGTCTATGCCCCAAACATCAAACAATTCAACTTCCACCAAAATGTTTTGTGGCATCTCGTCTCTCTTGGAAATGTTCCCCATTCGTTGACACCTATCACAAGATTTCACAAAAGCAATGCAATCCTTGAAGATAGTTGGCCAATAAAACCCGGAGTGGAAGACCTTGATAGCGGTCCGATGGGCACCAAAATGGCCTCCACTCGGAGAGCTATGACATTCCTCCATGATTCGCACCCAATCCGTTTGCTTCACACACTTCCGAATGATGCCATCGGCACACCGACGATAAAGATTTGGGTCCTCCCAATAGTAAAACTTCACATCATGCAAGAATTTCTTCTTTTGATAATGGGTAAGATCCCCCGGCACTTCACCAATAACAAGAAAATTCACGAAGTCCGCAAACCAAGGTGTATAATCCACCAAATTCAAGACTTGCTAATCGGGAAAATACTCATTTATCCGCACCTTTGGATCTTCTCCTTCAACTGGATTTTCAAGGCGAGAAAGATGATCAGCAACAACATTTTCATATCCCTTTCTATCTCGGATTTCCATATCGAATTCTTGAAAAAGGAGGATCCACCGAATAAGACGAGGTTTGGAATCTTTCTTGGCAAACAAATACCTAATAGCCGCATGATCCGTATAGACAATCGAATGTGTGCCCACGAGATATGGTCTAAACTTATCAAAAGCGTAGACAACCGCCAAAAGCTCCTTTTCAGTGGTGGTATAATTCATTTGTGCCGAATCAAGGGTCTTACTTGCATAATATATGACCCAAAACAATTTATCCCTCTTTTGGCCCAAAACGGCCCCTACTGCCCAATCACTTGCATCACACATTAGCACAAAAGATTCATTCCAATCGGGTGAAATCAATACGGGGGTAGAAACGAGGGCCTTCTTCCATTTTTCAAATGACTCAAGGCATGCATCATTAAAGTCAAACTTAGAATCTTTTTCTAACAATGAGCAAAGAGGCTTTGATACCTTGGAAAAATCTTTGATGAAACGCCTATAGAATCCCGCATGACCAAGGAAACTCCGAATGGACTTCACATTTGTCGGCGGGGGAAGCTGTTGGGAAATTTATTAGTAAGAGTTTTGATGAATTCCAAAACCAACTGACCCCAACCGAGTAGATGTTGCCAAAACCTATTGTTAGTAGGTAGGCTCGCTGTTTGAGCATTTTTAAGATTTTATCTTTACAGGTCTCCAGCTGAAGATGGCAACAAGGCATCACTCGGACAGAACATCAGTTGTAAGAAAGACGACTGAGCGTTCACTTCTTCATAATGCAAAAAGGGGGAAGTCACATTCAAGAGATAGAACATCAGTTGTAAGGAAAAAAACTGAGCGTTCATCAGAAGAGAAACAGTAAAAGGGAAGAGAACATCTGATGAAAAGGAAGCCATCTGAGCGTTCGAACCCAACTGATCAGATACAAGGAAGACAACTGAGTGTTCAGTTTTAGAACATCAGTTGTAGAACTCAACCAAGAAGATCAACAGCTTGAAGACGAAGTCAGCTGAGAGTTCAACTGTTAGTTGTCAGATAGAACATCGGCTGAAGAACAAGCTAGTTGAAGATCAAAAGTCTTAACCGACCACTCCTTGTTGGAAGTCTGTTGTTAAGATTTGAATTCAAAAAGGAAGTCACGTGAGGGTTTGACCGTTCAGTCATTACCCCATTTGGCCCAGCACAAGGCTATCTCAGATGGAAAGCAGAAGAGCACAGATGCCATATCGGGAAAGTCTGCAGAGATCAGAGACAAGCCATCGCTTTCAAAGAACAGAGATCAATAGCTACTCCAACGGCTAGTTGATACTCTCCGCCTATAAATAGAGGCCTTCATTCATTCGAAGATGATACAAGACACACACGCGAGAAGAAACCAGAGAGCGAAAGAAAGAGCAATATTCTTCACGAGCTGAACTGAATCTCTTAGAACATCACTTGTTGAGAGTTCTAGAGTTAGTTAGTTTTTGTGTCTTTGGATCGAACCTTGAGAACATCACTTAGTGAGAGTTCGTAGAGAGTTAGATCATAGCTCACTTCACGTTCGAGCTTTTAGTTGGAACCCCATTTTCTTTCACCTGAAAAGGTTAGGATCCTACTCTTCCTGCAACTGAGTAGTTAGGTCGTTTAGTACCCGTAAACTAAACTGTAAGGTTGATAAGTACCCGCAAACTTATCCATAACGGTTGCTCAGCCCGCATAAGCTGAGTGGTTTGTCCAGAAGAACTTGGACAGAGTTGTGTGGACTCACAACTCCCCGTGGACGTAGAAGTGTTAGCTCCGAACCACGTTAATTCTCTGTGTGATTGTGTTTTTCTTTATTCAGTTATTTCTTGCATTCTCATCTGACTGACTAACCAGCATACAAACCGCTTTTGTGCACTCTCAACTGTTTTGGTTTTTGACCAACCGTCCTTAATAGCGTGAGTTATTTTACGAGTTTATTTTCCACCACATTCCGCATTGCACAACTCTTCCAGCTGAGGTTGCATACTCAGTTGTGAGATTCCAACTGAGTCTTTTTACTCGGTTGAAGTAATTTTCAAGAGTTTAATTTTAAAATCCTAACTGGTGTATTCCCCCCCCCCATACACCAGTAACTCGTATCGGGACCATCAAGTGGTATCAGAGCAGTGGTTCAAAAGACTACTGACTCTGTTTCACAAGGTGTGAATTCGAGAAAGTTTCTTCAGTGGTCATCTGAACAGATCTTTTTCACGCTAGTGCGTATTTGCTTGCATATTTGCTTTGTTGTTGTGTGCAGATGGACGTCAAGGATAAGATCGTGGTAATGTTCTCGGTTGTAAATTATACATCCTGGAGGACACGGATGAAGAAGATCTTACTGTCGAAGCATCATAGGATGCAACAAGTACTCTCTTCCGGACCGATCATCATTAAAGAGAGAATAGCTCGCACTCCTACAAATCCCAACGATGAGGATACAGTTGTGGAGTTTGTGAAGAAGCAGCCGGAAGACTACACTTTAGAGGAAGTCAAGGTGAGCCAGTTGGATATCTGGGCTCAAAGCACGATTATGTCCACTGTTGGACAAGATTATCTCCCTTAGATTGAAGAGTGTGAGACGGCCAAAGAAATGTGGGATATCCTGGCATCGCTGAGTGAAGGAAGCGATGAGACGAAGGAGAACAAGTTCTCACATGCATGCCAAGACTTCGACAACTTTTGTCTGAAGACATATGAAACAATTGATCAGCTAGAGCTCCGGTTTATGGACATCCTCAGAAGAATCCAGTCCATCCGAAGAGGAAAATACACACTAAGAGAAATCAATCTCAAAGTGTTGCAAGCTCTACCAGCTGAGTGGGATACTTTTACCAATATCCACGAGAGCCGAGCTGACCTTGGTGAAATGGGAACTGAAAGATTGTTCTCAATCTTAAAGGGAAATGAGTATAAGGTGAACCGAAGAAGATCTCAGTCCTCGGTTCAGACGAGTCGACTTGAGGATGTTGGCTCAACCTCAAAGTCAGTTGCTCTCCGAGCTGACTACTCAAAATGGAGAACATCGAGGCCAACTAGATCGGCTGACACGACTGCAAAGGAGCCAAGCAGAGAAGAACTGCAACAGAACATTGCAGCCCTGTCAAAGAAACTAGCCGACATGGACACTCGGTTTGGGAAATACAAACGATTCTACAAATCAAACCGAACTCGAGACAGTTCAAAGCCTGTCACCAACGGTTGCTTTGAATGCGGCAAGGAAGGTCATTTCAAGGCAGACTGCCCAGATCTATCGAAGAAAGAGAGAGAAGCGTTAAGGGCCAAACAAGCTGGAAAGAATAAGGCCATGGTTGCAGAAGAAGCAGCTGACGACATGGACATCTTCACTGACACTGAAGATGAGGATGAGCTGACTTCCACCAACAACGCTACCGGTCAGGATCAATGCCTCATGACTCTTGGAACCGACCAGGATGATACTGAGGTACACTCTAATCCTGCTAAGCTAAATTCTTCCAATATTTCTAACATGCAGGAATCTCTGGACGAAGAGTTGGAACCCTCCTGGAGTGACTTTCAAGAACTCAGTGAGGAACTGCATCACCAATCGGTTGAGTTTAAGAGTCTTCAAGCTCAGTTCGCCAAACTTGAAGATTCCTTAACCGAAAAGGACGATCTGATCAAGAGCCAAACCGAGGAGATTGAGAATCTCAAGAGTCAACTGAACGAGACTAAGGCTCCAACTGATGAGGAGTTGACGAAGCAGATCAAGGAACAGCAAGATCAGTTGAAAATTCAAGAGGCTCAGATCAACCAGCTCATAAAGAAGTCAGATGGACAAACCAAGCAGATAACTGTTCTCCTCAAGGAGTTGCAAACTGAGAAGGACAATCTAATCAAGCTGTATCAGTCATCCAAGATCATAGAGAATCTTATCAGTTACAGCAGACAGATGGATGACGTGTCAGGACTCGGTTATGATGTGATTAAAGATAGTGGAATTCCTCCAGCAACCTTCATCAAAGCTGTCGAGGTCAAAGCTGTTGAACCGAACACAGTGGAACCTGAGTCACCACAAAATATTTCAACCTCCGTTTCTCAGCAAGCTCAACCGACCAAGGCAACCACAACTGAGAAGGGAAAATGAACAGTAGATGAAGGACAGAATGTTCCATCGGTTGGGACATCAACCGAGGGAGAATGTTCCAAAAGTCAGAAGAAGAATCAGAGGCGTCGAAGACATAATCGCAACCGAACTCAGAATCAGAACCGACCTCTGCATCAAACCTCAGAGTCAACAACAGAAAGAATGGAACCGACCGCAGAATCGACAAGGGTTCAATCATCTGAATCAACAGCGGTTCCATCCCCAGTTCAACCAAAGGTTCCAACCGAGTCAACTGATAAGGAACAGGTCGAACAGTTGGAGATACTCATGCCACAACATGAATCATCAACATGGCATGAACACCTATCAACAACACTCAAGGAGTTAGAATCAGAATCAGCCACAAAGATTCCAACATGGCGTCCGATCATCCAGACAAATCAAACAGGATAAAAATCGCCATCAAAACAGGGGGAAAGCCTCACCTCCGAGAGTTCAACAAGGGAGAAATCCAACTCCTCCCAAGAAACAGAATATCACTACTAACAACAAGCCTAAGGATAACCGAGGTGTTGTTATAGTTGATGATGAAGGAAAAGTGATCTGGAATGATAAATCCATCCGAGTATACAGGGAGAAGCGACGCACAGTTCCAGGGAGAACTGGTTCTAACCCTCCAGGACCCAACTGAAATTGGGGACCTAAGCGAGTTTCTCTTTGCAGGTACAGGAGAAACAGCTGAGGAAGAATAAAGCGTCTGCTACAATGTGGGTGATGGACAGTGGATGCTCGAAACACATGACGAATCTGAAGGATTTGCTTGGAAGTTTCGTGGAGAAAGAAGGACCCTCAGTTACTTTTGGTGATAACTCAAAAGGTTACAACAGAGGTTACGGTACCCTTGAAACCAATCATGTTTCGATTTCTAATGTCTCTTATGTTGATGGATTGAAGCATAACTTGCTCTCCATCAGCCAATTCTGTGATAATGGTTTCTCTGTCAAGTTTGATGCACAGGGTTGCAGGGTTAAAGATGTCGGATCAAAGCAGGTCATATTGTTGGGAAATCGATCGCCAACAAGGAACGTCTACTATGCTGACTGGAACAGTAGTCTTCCTGACACCTGCTTGCTATCAAAGAGCAGTTCAGATGTGAGCTGGCTGTGGCACAAAAGGCTCAACCATCTGAACTTCAAGACAATGAACCGACTCGCCAGACAAGAACATGCAAGAGGCATACCAAACCGAGTATTTTCAACAACACATATCTGCAGCGCATGCCAGTTGGGAAAGCTTGCTAGATCCTCCTTCCGGTTGAAATCAACTCCTTCGACCGACCGAGTGTTACAGCTGATCCATATGGATCTCTTCGGGCCAGTTACACCCAAGAGCATGAACGGAAACGAGTATACCCTGGTTGTAACTGATGACTACTCAAGATATACGTGGACCATCTTCATGCGCCACAAGAGTGAAACCCGAGATGAGCTACCCAAGTTGATGGATCGGATATCTAACCAACAAGAGATGAAGATCATTTCTATCCGATCAGATCGTGGAACTGAGTTTCTAAATGAAACCATCATCGAGTATTGCGAGAAGAATGGAATTACCCATCAGACATCAGCCGCGCGTACTCCACAACAGAATGGAGTAGCTGAGCGAAGGAATAGAACACTGAAGGATGCAGTTACATCCATGCTACCTGCTCAGCTCTGCCAAAGAGATTTTGGACTGAGGCGATCAACACAGCCTGATATCTCTTATTTTTGCATTTTTGGTTCTAAGTGTTATATTCACAACAATGGAAAGACTCAGTTGAAAACTTTTGATGCCAAAGCTTCGAAAGGCATATTTCTCGGATATGATGCTCGAATCAAGGCTTATAGAGTTTTCAACAATAGCTCTCGTATTGTGGAGATAACACCTCATGTTAGTTTTGATGAATCTACTTTTAAGTGCATGGAACAGGCTAAAGGACAACAGGGCAATCCACAAGCTCCACCTGTTCTCACCAGATCACAAGCTCTAAGGGAAAAGAATCTAGCTGAACCACTGGTATGGGCAACCGAGGATGAGGATCCATACTCCTCTGAAGATGAATGCGAGGACCCCAGCTCATCTCAAGGGGGAACTCCAGCTGATGCCCCTCCAACTGCATCAGCATCCGAAGCTCAACCAAGTCCGGTTCAAAATAATGTCAATGTTGAGGATCCAGACTCAACAGCTGATCAATCACCAGCTCTGAAGACTCCAACTCAGATCACGGAACAGCCACAGTTGGAAGAAGAAGGAAGACGCAACCGAAGATGGTATGAAGTTCATTCCACTGACAACATCATCGGAGATCCAACCGAAGGTGTTTGTACAAGAAGCAGAGTTGCGACTCAGGATTCAACCGAGGAAGATTCCAACACTTATGCCTAATATGCTAAGGAGTTGGCAGTTCTAGAAGAGTTCGAGCAAGCTGGAGATGTTGCCATGATTTCTTGCTTTGTAGCTGATGTGCCAGAACCGAAGAACGTTGTGGAAGCTCTCAACTGTGTTCACTGGACAACAGCCATGCAAGAAGAACTGAATGAGTTTCTATGCAACTGTGTATGGGAGTTGGTAGAAAGACCAAATGGTGTCAAGGTGATTGGATTGAAGTGGATTTTCAAAAACAAGAGAGACGCCATTGGATTCATAGTGAGGAATAAGGCAAGGTTGGTAGCTCAAGGATATTGCCAACAAGAAGGAATCGATTTCGAGGACTCTTTCGCGCCGGTTGCAAGGCTGGAAGCCATCCGAATCTTTCTAGCTTATGCCGCACATCACAAGTTCAAAGTGTATTAGATGGATGTGAAGTGTGCATTCCTCAACGGAGATATCAAGGAAGATGTATATGTTGAACAGCCTCCTGGTTTTGAGACTGGAGATGGAAGAGTGTACAAGTTGAAGAAAGCTATCTATGGACTAAAGCAAGCGCCAAGAGCTTGGTATGACACTCTTTGTGGTTTTCTTCTGAACTCGGGTTTCAAACGAGGGTCAGTTGACAAAACCCTGTTCACCATCAAAGTTGGAGATGACATTCTTGTGGTGCAAATCTACGTGGATGACATCTTATTCGGTTCCAAGTCAGAGGAACTGTTGAAAATTTTTCAAACCTCATGAAGGAGAAGTTCGAGATGTCAATGATGGGCGAGATGAATTATTTCCTTGGATTACAAGTGAAGCAGTCGCCAGAAGGGATTTTCATCAATCAATCCAAGTATACAAAGGAGCTCATCACCAAGTTCGGATTGCAGACAAGTAAGACCACAAGGATCCCAATGAATACTAACTGGAAGATTGAACCTGGAACTGAAGGAAAGCTCGTGGATGCCAGTAAGTATAGAGGGATCATTGGTTCTTTGCTATATCTAACTGCCAGCCGGCCAGACATATCATACACAGTTGGAGTGTGTGCTAGGTTCCAAGTTCAACCGAGAGAAGCACACATGTTAGCAGCAAAGAACATCATCAAGTATCTGAAGGGTACAATCAATGTTGGACTGTGGTATCCAACTAACGACATCATTCAGCTGACAGGATACTCAGATGCAGATCTAGCAGGAGATCGGTTGGACAGGAAGTCCACATCTGGACACTGTCAGTTCATGGGAAGTAAGCTGGTTTCATGGTTCTCCAAGAAACAAGCATGTGTTGCCACTTCTACAACCGAATCAGAGTATATGGCTGCCGGAAGCTGTTGCATGCAAGTGTTGTGGCTCAAGCAACAGCTGAGAGATTATGAAGTCGGAACTGGACAGGTTCCCATTCATTGTGATAGCTCGAGTGCCATAGCTATCTCTTTGAATCCTGTTCACCACTCTCGGACAAAGCATATCGATATCCGTGATCATTTTATCCGAGATCATATTGAGAAGAAGGATGTGTCCATGGAAAAGATTCCAACTGATATTTAGAGAGCTGATATCTTCACCAAACCTCTAGCTGAAGCACGGTTCAAGATGCTTTGTGACCTCCTTGGACTGTTGGATCCACCAGATGAGGAGTCAACTGGGAAAAAGAGATAGATATCCATCTGAGGGGGAAGCTCAGATGAAGGGGGAATTTCAGATGCGGATCGCCAACTGATGACATCAGACGTCAGCTGAACAGACGAACTCGAGTCAGCTGATGGTATGCTGATCAGATGCAGATTGCCAATCGAAGGAATCAGACATCAGCTGAACAGACAAACTCGAGTCAGCTGATGGTATGCTGCAACATGGGAACTCAGCTGATTTCGACATCAGCTGGCAGGTAACATTTATGGCTGAAGGTGATATGTTCTTAAATGAGAATGTTTGAAATAAATTCAAACATTCCTGAACTAGTCAGTTACATTAAAAATAGCCATCATGTCGTATTAAATGTAAAGTACGGCTGAACATCCATAGCCTACTTTATAGTGCGACTGGGCTGATAAGATAAACTGTACACCTTCTCACGCGCTGATTGGAACTCGGATCAAAACGTCAAGTCAAAGATAGTCAATAGTCGCGTGATCTCAGCTGTTGATGGATTCGCGCCATTTAACCCCACCCGTCGATTTCATCCGAGTCAAGACCTATATAAGGCGAAAAATCAGGAAGATATCTCCTACTTTGCTCATTCGTGCATATCTTAATTACCTGTTTATCGTCTTCCCAGTTTTTGCCTAACCCATTTATAGCAAAAGATTGTCTTTCCTTTCTTCTATATATATTCTCTTTGCAGTGATCATTGATGGCACCCAAAAGTAAGAGAATGGCATCGTCTGGACCATCCCTCGTCCCTACCACATATGAAGAATCGTTCGATATGCTAGTATCGAAGATTCACTTCGAGCAAATCCTCTCCGACGAGGAACTGGAGTCGCCGGTCTTGGCCCCGCTCGCAAACACACTCAGGGAGAATGGCCTCCTCGAATGGGCCAAACTCTGCCCCTCCCACTTGCTCAGACGCCAAGTCAGAGAATTCTACGTCAACCTCAAGCGCCCCCTTGAATGTGCAGAGGGAGTATCTACGGAGGTGTCCTGCCGACAAAGAGATGTTCCGGCCAGGACGATACGTCGTGTCACCTTCCCCATCGACGTGTTCGATGTCCTCCGGTACATCATTCCCGTCAACCACACCGCCACCGAGTTCCTGGAGAATATTACCGACGAGCAGGCAGATGAGTTTCTGCAGGATGCTCTGATCGAGCCGGAGAAGTTAAGGAGCAACATGCAACGGACGAAGCTGAAGCCGGAACATCGCCTGCTGTTCGATGCTGTGTCGAAGGTGGTGTTCGGTTACAGTGGCGCGTTTGGGGACATCAGCCGACCCAAACTGAAGCAGTTGGTGGCCCTGGAGCACCAACACCAAATCAACTGGTTCCAATATTTCTTGAACCAGTTGATGGTGGAGAAGTCGAAGATCTCCGAGACTACAACCGGGTCCGGAGAGAAGCTACTGAGTGTGAAGGGGACACTCAATTTCGGCTGCAAGATATCTGCCCTCATCTTGCTCGCTACCAAGGACCGCAACATGGTCTGGGCAGATTGCGAGGAAACGCCATTGAAGAAGCTGCTGCTGTTCCCGACAGCGAAGAAAGCACAGGAGGTGCTAAGAAGTGTCTACACTCCTAAGGAAAAGAGGGAGTCGGGAAAGTCAGCTGAGTCAACAGCTGAGGGGGAACAAGCTGTTGCTCGCCCCGCCAAATCCAAAGTTGCTTGCCGACGAGCTGAGACGGAAAAGGAGTCAGCTGAAGAACCTGCCCAGAAAAAGCTGAGGGTACGGTTCAAGAAATCCACCAAGAAGGCAGCTGATGTGCCAGCTGTTGAGTCAACTGAGGTGCCAGCTGTTGAGACAGCTGAGGAGCCAGTTGATATACCAGCTGAGGAGCCAGCCGAGGAACAAGAGCCAGCTGAGGAGGAAATGCCAGCTGAGGAGGGAATGCCAGCTGAGGAGCAAGCTCCAGCTGAGGAGGAGGCACCGGTTGAGTCAACACCTGCTGAGGAGCGTTCCGAATCCAGCCGCTCAGCCTCGTTTGAGACCGTTCCTCGAGCCCCCGGAGCTGATGAGGTTGAGGGCATGGAGACGTCGGATGCATCCTCCTCGTCTGAGGATGTTGAAATTGTTACCACCTCCCCCACGGCAGGAGACAATGCCGTACCGCCCCCAGAGCCTCTTGCTCTTTCTACCCAACCAGAGTCAGATATTCCGAGCACTCTGCTCGATGCCAACATCGTGACCGCCCCTTCGGCCGATGTTGAGGAAATCATTGAAACCATCCTCCCAACTGAATCCCAAATTCCGAGCTCTCAGCTCGATGCCGATGTTGCGACCGACTCTTTGGCCAACATCGATGAACCTCTTGAACCTGAGCCATACAATCTTACCCCCTCTCCAATTAATGAAGCGTAGGACCTGCAGGCAGTTGCGCTTGAGCACGAAGGCAGGGTGGCCTACTGCTTTCAAAAGCTGTTAGGCTTGTTCCCTGAGGCTTGCAACATGCCCATCTTCGCCACTCTGGGAACCGAGCTCTTGTACCAGTTCCACCTGATCTTCAGCCACTGGTACGTCAAGAAAGACACGATCAGGGTGCAGAGCTGGGACAGGCTGAAGTCCGATGAGTCCCGCATCCGAGCCTACTTCAACTATTCCAACTTGGAGGTGGCATACAACAACCGGATCGCGCTGCTCATTCGACGGATGGACCAGAGTCGAGCTGAAGGAACGGACACAAGGGAGGCAGCTGGAAAGGAGTGCGTCGACTTCCTTGACAGCATGTTGGCTAAATCAGCTGACTTCCTTGAGGATGTCGATGCAGCCGCCGCAGCCGCGAAAGAAGAAGAAGAAAATTTGAAGCTGTACCTGGCCAAAAGACAAGCCATGGTCACAGCTGAGCCTCTAGCTCTGTCTGCTCAAGTCCCTCCAGCTGCTCAGCATGCTCCATCAACTGAAGAAATCTGCGAGCTGGTAGCTGAGAGGGTCAACCAGCTAAGGACCGAACTGCTCGCCAACCTCCAGCACCAACAAGATGACCAGCTGAGGGCGTTGGAAGCACAAGCGGTCAAGAACCAACAACTGGTGGAGGAGAACGTTGATCTGAAGACCAAGCTGAACAAATTCTCCTTCTCCACCAGTCAGGAGATGTCGGAGCTGAAGTCCACTCTGTTAGGATTGAAGTCGGAGGTGAACGTCTTCAAATCCTTGGCCGACTCAAATCTTGCCAAGTCCCAACAGACACAGGATGCAGAATGGGAGTCCAGGTTCGAGTCCAGGTGGGCTGAGTTCGCTGCCTTTCAGACAGAGGTCATCGACAACCTCTCTGTCTTGAAGAAGGCCGAACAAGAGCGCCAGGACTCCGAACTGGCGAAGAAGATTGAGCTGAAGTGTGCGGTCGATGAACTCTTCAACTGTGTTCAACTAACCGAGGATAAACTGAACTCTCTGGACGGTTCAGTAGCAAGCCTTGTTGCTGATGCCAAAAGGGGGAAGAGAAGGAGACGGAGGTTGAGGCGCAGGAAGAAGAAGAGACCCAAGAACAAGGAGTGCCAGCTGCTCACCCATCCAAATCTCAACTGAGAAGGAGGAAGTCTGCTGCTCCCAAGTCAACCAAAGTTGGTGGAGCTGAGATGTCTAAAGACTTGGAGCAGGCAGAGAAGATTGGAGTTTCCTACAGCTCCATAGCCGAGATCGCAGCCGAGCTGGATTCTGAACTCGACGGGATAACAACCGAAGAGTGCATTGTAGCTGCCAAGGCTATGGACGTAGAGGAGAAGGACTACATGAACCCGAGCTGGATCAGGAAGTTTGCCGCCAGCCAGGCGAGGAGGGTGAACCAGTTCGAGGTTGAGCTGAAAAAGATGTCCCAAAATTTGGACCGCAACGTTGCCTCCCGCAGCCGACGCCGCATCAACAAGCATCAATCAAAGGCGGAAGCTCGGTTGAAGCAACAAAGGTTGTCTGCAAAGTCCAAGGTCGTGAGTCGGTTCAGGTATGTTGACAAGTGGATGCCGACCGATTGGAATGAAGAGTGGGAGTTGTTCAAGCAGGAGTTCGTGAACGACTTCTACTACAGGAAGGTTTACGCAACCGAAGACCCGAGAAAAGTGTTCAAGGAAGCGCTGACTGAGTTGCACTCAGGGGATCCTGGCATGTTCAGTCAATTCAGGCGGGCTATGATTGACGCCAACCTGGACTTGAACACAGTTCCAGTTCCCAAGAGGGTTACTTATCGGCCTCTTCTCCCAGACTCAAGCAACCCGAACCGCACAAAGATCACAGCTGAGGCGAGGCAGGTCTGCCAGGAGCATGGAGTGGACATTTCCAAGGAGTCACCTGCCAAGAGAGAGATTTTTGTTAGGATCTTTAGTAAGTATGGGCTACAATTTTAGCTCAGTTAGTTTTCTAGCAACTGTTGTAATTTTTTATTTTTGCGCCCATCTTTGTAACAAACAGTTGTAATGAAAACTACTCAGTTATAAGATTCACCTTGATGAACAATCCCTCATTGTCCAAGCTCTGAATCGCAAAGTCTTTTAAATACCATGTTATAATTGTGCTAACCCTTTGATGTTTTATCTTATAGACTGTCTAGAATTTCAGCTGAGATTTTAGATAAGTTAGTAAGGTTTAGATCAGTAGAGGTTTAAAGTTGTAAGTGGTTTTGGCATCATCAAAAAGGGGAAAATTGTTGGGAAATTTATTAGTAAGAGTTTTGATGAATTCCAAAACCAACTGACCCCAACCGAGTAGATGTTGCCAGAACCTATTATTAGTAGGTAGGCTCGTTGTTTGAGCATTTTTAAGATTTTATCTTTACAGGTCTCCAGCTGAAGATGGCAACAAGGCATCACTCGGACAGAACATCAGTTGTAAGAAAGACGACTGAGCGTTCACTTCTTCATAATGCAAAAAGGGAGAAGTCACATTCAAGAGATAGAACATCAGTTGTAAGGAAAACAACTGAGCGTTCATCAGAAGAGAAGCAGTAAAAGGGAAGAGAACATCTGATGAAAAGGAAGCCATCTGAGCGTTCGAACCCAACTGATCAGATACAAGGACGAAAACTGAGTGTTCAGTTTCAGAACATCAGTTGTAGAACTCAACCAAGAAGATCAACAGCTTGAAGACGAAGTCAGCTGAGAGTTCAACTGTTAGTTGTCAGATAGAACATCGGCTGAAGAATAAACTAGTTGAAGATCAAAAGTCTTAACCGACCACTCCTTGTTGGAAGTCTGTTGTTAAGATTTGAATTCAAAAAGGAAGTCACGTGAGGGTTTGACCGTTCAGTCATTACCCCATTTGGCCCAGCACAAGGCTATCTCAGATGGAAAGCAGGAGAACACAGATGCCATATCGGGAAAGTCTGCAGAGATCAGAGACAAGCCATCGCTTTCAAAGAACAGAGATCAATAGCTCCTCCAACGGCTAGTTGATACTCTCCGCCTATAAATAGAGGCCTTTATTCATTCGAAGATGATACAAGACACACACGCGAGAAGAAAACAGAGAGCGAAAGAAAGAGCAATATTCTTCATGAGCTGAACTGAATCTCTTAAAACATCACTTGTTGAGAGTTCTAGAGTTAGTTAGTTTTTGTGTCTTTGGATCGAACCTTGAGAACATCACTTAGTGAGAGTTCGTAGAGAGTTAGATCATAGCTCACTTCACGTTCGAGCTTTTAGCTGGAACCCCATTTTCTTTCACCTGAAAAGGTTAGGATCCTACTCTTCCTGCAACTGAGTAGTTAGGTCGTTTAGTACCCGTAAACTAAACTGTAAGGTTGATAAGTACCCGCAAACTTATCTATAACGGTTGCTCAGCCCGCGTAAGCTGAGTGGTTTGTCCAGAAGAACTTGGACAGAGTTGTGTGGACTCACAACTCCCCGTGGACGTAGGAGTGTTAGCTCCGAACCACGTTAATTCTCTGTGTGCTTGTGTTTTTCTTTATTCAGTTATTTCTTGCATTCTCATCTGACTGACTAACCAGCATACAAACCGCTTTTGTGCACTCTCAACTGTTTTGGTTTTTGACCAACCGTCTTTAATAGCGTGAGTTGTTTTACGAGTTTATTTTCCACCACATTCCGCACTGCACAACTCTTCCAGTTGAGGTTGCATACTCAGCTGTGAGATACCAACCGAGTCTTTTTACTCAATTGAAGTAATTTTCAAGAGTTTAATTTTATCCTAACTGGTGTATTCCCCCCCCCCCCCCCATAAACTAGTAACTCGTATCGGGACCATCAGAAGCTTTTCAATGTCAACTATCTTGGCTCGATCGACCTCTAGTCCGTTTCTTGAGACTTTGTGGCCCAAAACAATGCCTTCCTTCACCATGAAATGACATTTTTCCCAATTAAGACAAAGGGAAGTCTCTTCACACCTTTGCAAGACTTGAGAGAGGTTCTTTAAGCAATCATCAAAAGAAGACCCGAACACCGAAAAATCATCCATAAAAACCTCCATAATCTTCTCAATGAGTCCATGGAATATCGCCATCATACATCTTTGAAAAGTGGTCGGTGCATTGCAAAGACCAAACGACATCCGACGACAAGCAAATATTCCATAGGGACAAGTGAGGGATGTTTTGTGTTGATCCTCCGGAGCTATGGCGATTTGGTTGTAGCTAGAATACCCATCCAAGAAGCAATAATACTCATAACCGGCTAGCCTATCAAGAATTTGATCGATGAAAGGAAGAGGGAAGTGATCCTTTCTTGTAGCCGCATTCAACGCCCTATAGTCGATGCACACTCTCCAACCCGTTTGCAAACGAGTGGCTATTTGCTCACCCCTCTCATCTTCTACAACGGTGATACCTCCTTTCTTGGCCACCACTTGAGTCGGGCTAACCCACTCACTATCGGAAATGGAATAGATAATTCCGGCATCAAATAACTTCAAGACATTTTTCCTCACAACCTCTTGCATAACCGGATTCAAATGACGTTGAGGTTGGACCTTCGGCTTTGCATCATCCTCCAATAAGATCCGGTGCATACAAATAGAAGGGCTAATTCCCTTAATATCGGCAATAGACCATCCAATGGACGACTTATACTTTCTCAACACCCTCAACAACTTATCTAACTCCTCATCATTAAGAAATGAAGACACAATAACCGGAAAAGTCTCATCCTTACCCAAGAATGCATACTTGAGGTGATCGGGTAGTGGCTTCAACTCCAAAGTCGAAGAAGAACTCGGCTTGGGTGCTCCTTCCGGCACTCCTCCTTCAATAGGTGTATATAGATCTAGATAAGCCAAATCCTCCAAAGGGATTCCTTGATTAGCATCCAAATAAGCAATAGACTCCAACAATTCATCACACGCCTCATCCAATTCCGAATATGAGTGAATAGAATCAATAATGCAATGCTCCAATAGATCTTGAGAATAAGATGAAATATAGTCAATGAACTTACACTCTTCAAGCTCCAACTCTTGAGGTTTCTTCATGGCTTTATAGATCAAAATAGTCATCTTCTCATCATTATAACAGAATGTTAGCTCCCCATCTTGAACATCATTCAATGCCCTCCCGGTTGCTAAGAATGGACGGCCAAGAATAAGTGGAGTATTATCATCTTCGGGCATGTCGAGTACCACAAAATCCGCAGGGAATATAAATTCTTCCACCTTGACGAGCACATCTTCCACTATTCCCCTCGGATAAGAAATAGAGCGGTCGGCCATTTGCAAGGCAATCGACGTGGGCTTCATCTCCCCGATTTCCAACCTTCTAAAGATCGAGAGGGGTCACACAATACTTTTCCAAATGTTTCACCTCCTATAACACATGCAATAACAAAGCTCCCCAGATCCTTTTGCTTCAAAGGCAATTTCCTTTGCAACACGACACTACATTCCTCCGATAAATTTATGGTCTCAAATCTCCCAAGTTTTCTCTTTCTCGAGACCACATCTTTCAAAATTTTTGCATAACCGGGCATATCTCGTAAAGCATCAAGTAAGGGAATGTTGATTTGTACCTTTTGAAACATCTCCATGAATTTAGCAAGCTTTTCATCCATCTTTGCTTTGGCCAATCTTTGAGGGTAAGGGGCTTTAAGAACCACCTCCTTACTTGGTTGAACAACTTTGGGAGTCACTTCTTTTAGAATTAGAGGCTCCTTAATCGGCTCTTGAAACTTCTTCTCTAGAGGAACGGCCTCCTCTACTTCCAATTCTTCATTCACCACCCCTTCTTGCTCTTCCAACTCCGGATAATTCTTGTAAGTAGTTCCACTCCTCAGTTGAATGGCATTGCATTGATTCTTCAGATTCACCTCCGTATTGCTTGGAAATTGACCCGGCTTATGTTGAGAAGCCGCTTGATTAGCCATTTGGCTCACTTGCCCTTCCAACATCTTCATTTTCTTAGTCAAAGCCGAGACGGTCCCTTCCAAACTAGTAACCTTTTGTCCGGTCGCTCCCATAAAGGCATTTTGATTTTGGAGAAGTTGTTGCATCATCTCTTCCATGGTCGGCATGGGCTTCTTCGGCTCATTGATCATCCCTTGAGAAACCGAGAATCCGGGTGGTGGAATGATAGCATTGTTTGGATTAGCATACGACAAATTTGGATTCCTATAATTTGGATTATAGGCTTGATTCCCCGGAGGATAACTTGAACGGTTGTAATTACTATACCCCCATTGATTGACATAGTTGGCATCCTCAACTTGTGAATACTCTTCACCTCCTTGATGCATTGGTTGAGCCACCATCTTCACATCCAATCTTCATTTCCTTTCGGCCTCGTAGTCTCTCTTGAGCATGGTGAATTGCTCAAGAAGATCATCATACTTCTCGTCCGAAATGAAAGCTACTTTCTTTGACGAACTTCTCTCTTGAGGCCAATGAAAACTATTGGCCGCCATTTCCTCCAAAATCCGAACCGCCTCTTCATAAGGTCGGTTAGTCAAGCCACCACCGGCGGTGGCATTCACGACCTCCCTTGTATGACTAGTAAGCCCTCGATAAAAGTTCAAGATTTGTTGTTTCTTTGAAAATCCGTGTTGAGGGCATCTCCTCAACATCTCTTTGTATCTCTTTCATGCTTCATAGATTGATTCGTCTCCCGATTGAGAGAAATGGGAGATGTCCGAAATAAGCTTTTGAGCACGTGAAGACGGGAAATACTTGGCTAGGAAAAGTCGGCACAATTGCTCCCAAGTGGTTATTTCCGAACGGTCGAGGGTCTTGTACCAAGCTTTGGCCTTATCTCGTAGAGAAAATCCAAAGAGTCTCAATCGAATAACGTCATTTGAAACCCCTTAAATCGTGATAGTTTCACACACGTCCAAAAAGGCACTCAAATGAGCATTTGCGTCTTCATTGAACCCTCCTCCAAATGACTCCGCTTGCACCATATTGATGAGTCCGAGCTTTAGCTCAAAATTGTTGGCATTGCACCGATTGCCCCAACCTCCATCTTGGAACATGTTCACTTGAGGTTCAAACATTTGGTTGATTGGAGGCGGCGGTGCTCTATCTCGTTGAGCTTGTTGCTCCGCCATTTGATGGCAAAGCTCTTGCATTGGGCGCTCCATATCGGCCATATTATTGGGCCTTTGGTGCTCCATTGCCTTCCTTCTTCGTTCTCGGCTAGCCCGCTTGTGAGTGATTTCAATCTCCAAGTCCAAAGGAATGATTTCGCCTCCCTTTTTCCTTGTGATCATGCACCAATTCACCTACACAAACCCACCAAGAACACACTTAGCTTCAAACTACATAAATAAACAAAGTATGCTTGAACTAGTACTCTAAATGCAAAGATCATTAACACTATAAACTCTAAATAGTCCCCGGCAACGGCGCCAAAAAGTAATCGCTATAAATACTTAGCAAATTAAACCGCACTTTGAACGGGCAATTGTAGTACTAGAGATCGGATATCGTATCCACAAGGACTATAGGCTCGAGTTTATATTGAAAACAAAATTCATACATCTTCCTACTATTCAAACAACATGATTTCATTCATTCAAACACTCAAACACAAGATCAAAGCTAATAGGCAAGCAAATAAGCAAATTCAAGTAACAAACGATTAATAAACGGATAATGAATAAATTGGAAATAGAGTTGGTTCTAGGGATTCAATCCGATTCTAGATGGCTTGATCGAGACTTCCTAATTCATGCAACCAAAATTTAATCTCCTAATTGAGAAGCAATCACAAAACAATTCACTAATCTCTCTCGACAATTAGCAAACGTAGATCAACTCGACGACTTTCTCGGCTAAGACTCAAGACGTCGAATTAACTCTAAAAAGATCAAAGGAATCAAGCTTCCACGCATGCAATCTCACCTCCTAAGTCTCAAAAGCAATACATGATGTGCAATTTGATTTCCATGCATGTAAAAACCTACTAAGAATTTCCACAAAAATTTGGCATGCAAGAAAGGTGATCAACAATTCTCACATAAAAATAAGCTCCAAATTTACATTCAAATAGAAGAAGGCAATAAGAATTAACAAGCTATGATCAATCCATCATCAAATCTTTATAAACCCCTAAAACCAACAAGAAATTTAGCTAGACATAATGGAAATCAACATAAAGAAAAAGAGAGAGGATAGCATAGATGAAAAACTAGGAACTCAATGTTGAAATCTTCACAAATCTTCAAATCCAAGCTAAATCACTATTACAATCAACTAAAATGGTGTTTAGAACCCTAAATAGAAACTATTTGAATTGGAAATTAGGGTAGGAAGTCAGCTCTCCACGTTTTGGGGCTGCCATGGGCAATATATAGGGAGGAAAAAGTGTTATTACATGATAAAATCGCAAAAAGGGGAGAAAAACGCGAGTTTGGGCGAAAACAGGAAAATTCGGCGGTTTAGCCCTGTTTTTTCGGCGGTCTGCAGCAATTTTCGGCGGTCCAGGACGGACCGCCGACCTGACCGCCGATTTTGGCTTTCTCCATGGCCAAATATTACAGAGAAAACTGGCGATTTCTTCGGCGGTTTGCGATGATTTTCGGCGGTTTGAAGCCGGGTCGCCGGTTTGGCTGCCCGGACCGCCGATTTTTACTGTATTGCTCCGTTCCGTCCCGTTTTGCACTTTTTCGTCCTGTTTCTCTGCTCTTCTATGTCCTTCCCTTCTCAACTTGGCATGTCACGTTCAACCTACACACATGCATAAACTCTACCAAGACGTGAGATCCATTCAAAATAATGAAAACGAAACAAAATCGATCACATCTACGGGCAAAGCAATGCAATTTGAGCTATAAAAACGCGACTAGTTGCTACAAAATGGGTGTTTATCATCACCGACGCTGTCGTCACTCACTTTGCTATCGGCGGTGGCGCGACTGTCTTTCTGCTATTCTTCTTCTCTTTCATTTTTCTTCCCTTTTCTCTTTTCTTCCATTTTTTTTTCTTCTTCGACGGTTGGGCTTCGCCGGTTTCTTGCTTTCTCTTCCTCTTCCTCTCTCGTCTTGCTTGTTCGCCGGAATCCGACTGATTATCATCGTCTTTGGCTTCTGGTTCAGATGCGTCCAAATCAACGGTGGCGACTTCTTCTTCTCCGCCAGATTTGGTGGCTTCTTCTTCTCCGCCGGATTTGGTGGCTTCTTCTTCCGACGTTAGCTAGGGTCTCTTTCTCGATCTCACTATCGGAAGCCATGGTGGATTAGATGGAGGCGATGGCGCGACGGCAGAGGAAAATCGTGGGGGAGAAAAATAGTGGAGGAGGCTTTAGGGTTTCTTCCTGCTGGTGGGAGAGAATTTTTAGAGAGAGAGAAAACAACAGAGGTGGAATGAATGGTGGGAGAAAAATAATGATATGGTTATAACACATTTTTGATTTGGGATAAAAAACTGAAAATAAACTTCCACCTTATAGTAAGAGTATAATTGTCCAAAAGTCATGAATTTGGCTATAATTTTACCATATTATGTTCCTTGCCAAACATTGTAATCTAAGGGGGAATTTTGCTATATCACTCCTTCACTCTTAT
Source organism: Schizonepeta tenuifolia (assembly GCA_029490685.1). Lineage (NCBI taxonomy): Eukaryota > Viridiplantae > Streptophyta > Magnoliopsida > Lamiales > Lamiaceae > Schizonepeta > Schizonepeta tenuifolia. The sequence goes on from CM055958.1 coordinate 6,500,123, forward strand.
AAATTTATACCTCCAAAATGGAGGTTAAATATTATACCTCTCATGTGTTTTAGATATTTCCACCTTATCCATAAATTTTATCCCTATGTAAACAAGATATAAACATTGTGGTCCCCCTTTGAGAGTAGAGATAAGTATAATCACTCCAACCAAATAAGATATAAAACTTGTGGTCTCTAGACTCTCCACAATGAAGTATAAATTTATACCTCATAATATTTTCCCTCTATTTAGACAAATAAATTTATACTCTCAAGTGAACACACCCTAATTATAATTACTAAATTTATAAAGTTCTAAATTCTAATTATAAATTTAATTATTCTCTAATGGTACCCAATTATGGATTGTTAACAACTGTGTACAATTTTTTTTCTTCACTTTTCAAATTTATAAATCTTCTATGTAGTCCAGATTATTAGTGGTATCAGAGCTCAAAATATTTACCCCATGAGAATTTTTTTTTTTCATGGAAACGCATGCTAGATTACATGATGTAAGAAATCGCAAAATAAGGCTATGAAAAATCCAATAAATTAAATTTTAAATTAATAAATAAATCCTTATTCTTGGAAGATTTAAAAGACCAATAATGTCTCTTGAAAACATGAAAACTTTATTTTTGAGGTTTAAAATAAAATGGTATCAAAATAATTCCAAGATATTTCAACTCATTTCGATTATCATGTTTTGACATGAACATGAGTATGTCACGTCATACGTCTAAATGTGAATTTCATCATACGTAGCATATTAATTTATTCTAGCATAACATGTTTTTGCTTGATTAATTATTAGCACAATAGTTAGATAAATAGAATACTGAATCGATCAAGAAAGATCGCACCATGATATATAATATGATATGAATAAAATAGGCATAGGTGCATGAGTATATAATATATATGGTGTGTGTAGTTACATGCCCAGTGCTTCGCTTACCACCTGATAGGATACACTAAATGACAAAAAGAAAAATCTAAAAAATAATAGAGGGAGAGAGGAAGATGACTTGGGGAGGAAGGAGAGTTGATTTTGTGACGATTAACAAGTACTCTCTCCTCCCTCAATAATAGTCATTTTTCTTTTTTCAGCTATCCCTAGTTAGTAGAATTATTCTATTTTGAAACATAACTATCTTTTCTTTTTGTCCTATTATGAAGGTAAATCTCTTTCTCCACTTATTTAATTATATTTTTTTATTCTTTTTTTCACTCATTTTTAGGTTATGCTTGATATTGATATACGTGTATGAACTATGAGTATCAAAATGACTCATATTCATATCAGCATTTGGTATATATGGGTATCATTTTGATATCCTCATATCCTCACTTTCCAAGATTTCATATACCAAATTTTGGTGAGGTATCACTCATATCTGTTTTCTCCTTCTCCCCACCTGCTTCCTAAAATTTTGACGAACCTCTAGGAAATGGTTGAAGATAAGGCGGTGGTTGGCATATGTCACATGCCGCCTTGTACGGTGACTCTAGTGGTGGCTTTGTTGCCAAGATCCCAAAAGATGATGACTTTATTGGTTCGTGACGGCGTAGACTCCGTCTTTGGGTTTCTCCATGTCGATTATCTTTGGATTTCAAGGGATGCCACTTGTAGGGTTGGTGCTGGACAAAGTAATGAGTTGATCACTTAATTACTTAAGAATTATATCCGCACTTTAAACTTGTAATTAGCAAACGAGTATCGTATCCTCAAGGATTATTTGACTGAACTTTGGTAGAAATGAAATTCATGCGCTCCCCTACTATTCAAACTCTAATTTCAACATATTTTGGATTCATTTAAACACTCAAATAGAAAATTAAAGCAAATTAAGCAATCACAAGTAAATAAGCAAGTAATAGATGATCAAAGATATAAAATGAGAAAAGAGTTGGTTCTAGGGACTTGATTTGATTCTAGATGGCTTGACATTGACTTCCTAATTCACATAACCAAGTTTAATCATTTAGATGAGAAACATTCACAAGGCTAATTACTACCCTCTCTCGAAAGATAGCATAAGTGGATCAAATCATCGACTCTCTAGGCTAAGAGTCAAGACGACAATCTAACTCCCAAAGACATAAATAATTCAAGCTCCCATGCATGCATTTCTCACTTACTAAGTCTCAAAACCATGCATGTTGTGATAATTGATTTCCATGAATGCAAAATCCTATTAAGAAACTTCACAAATACTTGACATGCAAGAAAGATGATCAATAATTCTCACATGAAAACAAGATCCAAAACCACAATCAAATAGATGAAGACAATTAGAATTAACAAGCTAAGATCAAATCCACCATCAAATCATCTCAAATCCCCAAAACCAACAAGAGGAAAATTAGCTAGACATCAATGAAAATAAAGCACAAGAAATGAGAATTAAATGCATAATTAGAAATACTAAAAACTCAAATGGAGAAATCTTCAAATCCAACCTTCAAATGTAATACAATGATTAAGAATTAATTCAAATCCTAAAAGAAAATTTTGGGAAGAGGAAACTAAGCTAGGATGAAGAATGAAACATTTTTGGGGCTAAATCCCTCTTTTATAGGGTATAAAAAGTGCTAATGGATATTAAAAGCATAAAAAGGGCAAAATCGTCAATTTTGGTGGAAAATCCGCCAAATCGGCGGTCCGGGAGGTCGAACCGGCGGTCCAGCCGCCCAAATCGGCGGTCTGGGCCTCATGTGTTGGTTCGACCACCGGTTTGGATTAATGCTTGCTTCGGACTCCAGCAATTTCCGGTGACCTACCCGGCGGTTCACCCCTGAACCGCCGATTTGGTCGCCAAACCGCCGATTTACACTTTTGGGGTGCCGGTTTGCATTTTTGCTCCTTTCCGTCCCGTTTTTCACTTCTTCGTCCCGATTCTTCGATTCCGCTCTTCTTTGAACCTTTTGTTCCGGCTTAACGAACCTCGATTTACCTACACACGTGCACAAACTCCACCAAACGTGATACAAATCCAAAATAACGAAATCAATACAAAACACATTACATTTAAAGGCTAAAGCTTGGCAAAAAGTAAAGATAAATAAGCTTAGTTGCTAATAAAATGAGTGTTTATCATGGGTCTATTTAATTTGAACGGAAATTTCAGAGAAATGAGTTGTGCGACGAGAGGAAGGCGAGTAGCTACAATTGGGGCAGTGTAGAGTGGGGGAAAATCCTCCATATTCATTTTTGGGTCATCTTTTTTTTGGGCATTTTATCTGAAACTTGATATTTGGATGATGTCTTGCACAATTGAATTGAAGATATTATGTCCCAAAAGTTAATTTCGATCGCTTAGAATTAATATAATAATTATTATTAGGTTTAAATCAAAAGTTAATTTGTTTTTTTTAAATCAGAAATTGATATCTATCCATACCAAACACAGATATAGATATCAATTTCATACCCATATGTGATATTTGATACTCATATTTATACCTGATATATAATACAGTAGGATGTCAAACGAGCCCTAACTTTTATTAAAACTTATCCAACACCAGATTTTTCCAACAAGCCAAAAGCCCTCGGTGGATTTTTCTTTAAATCTGCCCTGTTCTCAGCCCTAATCTCACGAGCTAATAACTCCATTGCTTGTTAATATTTTTGAGATTAATTTGCTTCTCGGTAACATGAAGTAGACATCTCAAGCTTTATGTAGACATAAGGAAATCAATTTTTGGTCGAATGAGTCATCGTAGATGATGTTTTAAAGGTGGCCAATGCACCAGAATTTCGTGGAACCATTGAATCTGCCCTCATAAACGTTTTTGATGCACATAGGGTGTTTCCAAATACTTTGAAATGTTAATTTGGTCAGTTTAGAATGTTATGTTGAAAAGGCAAATCAAATCGGTAGTTGTTTGTTTTCCGATCAGGAGTGAGGATTTGAATTTGAATGGCGGGAAACAAATATAGTGGTTGGTGCAGCGAAGCTCAAGTTGCGACTTTTGACTGTGTTCAATGATCTAATATGATGATGTAGTAGTAGTAAGGGATAATTGTTTGTAAATCCTTAACCTTTCCTCAAATTCGGGAATTGTATATGACTTTTTAATTTTCGCACAGATAACTTTAATCGGCCATTTTCTTCTGATTTTGCAACTCCGATCGAATTCCCCCAATTTTTTTCTGACGTGGCTTCTCGGAATTCCACGCTGGAGGCCGAAAATGACACGTTGGACACCGGAGTAGACAAAACGACGTCGTTTTGATAACTTCAACTTAAAATAAAAAAAAATGCCAACTCATTTTATAAAAAAACAAAAAACAAAAAAAAAAGCTTCTTCTCTCTCTCCCTATCTCTCTCTCGTGTTCTTCTTCTATCTCTCCTTCTGCCGCCGCTGCCAATGGTGGTGCAGCGCATCTCTCCTTCTTCCTCCCCTTTTCTGCACAGCAACCACCACTGAAAAGAATGACTAACCCAGTCCCTCACGATGCTCATCACCATCGCTCCAATCATCCCTCCAACTTCTCCGACCACCGCCAAAATTAAAGCTCATCAAAATCCCTCTCATCGACACTCTCTTCTACCGACCACCACCACGTCACCGCCTCTCCTCCCCCACCCCTCTCTTACTCACCCACTCCACCATCTCCGACCGGACATATCGAAATCGAACACGACCACTTCCTTCGTCGCCCCAACTACTTCTCCTTCTCTTCCGCCGCCGCCTGTTCAACGCCTCTTCTCTCCAGCTCCGTCATAATCGATAAAGGGGTCGTCGCAGCAACGCCTCTCTTCTTCTTCCTCCCTTTTTCTGCAACAGAAACCACCGCCTCTCCCCCACCCTATTTCCGACTTCAACGGTGCCATCCCTTTCATCGACCGCGACCCCGACCTCTTCTCTCTCTTCCTCTCTCTCCTCCGCACCGGAAACCTCCCCTCCAAAGCCAAATCCTTCGATATGCAGGACCTAATCTTCTACGGCGTCGAGAATCTCCTCTCAACTCCCAATCAAACCATACCCAATTCGACGCCTTCAACCTCGACAAATCCCTAATCCTCCCCCTCAACGGCCGCGATTCGCCGTCGGCGATCTCCACCACGCCCTGCGGCTCGCTCCACGTCGCCCACGACAGCAAAATCACCTCCTTCGAGTGGGGATGGAGAGAAAGAGAAGATGGGTTGTGGATTGAATCTGTGTACTTGCGAGAGAGAGAGAGAAAAGTGTGGATTTCAATTTTTTTTTTAATGGGTGTAACGACGTCATTTTATGTTAAGGGGACGACGTCGTTTAGTTTGCCGGCACGGTGTGTCCAGCGTGGAATTCCGAGAAGCCACGTCAGAAAAAAATTGGGGAATTCGATCGGAGTTGCAAAATCAGAAGAAAATGGCCGATTAAGGTTATCTGTGCGAAAATTAAAAAGTCATATACAATTCCCGAATTTGAGGAAAGGTCGAGGATTTACAGACAATTATCCCTAGTAGTAATGTAGAGTATAATATTTGTCTGTTTAAATCTTCAAGAAGAGAAGGTTAATGCCTAGCCCTTGAGGGCCTCAAGGTGTGAATATTAGTTAAGTTCGTCAGTGTCGTTGAATGATCAATGATCAAAAACTGAATGTTTATAGCCAGCCGTTGAAGGCCTTAATGTGTGATAAGTTCGTGAGTTGTGTGTTCAACTTCTCTTGGGCTCATCTTTTGGTATTGTAAAATAGAATATGGAAGTTCCAAGATCAATAAAAATGCAAGCTGCAAATACAACACAAGGGAATAAATTAAAGGGTTAATTTCATGAAAATATATGAACTTTGATTCAATTTTCATTTTTCTCACGAACTTTCAATTTTTTGTGATAATACACGAACTTTGAGTTAACTTTCAATTTCCCCATGAACTTTAAACTTTGTGTGATAATACACAAACTTTGAATATCAATTTTCATTATTCTCACGAACTTAAACTTTGGTCCAATTTCGATTTTTCCCATGATCATTTTTCGCCAAAATTGTCGCGATCGAGCGTAAGTCTTTTCGTCAATCGGCTAAATTAAACTACCATATTTTTAAATTTCATACCCCGTTGTTTAATCCTAAAATTAACAAACCTATTTTATTATCTTGCTAGAGATTAGGGTGATATATTAGACAAACATTTCTCCATATTTCTCCTATGAAGACAAGAGTGTCATCTTCTTCACAATTTCTCCATATTTCTTTTAAATTTTTCAATTTTGCCATTAATCTTTTTGCTAAAATAAAAATTCATACACTAATGTGTTTTTCATCTCAAATGTCTTGATTGAATAAACAAGATAAATTATATCACCAAAAATTCTAGTAGAACAATTAAATAGGTCAGTTAATTAGAGATTAAATGATGGCGTATGAGATTAAAAGAAGATATCAATTAATTAATTTAGTCGTTGGACGAAAAGACTACACACTCTCGATTGCCACATTAGCTGACTCAAAGTTGGACCAAAGTTGAAGTTCGTGAGAATAATAAAAGTTGACCCAAAGTTCGTGTATTGCCACAAAAAATTGAAAGTTCGTGGAAAAATTGAAAAAAAGTTGACTCAAAGTTCGTGTATTATCACAGAAAATAAAAAGTTCATGGAAAAAATGAAAGTTGACTTAAAATTCGTGTATTTTCATGATATTAACCCTAAATTAAATTGAGGCAAAAATTGCTCTCTCCTTGGAACAAAATATTTCTAATTTAAAACCCCAAAACAAAACTAATACTCTTTGATATGATAATATGTGCTCTTTAAAATTACAAAATTTTGCCGCTGACTAACAATATATACTCTCTCCTTGAAAAAAAAAACAATAATGTACTTTCACATAACAAATTTGTGAAAGGGTGAATCATCATATGTGAATTTACATTTTTGATAAAGTGAAAACGATAAAAATGTATGTGAATTTATGTACACTGATGTTGAAATACGGAAGGAAGGATAAAAAGAAGTCAAAAAGTGCTATTTTTTATATATTTTAAAATCGGTGATAATATTCTATAATTCTCTATATAATAAGGTTAAATTACATACTGCAATCACATATTAAAGTTGAATCAAAATGAATAAACTTTATACTTATTGGTGAAAAGAAAAATCTTCCTCCAATGTTGTTTTTCATATATTGTATTCCCTCCGCGAAATAATTGTCATATTGTGGACAATATGAGTTTTAAGAAAATGGTAGTAGGTAGTAGTGAAATATAGTGAGTATTGTTGTGAGTGGAGTAAGGGTTCCACAATAAATGTAAGTAGAGTAACAAAAGTTGCAACCATTTCGTGGACGGAGAGAGTAATTTATATGATTTCATATTTATATAAAAGTTATAAGAACATTTCAGGTTATACAGTCGTAATAATTTATTTAAATGTCTTTGACATGTGGTGTGATATATTCACACCTTATTTGGTGGTGTAATGATCTCGCTTGCGTGCAGAGTAATTATCTCACCTTTATGTGGTGTAGAGGTCTCACATATATGATGATGTAGCGATTTATTTGATTATATACATATATACCTCTTTGTAGTTCCCTCGAAAATGTGTTGAAACATGTGTACAAATAAGTACAACTTCTATTAGTACATTATTACGTAAGTGTAATTGCTGAAATTTTAAAATACAATAAGAAAAAGTAATGGGGCAACCATATCAAATTACTAAAAATGACGCAAATCTACCCTTCCATTTAACATTTAACAAAAAACTTCATTAATTTTCATTATTATACCAATGTTAATTTTGTTTTGGGATGATGTTGTTTTATTTCACGATATATTTATAAAAATATCAAGGTGATATGAAGTCAAGCTAGCTATTTTAGGAACAAACCTATTTATGTGATCAAGAGCCTTGCTGCTGATCTTCAAAGCAAAATAATAATCACCCCCCTTTGTAAATAAATCGGTGAAAAACAACATGATGCATCCGGGTACCCATCCCGATTTTTTGATCTCCATAATTTTTCTTCTATTTATTCTTGGATGTTCTTCATAATTTTATTTAGAAGAAAAATTGTATTGCATCTTAGTAACTATCTACTTATATTTATCAACTAAAATATGTTTGCAATTAGAAAAAAGGAAATAATAAGTGCACAATAAGTCGATAATACCAAAATTTCAAAGATATGGCTATAAAGTTAGGCTGCCCACAACGGTGGTCTCGATGGAGGGCTTGCAACAGTCGAACCCTCGAGACAACCCCCTGCAGAAAGCGAAAGCTCGAGAACGGCCCTAAATTTCAAGACGGATTCGATACGGGCGCATGCATTGCACGTGCCTAATTAAAAAAATAAAATAAAATTCGATTTTTTAAGCCACACGCCTCTAACGGTTGAGAATTTGAACGGAAATATGGCCGTTGTTGCCGCAACGGTCGATTCGTTTTTCATTTTTTTTATTATTTATTTTTCTCTATAAATACTACTTAATTCTTCATCAATTTCACACCTTTTTTTTCACTTCTATTTCTATTTCTTCTTCAAAAACTTGTTTATTTTTTCATAATGGATCCGAACAATCCTTACTCGTCGGCTTGCTATCCCGACATGTCCGGCAAATGCTACACACCGACGGGTCTCGACTTAATCAATCTCAACTCTCAAGATGTCGGTGAGTCCTTCCCCTCCTTCACCGCCGACAAGGAGAGCCCTTCCACCTAGCCGTTCGCCGCCAAGGGCAAAGGCAAAGTGCCGACGACGCCAAACCGAAGACGAAGCGGCACAATTACACAATCGAGGAGGCCAACTTCATTTCTCTAATATTGAAAGAGGAGACGCGCAATCCAATCCTAAGTGTCGATCAATCCGGCGAAAAATATTGGGGACGAGTGGCGGAGCGGTTCAACGTCCTTTTTAACGATAACCTCAACCCAAAGCAATGTAAGAGCTATTTTGGGCATATCTCCAAGCCGGTTAAGACATGGATAGTCACTTATGGCAAAGCGAATAGTCAGATGCCGAGTGGCGCTTCCGACGACATGGTGACAGAGAATGCCCAACAATTGTACGCGGCGATGAACGGAGGTACCCGTTTCAAGTATTTCAAGGCTTGAGAATTTTTGTGCAACTATCCAAAATTCACAGGCCAACAATTTCCCGACATTCACTCCATGAAGAGGGCCCACGAAGAGGGCGAAGAATTCTGCGGAGGGCGCCTATACATCCTCGGCCTCGGCGGCATCAGCGGTGTAGACATAGATGGAAAGAGAAAGCATGACTTCTCGACCGCTAGGTCGAGATGCGGCGAAGGTGCGGCGGCGAATGCGGCCAAAGAAAAAGGGAAGAAACCGGTGGAGTCATTGGACCTCGATTCATTGTTAGACTCGACAAAAGCCAAACTTGCCTCTATCGCCGATAAGCAAGCCATGGCGAATGCAATGATGTTTAGTGCTCGGGCGAAGCAATATGCTATTAACATGAAAATCATCTAAAAAGAAGTAAAGGAAGTCAGGGATATGAGCATAGTTTTTATTTTTATTGTTTAATTTTATTTTTATTTCATTGATGTATTGATTTGATTTTATTTAAATTAATGCAATTTTCCAAAATTTAATTAAAATTAATACAAAAATCGATTTTTAAAAATTAATTAGATAGAGACACTTCAGTCCCATTTAAGTGTCAATTTCGGATTAATAGGAGATTGAGACACTCTCAACCAGTGTAGGTAAAAATAAAATCTTAGAAGAAGAAACGGTGGCACGGGCCCGCAACTGTGTGTATGGGCCCAGTCAAAGGTTAAGTTCCAGCCAGCAATTTAGTGGAATTGTAGGCGGGAAAATATATAATGGTGCTGATGTTTGTATAAATAAAATAGATATATGTAGTTGTAATCGCACGATATTACCCTGCATCCCTTTTTGAGGGGTTTTCGAATTTCGCTTCGTTACCCTACAAAACCAAATATTTTCCGGCCGGAAGTGAAGAGAAAGCAATAGATCGACGAACTTAGAGGGGGGAAGTTGTACATCTTTGAAGATTCCACTGGATCTCCGGCGGTATACAGTAGTCCGCTCAAAATCTGGAGGGGAGTAAAATATTCAGTGCAAGTACATTTTTTGAATACTAAACTACTATTCGAGAATATCAGCAAAATTAAGCATGGGTACTGTTTGAATGAAGCCAAATTAACAATCTTATTCAAAGCTGATTAGTAAATTATTTATTTAATTGAAGTTATTGTTTAATTGTCTGTTTGTCTGTCAGTTGGAATGTTCGATTGCTGGGTTTTGTTTTATCGTTACTTAAAAAATTAAGCATGTATATTTGTTGTTTGTTTGTTTGGCGATTTGCGACCAGTCGGTGAACAACAAGTGAGGTGAGGAGGCAGGCGGTAGTATTATTATTTGAATCTGAACCTGAATTTGAATTTGAATGGTTATGGCCCCAAAGCGAAAGCAAATGGAATACAGCGGTTGGAGCAGTGAAGCTGAAGCTGCGAGTTTGGACAAGTGGACAAAGGGAATGCATTTGGTGGACACAATTAAAAAAATGATGGAGAAAGATTTGGGCTATGCTGACAAATTGATTTATTACAAGCAAACATTGAGCAAGCTAAGGTGTTTTAGTTTCTCCAAGACCAAGAGAATTCCCAACGTTTGGGATGCGGTGAACATCTCCAAGGGTGAGATCAAGAGTAATCTTGATAAGGTGGAGTTGTTGGCTGATGAGATCTCTGCTTTCAAAGCCGCCAATGATGCTCATCTTGATAAGGTGGAGATGTTGGCTGATGAGATCTCTGCTTTCAAAGCCGCCAATGATGCTCATCAGATGGCGGTGATTGGTAACAATGTTGGCAATGGCAATGACAGAAGAGATTTGGACTTGGATGAGTTATGTCGGCAATGGCAAAAGGACAGTTATGATGTCCCTAGGGCTTTCAATGCTGCCTTTGACGCCTTATACGCTATTCTGAATGATTTGCTCGACTTGAGACCCTTGGAGTTGCAGATGTCGCGAGAGAAGCTTGAGAAAAAGCTGGGTATAACCTGGGGTCAACAAGGGGGGCCTCCAAAAAGAAAAAGAAAAAGAAGCAATGTGGATGAGATGGTATGAGAAGTGCTTACTTGCATACTAACAATCATCCATTCCATTTAGCCTTTTCAAGGTTTACTACTATTACCTATTTTGCTATTGCATTTGCTGCTGCTTTTGACTGGGCTGTGTTCAAGAATCTTATAAGTATCTGCTTGCTAGGCTAGTTATCAGTGTGATGAGCAAAATAGTAACCATGCGCGGTTCACGTTTTTCTCTCTCTCTATATATATACATATTTGCGTACGCATGTTTGCTTATTTGGCCTTAATTTGGTCCAAGTAATTCTGTGATTGATGATTCGTAGACGAATACTTGTTTCAACGATTAGCTTGGATTGTGGATGGTTGGACAAAGATTCATTAGATGAGATGGATTTGCATGCAAGACGATTGAATTGGCATTACATCTTTTATTATCATTTTCTGTCTTTGATATATAGCATCATTATTACTCTGTTATTTGCCCATGCGTTTTGCGCGATTTTATGCGGTTAATGTTTTAATTTGTAGTGTTTGAATGATTTTCCAAAATATGCAACATTTTAAGTAAAAAACATACAATTTTATTCATTAGTATTGTAGTGGACAAAATCCGTCTATTAGACCAAGCCCAATCATCAATCCAAATTGGCCTAATTTGTTAAGCAAAACCGCTCGTCCAGCCCGATAAGATATAAATCAGCTTGAGCCAACTCAGGTTGGGTACTTCATATTCAATAACCAACTTGGACTAGCAATCAAGTTGTATATTTCATATTTAAGATCAATTTGGACCAACAACCAAGTTGGGTATTCCACACTCAGCTTGGGCCCGTTAAGCTAGCCGGATAATCAAGTTGACATAATCGCAAAATACAATTGCCAACTCATATAAAGCCGATTCGCCTAGTTGGAGCGGTCAACGAGCACATATTTATGATTCTGCCAAAATCGTAATAGTTGGAGGTGTAGATCGTGGACGGATAAGATCGGAGCCAAACCGTAATAGGTGGCTATCTCCTATGTATTCGATCCGACTAGGTCACAATCGGATATGCTGAATACAACTCGCACAATCACTCTTACTCTCACGATCTCTCTCAATATTCTCTCAACTTCTGCCGCCTTTCCAACTCGTTCTCACACATCGGATTTAGCCAACTTAGGTAACTACTCCACTAGCTGGCGTACTTACTCACTGTCACCGTTTCCACCCTCCGGACGCAACTGACAACTTGGAATAACCATTGCATCTAACTTGTCTTTCTCTCTTACCAATCTTATTTATCATTCTGTTTTAATAATCCGTAACTAACTTGGGCGTCGGAGGTTCTACGGTCGACTCCCCTTTTCAGTGCTCAACTTAGGGCTCTTACATGTTTTTGTGTTGACAGGTTGCTAGTGCCAAACGATTCGGATGTGTCGACGTTATCTTCAATTGCTGATCTAACCTCTACAAGTATTATTGATAATTTTGTTTCAAATTAGATGTAATTAAATTCAAAATAGACAAATAATCCTTTTGAAAAATTAGACAAATGATAGACCGATGACTTTTTTTTTCTTTTTTTTTTTCTTTTTTGATATGACAGACAAATGGTTTTAGTTCCAACTTCTAGTGTATTATTTTATGTCTTAATTGTGAAATATATCCAATTTCACTTTTTCTAAATTAGTTATATCCACTTGTTGGAAAACAAATTAGTTATGTCCATGTTTGGTATGAAGAGACCAATTTACCCTTGATGTTGTATTGTTTATATTATATCTCTTACACATTAGGTACGATTTGACTTGTTTCATATTTTTACTCTCATTAACCGAAAATGATTGTGATGTTAGGGTATGGAAGTTAGCAAAAGTGGTCAATAATTAGATAATTAGTGTTGCAATGATTAGTTTGTCTAGGGTTTACTCAAAACAGATTTACCGATACTATATGTAAACCATAAAAAACAACCAAAATTATATGAAATAAAAACAAAAAAATATTTAAACATTACAAAAATAACCAAAATTATATGAATTGATAAATCTATTTAAACCCGCTCGGCTAAATGTATAATATTGAAAGATCCCACTCGATTTTTATTGAAGATCCCACTCGAGCGGGATCTTCTAAATTTCGAGCGGGATCATTCCATGTTGAAGGATAAATATTATTGCGAATAAATTCTTAATTAATTACGCAATTTTTAATAAATTAATTATATAATAATATTGAATACGTAATAACTAATTAACTTATTAAAATAAAAACAGTAAAATATGTATAATATATAAAATTAAATATAATTATATCAATTTGACAACTTTTGAGAAATCCCGCTCGGTTAATTCCTATATATTGGAAGATCCCACTCGAGATTATTGAAGATCCCACTCGAGCGGGATCTTCTAATTTTCGAGCGGGATCATTCGAAGGGGAAGGATAAATATTATTTCGAATAAATTTGTAATTAATTACGCAATTTTTAATTATATTAATTATATAATAATATTGAATACGTAATAACTAATTAAATTATTAAAATGAAATTACTAAAATATATAATATATAACATTAAATATAATTATAGCAATCTGACAACTCAACTTAAATCCCGCTCGGTTAGTTCATAAATTTTGGAAGATCCCACTCGAGGTTTTTGAAGATCCCACTCGAGCGGGATCTTCGAATTCTCGAGCGGGATCTTCTGTTTCGTAAATCTAAATATTATTAGAAACTAATTATTAATTAATTACTCTATTTTTAATTAAATTAATAATATAATAAAATTGACTAACTATTAAGTGATTTAAATTAAAATGAAAATATATGTAAACTATATTAGAATAAGCAATTAAAATGAAAATATATGTAAACTATAGCAATTAAATTGAACAATAATCCCGCTCGTGTGTTCTAACAAGAAATGAAGATCCCACTCGATATTATTGAAGATCCCACTCGAGTGGGATCTTCATTTTTGTTAAGTTTGTACGAGCGGGATATATAATTATTTTGGAACTAATAACATTATTTAATTTTTTATATAGTTTACATATTTTTTGGATTGTATTGGTATATTAATTCGTAGATTTTAATAATTTGTATACAGTATGTGATAATAATTGTACTATACAACTGAGTGTGATAGTAATCGACACTGGTGGATGTGAAAATTCATCTGTAAATATTCACATGAATGGTATTTCACCATTGATGTAACAATTTTACTTTCACGTGAATTTGTACAATTTCACTCACCCAATTGATTGAATGAATAAATGAATGAATTCTATAAAAGTGGTAGTAGAGATGAATCTTCAAACACCACAACCATCAAAATATTTTGTACTCCTCGTAAAAAATTATCACAATATGGAAGAATGAAAATATTTCAACATCAAATATGGTGGAGAATGGCACGATTGTGAGTATGTGGGCGGTTCAGAATCGGTCACTCAAGTTCTTGCTGCCACTCCAGCTCTTATCAATTTGAAATATAACATCGATGTGCTGATGCGTCGAAATTCGATGAGCACTCGGTACGAGATTTATTATTTATCTCATGCTCGAAGTGGTCGCACTGTGAAGATTCTCTTGAGCACAGATCAACAATTTGCTCAATTGTGCATGGAGTCCCGTCCAACCGTATATCTCATCCACAGCCAAATAGATGTGTATGTTCCATATTTCGAAGAACCTGGGGCGTCATCCTTTCAATACGACCAAGGGCAGCCGTCGTCATTTCAATACGACCAAGGGCAGTCGTCATCATTTCAATACGACCAAGGGCACACGTATTCTGATGAAATGGAGCGTATCCAACAACAAATCAATTCTCAGGATTTCTTTTCCAACTTATATCCTAGTGGGTATAATTACGAAGCGACGTCCACGTATCACGTACCTGTTGTTCCGGATTGTCATTTTCCAGACAACGAAGATGATGAACCACAATGCACTGTCGAGTTGGATTCAGACGATGAAGATGTTGACAGTGCTGATCTCCAAACTGATAGTGAAGCATCTGAAGACTGGACTGAGGAAGGTTTACGCGATTTTACTATGGTGGAGCACAGTGCATGGATTCGTCCCAGTGCAACGACGGACGCGTGCGATCTAACCAACTGGTTAGTTCCGGTGATTCCGCCCGATGCAAAGATTTCTCTCATAGCACGTGATCCTGACCTGACATATGATGATGAGTTGCGTGTTGGTGCTGTTTTCCACAGCAAAAAAGAGATAAATATTGCAGTCGGAACGTGGCACATGGAGAGAGGACTTGAATTCAAAACTCCGAAATCAGATTATATTAGAATGAAGTTCTTATGCAAGTATCCGAATTGTCCATTTGAGTTGCATGCAGCCTCACGTGGGACGAATACTTGGATAATACACAAGTTCATTCCTGAGCATTCATGCATCCGTCAGCTACGACGTGCCGCTCCGAGGAAAATCAAGATGGATGTTGTTGCAACTTACGTGGAGCGAAAAATCAGAACCAACTGTAAAATCATGGAGCCAAAGGCCATTATGGAGGAGATGTTACGCGAGTTCGGTATCACCATCCGTTATGATTTGGCGTTGCGAGCACGGCATTACGTAATACAAAGTATATACGGAGGGTATGTTGAATCCTTCCAGTTGTTGCCTGGCTATCTTCACATGCTCAAAGAATCAAATCCCGGCACGCTGACTGATCTTGAAGTTGGAAATGATGGGAGATTTGAGCATTTGTTCGTGGCTCTCGGCGCCTGCAGACTCGCGTATCCATTCAATATGAGACCTGTGATAGTTTTGGATGGCACTCATCTGAAGTGCAAGAATAGAGGTATTTTATTTGTCGCTATGACGAAGGATGCCAACGAGCATGTTTTTCCACTGGCGATAGGCGTTGGCCCAATCGAGAATGATATATCTTGGAGATGGTTTCTATCCCGTTTGAAAATGGCTTATGGCGAGCTTAGAGATACATTGATTGTCTCTGACGCACATGTCTCCATAGCGAACGCTGTCAATGAGGTGTTTCCAAATGCAGTTCACGGTCTTTGCTACTATCACTTGTTGAATAAGTTGACGTGTTATGGGAAAGTTGTTGTAAGGTTGTACGAACGAGCTGCTTTTGCATATCGCACTTCAATTTATGATAAGGCAATGGCCTCTATTCAACAAGAAAGCCAAGGCGCATACGACAAACTAATGAGAGTTGGACCAGAGAAGTGGGCTCGATGCAAGTGTCCATTGCCGCGTTATAGCCATCTCACTTCAAATGCAGCAGAAGTGTGGAATCATAGAGTAAAATGGGCTCGTGGTCTCCCTATATGCTCAATGCTTGACGCTATAAGGTATATCATCGAGCAATGGTTCGATGAGAGACGAAATTTGCCCAAAGGGGACGATGAAGTTGTCACTCAAGAGGCGGCTAAGAAGATGACAGAATCAATGAATAAGTCATTTAGGTACGATACGAGTGGTGGAATCGGCTTGGTGTTCAACGTGGGTGATGGTAGAAGAAATTGGAAAGTTGATCTCAATTTACACACTTGCACATGTTGTGAATTTCAAGATGATGGATTGCCGTGTTCGCATGCTTTTGCTGCTATCCGGTATGTTTTATTGCTTCAATTTGCATAACCATACGAAATTATAATTACAATTATTAAAAAGTTATAATTAACATTATTGTTAAAAAATGTAGAAAAAATGCTGATGATGTATACCAATATGTGCAATGGTACTACAAACGAG
This sequence comes from Schizonepeta tenuifolia, assembly GCA_029490685.1. NCBI lineage: Eukaryota > Viridiplantae > Streptophyta > Magnoliopsida > Lamiales > Lamiaceae > Schizonepeta > Schizonepeta tenuifolia. The sequence goes on from CM055958.1 coordinate 6,516,857, forward strand.
AAGCTTGGGACGAAGCTTATCAATATCCTATACATCGTGTTCCACACGTAGAGGATTGGGATATTCCAGTTCAAGTGGCCAATATCTTGGTCTTGCCTCCCGTAATCACTTCACAGGCAGGACGACCGAGAACTAATCGGCGAACATCTGCATTAGAGAGAACTAGCCGGAGACAAACCACAAGGCAAGAAGCAGAATCATCGACAAATCAACGTCGGAGGAGATGTGGTAATTGTCGTGAAGAAGGTCATACGCGTAGACATTGTAATCAAAGCTCGACTCGCCAAAGCTCAAACCAGTCACCAAAGCATATTCTTCAATAGAAAATCGGAGGTTTACGCCGTTGATATGGAACCACATCTCGTGAGGCTGAGAACATGGATAGTTGATCTCACGTGACAGTATGTGATGCACAGCCATCCCGCATTTCTGCCCAGGCTCCCAATAGACAAAATGCCCGAAGCATCCATTTATAAATCTCTCGACCAACTCTTGACCACCGACCTCATACAAAACCCTTCTGACATCTTCCAAAACACCAATCCTATAATACGTGCTAATAGTAGAACTACGGTTGATAGAGTCGGGCCTCTTGTATGTAATCTATGCACAAAATCAAAATAACAATTCATTACAAATAAAATAAAAAATAATTCGATACATAATCCAAAAAAAAATTACACAACTTCTTATAATAATCCACAAATAAAAATTGATTACATTTAAATACGCATATTTTTTTAATCCAATTATTCAACTAAAATAATATAAAACTAAAGCAAATTGACAATTTTCTACGCAAATGGAAACTATTTTTTTTAACCATCAAATTATTCGACTAAAATAATAATTATTATATATTGTTCATTTTAAATTAATTTCATCCAAGAAAAACAAAGATCCCGCTCGGACATGGGTCCCACAGAAAATTCCGCCCGAGCGGGAGATATACAACCCACCGAGCGGGATCTTCTTCACGGCGAGCGGGATTTCATATACGAGTGGGATTTCATATAATTATATTAATATGGGATAAACTACACTACAAACCTAAAACATATGATTTTAATTTTGTACGCACAAAATCGAAACGCAAAAAATAAACAACAAATCAATCAACAATTAATTCAACAAATAATGCAACTAATAATTTAACTAATAATTTAACTAATAATTCAGCAATTATTAATTAATATAAAAAAATCGGCTAACCTCTAAAGACATTTTGACGGTGGAGTGGAGGTGAGGAACGAAGATCCCGCTCGCCGCCGCTTGTTTTTCGACGGTGAACAACGGGAGATTTTTGCACGGTGAAGGGTGGAGGCGGTGGAGTAAGATGAATTGTATATAGGGCGGGATTTATTAGGGTGTTTAATGTCGTGCGTGATGAGCGGGATTTGTGATAGAATTGAAGATATATATAGATGATATATATTGGCGTGATGGGCGGGATTTGATGATAGCAAATTTAAGATATATATAGATGATATATATCGAATATTGAGTAATACAAAGATATGAGACAAAAATTTGAGTCAACCCATATTCTTCAACCAGTGCATGTGATGCAATGTCATATCTCACAAGCATGCGCGAATATTTTGGAAAATTTGAATTAATACCTTATACGATTAAAAAATTCATAACATAATATATATATAATAATTTTGAAAACAAAAAATATATATTTTTACGAATTCTAAATCCCGCTCGTAAAAACATAGATCCCGCCCGGAAATTTTGGAATTATTTTGAGATCCCGCTCGAGTGGGATCTACATAACTCGAGCGGGATCTATATTTTTTGAATTTATATAATTTATTTGAGTTGAAAAATACTTTTTTTATTACTATAAAATTAAATTTTAATAAAATTTAAAAAATAATACCTTATACGATAAAAAAAATTATAACTTAATATATATATATATATAATATATAAAAAATAAATATATTTTTTTTATGTTTTCTACATCCCACTCGTGAAAAATTAGATCCCGCCCGCAAATGATGGATGTATTTTGAGATCCCGCTCGAGTGGGATCTACATAACTCGAGCGGGATCTATATTTTTTAAATTTATATAATTTATTTGCGTTGAAAATGTTCTTTTTATCACTAGAACATTAAATTTAATGAAACTTATAAAATTAATACCTTATATGATTAAAAAAATCATAACTTAAAATATATAAAATAAATTTCACAAAATAATATATTTCTGTCCACTTATTTTTAATCCCACTCGTCAAACACTAAATCCCGCTCACATATTATTGAATTATTTTCAGATCCCGCTCGAGTGGGATCTACATAAGTCGAGCGGGATCATTTTTGTTCAAATTTATTTAATTGTTAAAATATACTTTGTTCTTACTATAATGCTATCATTATCAATTAAATAAAAAATTAATATCAAATTACATTAAATACCTAACGAAAAAATAATAATAATATCAGGGTTTTAACTCTTTAACCTGAACATGTGGGCGGGATTAGGGTTTTAAGTCTACTCTCACCTACCTCTCCAATCTAACCTAATTAATTCATAAAGTAGCAACAAAATCTTTGTCTTTCCAATTCCCCATGCAACACACGGTTGAAGTGATGTTTTTTTTGTCATATTTCAATTATTTTAAGGGTATTTAGGTCAAATTGGATATAACTAATTTGGTTTTCAATAAGTGGATATAACTAATTTCAATATATACTAAGTGGATATAACAAATTTTTACTCTTATTTTATTTGAGGTTTGTCATCAAAGCTTCTCATGTTTAGTTCCCTCACACAATTTTCTCTGCCGCAGGAACATAATTCAAGGCATCTCTTATTTTTATTACCCGACCAGCCCATGGCAATAGCAGATAATGATTGGTTGAAAGCCCAATAGTCACACTGCATTCGAAATTAGCAAATGAACGAAGACTGAATTTTTAATAGTTGTGTGGAGGATGCCTGCAATTTGGGCGGGAATTTTGGATGGGATATCCATAGGTAAATTATTTCGCTTTTACATATTATAGATTTTGAAAAAGAGAATGTAGCCCAGCGGTCCAATTGAGGACTTCAAGGTGTGAATAAGTTTGGGATTGTTGGGTTGAGGCTAAATTTGCTCATCAAAATATTTCTTTTCTTTTTTTAATTTATAACCCCAACACAAAATAGATGCAACCCTTGTAATAGTCAAATTACTATGGCAAACCCAAATACTAACCACTAAAATCAAATAAAATATTAGTAAAACTCAAAACTAGCATTAGTTACCAAATTACCCTCCACCCAATACATGAGCCGACTCATCGATACACACAAAATATGATTTGGATTTGTATTCGTGTAATAATATTTTGGGTTAATAGCCTGTAAATTACGCAATTTTTTCCAAATTCTGATTTAGTAATTGTAAGTTCAATTTTAGCCAATTAATTCTGTAACTTTCAATTTAACTCAATTTGCAACTCCGTTAGGGCTCCGACGACGACGATGCTGACATGGTTGCCTGAAAAAGCCACGCTAGACACGCCGACATTTATTAAAACGATGACTTTTTTTTTTAGTTAAAACGACTGCATTTACATCCCAGAACGACGTCGTTCATTGCTTCATATCAGATTTATGCCCAAATCCAAAAATAAACACCCTAGATTTATGCCCAAATGCGTAGCAGCTAAAATTGAAGAAGGCGAGCAACACTCTCGACGGTGAAGTCAACTATTCGAACAGAGACAAATGGCAAGCTCAAGTGGTTCTTCGGCAACTTCCGATGAAATATTCCCTAATATGGTGAGTCCACTTGGCGTCGATCTTGCGAGCATGGTATGGCTGTCATACGGACCTCGCGTACGCCTGACAATCCCGGTAGAAGATTCTTGTGTTGCAGGGCTAGCGGGGTGAGATTTTTCTCCTGAATTGGTTAATTTAATTTTTATTTTTGTTGAATTGATAATGGAATATTATTTGCATTGTCAATTCACAGAAAGCTGGAGGTTGCAATGATTGGGACTGAGTTGATGAACCCCTTACGGACCACTATAGAGGTTTTATGAATAACCTCAAGAATGAACGTGATATGGCACATGAGCAGCTCCATCATGCCTTGCTCAGGGAGAGTTTGGATGCCAATTAGTTGCAGCCACTAATGAATTAGTGCAATGAAGCCAAGAACAAAATTGTTGACATGCAGCACAACATCGAAGATCTGGATTGCTGCAATGCCGATCTTCAATCTAACATTGACAAAAAAGAAGCTACTATTGAATCACAAGCTAAATTAATTAGGGTTTTGAAGATTGCTTTTGGCTTGGTGCTAATCATCATGGCATGTATGTTTTGTACTAAGTAATACCGGTTGTTCAATCTGGATTTGTTGTATTTTGTGTACTAAGTAATCCGGCCAAGTAATCCATGTTGTTATTTTGGTAATGTAATCAGCATGGCTGATGAACCCAAATGTGTGTTCATTTTTTTTTGTGTTTTTGCTTTGTGTATTGAGTCTTTTCAAGTCAATATGTGTTTGGGAGGACACAAAGTCGAGAAAGTATGTGCAGGGCATTACAAGATAGATGTTGGGCAAAAATCGGCAGAAAACTTGTTTATATGATATTGGGGCGTGAAACACATCACAGTGGATCGTGCGCAAGACAGGCGTAGCAGGCACAGAGCGGAAGCTATTGGGCAATATGCGTAGCAGATGGATTTCTTTCTCTACAAGAAAGAGGATAAGGATGGAAACTTTTCTTTCCTTATCGTAATTGAACGTGATCTAGGAAATATCTACCATGAGAAGGAAATAAATCCTCAGCGATCCATACAAGGAAAGAAGGCTAAAGAAGGGAGGAATCCTAAGCCCACAAGGAATCGACTCAAACCCTACTTCCTTGCCCTATAAATATGGACGACTTTGGACGACTTTCATACTACTTTCATATTGTATTTTATTAGTTCTTAGTTAGTATGCATTTAAGTTTCGAGAATTATTAAATTAGATTCGTTTTTAGTATTTTACTTTAGATTTCTGTTGTTGGTTGTTGACCAAGATCTACGTTGTTGACTTCGCTGTTGATCAATTTTCTTTTCAGAATTTATTCAAGTATGTTTACTTTAATTTCCTTTGTACTTTCTTTTATTGTTATGTCTAGCTAAATTCCTTTGCTTGGATTGGAGTAAATGATTTGAATCTAATTACTTTGTTTAAACTCGTGAGGTCTAATCGGTTTAGTTCGTTGTATGATTTTTATTCCCGAAACACTTAGGTCTAATAATTAGTTCTTGGTCAAAATTGTTTGTACACCAATTAGATATTGAGATTAAGGCAATAAAAGATATGTGGATACAACTCGAGAGAGTCTCTCGTGCCCAATAAGGTAATTAGTGTTGGAGAGCAGTCGATATTGACTTACCTCTTAGCTGTCTTGGGTCTGATTCGTTCTTAATGCATGTTTGGCAATACAGTTGGTGAAGTGTCTTCGTGATTGTGTTGATCAACAAAAGGGATCTTGCCTTCTGGTCGAGATCTATTTAATCTGATAGATAAAGGCTTAGAGTATTCATGTTATGACTTCGTGACCATTAGAGTATTAATTAATCTTTGTTTAAAACTAAGTGATAAAAGATTGTAATTGAATATTCTTGCACCGATGAACGAGTGAAGTAATTAGGATTAATGATTCAAATCCAATCCAATTACTTTTGTTATTTGATAAGTTTCTTGTTTAGATTTTAGTTTTGAGTTACAGTTGTTGAGTTAGTTCGAGAGCAAAAAAAAACCCTACTTTAGTGACACCGAAGAGAAGACTACACCAATTCCTCGTGGGATCGACCTCTACTTGGTACTGGCTACTTGCCTGTTGGGCAAAAGGAGAAAACAAATATTATTTGCACGAGGCTAAACGACGGCTTCGTCAAATTGGCGCTGTTGCCGGGGAACTGGTTCCAAGATAGTTTGCTCTTCAAGAAGAGAGATTTGAGCGAGACGATCTTTACTTTGACCTAGAGAGTGAAGGATCCCGAGAAGAATGGCGGAGAAGACCATTCATAAGTTGATGTTCTCGGGCAACAACACGGGCATCAGGACTTCGAGTATCAAGTTGCCCAAGATCACTGGAAATTGGAAACTAAAGTACTCATTGATCTGGATTTTGCCCAAGTTCAGCAATCATTCAAGGAGGATCCGTTACGGCATCTTCAAAACTTTGAGATGGCATGTAGCACTGTTCGGAGCACTCAATCTCCTGTCCAAAATCAGGGTGAAAATGTTGATGCCCAAGACCGATTTCCAGACTATGTGAGGTTGCTCACGTTCCCTTTCTCTCTACATGATGGGGCGCGTGAGTGGCTATATACCATGCCCGAGGAGAGCATCAAAACATGGAAGTAATTGCAAAAGAAATTCCTAGACAAGTACCTCCCTGTTGCCCGAATCCAAAGTGTAAGGAAGGCCATCGCCACGATCAAGATGAGAGCCAATGAGTCGCTTTACGACTATCATGAGAGGTTTAAGAAGATGATCGTGAGGTGTCCTCAATACCATATTATGGATATTGACCTCATTGATTATTTCATGACAAGTTTACGACCTTTCGAAAGAATATGGATTAATGCGGCATGTGGAGGAGAAATCATTGATATGTTTCCCACGGAAGCATTTAAGAAGATACCTGCTATGGCTGAGGAGTCGAGAGACGATGATGATATCCCGAGGAGTGCTTTATATGGAGGAGATGGAAATTCAAACTTGCAGGTCAACACCATGAAGGAGTTCATGACCAAGATGAATGCCAAAATGGAGTTGTTGAGCAAGAAGGTTGATGGCGAGAGAAGTCAAGAAAGCTGTCAAGAAGCGCGAGGTATGCCATGCCACGACCCATGCTACTGACCAATGCCCAAATTGGTTTAAACAAGAGAAAGTCAACGCTCTTGGGCTACTGCAAGGTGGTAATGGGCAACACAGGTTTGTGCCCAATCTGAGCAACAATTATGGATTTGGGCAGAATAGGAACTTGAGCAACAACTGTCCAGTACTCGCTCAACACCAGCGATCTCAGCAGACTGCTCAACACCGGCAACCTCCAAAACTTGCTCAACAGCAACAACCATATGTACCCCCACATCGTGACCAAAACAGAGGATATTATGTGAAGGAGATCATTGACAGTATGACCCAAGAGAATCAGAAGTTGCGTAAGGACTTTGAGGATTTCCAGACCGAGACCAAGGGCAACACGACCAACATCATGGCTCAACTATCACATATCTCTCAAGCATTAGCAAAGTTGGTGGAGGACAAAAGTGAGAGACTTCTTGCCCAAGAAGAGACCAATCGGGAGCCGACGAAAGAAGTTGTGGAGATTACTGAAGTAAGCATGGAGTCAGCTGATGCAGAGGAATTAAATGATGAACTCAACGCCGAAAGAGAAGAAGTGCTGGGCAAGAGGACTACTGCCTCGACCTATAGGCAATATGCTTCGTATCCTCTCAGACTTGCCAAAAATAAGGAGTAGCAGAAGATGCCCAACATGTTTCAGAGCTTGAAGAAGGTGGAAATTAATCGACCTCTGCCGATTATATTTCGGTCACCGAACATCTCGGCAATAATGAACCAGTTCTTGCCCATGAAGTGTCAAGATCCGGGTATGTTCTCTATACCGTGCACAATTGAAACAACCAATATTCCAAGATCCATGCTTGACTTGGTTGCATCCATTAACGTCATGCCCAAGTCAATGTACGATGAGATGATGATGGGATCGTTGACTCCTACTCAAGTTGCGATTCAATTGGCGGACTTGTCAACGGTGTGGCCCGATGGACTCATGGAAGATGTCTTGGTCAAGGTAGGGATCTCATATTCCCTGCAGATTTTTATGTCTTGGATACGAGAAGACTGTCGGGCAAGAGCCCAATGATGCTTTTAGGGAGACCATTCTTGAAGACGGCCAAGACCAAGATCGATTGTGAGTAGGAGTGAGCAAAATTCGGTTAAAACTGAAAAATCGAGCCAAACCTAACCGAAATACTTATTCGGTTCGGTTAATTTGGTTTTCGGTTTGGTTTTGGTTTTGAATTTTGAATTTTTCGATTTCGGTTTGGATATGGTTTTTGAAAAAAAATATTTGGTTAACCGAAAATCGAACCGAATTAATAATTAATTTAATAATTTTTTAATTTTTATATATATTTAAAAATTAAAATGATTATTATTACTTTTCAATAAAATAATCAATAAAAATTAAAATGATTATTATTTATGTTTGGTTAAAGATGTTTTAGAATTTGAATTATTACTTTTTGCGGATTTGGAATCTTGAATATTGAATGTTAATTACTTCTTTAAAATGTAGAAAATATATTGTGTATTTATTTCGGTTTATTTGGTTTTAACCGAAACCGAACCGAAATATTTCGGTTCGATTTTGTTCGGTTTTAGCCATGTTCGGTTCGGATTCGGTTATTTATTATATAATTCGATTTTAATTTAATTTTTGCAATTCGGTACGGTTCGGTGACCGAATAACTGAATGCTCACCCCTAATTGTGAGACGGGAAGATTATCATGTGAGTTTGCGAGAGAAGTTGTCACATTCTGTCACATCCCGGTTCCCCTAGGCCGAGATGCGACAGAGGGGGGAATAAAGAGGCGGGAAAGAAAGGGACATATAATTAATTAATGCATAAAATAATAAGGTGAGGCGACCAAACCGCGCTACACCAAAATAAAAGATGGAGTAAACCTGTGTCAAGCATAACAAAAGGAGTCGAGCATCCACTTCATCAAATGGTATTACCATGAGTGAGTGGAATTCGAGCATCCAAGAGAAGCTGATCACAAGACACTCTCCATCAAAAGCAATAAATAATGCAAGAGAATAGACAACAGTATTTTATAGAATAGTTAACATATATCTACATATGTCCAAAAGATTTAGCTACTATTGTTTCAAGACATTATTCAGAGTAGTTTATTAATATAACACAGTGAAAGCAAGTAAACAGTTGCAACCCCCGCCTCAGTCCTGCGCCTCACCACCTGCCTCCAACCCTGAAAACGTTTGAAAATATTTTGGGCTGAGTACGAAAGCACTCAGTGGGTGATGTCTTGACATTTTATAAATCAGCAATTTATCCATTTAATAGTATAACAGATGGTTTTAGAAATCAAAGCCTCATCTGAATACACAAAACATGATTTTCTTGGGTATGTGTAGTTCCGACTGATTACTCGAGATCCCGAGCAGCATGTCACCGACGGATCTAAACTAGTACTCGAGATAGAGTCCCTGAAGTAACATAGTTAACTTTACATAGGCCAGGAGCCTTAGCTCAAGACCGCTAGCTACAATACAATGGAGATCAAACCATTGCATTGCAACGGGGTGCGCACAATACTCAACTAATACCTATGTACTCACTGAGTATCTCGATCGATTAACTAGAGTAATAATTTAAAACACACATAAAACATTTTATGGATAATTGCATTATAACATAATATAAAAGGTCTAGCACCCAAATATTTACTTTGAAAACTTTTACCCACCTAAATATTGAGATAACGTAAGTAATTGCAGAATTATTCCCAACAAACAAGCACGTAATTTCCTACTTGACCAGAACTCAATTTCTTTAATTCCTATACCTTTCTTGTTATTTTTATTTGTGAGATATAGAATGACGGAGTGAGAAACTCGACTATTTATAGGAATGAAAAGCACAGGCGTAGCTTTGTTGAGTCAACACATATAGCTTTGCATTCTCATTTCTTATAGCTTCACATAGTCACGCAATTTACTTCCATAGGATAAGAACTATGTTGTAAAGGTAAAATAGATAATTACAACATATACTATATTTATTCATTTACTAAAAATAGAATATCTAAATCACTTGTAAATAATTCTTACTTATAGGTATATATAGGTCATAGAGATCACCAACAATTTGTTTATTAATTACATACTACGACATGCATGCATTAATACTAGAATATTTATATTTTATTTCTTGTTATTTGTTCAAGTACGTAAGTGTATCTATGTATATACAAATTAGTAATTAAGAATATACTAATTACTCATTAGCGATAGAATTTCTTAATTATGCATTTTAAATATATGTACATATGGCTATTATGTCTACTGTATTACATAATATAACTATTCATTATAATTCACATACTAATATCTAGGTATTAATAAAATTATAAGAGAATTCTTAAACACCTAAATTTACTTAAGGAAAGTAAAGAAAATTCAGGATATTACACGTTCGATGCCTACAACAAACGAAGACAACACCATGATATTGAGATGGTTAGGTGCATTGACATTATTGAGCCAACTGAGGAGGATCTTGAGCAACAGACTGGTATTGATGATCTTGATCAAGAGGGCGGAACCATGGATTTTGCCCAAGAGAAGTCTGTTCAAGATAATGAATTGAAGATCACTCGCAAGACCAAGAGATCTTTAGGTGTGGAGCAACCCGACCATGCTATGAAGAAGTTGGATATGCAAACATGACCTCAAAAGAAGAAGATGAAGAAAGCTCGTGACCGGATCATCAAGAAAAATGATTCATACTATGAGAACAATGTTGGTCAAAAGGAGGTTTTAGATCTCCTTGACTTTGAGGAACACTAAATGAGTCCAACGTCGTGCCCACGACGTTAACCAAGGCGCTGACCAGGAGGCAACCTGGTATTATCTTTTCTTTTTATTTATTTTATTTTATATTTTTATTATTTATTTAATTCCTAGATAAGGTAGTGTTTTCGTAGAAGGTATGATTTGTTCATGATGTGCAGAAGTTTGGGCAACAGAGCAAGATTGGGATGACAATTAAAAGCGAAGGCAATACCACCAGCACGGCCTTCTTGCCCAGAATCATTGTCAAGGGCAAGAGGAAGTCTGCTATCTCTGGACGACATCTACGGCAGCAGCCTGGCTAACTGAAGGGGATTTTTGTCGCACACAAGGAGTTCATACTTGCTCAACGTGTCACCAAAAGAAGGTAAAACATGCATGCAACACTTCTTTTCCAAGAACTATGAGTGTTGGGCAGGATGTACACCTGCTTTGCCCAAGAAACAATGAGTCGCGAACCTTGGGATCTTGACCAGAATTGAGCAACGCATATGGTGGCCGTCCAAGCTACTCATTTTGCTCGCAACACGTATTTTGTCCACGACACATCCAGGTGTTTTGTCATACTTTTTTTTCTTGATTCTTGTTTCCTCCCTTGTGTTTTAGTTTAGGTTTTATTTTTGATTTTATTTTGTTGTGTCTTTTGATTTTATTGAGTTGTTTTTGGTTAAAACCCTACCCACTTTGTCGAAAGCAAAGTGTGTGGGTGAGGTCGTTGTTAGTTTATTGAGTCAAAATATTTTTAGTGTCTATTTTGCCCTACATTTTACCACTTTGCCTTCGGCAAAGTGTGTGGGTGTTGGGATGTTGGTCTGTTAAAATGTGTTTTTAAAAGTTGTTAATCAACATATTGATATGGTAGGTCAAGATAGGTATATTGATATGTATGTCGAGATTGTCGTATGAGATAGGTATGACGGAATGAGTTTTTGAGCAAAAACCGTGAGGATTTGACCTGTTGACTGCCTTATGCATATGCAGTGTTTGTTTCTTTCTTGTGTGATAATGACTAATAAGACAAGTTGATCTAGAACTTGCCTGCAACTCTTGGTGAAGCTTTATATAACTTGGTTGAAATTACTTTGATGAAATAGGCAATTACTTAGTTGATCTAGCCCCCTTGAGCTTGGATCTAATTCTTTCTATTCACTTATATGAGCCTGAATTTAATAGCCTTCCTGGTCAAGAACTCAGGTTTAGAGGAAGAAAGGGATGAAAGGAAAATGTTGGAATAGTTGTTGTTGGGCAATAACGCCTAGATTAGAGGTGTTGGGTTAACGACTTAGTAAAAAAAAAAAAGAAAAAAAGGGCAAAAAAAGAAAAAAGAAATATATTTGTGCTACTGAATCCTAAATAAAATAATAATAAGTGTGCTATGCCCAATATTGTGTTTGAGGGGAGTACGAAATCTAGGGCATCCTTGTTGCCCAAGCACTGAGTTCTTGACATAGTCAAATTTCAAATTATCCTACCTTTTGCCTTAAGCCACGTTACAACCCAATAAAGTCCTAAGGATAAGTAATTTCAATTTTGTTCTAAAAAAAGTAGAGATGTAGAAGGCAGGCAAGCCTATGGAAAAACATTGTTGATGTTGGTCAAGAGCGTATGCACTTAACCCTATATACTTGAGAGATGAGTGCTGGTGAGGATTCCGTTGTTACTCAATAACTCTATCTTGACTTATCTGATGGCAATATCTCTTTGTATATTTTGTACACTGTTTTGACTAACTTGTTGACTTGTGTTTTGAGTCTGTGTTCTTGATTTGTCTTTTCCGTGTCTGAGTCTTGGCAAAATCATTGCAATTGCACACTTGAGGGCAAGTGTGATTCAAGTGTGTGGGTGTGATGAACCCAAATATGTGTTCATTTTTCTTATGTTTTTGCCTTGTGTTTTGAGTCTTTTCAAGTCAATATATGTTTGGGAGGACACAAAGTCGAGAAAGTATGTGCAGGGCATTACAGGATAGATGTTGGGCAAAAACCGGCAGAAAACTTGTTTATATGATGTTGGGGCGAGAAACACATCACAATGGATCGTGGGCAAGACAAGCGTAGCAGGCACAGAGCGGAAGCTATTGGGCAACATGCGTAGCAGATTGATTTCTTTCTCTACAAGAAAGAGGATAAGGATGGAAACTTTTCTTTCCTTATCGTAATTGAACGTGATCTAGGAAATATCTACCATGAGAAGGAAATAAATCCCCAACGATCCATACAAGGAAAGAAGGCTAAAGAAGGGAGGAATCCTAAGCCCACAAGGAATCGACTCAAATCCTAATTCCTTGGCCTATAAATATGGACGACTTTGGACGACTTTCATACCACTTTCATATTGTATTTTATTAGTTCTTAGTTAGTTTGCATTTAAGTTTCGAGAATAATTAAATTAGATTCATTTTTAGTATTTTACTTTAGATTTCTGTTGTTGGTTGTTGACCAAGATCTATGTTGTTGACTTCGTTGTTGATCAATTTTCTTTTCAGAATTTATTCAAGCATGTTTACTTTAATTTCTTTTGTGCTTTTGTTTATTGTTATGTCTAGCAAAATTCATTTGCTTGGATTGAAGTAGATGATTTGAATCTAGTTACTTTGTTTGAACTCGTGAGGTCTAATCGGTTTAGTTCGTTGCATGATTTTTATTCCCGAAACACTTAGGTCTAATAATTAGTTCTTGGTCAAAATTGATAATTGTTTGTACACCAATTAGATATTGAGATTAAGGTAATAACAGATATGGGGATACAACTTGAGAGAGTCTCTTGTGCCCAAAAAAGTAATTAGTCTTGGAGAGCAGTCGGTATTGACTTACCTTTTGGCTGTCTTGGGTTTGATTCGTTCTTAATTCATGTTGGACAATACAGTTGCTGAAGTGTCTTCGTGACTGTGTTGATCAACAGAAGGGATCTTGCCTTCTGGTCGAGATCTATTTAATCTGGCAGATAAAGACTTAGAGTATTCATGTTGTGATTTCGTGACCATTGGGGCGTGAATTAATCTTTGCTTAAAACCAAGTGATAAAATATTGTAATTGAATATTCTTGCACCAATGAACGAGTGAAGTAATTAGGATCAATGATTCAAATCCAATCCAAGTACTTTTGTTATTTGATAAGTTTCTTATTTAGATTTTAGTTTTGAGTTACAGTTGTTGAGTTAGTTCGTGAGCAAAAAAAAACCCCCTATTTTAGTGACACCGAAGAGAAGACTACACCAATTCCTCGTGGGATCGACCTCTACTTGCTACTGGCTACTTGCCTGTTCGGCAAAAGGAGAAAACAAATATTATTTGCACGAGGCTAAACGACGGCTTCGTCAATGGCCTGTATCTTGACATTAGCATTGTCATTTTGCAATGTAATATTGTATTTTGAGCTTTTGATTGTGATTGTAAATTTGTTTTCATTAAGCTGTCAGTTAGTACATAAAATGATGCCAAAACATAACAACATAAATTTCAATTCATTCAAAAGATGCATCCATGCATTGCACAATAATGCAGCAGTCTAAAATGTACATCATCACCTTACATTCCATTATAAGCAAATGTGTTCTTAAAAACCACAAAACATCAAACACCATTGTATATATACTTGTACATCCAAAAAAACGACTACAAATAAGCAATCTATATCTAGGCTTCAGCAGACCCTCTTGCACTCCTACTCTCTTGTGTTGTGGAGGTATTATCCACTGCACTTTGCTGGGAAGATGGTTTCATGTTTGAAGATGATCCTTCTCCAACAAGTCTTGACCTTTTGTAATTGTTCATGTTGACACAACTCTTACTTGTCATAGAAGGCTGCCACATTTAAGAAGCAGTAAACACTTATTTCATGAAAAATCATAATAATAGTGTGGGCAGAAAATGGAAAGTGATGTTTACCCAGAAAAAAGCATTTCCAGTCTTCTCATTGATGTACACATCACTTCCTTTAATTGCAATTGCTCTATCCTTGAAGAAAGCTGATTTTCATTGCCTTGTTGATTTCCCTTTTCTGGAAGCTGTTTGTGCTTGCTTGTCCTTTCTCCCCACTTGAGCAGCAAGCTTGGCAGGTCTTCTTACTTTTCTCTATTGTTCAAACAAAGAAAAACAATAAGCACAAAAAAATGATTTGCAGTTGTATCACAAATGTGTTATTATACCTTCTCAACAGGTTCCTCCACCACAGTTGGATTCTTACAAGATGCTTTATTGTGACCTTCTTGTTTGCAGTTGCCACATCTGATTTTAACTCCATGCTTTGTCATTTTCCCATTCTTCTCCTCAAGAGCTCGAATTCTTTTCTTCTTTGGCCTTCTTGACATTTTCAATTTTTCAGGTGGTTTGGCAACATCACCTTCAACTTCAGGCCACATTTTCTCCCCTACAGTTGTTGGAATCCCCCACTCAAAAGCACTTAAGTATCTCTCCACAGTATAGTAATCTGAAACATAGTCAACTGGGTCCCTTTCCAGAATTCTCATGGCAGATATCGCACGCTTACATGGAATTCCAGTTAAATCCCATGCCCTACATGAACATGTATTGATGCTAGTGCTAGATGTTTTCACATGACACACAATTTTTTCTCCCTCACAATGAACCTCGAATGTATCATACATGTCAGGCACTGCATAACAGTTTGCACTCAACTGTTTCTCATCCTCCAAAATTTGTTTAACATTAGGAGTTAACCTACCTGTCACCTTACGCATGTAATTGTATTTCTCTACCTGCCTAGCCATCAAAGAACTCCTAATTTTTTCCAACATATGGATCATATGCTTACCCCTAGCCTTAAGTATATAACCATTGCAAGTCTCACTAATGTTATTGTCTACACAATCACCTTTTGGAACAGTTGAGATGAAGGCCTTACAGAATTCACCGGTGTCCCTTGCCACGAAATCTTCAAAAGCAGCCACACTCTCTTCCTTCAGCGCTTGAACACACTCCTTGAATTTCCCTTCATATGTGGCATATGCAGCAACAAAGAAACAATTCTTTAAAGTGGAGCCTTTGTGATGCTTCTTCCAGTTCATGTAGATGTGTCTTGAACAATTCCTATGCTTAGCCTGTGGTGTCAAATTTGCAACTGCATTTATTATTCCCTGTCATGAATCACAAAGTAAAGGAAATTAGTGTAAAGGAAACATGTTGCAGAATCACAAAGTAAAAGAAATTAGTGTTACCTTATGTTGGTAACTTATTATAGTCCATCCCATTCCATCTCCCAACCTTAAATCATCCACCAGATGCTGCAGAAACCATCTCCAACAGACTTCATTCTCACCTTCCACTATTGCCCAAGCAATAGGAAACATGCCATTATTTCCACATTTACTAGTTGCACACAACAAAAATCCTCCCAAATAAGTTTTCAGAAAGCATCCATCTATGCTAATCACATGCCTACAGCTAGCCAGAAACCCTTTCCTTAATGAACTCATCCCCATGTAAAATGCTTTGAAAATATTTTCATCTGTCAACACTAGATCATATCTGCCTTCATGGTCAACTCTCCTCAACTCAGCCAGATATCTTCTGGTCATTGCATAATGACCATCCACTGAACCTCTGACCATCTCATGTGCCATTGTCCTTGCCTTGTACAACCTGTTCTTAGGTACTCTAGTCTTGAATCTCTCACAAATATCTATAGCCCAATCCACTATATTAATGTTGTATTTCAATCTGAAAGAATTTCAGTACCTCTTAGCTAGCCATTTGGAGCTCAGCAACTTGTTGCTCATTGTCATCATGCAGTCATGGTTACCAGCATAGGACTTTAGCATGAAAGTTCCATTTGCCTTCACAACACTAGCATAGATCTTCCATGGACAATGTGGAGTGCATTTTGCCAACAACTTGTGTTTAGAGACAGCTCTAAACCGAATATATCTTTGATGCTCAATGACCCAGCTAGTTAATGCTTCCCTGCACTGAAAACCATCCTCAAAATACATCCCAAGCACAAGCTCTAAACTTTTATGATCACATCTCAGATCATAAACTATCTTCTTTTTCCTCATCCTCTCATCACATTCCTCATCAGATTCAGAAGTATCAAACTCTCTCTCATCATTTTCATACTCAGATACTTTGTCTTCTTCAAAGTCATTCTCAAAACCATCATGTTCATTAATAACATCAAATACATTCACCACATCTTTCAGTTTTTTTCTAAGCTTAATGTTTTCCTCATCAGAGATATACTCAAGGTCAGCTAGACTAACATCAGATAAATCAGAATCACTAGGGATGTAGTCACCAGAATCACTATAATCACCATCACTCTTACCCACATCATTGTTATCACCATCATCAATCTTTGTCTCAACATCACCATCCCACCCCCAATCTCCTATGTATTCATTACCATCTTGCTAACCTACATGTGTATCATAAAGATTCTCACCATTCTCATCTGTTTTCTTATTTTGATCTACACCACTACCATTTCCCTCAGCATATGTCTCACCATTTCCCTCAGCATCACCCTCACCATTCCCCTCAACATTTGCCATCTTCTTCTCACCATTTCCCTCACCACTTACTACCTCCTTCTCAGCCATATCTACCAGAGTCTTACCACTTTCCATAAATACACTTAGCAATCTAAATTTCCCCACATAACACAACAATTCCATCACACCTTTATCATCCATTATCTCATTATATGCATGAGTCCTAGGGATTCTATACCACAACTTGTCCCATGCATGACACCCTAATTCCTTAACCAAATCAACCAAGTCAAAATAACCAGACCTATCACGGTCTAGCCCAAATTTACCAACAAAATTACCTCCTATGTATTGTAGAATGAAGTCTTTCAGACGAATGTTACCACCATAATAATATTCAGTCCAAAATATTGACTGCAAAAGGAACAAAAAAAAAGGAATAATAAGGCAACGAAAAACCCTAACACATCCAAAATCGGCAGAAAGCGACTCCCAAATAACAGATAATAGAGAAATAACAGAAAGTGACCATACAATGAAAACAACAGAAATAAAGAAATAACAGATGGACCTACATTTTCACCATTATACCGGCAGAAAGTGACTCCAAAGCGAGTTAGGGGACCACCGAAGCACTCTCTCAACCACCACAACTCGATATCCACAAAAATTGCAGTATAATATCCAACAACTGCGTGAATAAATGCAAATCTCCGACAAGGATCGAAGATTTGGAAGCAAAATTTGAAGAACAACAACCAATGCCAGAGATTTTTAATTGATAGAATGCAGCGCATATCGATTTAGGTATTTGTTTAAGGGATTACGGGATTTGTTTAATAATGGAACGACACCGTTTGAAATGAATGGAAACGACGTCGTTTGAAATAACATTGCCAACAAATCGCTGAATAAGCGCCAGCTGGGCTTTGCTATGCCACATCAGCAAAATCCCCTAATTGCACTCGTCGGAGCCCTAACGGAGTTGCAAATTGAGCCAAATTGTAAGTTACGGAATTAATTGGCTAAAATTGAACTTAGTGTTGCTAAATCGGAATTGGGGAAAAGTTGCGTAATTTACAGGCTATTAACCCTAATATTTTTTGTATTTGTAACTCATGTATTGAGG
Source organism: Schizonepeta tenuifolia (assembly GCA_029490685.1). Classification (NCBI taxonomy): domain Eukaryota; kingdom Viridiplantae; phylum Streptophyta; class Magnoliopsida; order Lamiales; family Lamiaceae; genus Schizonepeta; species Schizonepeta tenuifolia. The sequence goes on from CM055958.1 coordinate 6,535,077, forward strand.
ATAAAAAACGATGTCTAAAGGGATTTACACGACTTACGACTTGTGAGTTGTGTAATGAAGTTGTGTATTTTTTTTTAGAATGTAATGCAGATGTGTTTTGCTTAAACGAGGAGGTGGTGGGTAGAAAAGCGATTGCGTCTTGCTAAAGATGGAGATGGTAGATGATCCGCAGTGTTGTCCTGAGATTTTGGGACCTTAGGCGAAGAGGAAAAAAAGGGCCATTTGAGAAATATTTACATAATGTGTTCAAATACAATTTGATAAATATTGGTAAAATTTTCATATCGCTTAGAGGCTGTAGAGCACATGAATGACAAAAGAAAAAAGAGGTAGAGCCGGAGTATAAATATTGAACGAGAGCACATTACTTTTTCTTTCATCTCGTTACTAACTGAAATTCTACTTGTAAAGATTTTTTTTACATGCTATACATTCTTCATGTTAAAAATTCTATAAAAAATACTTCTTCCGTCCATGAAATGGTTGCCACATTTTAGACGACACGGGTTTTAAGAAAATGGTAGGTAGTAGTGAATTATAGGGAGTATTATTGTGAGTAGAGTAAGGGTCCCACAATAAATATGAGTGGAGTAGCAAAAATGACAACTATTTCGTGGATAAACTTAAATAGCAAAAGTGACAACTATTTTATAGCCGAATGGAGTAATATATATATATATATATATTAATTTTGGAGCCCACAAATTTGGTGGCCATATGCCATTGCCACTATTGGCAGTATAGAAACGCCGGGCCTCTTGTTCCGGTGATCACATGAGTCAATTGGTCAGACAACTAGTTTTTTCTTTTGTACTTTTATTTATTTTCTAATATCTTCGTTAAGGGCATATTAGTATATTAATACAAAAATGACTAGTATAATTTTATTTTTTTAATATTAATGACTATATTTTGGCCTTTTTATTTTAAGTGGCCTTTTTATGTATTAACTCAACAATAGATTATTTTTTGATATATTCTTTAGTGCTACAAAATTTTGCCGCCAACAAAATAAGGATATGAATCTAATAAGAACATTATCTTATATATGAATGTTAGAATGATGCATTTTTATCACGCTTAATTATACATAAATTATCGATAATTAATGTATAAATATTTGAATATACGGTAGAACTAAGGAAAACACCATAAAAACTTTATTTCTTAATTATTGTAAAAAATTTAGGAAAATAATTAAACCTATTTATATTATACAAAAATAAATTGAACTCAAAATCTGGAGGGGAGTAACATCTTTGAAGATTCGAGCAGATCTTCGGCGGTATACAGTAGTCCACTCAAAATCTGGAGGGGAGTAACATATTCAGTGTAAAGTAAGTACATTTTCGTAATACTAAACTAATATTTAATAATATAAGCTAATTTAAGCATGGGTACTACTGTCTGAATGAAGCCAAATTATAAACCTAAGTCAAAGCTGATTAGTATATCATTTATATAATTTAAGTTGCTGTTTAATTGCGTGATTATTTGTCGTGTTGGATTGCTGGGTTCTTTTTCTTTTTGTTTGTTTACTTAATAAGCCAAACACTGAACTGAACTAGTAAAGAATTGAGCCATATAACAGAACTTCATCTTCTTTGGATTTACTTCAATAATGTAACGAGTGTGTGTGTGTTTGGATATGAGCAGAATGAGCTTGTTAAAATATGTATTAATAGTAAAATATTTGTTGTTTGTTTGGTGATTCTGATCAGACGGTGAAGAAGGAACGAGGTGAGGCTGTATAATTATTAATATTATGATTATTATTTGAATTTGAATGGCCCCAAATCGAAAGCAAAATCAGAAGCAATACAGCGGTTGGAACAGTGAAGCTGAAGCTGCGAGTTTGGACAAGTGGACGAAAGCAGGACATTTGGAGGACACGATTTGGCGAATCAGACGGAGAGATTTGGGGACTGCTGAGAAATTGATGTATTACAAGAAAGAATTGAGCAAGGTAAGGTGTTTCAGTTTCTCGGAGACCAAGAGAATTCCCAAGGTTTGGGATGCGGTGAACATCTCCAAGGGTGAGATGAAGAGTAATCTTGATAAGGTGGCGTTGTTGGCTGATGAGACGTGTGCTGTCAAAGCCGCCAATGATGCTTGTTGTCTGGAGGTGCTGGTTGGTGGCAATCGCAGCGGGGGGATTGATGGTTTATGGTATACTTATTATGAGTCCTGGGGGGTTTTGGAGGATGCCTTGGACACCTTGAATGCATTCTGGATGAATGCGAGTCGGGGATGAAGCGGGAGGAGCTTGAGAATAAGTTGGGTATAACCTGGGGGGAGGAGCTTGAGAATAAGTTGGGTATAACCTGGGGGCCTCAAACAAGAAAACGAAAAAGAAAAACAAGCAATCTAGATGATGCTGGTGATACGGTATGACAAGTGCTTACTAACAAGCATCCATTTTAGCCTTTTTCAAGAATTACTACTACCTACTTTGCTTTTGCATTTGCTGCTGCTGCTTTTGACTCATGAGTTGTGTTCAATAATCTTAAGTGTCTGCTTGCTAGGCTAGGCGATGAGAGAGAGTTGGTCTCTCTGTCATTGACAATACCTGGTAGGTGTAACTCATGTTATCAATGTGATGAATAAAATAGTAACCATGCATGCGTGGTTTGCGTTTCTCTCTATTTGTTTTGCTTATTTGGCCTTACATTCGGTTGAAATATACTAGAGCTCATAAACATTCTTTCAAATCCACTACATAACTGTGTTTATCAGCACAAAATCATCAATCACAAAAACAAACATAAAAGCACTTCTAATTAGAATTCACCCAACCATTTCGTCATACACCTGAAACATATTGTGCAATATACATATAGATGTATGCTCAAAACTTGAATGTTATAAAAGAGAAAGAGAAACAACTGTCAATAATTGACTGACTACATCCTTAAGTTGTGGCTATTGTGTTCAAGTATACACGTTGGATTAAATATCATTTGTGTTATGCATGTAAAAATATAAACTTATAGTTAAATTTCTATATTCAGTCTCTGAAAATATCATAAAGCCTTGTTTTCAAATTTCAAGTCAACATGGAGAAGTTGAGCGAGCCAGGGTAATTAGAAAAAAGTTCTCCCCAAAACAGAAGTTCTCACACAACCACAAAAATAATTAGTCAAGTTTATTTGAAAGTTGTCCAACACTTACATGAATTTCCAGTTTATTTGTAGTGCTAAATGATTATAGTATTATATGTTCACTGGTTTAAGAGTTTAATTCTACATACATGAGACTTCTGCGACTTGAAATATCATACTCCTTCCGTTCATGAATCAAATATCTACTTACCCCTTTTTTTTCCACAAATCAAATACTCATTTACCTTTTTGTACAACAATACTCTCTTACTTTTCTTTTATTTATTACCCTTTGCCATCATTGGACCCACCACAATGTATTTACCCAATTTAATCACTCCACTAATTATTTCCTAATTACCCAGCCCACTAACCCCTACCCAGCCTAAATAATCACACGTCTACCCTCATTTTCCTCTTTGATCCACTTAATCATTTGCAGTCTTCTCTCATTTCCTCACTCTTGCTCGAACCCTAATCTGTGGTCTTCTTCTTCCAATTCCTCTCTCGTTCACACATTCATAATTTGTTGCTCATCTCTCTTCTCTCCGATGTCTAAGTACTCATGGATACAACGATCCGATTTCTGTTGGGAGTTGGTGTCACGACGGCGCCGAAGGGTAGATCTGTCCAAATTCGTGATGCCTTTGAGTTTGTGTCGGAGATTGAGGAGGAGACGTCGTCGGCGACCTCTCAACCCTACGCCACCACACCCTCTGAACCCTACATCGTGGCGCCATCTGCCTTGACGGCGGCGGAGGCCGGATCTGCAGAGTTCTGTCATGCCACCATTGATTTCATGATGGTGGAACCTCCATCATCTGAACCATGTGGCACCCTCTAACCCCTACGCCGTGGCGCTGCGTGACTTGACAGTGGCGGAGGCTGGATATGCAGCCGTCTGTCATGCCGCCGTTGATTCCATGGTGGTGCCGGTGTCTGATTCGATGGTGGTGGTGGAATCTCCATGGTCTATATCCTACGAATCTGTGGTGGGTAAGACTGAATCGCAACCATTTGAATCTATGGTGCCCGAGATTGAATTTCAACCCTTCGAATCAATGGTGCCGGAGACTGAAATTGAGCAGGTAAATATTCTGCAGATTTTAAGTTTTTTTAGTATTTAATCAATTCTTGCATATGATGTTGTAGTATGCATACTAATGCTTTTATGACAATTTTTGTAGATGCCCCTTCCATTTATTCCAAATGTGTATGAGAGTGAGGAAGCTCGAGTGAGATATCTGCAGATTCTAGGGATGTTCTTCCCTAGCGTGTTAAGACTAATATAATCAGGTGAATTTCTTCTAATTTCTCTCTTGGTGGGGGCTGGTGATGCTAATTATGTGTCTTTGTGACTGAATTTGACACTAGTAGTGAACTGTGATCACTTATATGTCTTGGAATAAGTAAAACAGATATTGTACTTGATGTCTTGGTTCATATGATGCAACTGATTTGTGAGTAATTGATGCAATTATGTGTCTTTGTGGCTGAATTTGACATTTATGTGTGATCTGTGATCACTTATTTGTCCCTATCTATACTGTCTATAGCTTGGAATAAGTAAAACAGATGTTGCACTTGATGTCTTGGTTCATATGATGCAACTGATTTGTGAGTAATTGATGCAATTATGTGTCTTTGTAGATGAATTTGACACTTATCTATGATATGTGATCACTTATCTGTCCTTATCTGTGCTGTCTATAGCTTGGAATAAGTAAAACAGATGCTGCACTTGATGTCTTGGTTCATATGATGCATATGATGTTACATGAGTGATCTGATGCATATGATTGTCCCATTGATGCCTTTTTTTTAAGAACAAGATACTGCACTTGATGTTATCTTTATCATGCCACCACTAGGTCATTTTTCCCTAGTTTAAGAGGCTGAATTTGATGTTGAAAGTGTACAAACATAAGTCAATGATGCAATATTTCCTTTGCTGAGACAATCAAAACAAACAAATGCAATTTACATGTGAGTTGCAACAAAAAGAGCAGTTTACATTCCAAACAAGATAAAAACTAGCATGTATTGTTTGTTCTTGTAAACCCTCACCTGCACCACCTCCTACTAATGTTCTAGATTCACTTGTTCCATTTCCTCAATCAACCTGTCCAAATTATAAAATCTGTCCTCACCTGTTGTATTCTGGTTTAAGTACTCCAAGCTAATAGGCTATCCTTCTCAAGTTCTTCAGCAACTTCTAAATATTCTGGTAACTCTCCTAGTCTTGCAAGTCTTTCTTTTCCCATATGAGAGATCTTGTAGTTATTGTCACCTTTGTCCTTCATGATTTCTGTGTAACAGCCTTGCAATGTAAGGAAAACATTGTTTAACTTATCTGGGGAGTAATTTTCATAAGCTTCTTTGACATTTTGTAGTAAATCTTGAACCCCACTTGCTGGTTTTTGATCTTTCAGTGACTGTATAGCTCTAAAGAAGCCTAGATCATTCACATTTGTATCTGGTGAATTGGCAAGTTGGCATACTAAATGTTGTAAAAGGCGTTCGAGGCGTACGCCTCGAGGTGCGCCTTGAGGCAAAATCTGGAATTACAGCCTTGAGGCTGCCGCCTTAGTAGTCGGATTTGAGGCTTACGCCTTTTTCCGGTGAGGCGTACGCCTTGAGGCGGTGCGCCTCGAGGCGTAGTGAGGCTTAAGCCTCAATCTTTAGGGTTTTTTCTATTATTTAATCTATTTGGGCTGTATTTTTCTTTTTCTTTTTGGGTTTTCCAATATTAAATGAATTAAAAGCCCATACATTAACTAAGCCTAATTAGGAATTGAACTTAAATATATTTTAAAACCCTAGTTTTATTTCATTGCGCTGTTCCACGTGAAGTCTGCGGTACCTCCTTTCCTCTCCAGTCTCCTCTCCACTCCTCTTAACTTCGCCTCCCTCTTCCACCATCAACCGCTGTCGCCGGCGACCACCACCAGTTGTGAGCAACCACGACCTTTCACCTGCTTCCCAGGTTAGTTCGATTTCTCTTGTTTTTTTTTTGTCCTCTATTATTTCTGTTTCATTGGAAGCTTGAACTTAGAAGTATTTAGTTATTAAATCATGAATACTATATGGCTATTAACTTGTTTCACTTTCACTCTATCACTACTTGAAAATTTGAAATTAATTTTTTCCTTTTTTCTACTGTTCGTTTGTTAATGGCAGCAGACATCAATTTAGTATTTTTTTTCTTGTTACTATTTATGATTATTTGGTTGTTATTTTTGAACTTGTACTTAATCTTATGCACAATATTCAGGTTAATGACTTCTCAAAGACGAGAGCGTGATCAAAGCATGATCACTAGTTTTACTTAGCAAAATAAATCGCACTTTATCGGGCTATTGTAGCACTAGTAATGAGTATCGTATCCTCAAGGACTATTGGATCGAATTTATATTGGAAACGAAGTTTATGCACCTTCCTACTATTCAAGCTTTTCAACCATCATGAATATTGATTAATTAAAGCACTTAAACATAAGAACAAAACAAATAAGCAAGCAAATAAGCAAATGCAAGTAACAAATGATTAATAAATGGATAAGGAACAAATTGGAAATAGAGTTGGTTCTAGGGATTCAATCCGATTTTAGATGGTTTGATCGAGACTACCTAATTTATGCAACCAAATTTTAATCTCTTAATTGAGAAGCAATCACAAAACTATTCACTAATCTCTCTCGACAATTAGCAAACGTAGATCAACTCGACGACTTTCTCGGCTAAAACTCAAGACGACGAATTAACTCCAAAAAGATCAAAGGACTCAAGCTTCCATGCATACAATCTCACCTCCTAAGTCTCAAAACTAATACATGATGTGCAATTTGATTTCCATGCATTTAAAAACCTATTAAGAATTTTTACAAATATTTGGCATGCAAGAAAGGTGATCAACAGTTTCCACATGAAAATAAGCTTCAAATCCACATTCAATTAGAAGAAGGCAATAAGAATTAACAAGTTATGATCATTCCATCATCAAATCATCTCAAATCCCCAAAACCAACAAAGAAAATTTAGCTAGACATGGATGAAATTGAAGCAAAACAAAAGATAATTAATTGCATAATTGAAATACTAAGAACCCAATGATAAAATCTTCCAATTATCTTCAAATCCAATCTTGTTACTTGATTACAAAGATTAAAAGCTAATTAAACCCTAAAAGGAAACTTTGGGAAGAGAGTTCTAAGCTATGGTGGCTTGATGCCATGTTTTGGGGCTAAGATCCCTTTATAAAGGGTACAAGAAGTTCTAAACAAATTAAAAACGTAAAAAGGGCAAAGTGGGAAGATTTGGTGCGAAAGTGTGCTAACTGGCGCCCCGGCCGTGCTAACCGGCGGTCTAGGTCGGCTAACCGACGGTCTAGACCTTAGGGCGCCGGTTAGCAGCCATTTAGCTTTAATCCATGAAAAAATTCTAGGACTTTTGCCCTGCTAACTGGCGGTCTAGCCCTGAACCGCCGATTAGCCCGCCGATTGGCCTTTTTGCGCGTCGATTGGCTCCTCAACCTCTTTTCGTCCTATTTCTTCACTTCTTCATCCTGACTTTTCAATTCCACGTGTCCTTGAACATCCACTTTAGCTTAAAAATCTTTATTTCATCTACAAACAAGCAATAGACTCCACCAAACGTGATACAATTCCAAAATAGATGAATCCATATCAAACAAATCAAAAATTTGGCAAAAGCTAAGCAAAATGCGGTAGTAAACACGTTTAGTTGCTACGAAAATGAGTGTTTATCACTCCCCCAAACTTAGGTATTGTTCGTCCCGAACAATATAATCAAATAAAGAACATAAACTCGAATGGAGTAGCGATTTTTGATCCTAAATGCCTTAGATTACACAAATACTTTCAATGCTAAAACCGAGCATCTCTTTCACAACTCACACAGACTAATAGCATGTCAATCTCAACAACTCAACAAATGCAACTCTCAAAGAAGTGTATCCCTCTCTCTCAAGTGTTTAGGTTTAAACTCTCATCTAATTCACACAATGCAAATCCACTTACTATAGGCTTGCTTATCGTCTAACATCTCCATTGCAAAACAAATTATGCAAGAACAAGGATCACAAAGGACTTTTCTTGGGTTGTAATGTAAGGACATTGGTTTAGGAAGGGAAATTTGGCTAATGGACTAATCAAATTATTCACCAACCTTATATTTTCTTTAAATCTAGCATGAATTCAATCATCTTCCTTCTACACCAAATAATCCACAATTAAGACTCAATTACACACCTTTTTCAAGCAAAACACTTATTTATTCCCTTATGCTCACATTTCAACCATTTTTTTCTCTTTCCATTCCATTGAAAACAAAAGTTTTCATCAAAACTCAACACTTAGTTCTTTTACTTTCATTTCTTTTTTTTTGTTCTTTTTTTTTCCTTTTTTTTTCTTTTGAACGAGCTCATGGGAATTTAAGATTTTTCAAAGCATCAAACCTCCTAAGATCCGTTTCAACGAATTCTCCACTAAAACCCAACCCGGGATACCTCTACACTCCATCATCCCCTTTTCTCCGGTTTGACAAAAAAATGCTATTAATGCTCGAAAGGGCTAACAACGGATGATTCAAAGCACAAGGTAGTGTTTGGGTTTTAAGATAACTAAAAAGGATGGCCTAAGATCATTTCCAAGATTCTTGCATAAACACGCATTCTTGACGAAGAACCAAAGCAAGTTCTAGAAGTAAATAAGCATGCATGATCAAACTCACAAGAAAAGAACATGATGCAAAGCAAAACAAGGCTCAAAATCTCACGGGTTTCATTCATTCATCAAGAAGTCAAAACCAACACACCAATCATTCATGCAAGCCGTTCACAAGACACTCGATCTCAACAACATTTTGCAAAACACAACAATATCATCATAAGCATTTCACCAAGTCACTATTGAGCTCAACCCCCAAAATTATAGCAACTAAACATTATTTTCAACATTTTCCCAAAAGTTTCACAAAACTTAAAAACAACAAACTACCAAAAGTAATAAAAACACGACACACACATATTCACAAATGTATTTGTATCCATCTCCTCTCCTCCCCCAAACTTATTCAAAGACCAAAGGTAAACGAATAAGGTTGGAGGGAAGAAAAAGATACAAATACAACCATACCTCGGGGCATCATTGGAGAGGGGGGAACGGTGGCCCCGCTTGGTCTTGATCGAGTTGGTGAGCTTGGAAACGGCGCAAAAGCTCCAACATCTCCCTTTGGTTGACTTAGCTCTCGTGATGGTATTGATCTTGGTGCGTAAAGAGCTCTTGTTGGAAAGTGGCTTGCCGAGCATACAAGTCCGCTTGAAACTCATCATATCGTTGATACATTTCGGCTTGGAAGTTTTGTTGGTTTGCCAATTGTTGCCTTTGAAGCTCGGCCATTTCTTGTTGCCTCACGGCAAATTCATTGTCCCATTGAGTACAATATGTCTCAATATGCTCCATACGTGACCCCAAACTTTCAAACTCAACCCCAAAGTAGCTTGAGGACCCCGATGGTCCTCCAAAATCTTGGTTTCCCCCAAAGTCATGGTGCCCTCCAAAAGCTCGGGGTCCGCGACCACCCCATGCTTGTCCTTCTTCTTGTTCTCCTTTTTCTTGATTGTGGTCTCCTAGATTATCTTTTTCTTGCTCTTCTCCTCTATCTTCATCTTCTCCATCCTCATTATTCATCTCAACTTTCGGATTCCCGGCTTGAGCTATTGCCATTTCATGGAATGGTGTGCCCATTTTCCAATTATCCTTATCGGATATGGTAGTAATCGATGTGAGAACGTAATCGGGCAAAGGAAACACTTCTACCACCACCTTTTCTCCCTTCTTAGGCTTCCCCTCTTTATGTTGCACAAAGTAATACGGTGGAGAAGCCAAGGAAAGAACTCTCATACTTGTCCACATGGCCGCATCAATAACTATGGAATCCGAAAGTGTGTTCCATCTAGGGACGGCGGTCGGGCAAAGGGCCATGGCAATAGGTGTGATAAACCCTCCACAACAAAGTACTCCGTTTGATTGATTCCTTTGAGCGAGGATTTGACGCATAAGAAGTTGAGCCAAATTGAGCCTAGTGGATGTGAGCATTGCCCAGATAACAAATAGCTCGCTACTTCTACACGAGCTGTGTTTTCCTCGTTGGAAAATGGTGTGGGCTAAGATTCGTTGGATCACCCGGAAGACGGGGTTGCGAATAGCTGTGGCCTTTGGAGTTCCTTTGTCAAAAGGCTTAGATGAATTTGTCGTAGCCGCCCACATTGTCTTTGCATCAAAATCTCGATGTTTTGAACAAATGCTTCCCGCCGGGCATCCCAACATCCTATTAATCTCTTGCATAGTCAGTGTATGGACTTTATCATTTAGTTGAAAAGTCACCTTGTAGGGAATCTTGGAGGAAGGTATAGGAAGAACCATAGTAGCAAGGAATTCCAATGTAGCTCTTGGAATTGTCGGCCACATTCCCGTTAAAATGGATCCCCATCCTATCCGATCAAATAACTCTTTCACATTATCCCACAAACCAAGATCCTTCAAGACTTGTTGATCGGGAAATTTGCTCGATTTGAGGCCCCATTTGGCTAAGTGAATGAAGAGGTCTGTATGTGCCTGTTTCCGGAAAGCAACATCATACACCGCCGGATCATACGGTCCATCATACTTTTGGACATATCTTGATTCAATATTTTAAGGGAGGTTCTTTATCAACTCATTCCAACGTCTAGCCGGACGGGAGGAAGAAGGCCCCGGAGGCGGTGGAGGCGGTTTGCTTGATCCGGCCTCCACACGAGCTCGTTTCTTGGCTTTTACGGCTTTCTTGGTCTTTGTCATGGTACCTACCCTACACATCACAATATTAATCTCCAATCTCCAAATAAAATCACCAAAATCCTATGCACCAAGCAACAAGTCTTCAATATCCACACTTGCAAAATGAAGAAAAATGAGAATCACATCAACTACACTCCAATTATCAACAATGTAACACCATCACATTACCACCAATCTTCAAAACTACTATATTATGCTTTTTCAACATTTAAAATCAAAATATCATGCTAGATAATCACCTAAGAGCTCCAAAAATTCAAGAATACATAAACACTCCTTAAGCAATTAACTAACAAACATAAAACAATAATATTCCACAATGTAGCATAATTAATTGAACAATTAAACTCAAAACCCCCAAAATTCAAAATATAATGCCCTAGAAAAATTACCCAAAAATAAAAAACAAAAATTCACCAAAATAACCATGAAAATAAACAACTAATGCAACAAAAATGAAAAAGAAAGAAGAATTTTACCTTAAATTCGAAGAAAACAAGAAAAATTGGGCAAAACTCCAAATCTTGGGTTTAGAGGATTTAGTGAATGAACTCCCAACTTACTTGGATGGAAAGGTAGCTAAGGTGATGGGTAGGAGATGTGTGGAAGGATTTTTCAAGATTTGAAGGAGAGAAGAAGAAATTAAAGAAGAAAAGTTGAAGGTTTTTGAAATAAAGTGAGAGAGAGACTTACGGTTTGAGGCAAAGAAGACAGAAGGGAGGAAAAAGAAAAAGAAAAGAGGAAAAAGCAGTAGCAACACGCAGGAAAATTTTTCTGAATTTTTTTTTTAATAGCTAACAGGCGGTCAACGGCGCCAACTGGCGGTCAACCGCCGCTAACCGGCGGTCTGGACTGGTAGGGCGCCGGTTGGCAGCTAACCGGCATTAACACACTAAAAAATTCCAGAAACTTTCCTAAGCTCTTCGGCGATCCGGCTAGCCCGCCGGTTAGCCGAAAATGCGATTTTTTTTAATAAAAAACGAGATGAAAACATTACTACCACCAAAAACACGAGAAAAATACGAACACACAAATATAATTACACAACAAACGAACACAACCAAAAGAAGAAAATGAAGAAACGAAAAACGGAAAGAGAAGCTAAAAAACCAAATGAACTAAAACCTCCTAACACAAACTAACATGAAAAACAACATCCAAAAACCAAAGTAAACACACAATCCAAACTAACCACCAAGAACACAACCATCAAGATAAAATAAGAGCTAAAATGGACAGATAGACAAAACGAAAATGAAAGCGAGTAAAAGCGTTGGGGTGCCTCCCAATAAGCGCTTTGTTTAATGTCTAAAACTAGACGATACCTCACTTTTCAAGGGTCATTGAGGAGCGTAACCGCTCACAATTGATGTAATGCTTGAGACGATGACCATTCACCACAAAGGTTTCGCCATTGGACTTGAGAAGCTCATAAGTCCATTTGCCATTGCACTTGTAAACCACATATGGACCCGTCCATCTTGATTTCAACTTGCCCGGAAATAAATGGAGACGAGAATTATAAAAAAGTACCTCATCTTCGGGAGCAAAGTCTTTAGAACGAATGACACGATCATGGAATTTCTTTGCCCTTTCCTTGTAGATCCGAGAACTTTCAAAAGTTTCGTTTCTCCACTCATCAAGCTCAAGAAGCTTCTCAAGCCTTGTGTAACCGGCTTCCTTAAACTCAAGATTAATCCGCCTCGTGGCCCAATATGCCTTATGCTCAACCTCAACGGGTAAATGGCTTGACTTTCCAAAAATAAGTTGAAATGGAGACATACCAATCGGAGTTTTGTATACGGTGCGATAGGCCTAAAGTGCATTATCCAAATGATTTGTCCAATCCTTCCTATATGCCACCGACTTCTCAAGAATTTGTTTGATCTCCCGATTTGCAAGCTCCGCTTGGCCATTCCCTTGAGGATGATAAGAAGTGTCGATCTTGTGCTTCACCTCATATCGAGAAAGTAGACTCCCCAACCACTTGTTATTGAAGTGTGAACCGCCATCACTAATCAAAGCCCTTGGAGTGCCAAAACGAGTGATGTGCTTTTTCAAGAATTTAAGTACCACCTTTGAGTCATTTTCCGCCGTGGGAATCGCCTCACCCATCGAGACACTTATTCCACCGCAAGAAGGATGTAAGTATACCCTTGAGACTTGGAAACGGGTCCCATGAAATCAATTCCCCACACATCGAAAAGCTCGACTTCCACCATGATATTTTGTGGCATCTCGTCTCTCTTGGAGATGTTTCCCATTCTTTGACACCTATCACAAGACTTGACAAAAGCAATGCAATCCTTGAAGACGGATGGCCAATAAAAACCGGAATGGAATACCTTGATAGCAGTCTGATGGCCACTGAAATGACCTCCACTTGGAGAGCTATGACATTCCTCCATGATTCTCAACCAATCGGTTTGCTTTACACACTTCCGAATGATGCCATCGGCGCATCGACGATAAAGATTAGGGTCCTCCCGATAGTAAAACTTCATATCTTGCAAGAATTTCTTCTTTTGATAATGAGTAAGATCACCCGACACTTCACCAATGACTAGATAATTCACATAATTCGCAAACCAAGGAGTATAATCCACCAACTTCAAAATTTGTTCATCGGGAAAGCACTCATTAATATGTACCCGAGAATCTTCTCCTTCAACCGGATGCTCAAGACGGGATAGGTGATCGGCAACGATATTTTCACATCTCTTTCTATCTCGAATTTTCATGTCGAATTCTTGGAGCAATAATATCCAACGAATCAAACGGGCCTTTGCATCCTTCTTGGTAAAAAGGTAACGGATTGCGGCGTGGTCCGTATAGATAATAGAATGCGTCCCCACTAGATATGGACGAAACTTGTCGAAGGCGTACACCACGGCAAGTAATTTCTTTTCGGTGGTGGTATAGTTCAATTGAACCGAATCCAATGTCTTGCTAGCATAATAGATAACTCGAAAGAACTTATCTCGTTTTTGCCCCAACACAGCCCCAACGGCTCAATTGCTAGCGTCGCACATCAATACAATCCGTCCAATCCGGAGTAATCAACACGGGAGTAGACACGAGTGTCTTCTTCAACTTCTCAAACGAATCAAGGCAAGCACTAGAAAACTCAAACCTTGCATCCTTCTTCAATAATGAGCAAAGAGGCTTGGAGATTTTTGAAAAGTCTTTAATAAACCGTTTATAGAGCCTCGCATGCCCAAGAAAACTTCGGATAGATTTCATATTTATCGGTGGAGGTAACTTCTCAATTGCCACTATTTTGGCTCTATCAACTTCTAATACATCTTTAGACACCTTATGCCCCAAAACAATGCCCTCTCTCACCATAAAATGACATTTCTCCCAATTGAGACATAAGAAGTTTCTTCACATCTTTGTAAAACTTGAGAAAGATTTTCCAAGCAATTATCAAAGGAAGAACCAAAGACGGAAAAATCATCCATGAATACCTCCATAATCTTCTCGATGAGTCCATGGAAGATCGCCATCATGCATCTTTAGAATGTGGTGGGTGCATTGCATAGACCAAAAGACATCCGTCGGCAAGCAAATATTCCATAAGGACAAGTGAAAGTCGTCTTGTGTTGATCCTCAGGAGCTATGGCAATTTGGTTGTAGCCGGAATACCCATCCAAAAAGCAATAATACTCATAACCGGCTAGCTTTTCGAGCATTTGATCGATGAAAGGAAGAGGAAAGTGATCCTTTCTTGTAGCCGCATTCAATGCTCTATAGTCAATGCACACTCTCCACCCCGTTTGCAAACGAGTGGCTATTTGTTCACCCTTCTCATCTTCTACAACAGTGATTCTCTCTTTCTTTGCAACCACTTGAGTTGGGCTAACCCACTCACTATCGGATATAGCATAGATGATTCCGGCATCAAATAACTTCAAGACATCCTTCCTCACGACCTATTGCATCACCGGATTCAAACGACGTTGAGGTTGGACCTTTGGCTTTGCATCATCCTCTAATAAAATTTGGTGCATGCAAATAGAAGGGCTAATTCCCTTAATATCGGTAATAGACCATCCAATAGAAGACTTATACTTTCTCAATACCCTCAACAACTTATCCAACTCCTCGTCATTTAGAAATGAAGACACAATAATCGGAAAAGTTTCATCTTTACCGAAAAAGGCATACTTGAGGTGGTCGGGCAAGGGCTTCAATTCCAAAGTCGATGGAGAACTTGACTTTGGAATTCCTTACGACACTCCTCCTTCTGTAGGTGTATAAAGATCTAAATATCCCAAAATCTCCAAAGGAATGCCTTGATTTGCATCCATATAAGCAATAGACTCCAACAACTCATCACACACCTCATCCAATTTCGAATAAAAATAAATAGAATCCACAATACAATGTTTTAAAGAATCTTGAGAATAAGATGAATAAGAGTCAATGAAATTACACTCTTCAAGCTCCATTTTTTGTGGCTTCTTCATGGCTTCATAAATTGAGATAGTAATCTTCTCATCATTGTAACGGAAGGTCAACTCACCATCTTGAACATCGATCAATGCCCTTCCGGTTGCCAAGAACGATCGGCCAAGAATAAGTGGAGTATTGTCGTCTTCGGGCATGTCAAGGACTAGAAAATTCGCAGGAAATATGAACTCCTCCACCTTAATAAGAACGTCTTCGACAATTCCTCTAGGATAAGAGATAGAACGATCAACCATTTGCAAGACAATAGAAGTAGGCTTCAACTCTCCAATCTCCAACCTCTTAAATATCGAAAGAGGCATTAGATTAATACTAGCACCCAAATCACACAAGACTCTCCCAAAAGTTTGGCCTCCAATAACACAAGCGATCACAAAACTCTCAGGGTCCTTTTGCTTCAACAGTAATTTCCGTTGCAAGACGCCACTACACTCTTCCGACAAGTTGATGGTTTCGAATTTACCAAGCTTCCTCTTCCTTAACACGACTTCTTTCAAGAACTTAGCATACCCCGGCATGTCTCTCAAAGCATCAAGCAATGGTATGTTAATTTCAACCTTTTGAACATTTCGATGAACTTGACAAGCTTTTCATCACATCTTGCCTTAGCAAGCCTTTGAAGGTAAGGAGCTTTGGCAACTACATCTTTACTTGGCAAAGAAGAAGAAGGAATAGAAGGAACAACTTTAGAAGGTACCTCTTTTGGAACTTGAGGCTTCTCCAATTGAGGAACGAGCTTCTCCACTTCCAACTCTTCATTAACCACCTCATCTTGATCTTCCAACTTCGGATAATTTTTGTAAGTAGTTCCACTTCTCAAATGAATAGCATTGCATTGATTATTCGGGTTAACCTCCATGTTTCTTGGAAATTGCTCCGGTTTATGTTGAAAAGCCTATTGATTAGCCATTTGACTCACTTGCTCTTCCAACATCTTCATTTGCTTAGTCAAAGCCATGACGGTTCCTTCCAAACTTGTAACCTTTTGCCCCGTTGCACCCATGAAAGCATTTTAGTTTTGGAGAAGTTGTTGCATCATTTCTTCCATGGTCGGCATAAGCTTGTTTGGCTCATTGATCATCCTTTGAGACACCGAGAATCCGGGTGGTGGATGGATAGCATTGTTCGGGTTAGAGTACGACAAATTTGGATTCCTATAATTAGGATTATAGGCTTGATTCCCCGGAGGATAACTCGAGCCGTTATAGTTGCTATACCCCCGTTGATTCACATAATTAGCATCCTCAAATTGTGAATACTCTTCACCTCCTTGTTGCATCGGTTGAAACACCATCTTCACATCCAACTTTCCCTTTCTTTCGGCCTCATAGTCCCTCTTGAGCATGGTGAATTGCTCAAGAAGATCATCATACTTTTCATCTGAAATGGAGACAACTCTCTTTGAAGAACTCCTCTCTTGAGGCCAATGACAACTATTGGCCGCTCCTCAAAAATCCGAACCGCTTCTTGATAAGGTCGGTTGGTCAAGCCACCACCAGCAGTGGCATTCATGACCTCCCGTGTATGATTAGTAAGCCATCGATAAAAGTTCAAGATTTGTTGCTCCTTTGAAAATTCGTGTTGAGGGCATCGCCTCAACATATCCTTGTATCTCTCCCAAGCTTCATAGATTGATTCATCTCCCGATTGAGAGAAATGGAAGATGTCCGAAATAAGCTTTTGAGCATGCGAAGGCGGAAAGTACTTGGCTAAGAAAAGTCGGCATAATTGTTCCCTAGTGGTTATCTCCGAGCGGTCGAGGGTCTTGTACCAAGCTTTGGCCTTGTCCCGTAGAGAAAATCTGAAGAGTCTCAATCGAATGATGTCATTTGAGAACCCTTGGATCTTGATAGTTTCACACACGTCCAAAAAGGCACTCAAATGGGCATTTGCATCTTCATTGAACCCTCCTCCAAATGACTCCGCTTGAACCATATTAATCAACCCCGACTTTAGCTCAAAATTATTGGCGTTGCACCGATTGCCCCAACCTCCATCTTGAAACATATTCACTTGAGGCTCAAACATTTGGTTGATTGGAGGCGGTGGTGCTCTGTCCCTTTGAGCTTGTTGCTCATTCATTTGACGACGGAGTTCTTGCATTTGACGCTCCAAGTCGGCCATATTATTAGGCTTTTGGTTCTCCATTGCCTTCCTTCTTCGTTCTCGGCTAGCTCGCTTATGGGTGACTTCAATCTCCAAGTCTAAAGAAATGATTTCTCCTCCCTTTCTCCTTGTGATCATGCACTAATTTACCTACACAAACCAACCAAGAACACACTAAGATTCACAAGACAATTTAAAACAAGAAATGCTTGAACTAGTACTCTCAATGCAAAGATCATTAACACTATAAATTCTTAATAGTCCCCGGCAACGGTGCAAAAAGTGATCACTAGTTTTACTTAGCAAAATAAACTGCACTTTATCGGGCTATTGTAGCACTAGTAACGAGTATCGTATCCTCAAGGACTATTGGATAGAATTTATATTGAAAATGAAGTTTATGCACCTTCCTACTATTTAAGCTTTGCAACCATCATGATTATTGATTAATTAAAGCACTTAAACATAAGAACAAAACAAATAAGCAAGCAAATAAGCAAATGCAAGTAACAAACGATTAATAAACGGATAAGGAACAAATTGGAAATAGAGTTGGTTCTAGGGATTCAATCTGATTCTAGATGGCTTGATCGAGACTTCCTAATTCATGCAATCAAATTTTAATCTCCTATGTCACAGCCCGAAATCTGGTGTGTAGGAATGACCAGACTCCATTGGAGTGTGAAGGTGAAACCATCAAATAAACATACATCACTTATGTCACAACTCTCTCGAGATGTAACCAAATACTAATTCCGAATGAATTGAGAATAAGAAGCCATAAACCAAAACTCGACTCGACAATGAATCAATAAGGAAATAATATATGAAAGCAAAACTAACAATAAACATTCTTTCAACCGATTTTAACAAAAACGGCATAATCAATTTACAACGGTTTCTCAAAATAGGGTTAAGTATTTTGACTTAACGTCATTTAGAGTATAAAGCAAACGAAACCAAAAGTACTGTTTCGACTTGGGCAGACTGCTCATTATATCAACAACATAATAGAGTATTTCAAAAATTATAGACACAATTCAGCGGAAGTCATCACTGCTCTCGACAATTACATGTATAAAGACATGTAATCACCGATTGAACTCACAACAGAAAACACACCACCAAGACCATCCGCACCATCCTCGTCACAGCTAACCTGCATGTTTAGAAATACATGCAGGGCTGAGTACTTTGTACTCATTGAACACAATGCCAAAGACTTTTAAAAACTCTGCTTATTAGAGCTATATGATTAGAAACTTGCATCTTTTGCTGCATCACAAGGGTTATATATATATTCGTCCAAAAACAGTTTACCACTTGTGATAGCCATAAAAACATTTTCATTTTTCTGAAATCGACTACAATTTTTATACTCGAGTATGAATCAATCTAGAACTGATCTTTCTGTGGTGTCGAGAAGTAGGCCTCCTTCTCGAACACCGTAACCGGCTAAACCGAAGTAAAGCTCACAGTTACCTTAATACAATGTATGCATCGGTCCCGCTTCAATAGAACTTTTATCCCGTGCGTCCATAAGACTTTTAATAATTAACATGTAGATGATTGCATACCATAACATTTAAAATATTTAGGCAAGTCAATCAATGATGGTCCCGATACGAGTTCTGGTATATGGGGGGGGGGGGGGAAATACACCAGTTAAGAATTTTAAAAACAACCCCCGAAAAATTATCACAACTGAGTAAGAAAACTCAGCTGGAATCACAACTGAGTAAGAGTACTCAGCTGGAAGAGTGGTGCTGTGCGGAATGTGGTGGATACAAAAACTAACTCGTATAAAACAACTTATGCTCAGATGCAAGGTTGGTTAATAACCAAATCAGTTGAAATGTAAAAATGCAGTTTTGAGTGCTGGTTAGTAGGTCAGTTGGATATGCAAAAATTAACTGAACTGAAAACACAAACACACAAAGGATTTACGTGGTTCGGAGAGAACTCCTACGTCCACGGGGAGTTGTGAGTCCATACAACGCAGTCCAAATTCTTTAGGACATCTACCACAAAGCTTACGCGGGCTTTGCAACCATTCAGATAAGTTTGCGGGTACTTATCAACCTTACAGATAAGTTTGTGGGTACTTATCAACCTTTCTACTCAATTTCGGGAAGAGCAGGATCCTAACAACCTTTTTAGGGGATGTGTTTAAGGGTGGGTTTCCAACTACTAGCTCTAACAAAGAAGTGAGCTAGGATCTAAGCTTGAACAAATGAAGACTCAAACTAAGATCGAAAACACCAAGACAGATTCTAACACTCTATGAACTCTCAACTAGTGATGTTCTTAGAGATTAATTGCAGTTTAGCTTGTGTGCAGTATAAAGTTGATCTTTCGCTCGTTTGTTTGCTCTCTACTCTGTCTTATGTCTTGATGAATGAATGAAGGCCTCTATTTATAGGCGGAGAGAATCAACTAGCCGTTGGATGAGCCGTTGATCTCTGTTCTGTGAAAGCGATGGCTTGTCTCTCATCTCTGCAGATTTTCCCGATTTGAAAACTGTGAACTTCTGCTTTCCTTCTGAGACAACCTTGTGTTGGGCCAAATGAGGTAATGACAGAACGTCAAACCTTCACGTGACTTCCTGTTTGAATTTCAAATTTCAACCATAGTCTTTCAATCTTGGTTAGTCGGTTGAGAAGTTTGGTCTTCATCCGAGTGGTCTTCAGCTGATGTTCCATCTGATCGATATCTTCATCTGACCTTCTGTCTGAATAGGAACAGTTGAACCCTCAGCTGCCTTGAACTTCATGTTGTCGATCTATTAGATTGAATCTTGCAACTGATGTTCCATCTGAACAGTTGGCTTGAATGCTCAGTTGTCTTTCTTACATCTGATGTTTCACATCTGATCAGTTGGCTTGAATGCTCAGTTGTCTTTCTTACATCTGATGTTCCACATTCGATCAGTTGGCTTGAACGCTCAGTTGTCTTTCTTACATCTTATGTTCTGTATCTTGAACGCTCAGTTGTCTTTCTCACAACTGATGTTACACATCCGAATTTCCATCTGTAGTTCTATCCGAGTAACGCCATGTTGCCGTCTTCAGCTGGAGACCTGTAAAGATAAAATCTCAACATTGCTCAAACAGCGAGCCTAAATACTAACATTAGGAAATGGCAACATCTACTCGGTTGGGGTCAGTTGGTTTTGGAATCAATCAAAACTTTACTTAAATTTCCTAACAATCAATTTGAAAAGCGCACATAATATATAAGTAGTAAGCGCATTCATCATTTGGTTTAGTTCAGAAAAGCCACCTTACTTCGGGTATATTGAAGTCAAGGTTGCTTACTTTACGCTTTCTCGACTACTTTGCAGTCCCGCTCGGTCCTTCAATAATAACATCAATTAAAATCGAGCTTATCTTACTCGAAAAAACGTATAATAGACTTAGGGCTCGGCTGAAGGACTTCTACTTAACTCGGATTTTCCTTAACTTATCTAAATTTTTCTACTTCGATAACTTTCTCGATTTTTCATTTTCGAATCATTGTCTTTACTTGGTTTCTAATAACTTCTCAAATTCATATTCTCATTTCTAATATGACTTCTCAAACTTCACGTAAATTAATAAATTACTATTTTACTCGTCTTAACTTTTAATTTTCACAAGTTATATATATGATTTCAGAAAATCATAACGTCAAATCTCAACTAATCACATCACACATCATTCATTCACAGTTGAGCACTTATTTCGATAATCAGACATTCATATCGACAATCAAACATTTACTTTACAAACACGTATTCACATTATTACTCAAACATCGTCATCATACTCAAGCATCAATGTCAATATTCAACACTTATATCAAATAAACGACTATCCTTTCTCAAATAAATAAGTTAATAGCATCATACTTAATTACATAATCACTTTCAAGTATCGAAGTTTTTAGAAATACGTCATATCTTAATCACATTCACATATTAACTTATTATTGATCGACTTTAACTTTTAAAAATTTATAACTTCAAACTCTAACGAAAATCATTTCGTTAAACTCAAATAATAATAATCATTTTTGAATTTAATATTCAAAATTCTACTTCGTATTTCTTGACTCAAAAATACGTAATCATTTTCATCAAAATACGTACTCATATACGTATACAATTTCATCTTAATACTTACTATAAAATAATTATTATTTAATCTTTTTCTTTATTTAAAACTCAATTTTCGTTTTTATTTAAATAAAAACTTTGGTTTTCATTTCAAAACTTTGCTGCTCAATAACTTCTAAGTTTTAACTCCTTTTTAAGGGATTCAAAAAGCAAACTTACTTAATTCTACTCAAATAACATCATCAAATCAATTAACACATCATATATCGTCAATAACTCATTATCAAAATATTTTAAACTTAATTTCCTCATTTTCTCACATAATATATTTATTTTCCCGTTTTTCAACTTCTATCATTTTCCTTTACTCGATTAATAACTCTTCACATCAACCAAAACATTCAGAGCATATTGAAAAGCATAAACATCACTTAGAATTCACATTACTCAAATATTTTCATTTTTAATGGAAATATTCCATTAAATTAATTATTCTATTATTTTATTATTATTTCTTCAATAATTCCTCTTTTAACTTCTCGTTTGAGACAAACGAACTCAAATACGAATATCTTAACTCTTAATCTCATGCTCATGACTTCTAACTCATATTATCTCATAGAAATTTCATTTTCTTTTATTTTATTTCTCCTTTTATCCTCAAATATTAATATTATTATTAGTATTTTATTTCTTTTTATCATAACATCAAATTCACATCACATCTTCATTAATCAAAGAATACATTTCTTTGTATAATTAAATTCATATTTTCATCTACTTATTTTTTCTCATATAATTATATATATATATATATATATATATATATATATATATATATATATATATATAATTAACCTCAATAATAATTCAAGAAAATTTATAAAATTTCATCTTTTACTCAAATCATTCAAATATACTCAACATCTCATTTATTTCTTAATTTTATTTTTATCTAATGAAATTCCTTATTTTATATATATATACTCATTTTCAAATAAAATAATAATAAATTATTATTTTTCTAATTAATTTATAACATCTTCAAATCTTCAAGTTTTCCTTATGAACATGAAGAACACATCTTCAAAAACTCATATTAACCTCAAAATACTCATCTTTATTTTTATATCTATTTTTCTTCATTTCTTCGAAAATTCAATAATAATTTCTAAAAAAAATCATATCTCTTATTTTTCTCAAATTTCATGCTTATAAACTCATTCAAAATTCATCTAACACATATAAACATCATCATCATCATCATCAATATCATCATACTTCATCAAAATCATCAAAAATTCATTTTTTTTTTATTTTTCATATAATTCGAATATTTTTAGCAAAAATCATAAAATTCATATTTTGCCTTAAAAACACATCTAGATCATATTTTCATATATCATCATGCTCATAAACATCATAAACATCATAAAATTCATAAATCAATATTTAATCATAATTTCTCTATTTTTCATCGATTAAATTCATTAAAAATAAAATAAATTCACCAAAAATTTTCATCATCACATATATGCACATAAATCGCATGAAAAATCATAATAAGCATATATTATCATCATATCATCGAATAATCATCAAAACTCATCAAGAAATTATTTTTCCTTTTTTAATCGATTTAGGGCTTCTTAGCATACTTATGTTCTTTTATCTTTTATACCCTAAATCATGTTTTAATCTTCATCTTGATCATCATCTCATCATCATAAACCTAAGGTTTGACTAAGCATAAAGTAAATCATGCATGTTTCCCTTATTTTCTCACTTACACATACATATATACATCTTTAAAGAATGAAATCATACTTAAAAATTAAATAAACTTAAGCTCTTCTTGGCTAGGAGTTTTGGATGGCTTGGTGGATGAAAGATGATGGATTTGTAACTCCTTCCCTTGCATGAAAGATATGCAAGACATCAAGATCATAATTTTCAAAAATAAGGAACAAACCCTTATTCTTGCCATCAAGAAATCGATGGATATAGCTAAGGTTCTAAGCTTATTTCAAGCTTAAAAAATGAATGAAAAAGATAAATACTTACTTCCTTAGATGATCTTGGAGATAGAGGAGATGATCTACATCAAAGGATTCTCAAGCTAGATGTATGAACTCGTCGAAGAGAGGTGTATATATGTAGATGTCGAAGGTGATGGTGATGAAGACTATGAAGTCGAGCTGCTGCTCACGGCTATGAAGATCGAGCTGTGCAGCTGGTTTTCTTCACGGAAAAAGGGAGGAGATGATGGAGGGTCACTCCTCACGGTGAAGATCACATGAAGATGAAGATATGATGGTGATGAAGAAGAAGATAGCAGCTGTAACTGCTACAAAATTCTGCTCTCTCTTCGGTAGAAGCAGTCGAAGACGAGAGAGATGGTTTGGTTGTTGTTTTGCTTCGGTAGAGAGAAGGAAATGGATAGATAGATGATAAGGATGATGAATGATTGATTAGGGAGTAAGGGAGAGGTATTTTTCACATGCAAGATTTTGCAAGATATGAGAGAGAGAAGAGAGAATCCGAGAGAGATCATAGAGAGAGAGGGGGGCGTATGTGGTGCATTGAGAGGGAGAGTGGGGTTCACTAGCCTTAGTGAGAGTGGTATTAGAGTTTTATCACTATTAGGGATAAGATTGCAGGTTTTTATCTTCTAAATATACCCAGCAAATTAATTTTCCGGTAGAAAATATCCCCGTTATTTCATTTTATTCCCTCAAACTTTTTATAACTCTTCTCGTCTCTTTCTCAACGTCAAAATTCTCTCTAATTCGTCTTATATCTCCCAAAATAAATTAAGGAATCCATTTATCTAATTTTTTTTATGTCAAGATTCCTTTTAACGAATAAGTTCATAAAAACTGCTCGACTAAATGAGTCGTTAAGAAATTTATTTTTAAACTTCACTCAAAAAATCTCGGAAAACTCTCCGACTTATCTCAAAAGTCTTAGAATTAATTCCATGTTCCAATGAAATAAATTAGACTAAATTCTGAGTTGATCGATGAATAGTGATTTCTCGGTTTACGTTACTATTCATCTAAAAATGAAAGTTCTCAGAAAATTCTGAAATTCATACTCAAGCTTATACTCATATAAATAAGCTCAAATAATTCATCACATACTCGATTCGAATAACCGAAACGAGAAAAATCACATTAAAGCACATAAGGGCATTTTCGTCGTTTCACAGAAAAGTTTATTTTCGCAAAAAAATTTAGCACTGAAAACTCATCATTTAGGCATATTAATTTAATTAATACGCACTTAAGAACTTAGAAAAGTTCGGGTATTACATCCTAATTGAGAAGCAATCACAAAACCATTCGCTAATCTCTCTCGACAATTAGCAAACGTAGATCAACTCGACGACTTTCTCGGCTAAGACTCAAGACGACGAATTAACTCCAAAAAGATCAAAGGACTCAAGCTTCCATGCATGCAATCTCACCTCCTAAGTTTCAATAGTAATACATGATGTGCAATTTGATTTCCATGCATGTAAAAACCTACTAAGAATTTCTACAAACATTTGGCATGCAAGAAAGGTGATCAACAGTTTCCACATGAAAATAAGCTCCAAATCCACATTCAATTAGAAGAAGGCAATAAGAATTAACAATCTATGATCATTCCATCATCAACTCATCTCAAATCCCCAAAACCAACAAAGAAAATTTAGCTAGACATGGATGAAATTAAAGCAAAACAAAGGACAATTAATTGCATAATTAAAATACTAAGAACCCAATGATAAAATCTTCCAATTATCTTCAAATCCAACCTTGTTTTTTGATTACAAAGATTAAAAGCTAATTAAACCCTAAAAGGAAACTTTGGGAAGAGAGTTCTAAGCTATGGTGGCTTGATGCCACGTTTTGGGGCTAAGATCCCTTTATAAAGGGTACAAGAAGTGCTAAAATAAGTTAAAAACGTAAAAAGGGCAAAGTGGGAAGATTTGGTGCGAAAGTGTGCTAACCGGCAATCTAGGCCGGCTAACCGGCGGTCTAGACCTTAGGGCACCGGTTAGCAGCCATTTAGCTTTAACCCATGAAAAAATTCCAGGACTTTTTCCCAGCTAATCGGCGGTCTAGGTTGCTAACCGGCGGTCTAGCCCTGAACCGCTGGTTAGCCAGCCAGTTGGCCTTTTCACGCGCTGATTGGCTCCTCAACCTCTTTTCGTCCGATTTCTTTACTTCTTCATCCCGACTTTTCAATTTCACGTGTCCTTGAACATTTACTTTAGCTTAAAAAACTTTATTTCACCTACACACAAGCAAAAGACTCCACCAAACGTGATACAATTTCAAAATAGATGAATCCATATCAAACAAATCACAAATTTGGCAAAAGCTAAGCAAAATGCGGTAGTAAACACGTTTAGTTGCTACGAAAATGAGTGTTTATCAAAGCAAACAGCGAAATAGTTCAAAAAAAAATCCGTGCTAGAATTATGGGAAGCGAGTGACACCACTAAATAATCCGAATGCATCTTATGTATACATTCAATGCAGCTTTTGTGATCAAGTGATCACCGGCGGAGTTAGTAGAATGAAAGAACATCTTGCCGGCACTCATCAAGGAGTTCAGCCATGTCCATTCATGACCGAGGAGGTAAAAAAAGAGATGATGGCCATAATCGAGAATCGGAATATGATGAAGCGAAAGGCTGAAGATATATATAATTAGAGGGTTGAAACAGGAGCATATTTTAGAAGTGGGGGAGGGAGTGCAAGTGGACACACTGGACAACTTCTTGATTCAGCTTTTGAAGGTGATAACAGAACTAGGATTGGAGAAATGGATAGGTTTGTTATTAGGATCAACAAAGATGGTGAA
This sequence comes from Schizonepeta tenuifolia, assembly GCA_029490685.1. Lineage (NCBI taxonomy): Eukaryota > Viridiplantae > Streptophyta > Magnoliopsida > Lamiales > Lamiaceae > Schizonepeta > Schizonepeta tenuifolia. The sequence goes on from CM055958.1 coordinate 6,561,568, forward strand.
GAAGTTCCTCCAATTCTACCGAAAGAATCAAGGAAACAAGTCTCTTTGGACATTGGAAGATTTTTCTTTGAAATGGAATCTCTTTCAATGTGATTGAGTCTCCTTCATTTGTGAGCATGATTAGATCAGTTGGTCAGTATGGTCCAGGTTTGAAGCCACCTTCTAAGACATGAGCTGAGCACATGGATTCTTAAGGAAGAAGTGAAGACAACAAGCAATTTTGTTGAAGAAATTCAAAAGACTTAGGCACAAACCGGTGTATCCATATTATCCGATGGTTGGAAAGATATGAAAGGAAGAAGTTTGATCAATTTCTTGGTGAACAACCATTATGGCACGGTCTTCCTAAGATCTATTGATGCTTCAGATGCAGTAAAAGATGCCAACCTGTATTTGAGCTTCTTGATGGCATTGTTGAGGAAGTTGGAGAGGAATTAGTGGTGCAGGTCGTGACTGATAATGCTACCAACTACAAACTTGTCGGGAAGAAGTTGATGGATAAGAGACAACGTCTCTATTGGAAACCGTGCGCTGCCCACAGCATTGACTTGATGCTCGAGAAACTTGGAGAGCTACCCCAACAAAAAATGCATTCTCAAAGGCAAAGGATGTGAGCAATTTCATCTATAATCATGGATTTGTGTTGGCAATGATGAGGAAATTCACTAATAGAGAGCTGATTCGTCCAGCAACTACTAGGTTTGCACATCTTTCTTGACATTAAAGAGTATGCTTCAGTCGAAGCAACCATTAGAAGCAATGTTCACTTTTGCTGAATGGGCAAATAGTACATGGGCAACCTCAAGTAAAGGAAAAAAGGTGAAGTCAATTATCTTAAGTGATAAGACTTTTTGGCCAAGTGTTCTCTATACTCTACATAGTACGAGACCATTGGTAAAAGTCTTAAGGATGGTAGATGGAGAACAAATACCGGCAATGGGATTCATATATGGTGCTATAGATGAAGCTAAAAAGGAAATTGCAAAAAAATTTGGAAGTGAGCTTGGGAAGTACAAAGAAATATGGGATATTATCGATAAAAAATGGGAAATCAATTGCATCGAGACATACATGTTGCAGCTTATTTCATGAATCCAAGACATCAATATAGTTCAGGATTTTCAAACCATCGTGAGATAAAAAAGAGGTTGATCAGCTGTATGGAGAAGTTAGTTCCTTCATAATCCCTAGTAAGAGCTGATTTGGACTTGGATTCGTTTAGAAATAAGGTAGGACTCTTTGGCACCAGACAAGCACAAGAAACGTATCATTATAGAGCTCCTGGTAAGCTATCAATTACTATTTTATTCCAGATTATTCCATTATATTAGTTTTGAATAACTATTTACTTATTTTGTTCCACAGCAGGAAATTGGTGGCTTCAATTTGGAGAAGAAGTTCTGGAGCTTCAAAGTTTTGATGTCAAAATTTGAGTTCAAAATGTTCTGCTTCAGCTTGTGAGCGTAATTGGAGTACATTCAATCAGGTCTTAATTTTTTTTTTGGTTAATAGTTAACTATACATCTTTGTTTTTTTATAGTCATACACTTATATTATTGAAATTTTAAAACTATAGATGAATACAAAGAAAATGAATCGTTTGACTACTAAGAAGTTCAACGATTTAGTCTATGTCATGTACAATAAGAGGTTGAAAGATAGACATGTGAAGGTGAAAAGTTGTGGTGGGGACATTGATCCATTGGAAGTAGATCACTTGTCTTCTGACGATGAATGGCTAGTTGGTGATGATGAGGAGGGTGAATCGAGTGATCCTTTGCAAAGACGTAGAGTTAGTGCAATGATTAATGACGACCTTGAAAATTTGTTTGATGAAGAGTTAATAACAAATTATGGCAGTCATGCCACTTCAAGTTCTAGGAGTCGTGGTCGTGGTGGTCATCAAGGAAGTAATAAGACCAAGAAAAGCACAAATGCACTAGGTAAACTTTAATTTTTAGCTTAAAAAATCAATTTTTTATTGTTAATTAAGCAGTTTTACAATTATTAGGTAAAGCTAAAGGTACAAGAAGTGGCTTTCATTTGATAGATGAAGAGGACGAAGAGCCTAAATGGGAGGATGAGGATGAGGATTAGGAAAGAGAGGACGATGATGACATGCAACAAACGGATATGGATAGTGATAACGATGACTGATTTGCTATTAAGACTTAGGATTTTATGCGTTTCATTTGTTATGTGTAAGACTTTGTGCCTATTTAGAACTTGAAAGACTTCATGCATTTGATTTTAAGGTTTTAGGACTTATGAACTATGCAAGCTGGTCTTGTGTGTGGTTTCTTATTTTGTTTTATATTTATTTTATAATTTTTGTGTGATTTATTTTTTTTTAGTTTGAGGCTTACGCCTCAGACCGCCTTGAGGCTTACGCCTCGACTCAGCAAGGCAAAACGCCTCAGGTACGCCTTTCGCCTTTTACAACATTGGGCAGACTAGATGGATTTGAAATCCATCAGCTCTTGCAACTGCCATGAAATCTGGATCATTGTCTTTAATGTGTGGTTTTGCATTGTCTTATTGTATGAATATGATTTTGGGCAGGAAAGCTGGCCACTTAGCTTTGAAGACAGGTACCATCTGCATTGATACATCTAAATGATGAATTCCTTGAGGAAATCTGATAGTCAACACTTAAATGAATTGATACTCACCTTATTGATTAGTTGATTCTTGGCAACTGATTTTGTGATTGCTGGAATTGGATGAGTCTCTAATGTGCCCTTGCTTCTATTTTTGGAATTCCTTATTGCTGGCTCTTCTGTTATGTATGGAAAGATGCCAAACTTTCCATCAAAGAGTACATTCCCCTCATTATCTATGACTGGTCTGTAAACAGCACAGTTAAACATGATTTTGGGGACAAATCTCTTTGATTTGCATGTTCTATACGGCTGAATCTCCCCTGGCAGCAGAAGCATCTATCTTTGTTTTTTGTGAGGTAAAACCACTTCTCATCAACATGTATTGTGTTATACATTGTCTAAAATTTTAACTTGCCACCCTCATTCTTTCCACCAAGTTGACTAAGGCTCCAATTGAGTCTAGACAACTTATTTTCTAGGGTAAGGAATGGTTTTATGGCATTGGTATGTGCCTTCAACTTTTTTTTTCACCCACACATAAATTTGACTTTTACTCACACCAATGTTTGCAACCATTACTCTCAATGATGACCTTTGAAGGACTGAGAGAGATTTTACCTTTTCTGCATCTATAGTCATTTTATTTGCCCATTTTGATCATTTCTTCATATTTTTCACATGGACAAGAATTCCTTGTACTTGCTGAGATTGTACTATCTTCCAAATGCGCCAAATGGTCTTCAAGCTCACTTGAAACAGCTCTGCCGCCTCTTTTTTTACTCCCCAATTCAGCTTTCGATTGGTGTTGTGTTCTATCAACCACTGTGCTATTGTATTTTGCTAGTCGTCACTTAATTTTGGCACAGCCCTTGGATCAACCATTTTGCAGCTTATGTAGTTAGTGAATTTTAGTTGTTGAGTGAATTGAATGAAGCCTTAAAGGTTGTATTTATTGGTGTTAGTAGGTTAGGTGGTGTTTGAATTTTTCCACCTATTTTCGTAAGTAATTGTGCTGAATTTGGCTCCAAAATGCAATGAAAAGTGAATTTTTCCCTCTAAAATTTTGCATTGGTATTTGTTCTTTAATTTAATGTTTGTTTGGATTGATCCCTCTCTCAATCTCTCACACGTTTTCTGTCATGCATTACAAATGAATGTAAGAATGAAGAATACTGTACATAAAATAAATGGACATGAATATAGCTGATTTAAATGTGTACAGGAAATAAGACATGAATAAATGATAAAATTCATCTTGTCCAGGAAATAAATTATGAATAAGGAAATGAAATGAAAGCAGAAATTTAATTAAAGAAATGAAATTGAATGAATCCCACTCAAACAATTTAAACAATAAAAAACGCTACAAAGATTAGCAAAAGTAAACAAAAGATGAACACTACCGCTACATTCTAACTTTTACCCCACTCAAAATCACTTTTTCAGCTTTCTTAAACTTCGTGTTGAACCCCAAATGGGTATATGATTCATGGACAGAGGGAGTATCTGAAATTGATGAAATAAGAAATACATTCCCAACTATTGGATGAAAGACCACGTTAGAGTCATTCCCAACTTTAGAGGGAGTATAAAGAGAAAATTGGGGTGGTTGACAAGGACTTTTTCTTTGAGAATGGTGTAACAAAAGATCCATTTACTGTTAGTAAAAGCGGTGTGGAGCATGAAGTTGTTTTACCTCCACGTTTGCCTTTTAAAACACTTACTTTTTTCATTTAATTATGTCACTGTGTGTAGTGTTAATTATTTAATTGAATTGAATGGCCCGAAATCAATATTGGTTGGAGCTATGAAGCTCACATTGCGACTGTGCAGCAGTAATCAGATTTGCTGGACACGGTTAGAAGAATCAAAGGGACTGATTTGAGCATTGCTACTGCGAGTTTGATGTGTGCTAAGGCAGCAATGAACGGGCTAGGGTGTTTGAGTTTCGAGTCCCGGATATTTGGGATGTGATCAATATCTTATCAAGACTAATCTCAATAAGGTGGAGATGTTGACTGATAGGTCCTGTGCCGTCAAAGCCACCAACGATGGGTGGTAATAATGGCAATGGCAATGGCAGCGGGACACTCATGATGAAGATGTGCTCGAGGGAAGCTGCTTGATGCTCTTGAGAATGCGCTTGGCAACTATCTATCTGCTTAATTTTTATTTTATTTTTTGAAAAGGAATTGAAAGGCTTAATTACTTCAACTGTAACAATCCAGTTTGCCTCGATCGACCTCGACAGCTAAGGTCTTTTCCACGCTTTCCTACTTTGTACTGGGTAATTTCTTGTCTGCATACGTTTGCAATGCAAACGATTTAATCTTGAACGTACACATGTAATTGGTCAAACGGCATCTCAATTGTTTCTCTCAAAGTAGAAGCACGTGGTTCAAGAAGGAGATTTAAATATTATTGTGTATAACTTTTTATCCTTTCAATTTAAATCTACTATATATCCAAATTTAGTGTAAAATATTTGCAAGAATCATCTTGAATTAAAGAGCATGAAAAGATCTACAAATTGATATACGATATGTAAAATATAGTTACAAAACAATTAAGTTATATATTAAACTGAAATTACCGTACAAATGAGAAGCATATATATCATAATCATGCATCCCACAACTGCACCGCTGGATACACAGTTGGATACACCGCAGACATAAGACGTTTACTTAATAATTATGCATAATCCACCAATTTCTTTCTGAATCTTTCTAAAATAAATAATAAAAAAATTAGAGCTGTCGCAATCATTATCCCGATGAAAAGCTACGACTACTTGGAAGGGTTGCATGACTAGTTCATCGCAGCACCGTTGGGTGCACGGCAGACTTACGAGCATTAAACGGAGAGTAATTTGGTCGTGATTTGCATAATAGTTACTAATTGTAAAACTATATACAACTGATTAAATATGAAAAGTTATAGAACCTTGCGTTCATAAATAATGAATATATTTATTTAATCGATGCTGTGCTAGTAACATTGTTGGGTGCAAGGCAAACATAAGAGCATTTATTATGATCGTCATAAGTAACGCGAGTTAGGTAATAATTAAAATTAGTCCACATAATTATTCTTAATCTTTCCAATACATTTAGAAAATACGGTGGTCAGAAATGTTATGACCTCGAAGAGATACTTCGGCTTGGAGGACTTGCACGGTTACTTCTTCGCTGCACTGCTCCTTGCACTGTTGGGTGCATGACAGATTTTAGAGTGTTTAATGTCAAGTAATTTGATTATGACTTGCATAATAATTAAGAATAATAAACTTCAGTATAGACAGCTTTATTATGCTATGTTATTTAACCGTGAGTTTATGCACCGCATGTCGCAACGATTGATAATGATATGAGTTGAAAAGTCATCAGCAACTATACTCATAGCATCTGTACATTTCAATAAATTATCTTTCTTAATTAAATATATTTACTTGATGCCTATCACTAAATACAATTGTTAGGATTTGAACAAGGATTCACCACGCTCAAACACTCAAACTCAGAATCATAATCGATAGAATAGTAAACTAAGAACAGTTAAATCTAATCATGCAGAAATCGAATGGCAAAGAAGATAACACAACACACAAGAATTTACGTGGTTCGATCGTAAGATCTACATCCACGGGAGGAACAATGAAACTCTTTACTAATCACCCAAGAAGAGAACCAGATACAATGGTGAGAATTGGAGGAAGAAGCAGAGCAGATTTCAACCACAGAATAACAGTAGAGTAGTGCACATCTACTCAACACTGCACATTCTGAACTCAACTGTGCAATATTCCAATGTGCAGAACACAATTACGAATGATCAACCGTGCACGCAATCAACTGTGCACTACCAATAAACCTAAGTAGCTAACAACAACAATAAACACACAAACAAAAAATTACAGTGAAAGTTTTAAATAATTTTAGCTCATGCCAATCACTTAATATAATTAAATCTCAATTGGTTGACTTGGATATTAGTTAAGGTCTTTTTCACATATTGCAAGCACAAAATAACAGCTAATCAACACTGCACATTATGTAGTCAACTGTGCAAATATCAAATGTGCATGACACAATAAAAAATGAAGAACCGTGCGTGCTATCAACTGTGCACAACGAATTAAACCTAAGTAGCTAACAACAATAACAAAGAGTTAATTAACCTCGCAATCATTTTCATCGCTGCACCAATGGTGGCACCGGTGGGTGCACTAATCAAAGGCCTATATAACATATTATCTTAGTCAGTTAAAGAGCATTTAGACAACTTGAGAATGCGAGAACACAACCCAATGAAAACGATGAAGCTGAATATAGTCATTACTGATTCAATTGCATATGTAGAGAGCATGAGGACTACGCTAAATAATTTTACCTGATACAAATCACTAAATACAATCAAATCACAATTGGTTGTCATGGATATTTGTTAAGCTGATTTTCACTCATTTCAACCACAAAATAACAGTAGAGTGGTGCACAGCTACTCCACACTGCACATTCTGATGTCAACTGTGTGATAGTCAAATGTGCAAGACACAATTAGGAATCATCAAGCTAGCATACAATCAACTGTGCACAACCAATTAAACCTAAGTAGCTAATAAGAAATTCCCAGTCTGAACAACAAATTCTTGGCAAAAATTACAGTGGGGCGTGCATGTGCATCATTCCAAAAAACCCTTCTTCGACGTAACCAAAACGTCTCTTTACAGAATTTTCCAAGAAATATGACCATCAACCAATACCCTGCCATCGTGACAGAATTCTCGATTAAAGAAGAAATGTAATATGCAAGTAACAACACAAATGATATAGTTGACCTAACGAATAAGTTATGTGTTAAACTGAAATTACAGCACAAATGATAAGCATATATCCCATAGTTGCACTGCTGGATACACAGTTCGATGCATAGCAGACATAAGATGATTACATAATTAGCGCAAGTTAAGTAATAATTATGCATAAGTATTGCTAAAACACTCCGTTTCAAGATCAGAGCAAGAAATCCTTCGAGAGCCATTGAAATCACAGACTAATAAATGAAGATTACAAGCATATGTAAAGAGCATTTAGACAACTTGAGAATGCAAAAAAACAACCCAATGAAGAACGATGAAGCTGAATCAATCATTACTGATTTAATTGCATAAGTAGAGAGCATGAGTACTACAAAAAAAACACACCATAACCTTGATTACAAAACAAATGCAGACTCGAAATAAAAATAATCATAATGAGATCACATTCTCCATTGCCAAACTCTTGAGCGAAACAAAGCTACGGGTGAGAAGCGTTGAACTGATGAAATAGTAATTCCTTTCTAGAAAGACACTAGTTTTTTGAGCAGTTCCGGTCTTGTTGAAGTAGTAAAAAGGGAATTTCCCATCCCATAACATCAAAACGTCCCCATGTTTGAAAACTACATAGGGTAGATACATGCAGTGTTACCAAAATTAGGACTCAGGTTGATGACATACTCCTTCATCCAAGAGTTATCGTCTCCGTACTCTTTCATCAACCAGAGAACGATCTCATTTTCGGATGTGTGATCACACACACAGAGACAATCCTTTAAAGAAGAAAAACCCTCCTTACATTCTTTCAAATTTCCTTGAAGAAGAGGAACAGGGAAAGTGCTAAAACATTCAAGGTCGAAACACAAACTTCACGGGGTGCTGTTTGAATCTGACACCAACCAGTAGAGATTGCCATTAACAAATGCACCAAAGAGGCAAGAAGCAAAATCAAACGAGATAGGAGCTGCTTCAACGCATCTCCACGATCCTGTTCCGAGAGCGTAAATATGATGACATTCGAATTGAGGAATAATCTGAACCACCTTATGTTGGCCACTTCTTCTGCAAACCCCAAATCCAAATATGACTTGAAGCAGCAGCTCAGGGACGACGAATTCTTCAGGGCGAGGGAGCTCGATATATTCATGAGATACTAGATTCCATACATAGAGAGTATCAGAATTGAACCCGACTTTTATCAGGAAAAGCAAACCATTAGCAGAACCCTCTATTGATGCTCGGTGAGAAAAATCATAGTTGGCGAGATGATTGTAGCAATGATCATGGTTGCTCTCGGCATCGATTGCGTCACCCAATTCAAAAACTGCGCACCGACTCGAGTTCTGTTTCGACAGCAAAACAGCTAGGGCGGCAGCGGATGTAGAAAGATAAGACTTCACAAACTCATCTCTCTGGAGCAAATGGAGCCATGATTTGCAGACACACTTAGACCGTGCAATAGCTCGAACAGGGAGACGTGAGAGGATGTGGGTGATGATTTCTGATGGTAGAGATTTGAACAAATCTCGCTTCATTTCTATTTCTATCAACTTAAATAGAAAAAGCCCTAATCTACTTAAATAGAAAAAGCCCTAATCTACAATGAGACACGACTAAAACAGGGAATACCTTCGAGTTGATGGAAAAAAATGGATCGACTGTCAAAATCGATGACGGCAAACGATGTATATGGTCGAGCAACAGAGATTGATGAAGATGAAGGTGCAAGAGGGAGGGACAGGAAGATGAAGAAAGCGGGGAGAGAGATATAGAACGACAAATGAAGAAAAAAATAAGATTTTTATATTTTATGAAATTGGGCAGGGAGAGAGAGAAGTAGAATTGGATGCAACCGGATGTGGATGAGATCCTCTGTCCCTTATTTGGGTGTGCCACCCTGTGCCATAACTAAAACGGCAGAGTTTTTACTCTTCTCACTCATCCCTTCTTATTTTCTCGTTTCTGTAGCTTCCTATCGGCTTTGGCTCAGCCAATTGTTTTATTTACCTTTCTTCATCATCAAATCTTTCCTTAGTTTTGGATCTAAAAAAAAAAATCCCTTTCCTTAGCAAGAATCGCAATCAGTACCAAATCTTTCTCCAACTGTATATTCTTTCTTCCTTCCTTTCTCCATTTTCTTTCTTTCTCTCTGACGAACGGATTAGAACTCTGAGTTTCTTATTCTTCTGCATGTCAACTGTTCGACGAACTACCTGCTAGTAAGTTTTAAGCTTTATGGATTTGCTGATTAGCTTGAAATAATTTCTACAATTGCTTCCTTTTTTAGTGATATGGTTTTGGAAATTTGGTTGTTCATCCGTTCATATTTAGTGTGTGTGGTAGGAACATTGCTTTCTCTCTTGTAGTGAAGGAAAAAAGAATAAAAAATGAGCATCGCGAAATCCCGTTCCCGGAAGCAATGATTCAACACATACAATAATTTATGAGCGGAAAAGACGCTGCTCGATCAACTCTTCTATCAAAATCATGGTACAACGCCTGGTTAACTCGTCCGACCATCGATGTAGATGAAGGTGACTTCCGTGAAGGATACAGGGACAAGTTTGAGAAACGCTAAATCTCATAAAATTGATCTGCTTTATACATCACTACACTTCCACTAGACACCTATCGTTTACATAAAACTAATTAAATTCTTAGACTGCATACATCAATGTACTTTTATTTAACACCTAACGTAACGATAAACTAGATCACATCAAACTAGGGGCGTGCACGAAATGCACCGAACCGAAAAAACTGGCCGAACCGATGAGTTTTGGCCAGATTGGCCCGGTTAATATAACCATCAGTTTTTAACTCGGTTTTAACATTCAGCAAATTTCGCTTTTCGGTCCGGTTCCAATAAATTTACTCCTAGGGATGTGATGAGCTTGATTGTTGAGGGCAGTGCACCTTCTGACCTTCTCTTGGCAGTGAGTAGCTAATGGAGCATTCATCACGACCATTAATTTTTATTATATAGAGTTCCAATACTATCAAAATTTCACATATATCTGTCACATTGTTTGTAGCAAAAACAATCTAAGTTCAATAAGAAAATTTTGCATGCGCATATTTTATTAAGCACTTTATCCATGTAAATTTATTTGATCAAACATCATGTATGGAGAAACATCCTCAAATTTGCCTTGCGCAGGGGGGAAATAATACACATCCTTCTACCATTGGACCCGAAGTTTTATGATAATGACGAACTGAAAAGGAATACACCGATGTACCTCAACAACAAATAGTTTTATTAGCACAATCGAGAATAAATAATGTTTCATCATCACGGCCACTATAAATGATAGGCTCTTAACCACACAACAATCCCACACCTAACAACAAAACAAAAAGAAAACCTAAAATGGCGCATTTCATTTGGCAGAAAATGCTCATACAAAGATAGGCAAAACGCTTATACAAATTAGGAACAAACATCTACACATGCATTGATCAGGTCTGGCTTATGATCAGCTAACTGAAAAAGTGAAGTCAACCTCCACTTTGGGATTTTTACTGTATCTTACATCCAAGAATAGATAGACCAAAAAAGGAATAGACAGAAAAGAAATTGAGCATTCAGCTGTGCAGTGAATTGTGAGCCGTGCAACTTCTTTAAGAATAGATAGACCAAAAAAGGAATTGACAGAAAAGAAATTCTGCTTGTTCTATCTATATCACACTTTCCTTATCAACAAAACAACAAAAGTATGAATCCACAAAGAATGTTTGCACAATCAGTGCATGTCTTTCAATTTTAATAACTATTTTAGGGCAAAATATCATACTGGCTGCTGGAGTATTTATGGGCACAATACACTTTTCTGAATTGTCTACAGTGCTTACTAAAATCCGGAACGTAGTCCAACTCATAGCCAGAAGCCAAGCATTGGATTATTTTAATGGCCATTATACCACATTCACTGCTCGTATTTTGCTGGGGTGTCTTTGGATAATTGACTATCTTCCATTCATACTTTTTTCCCTCATAAGTGTAACTGAGACTGTCTAATCTCAGATTCCACTCCACAGCTTTCTTGAACAGAAAAGAGTGGAATTTCCGGAACTCCTCGAACTCACCTTTTATGCTGTCCCAAGGAATTTCCATTTCGTACGAATTATAGACCACCACTTTGTTATGAAGCAAGTCGATTTTATAGGCCACCCTATGATTAGTGTTTACATGTGTGACACCATAGATATCAGACGCGTTTGACCAATGTAAACCACCATCTTCGGGCAGCTCCCCAAGAAGATAGTGTTTCCAAGTCTCACAAGCCTTCTCCCAGTTATATTGTTTGTGTGCGTTCTGCATATTGTTTACAAATTAACAATTATTACAATATCCATATTTTGAGAAGCTTATATTAATTTATATATATTAAATTAATTTAACTTATTTGGGAAATAAGTAAGCAATACTAACCCAACAAAGAGTGTTGACAGCAGTAAAATGAGGGTAGAAGAGCTCGGGTGCTTTGTTAGCTTTAAAGAGCAACAAACTCAACAGAAGGTCACAGTGCTACATATAAAACAAAAAGTTATCAACACATAATGTACGTAAGCTGTTTAAATATAGAAAGTGGAAAAATGTATTACGTCGTCCTTCAACCAAACGCCCGACGTGTAAATGTCGGACAACCATTGCCAGCTGACAATAGGCATATCTTTGAGTGGGATCTTGAAAGCGTCAGAGCTATGGCAGTCAAATAGGAAGAAACATTCAGCCCATGTAATGTACTAAACTACTAATAATGCACACATATATATTGATTTATATATAATATATATGTGAATACTAGTTAAATAAATTGTAACAAATCTGAAATAGTATATACTTACTTTCCATGCACCTTTTCCACCTTTCTCCATTCCGAAAATTTCCTTAGTAGTTCGCAGGGGTATTTGTTTAATGGGTTTACATAGATTTGTAGTATTTCTTTGGCTGCAGGTTCATTGTGATACATGCTCGATCAAAATTCAATGGATCGGTTGCATCTGAAAGGGAACTATGGTCAGAGTCGACACCACTTATGTTTTTGTAGGCTTCATCAATCCACGATGAACTTTCGACAAACCCCAAAAATGACTGCTCAACATGGTGCGGCCACTCAATGAAGGGTTCACCATATTCGGCTGCAACACTTTCAAGTCCATATTCAGATTTTGTTGCTGGATCCGCGACGTTTTTGGCCTTTTGTATATGACCTGATGCATCAGCCAAGACTACCTGGCGGACCCAAAGATTACAAATTAGGGGGTCATAAGTTACAATAATCAAACTAATGACATAACAAACTGTATCAAAAAATTATTACTGTACAATAGTAAACAATTTTAGTATACTATACCAATTTTATCTAAGTTTTGAGACATTGTTGAGCAGCATAAGAGAACAAGAATCAAAGAAAAGAAATTCATCTAAGTATCAAGATATCAGTATGATTTGTGTTGTACGTATTTGAATTTCACTTTCAAGTTGGCTACATGAAGTTGCTACAACCAGTTGGTAGGTTAAAGTAACTGAATATTTCAAATATGTAGTAAGAAATAAATAATTAATCTTTCTGCCTATGGTTTGTTAAAATAAATTGATGGACTAAATGATTAATTTTTAAATAGTGAATGGTACAAAATATATATAACAACCTTCACAACTTCACGGACTGTGTTCGAAAGATCGTCAATCTTATGATTTGTGGTATTGGCGACTTGCAACAAAGCGTCGTCCACTCGAGCAAACAACTGTGCAATAGGTAAATTTGCACGACACAATTAACAATGATCATCGTGCATGCAATCAACTGTGCACAACCAATTAAAATCTAAGTAGCTAACAACAATAACAAACACACAAACATCAAATTACCGTGAAAAGTTTTAAATAATTTTACCTGATGTCAATCACTTAATACAATCAGATCAGAATTAATTTGGACATTAGTTAAGGTATTTGAACCACACAATAACAGTAGAGTAGTGCACAACTACTCAACACTGCACATTCTCAAGTTAACTGTGCAATAGTCAAATGTGCAGGACACAATTAATATTGATCAACCGTGCATGCAATCAACTGTGCATAACCAATTAAAATCTAAGTAGCTAACAACAACAACAAACACACATACATCAAATTACCGTGAAAAGTTTTAAATAATTTTACCTAATGTTAATCACTTAATACAATCAAATCAGTAGAGTAGTACACAGCTACTCAACACTGCACATTCTCAAGTCAACTGTGCAATTATCAAATTTGCATGACACAATTAAGAATGATCAACCGTGCATGCTACTCAACTGTGCACAACCAATTAAACCTAAGTAGCTAATAAGAAATTCCAAGTCTGAACAAAATATTATTGCCAAAAATTACAGTGGGTTGTGCATATGCATCATTCCAAAAAACCCTTGTTCGACTTAACTAAAACTTCTCTTTACAGAATTTCTCAAGAAATATGACAACCAATACCCTGCCATCATGACAGAATTCTCGATTAAAGAAAAAATGTAATATGCAAGTAACAAAATATCAACCTTGCTGATGAAACCATAAATAGATCCTAGTTTACAGGCTGAAGTACTTGGGAAGTTTAATATGATGCAGCTAATGAGAGTATATAGAGTTGAGCTACCAAAAGCTCAAACTTTGCTATAAAACAACAAATTATTAAGCAAGCAACTGCATGCCGGAACTACAAATCATTAAACAACATAGAATATAATAGAGAGTATTTAGCGTGCAGGTGGACTGATATTAAAAGTACTGGAGAGACAAATTTTATTGATTATATAAATTCACTCACCATTTTCTCAACTCGGTCAAACCTTTGAAAGATCACGGATAATACCTTATCTTCCTTCAACTCTTGAATTTTAAGGCTTGTTGATTCCTGAAAAAGAAAGTTGTCATGATAATTATAAAAGGAAAATCATAATATAGTTAGCCCATGACAAATAACAATTTACATTTTTACATCTTATTAATATTATGATAATGAAAGGCATATTAGTATATGTATACCAATATAGGTTTCAGACATACGTACCTTTGTTGGAATATCCTGCTTCATACTTTCTTGATCATTATAAGGTGTTTGAAATTCGGGATTGTCCATTTTCTAGGAAGTCGATGCGACCATGGTTTGGATGCCGCTTGCAATTATGTTTGCTTTTTCAATATCGCCGGCGACATGAAATTGTAGCTTTCTCCACACTGGCAGCCGATTACCGACAGGCTGGAAAACAAAATTACAGATTGTGTTGTAAGTGTAACGTGCATTGAAAACCTTGGCCTTTTCATCGTCATTAAAGTTCAGGTACATTGGTACCTGATACAAAAAAGACAATGCATATTATTACTCCCATCAAAATTAAAAAAAAAATCAAGTAATTTATAATGAAAAACAAAAAATTAAATTTAATCTACTGGTCTCTACCATTGTGATTTCTTGATCTTGAAATAGTGGAACCATATCAGTATACGTTTTCAATTTCTTACACTCCCACCGGCAGATTCTTGGCCTAATAGTATTGGCATCAATTTTGTATTCGCCACATGAGCTCGCGAAATCAGGAAACACCTCGAACGCCCAAACTTGTAAGGCAGCCGTGAATCCATAAAGATCAGTGCACCGGTTGGGCTTGTTATCAGCTATTTGTCTGTCCAAAATAGCTCGTGAGTCAAAGTATCTCTGCAAGAAATACTCATATGCAGCTAGCCCCTCAAGGATATGCATTGACAGTATGAATATCATCAAAGAGGTGAATATATGACAAATCCAAAGAATGCTTTGTGAAGCCCTCCCCAATCAGGCAACCGTAAACAAACAGCATCATTGCTAGCTTCAAAACAGTATCCAGTTTTTCAGCATCATCCCCAGCCCGACGAACATGCCTTTTGAAAGCCTTCTCGATATCATTGAGACACAATGAAGTCTTGCTTTTGAATACTTGATCATATATTCGAGAGGATGTGGGAGGGATGCCCGTTCTCCAAACTTTAGCTCCGTGATTACATGAAAATCCTCGGGGCCGAAATTTATACTTTGCCATTGATTGTGAATCTTAAACATCCGTCTCCAATAGAATTTTCATCTAGAGAACTCAACAACAAGTAGTGGAAAGATCCTTGAGATACAAATATGTCCGCAAAGTTCAGGTAAGCACCAAACTATGTTTGGCCAAATTTAACTCTAGTTTCTCCATCTAACGACTCTTTCAACAGGATTATAACACGTGTAGTACAACACCTGTTAAATACTCTGCCACCTAACAATGACAAACAAACACACTAGTCAATTATAATGAAATCAATTACAAATGAAAGTAGAGTAGTGCACAACTACTGCACACTGCACATTCTAAAGTCAACTGTGCAATAGTCAAATGTAAAAGACACAATTACGAATGATCAACCATGCATGTGTTTCACCTCATTTTGTGTTTCATTTTGGTGTGTATTTATGTGTCAAGTATTCTTTCTCATCATAATTTTGTCCGATTTTATTGTTAAATTCATTGGTTTTAGTTAATCTCGCTAACATGTTGGTTTTGCAATAATTGCATGAGAATAGACGAGAGATGGATAAAAAATGAGAAATGATGTGGCAAATATTTGAGGAGTTTAACTTGATATGATTGAAGTACGTCTCGATACGAGTTCTTAGGTGAAAACCGTGCGCAAATCAGAGTTCGGACGAGAGAGATATGATCGAAACAAGAAGGCCGCGCGAAGCTGAAAATGTTGAACGCTCGTTCAGCATGTTGGGCGCTCGTCCGGCATGCTCGCCCGTGTTCAGCGATCGTCCAGTAGTGCTATGCGACGGCGATAAAGTTTCAGAGAACTCACCTCGGCGATCGTTCAGGCTCAACGCTCATCCAGCATGGATGAGAAAGCCTCAGAGAGCAAACTCCAGCGCTCGTCCAAGTCCAGCGCTCGTCCGTGCTTGCGTGCTTGTGTGGTGTTGGACGATCGCCCATGTTGGGCGATCGTTCGTGTTGAGGCGGCGAGATTACTGCTTATAAATAGGCGCTATTTATTTTTCCAGACTGACGTATATTATTTTCCTTTCGTTTTTCTTCCACCACAGAAACCTTATGAATATATTTCTTTTCCAGTTTTCTTTATTTCTTGTTCTTCCAATTCTAGATAGATTTATTGCTTCCAATTCGTACGGATTTTGTGACAGACTTCCACTACGGATTCAATTCAATTATTGTGAGTTCTTTCTTTTTATTTTAATTATGTTTATAATTTATTTTGTTCTTAGAACTAGGGTTTATAATTCCGCCTAGATTAATTTGTCTTTTAATTATTTAGAATTAGGACAACCAAACCCAACCAATCTTTACCGCTTTCGTTTTATTTCTCTTTTTCTTTTCGCAACACAACATCGCCCTGTTAAGTCTTCCTCGAGAGATACGACTTGGGTTGATTAATTTATACTACTTTGATCTCGTTTAATTGCGGGCGACTTAGGATAAATTCAGTCGAACAAATTTGGCGTCGTTGCCGGGGAAGACTTTAGGCGATTTTTGTGTTGTAACTTTATTTTTATTTTTCTTGTTGAATTTTTTTTCCCCCAGTTGCGCGTGATGTGTTTTCTTGTTTTTGTGTATGCAGGAACTATGGAAATAATCTAGAGATACTGGGGGCGTTCTTTGGGTTGCTGGGATCCGGAGAATATGCAAGGCTACCAGCCATATTGGAATAATGAGTCGAGTTCTGCGTGGAATCAAAACCAATGGCAGAGTTCGGGTTCATCATATCCATTCGGGTCATCTTATGAGCAACAACTGCCATACTCGCCTCAACAGCAATATTTTCCTCCTCAACAACAATACTTTCCTCTTCAGCAACAATATTTTCCTCCACAATACTCATCTCAACAGCTGTCATACTCGGTGCAACAAGCTCAGTTCCAACCTCAACATAAACAATTCCAATATCTTCCTCCTCGACAATCCTCTTTGGAGGATGCAATGAATGCTTTTATTCTAGAAAGTAAACAAGCGAGGGAGTTACAAGGAGAGGCAATTGAGCACATCACCACACAAATTGAGCAGACTGTTGAGAAGGTGAGTGAGATGCTGCAACAGAATTTGGCGGAGGAATTTCCATGGCAGCCTTATCATTATCTTAGTGACGGCGAGAGCGATGAATTGGATGCACACGAGGACATTACCTTTCAAAAGAGCATGAATTCTGATGATCATGATCAAGAGGAGTTGACCAGTCCAGAGACATTGGATGAAGATGACTACCTCATGGAGCCGATAGTGTTGGAGGATGTAGAGGAGCTATGCGATAAAGAACTGAATGATGAGACTGAGCATCTGGTTGAGCCTGTTGTGGTGGAATGTGCAGATGAGCTATGCCTTCCGGATCTGACGGATGGGAAAGGGAATGTAGAAGAATATTTGCCAGTGTTCGGGTTTCCCGAAATTACTACCAAATTTTTCTCTTATTCTAATTTTTATTTCATACCATCTAATTCATTTCTTCAGAATTGCTCTTTCTTTGATGGTACTGACACAGTGGCCGATGGTCGTTTCTTGCAAGGAGATTATGAGGATTGTCTACTGGTAGGGCCAGTAGAAGTGCGGGATGAAGATGAGCAAATCCAAGCGATGGAATGGCTCAAACTCGAGAAGGAATTTGGATAACACCGGTTCCCGTCGGCTGGCGACGTTAAAACTTAGCCCTGCGTGGGAGGCAACCCACGGTTTGGTAATCGTTATTTTCATTTTGTGGTGGATGCTATTTGTTTTGTTTCTTCTTTAGTTCTTTTGTGTGTTTTTGGGTTTTGCCTCATGTTTTGGTTGTTTTCGCTGTGTAGTTTGTTTAGAGTTGTGGATTCTATGCCCTCGACTACTCTCCGATTTGACCCTCTGTATCACCCTCTATCCCTATCTCTTATTATTGTGACAATGGGGACATTGTTTAATTTTTCTCGTGGGGGAGGTGTGTTTCTCTTGATTGTTTATCTTGTTTGTCTTTGGTTTATTTTATTTCACAATTGAGCTGCGAAAGTAGGAATTGAAGTTTATAGTTCATGCTTTGATTTGCTTGATTGATCGGGATATTTTGTCATGATTTGATTGATATGGTTGTTGCTTTTCGATTGTGGGGCATTTCATGCTTGGATGATTGAAGCTTGATGTTTAATTGTGGGTAAAAGGTGGGAAAATTTTCGATTTTTAAAGAATTGTATCCCGAATATTGAGCTGTTAATTGTTAATTTTGTTAAGTTAAGTTGGGAGGCTTCTGCTCTTCTGGGAACCATGAGCATGGGAAACCACATGAGGATATTTTAGATGACCTCTAAATGTTCACACCTCATGAATTTTGGCCATATAACCCGACTTGACTTGAGAATTTTATGTGTTGTCTTGGTTTGAAATGTTTGTGATTTGAAAGGCTCTACCCCTCTTTCTTGTCTATTCATTGAATATATATTGTACGAGAAATGGGTATGGGGAACCACGCTAGGCGGCCGGAATTTTCCGTGATTAAACCTAGTGAATTTTGTCCGGAATTCACTTATTAATTATGAGTAAGGATTGGCATAAATTTGGGATACTTGTTGGTAGTTAGAGTTTTCTCACCTGGATTTTGCAGTTGAATGTTGAGTTGATTGAGTTCTTGTGTGAAGGGCAACTTATTGTTTTGTGGTGACTATATTTGGTTGATAAGTGATGAATTTGTCTTGAAATTGAAAGTTTATTGGAGTATGAACTGTTTGGTTCAATTCATTACTTTTCCATTTTGATTTGAAATGAGATTTGCTTGAGGACAAGCAAGGTTTTGTGTGTGGAGGGGTGTTTCACCTCATTTTGTGTTTCATTTTGGTGTGT
Source organism: Schizonepeta tenuifolia (assembly GCA_029490685.1). Classification (NCBI taxonomy): domain Eukaryota; kingdom Viridiplantae; phylum Streptophyta; class Magnoliopsida; order Lamiales; family Lamiaceae; genus Schizonepeta; species Schizonepeta tenuifolia. The sequence goes on from CM055958.1 coordinate 6,580,861, forward strand.
ATTTATGTGTCAAGTATTCTTTCTCATCATAATTTTGTCCGATTTTATTGTTAAATTCATTTGTTTTAGTTAATCTCGCTAACATGTTGGTTTTGCAAGAATTGCACAAGAATAGACGAGAGATGGACAAAAAATGAGAAATGATGTGGCAAATATTTGAGGAGTTTAACTTGATATGATTGAAGTACGTCTCGATACGAGTTTGTAGGCGAAAACCGTGCGCAAATCAGAGTTCGGACGAGAGAGATATGATCGAAACAAGAAGGCCGCGCGAAGCTGAAAATGTTGAACGCTCGTTCAGCATGTTGGGCGCTCGTCCGGCATGCTCGCCCGTGTTCAGCGATCGTCCAGTAGTGCTATGTGACGGCGATAAAGTTTCAGAGAACTCACCTCGGCGATCGTTCAGGCTCAACGCTCGTCCAACATGGATGAGAAAGCTTCAGAGAGCAAACTCCAGTGCTCGTCCAAGTCCAGCGCTCGTCCGTGCTTGCGTGCTTGTGTGGTGTTGGACAATCGCCCATGTTGGGCGATCGTTCGTGTTGAGGCGGCGAGATTACTGCTTATAAATAGGCGCTATTTATTTTTCAAGACTGACGTATATTCTTTTCCTTTCGTTTTTCTTCCACCACAGAAACCTTATGAATATATTTCTTTTCCAGTTTTCTTTATTTCTTGTTCTTCCAATTCTAGATAGATTTATTGCTTCCAATTCGTACGGATTTTGTGACAGACTTCCACTACGGATTCAATTCAATTATTGTGAGTTCTTTCTTTTTATTTTAATTATGTTTATAATTTATTTTGTTCTTAGAACTAGGGTTTATAATTCCGCCTAGATTAATTTGTCTTTTAATTATTTAGAATTAGGACAACCAAACCCAACCAATCTTTACCGCTTTCATTTTATTTCTCTTTTTCTTTTCGCAACACAACATCGCCCTGTTAAGTCTTCCTCGAGAGATACGACTTGGGTTGATTAATTTATATTACTTTGATCTCGTTTAATTGCGGGCGACTTAGGATAAATTCAGTCGAACAACATGTAATGGACTGTGCAAAATTAATTAAACCTAAGTAGCTAACAACAATAAGAAACATACAAACAACAAATTACAGTGAAAGGTTTTAAGAAATTTTACCTCATGTCAATCACTTGATACATTTAAATTCCAATTGGTTGACTTGAATTTTATTTAAGGTGTTTTTCACTCATTTCAACTAGAGAACAACAGTAAAGCAGTGCACAGCTACTCAACACTGCACATTATGGAGTCAACTATGCAAATTTCAAATGTGCAGGACACAATTAACAATGATCAACCGTGCATGGAATAAACTGCGCACAACCAATTAAACCTAAGTAGCTAACAACAATAACAAACACATAAACAACAAATTACAGTGAAAGGTCTTAAATAATTTTACCTGATGTCAATCACTTCATACAATTAAATCTCAATTGGTTGACCTGGATATTAGTTAAGATATTTTTCACAAATTTCAACCATAGAATAACAGTAGAGTATTGCACAGTTACTGAACACTGCACATTCTGAAGTCAGTTGTGCAATAGTGAAATGTGCAAGATACAATTGAGAGTGATCAATCGTGCATGCAATGAACTGTGCACAACCAATTAAAATCCAAGTAGCTAACAAAACTAACACACACACAAACATCTAATTAAACTGAAAAAATTTAAATAATTTTACCTGATGTCAATCACTTAATATAATCAAATCAGAATTGGTTGACTTGGATATTATTAGATGTTAATTAAGGTATTTCAACCACACAATACCAGTAGAGTAGTGCACAACTACTCAACACTAAACATTCTGAAGTCAACTGTGCAATAGTAAAATGTGTAAAGCACAATTAGGAATGATGAACCGTGCATGCTACTCAACTGTGCACAACCAATTAAACCTAAGTAGCTAATAAGAAATTCCGAAGAAAAAATTGTTGCAAAAAAGGGTTGTTTTGCCTTTTCCATAAAATCCTTCTTCATATTTAAATAAAACTTATCTTTACAGAAATTCCCAAAACAATTGCACCCAAAAAATGTACGTGATACTTGAAAAAGCTAACACAACTACAACAATTAGCTGTCTTCGAAAAAAAAAATAGAAAGGGACCAGAGAATAAAAGTAACAAACAATAATTTATTGGGGAAGATTAAGTGCGGATCGGAGAAGTATTAAACAAACATATATCCGTTATTAAATAATTCCTAATCTTAAACCAAATTACACGGAAAGTTTTAAAATAATTTCACTTCATGCCTATCAGTAAATATAATCATATCACAATGGTATTCATGGATATTTGTTAAGCTGATTTTCACTCATTCAACCACACAATAATAGTAGAGTATTGCACAGTTACTCAACACTGCACATTCTGATGTCAACTGTGTAATAGTCAAATGTGCAGGACACAATTAAGAATCATCAAACCGAGCATGCAATTAAACCTAAGCTAATAAGAAATTCACAGTCTGAACAAAAAATTCTTGCCAAAAATTACAGTGGGGTGCTGTGCATTTTCCAAAAAACCCTTATTCGATTTAACTTAGCTTCTGTACAGAATTTCCCAAAAAAATTCCACCCAAAACCTATTGCACAACAACACAGCTACAAAAATTAGTAGTGTTTGAGAGAAAAATAGGAGGGACCTACCAGAGGATAAAAGAAACAAACATTAGTTTATTGGGGTAAAGGACGGATCAGAGAGTGTTAAACCAACATATATAAACCCCTTCCTCCCACCTCCATTAACCCTTAATCCTAATCTTAATGCCCCCCTCCCCCCCCAACCACCAGATCATATATGTATTGCATTGCAAATCTTGGCTGCTATTTTTCCCTTTGCCTCGTTTTCTTTTGACAGATGTATCATTCATGCTTCGAATTGGTGAATAAGAAAATGGAAAGAAGCTCCGGCGACAGAGGCAGAGACTAGAGAGAGGGGCAAGGTAAGGTCTTCGGTGACAAATTGTAGTGAAATGAAATTGTTGAATTACATTAAATATTAGTCATTAAACCACTGAAGTTTGAGCGTTGGAACTCCGATTTAACGCCGAGGGAGAGGAGAGGGGAAAGCCAACTAATTAAAAATTAAAATGGGTGTATTTTCATAATTATTACAAGTTTTAATTTAATTATAACAAAATAGTTTCTCAGTAATTATTAAAATAGCTCTGTTTTTTTAAAAGTTATTGGAATATTATAAATGGTGAGTGTGCAAAAACACATAGCATTTGCAGCAATAATTGTGTGTGTTAATTAAATTAAAATGGATGTATTTTCAAAATTATTAGAACACAATTTATAATAAGAGTTTATTTTCCTAATATTACAACACAATTACATCTTATTTTTTCATATTTTAAGTTTAATTATAGCAATATATTTTTAGTAAATAGAATACAAAATAGTTTCTCACTATTTATTAAAATAATTGTAAATGTGCAAAAATCCATAACATTTGCAGTAATAATTGTGCGTGTTAATTAGCAGAAAATGGGTGTATTTTCAAAATTATTACAAAACAATTACATGCTACTTCATCATAATATACTCGAATTGCAACAATAATAGCGTGTGTGCAATTGTGTGCAGCAATAATAGTACATACCATATATTCGAAATAATACCATGTGAATAATTGGGTGTATTTTCAAAATTATTACAAAACAATTACATGCTACTTCATCATAATATACTCGAATTGCAGCAATAATAGCATTTGTGCAATTGTGTGTGCAATTGTGTGTGCAATTGTATGCAGCGATAATAGTACAAACAGCGTGTGTGCAACTGTGTGCAGCAATAATAAAACAAACCACTCGAAATAATACCATGTGAATAATTGTGTGTGCAATTGTGTTTAATTTTGTAGTACAAACCTGTGAGAAAAGTGGAAAAAGTCCACAAAAATTAAATTGACAAGACCTGACTTTGGAAAAACTCAATTGAACTTTGACAAATTGAATTTCACTTGGTCAAACAACTATTTTCTAATCTAACGGCCACAAATCATGTTTGCATTGCAAACATTTGCACCCAAGACGATGCCCTTTGCACTGCTGCTTTTTGACCGTCTTTAGTTCGATAATCTTGTAGTCTCGCAATGACAATGGTTGGTAGGTGTAACTAACTGTCATCAATGTCATCCTCCAAAAAAAAATAAAAAAAAATGCTGTCATCAATGTTTGCATCCATGGTTGCTTATTTATTTGGCCTTTGGTACAAGTTAATTATGTTTTATGCATGTCTGATTAATTTGGATTTGCATATATAATATATAGTGTAGATTTTGGCTGCAATTTCTAGCCCATGGTTTGCATATTCGTAAGGTCCTTTTCTCAAACATATAGTAGTAAAATGTGGTGAAAATTTGTGAGCTAGTACTGTTTGGAGCTTTATTTTATACGTCACTGTGATCATCCACATGGATAGTTTACGAAATACATGAAAAACATCTGTAAACACAAAATATTGTATTTATTCAATAAATATAAATATGAATACAAATATACGAATTTCGAATATATGCGTGTTCAATCTCTATTTGATCCTCCGATTCTTCTCTTCACTTTGACCCTCGAACGGTCTTCAAGCAGCCTTTGAGATTTTTTGTAGAAGTATGCCTCCTAGATCTCCTTGAACTTGATCTTCAAGCTTTGTAACGTTGATACGGATGACTTTCGCCTTGCTTGCGAGGTAAACGTTGAGCTTTGATTTGATCTTTGACTTGAGATTTGAGGATGATGAAGTTGATTTGAGCTTTGAGGTTGATGGCGTTGATTTGAACTTTGAGGTTGATGGTGTTGATGCGGATGACGTTCGCCTTGTTTCCGAAGTAAACGTTGAGCTTCGAGCTTTATAACGTTAACGTGGAGGGCTTTTGTCTTGTTTCCGGATCAAGCGCCACTTGAGATATTTTTGTCGAAGAATGTGTAGCTTTCCACGAAGAACGCCTTGAATTTCGCTGGGACACCTTGAATATTGAAAGAGAAAACTTGGAGAAATTATCTCCTCAATTCTTGAGCACTTGAAGATGATTTTTAGGTGTGTTTTGAAGTTGTGTAGAGACCCCTATTTATAGTTGTAGGAAGAGAGAAGTTAAGTGGGCTTTGGACTTCATCATGGGCTTGAGGGATGAGATGTCGCGATCTCATTGGCTCTTGAAGATTTATGTATATCCTTTACTTGTTGCCAAAGAAATAGATATTTATCACCATATGAAGACATATTTATTAATTAAATAACTTATATTAATATGGATATGATAAAACTCCATAATAAAATAAGATTTTAAGATTAATAAAATATTTCCTTAAAATTTCGATCTCTACAAATGCCCCCTCGAGACTTGTTCATGGACAATTTGTCGTGAAAATGAATGAGTCTCGATAAATTTGAATTTGGTAGATAGTTTATACTCATATCAAGGAGAATTTGGTAGATAGTTTATACTCATATCCAGGACTTCAATAACTTATTACTGAAGCAACAAATTAGTGATTTCATTCTCTTATTAGTGACTTCACAAAATTAGTGAAGTAACAAATAAGTGACTTCACAAAATAAGTGAAGTCATAAAATCAGAGAAGTCACTAAATTAGGAAAGAAACAAATTAGTAATTTTGTGACTTCACTGATTTTGTGACTTCTCTGATTTTGTGAAGTTAATAATTTGTTACTTCACTAATTTTGTGAAGGTCGCAGAGTAAGTGACTTTAATCATTTATTTTTGGGAGAGACTTAATTTGTTACTTCACTAATTAAGTTACTTCACAAATTTAAGTCAATAATTTAGTGTCTTCACTAATTTGTCGTCTTCACTAATTAATTTAATCAACTAATGTTGTATGACAGAAATACTGAGCATTCTTCTCTATTCATCTCTACCAAACCTTCTGCAGTTGAATAAATGAAGTATGTACAGATGAAGAATGTATACAAACACATACCGGCAAATTCCATTCTTTTGTACTTTGACTTGGTCCCCCAAAAGTAGTCGTCTCTGTCGAGAGCAACAAAGTCGACGGATCCTGACTATTTTCATCCATATCTACATGAAATAAAAAGAGGAGTAATCGAGGTTACAACAACATATCTGAAAAAAAAACAAAACAAATGCAAACCAATCCACCAGATCCATCAAATCGAACACACCAAGTCAGACAAAATCATAGATCGATCTAAGTTATTTTGAAAAAAAAATGTTAAAAAAATTCGCACAAGCAGATCTCCAAAAAAATCGTAAAAAAAATTAAAAATCAAACAGATCGTCAAATCGAAAACCAAAAATAAGAATCACAACAACAGACTTTCGCAAGATGTCAAGACAAACCACATCGGAAGAAATCAAATTACAACCCTAGACAATAACTGTAGAAGCCACGACGTTTGCAATCCATAAAGGTATTTACCTTATAATATGCAGGTGGTTGTCGCGATAGAAGATTTGCAGCGACGTCGAAAAACTAGGGTTGCAGGAAGGGGCTTCGCGTCGGCGACGGTAAAATGTAGACGATTAAGTGGAGAGACAAATTTAACCATAGATTAATAAGGATGACAACGAAGAATATTTGCAGCGACGGCGACAAAATAGGGGTTGCACAGAGGGATTTGCGGCGACGGCGAGTGAATGTAGAAGATGAAGTGGAGAGAGAAATTTTACCAAAGATGAATTAGGATGAAAACGAAAATGTTGAATGTGGTAACAAAATGAGACTTATTGTTACTGGCTTACAAATGTACATGGTAGTCTAAAAGAAGGGTAAAAAAGTCACAAATGGCTAAAATTTGAAGAAATAAAGGGAGGGGCTAAAATTTAAAATCTCTATGAGAGAATGGCTAGTCTTAAAATGTCACACCCTGACTCTCGAGGTGCGACTTACGAACAACAACAAACCTAAACAACTAACAACTAACTCAAATAAAGGGAGCATGCTCGGGGAAAACAAAGATGAAAGATAAGGCAATCGGATTAGGCTTCCAAAGTATAATGAAATAATATCCGAGCATCTCAAAATTGCTTATAACAGGAATTTAAATAAGTACTTCATGCTGCCGAGGATAGAATTCCAACAAAAGAGATTTCACATACATATATACCAAGTTAAGAGGATCATGTTCAACAACATTTCAAGTCGACGAGCCCATCGCTCGGAAGTACAATTCAAGTAGTTTAAGAAGTTAACAAATATTCAAAGTCATCGAGCACAACGCTCGGAATCAAAAACATGAGAATCAAAGTATTAGTATCAACAGATATCATTTCAAAAGGGTTGCAGCGGAAACTTGCATCAATACCCAACATCTGCACGTATGAAGACGTATAAATGTCAGTCTGAAATTCGACTAGACTCAACTAAAAGAACCAAACCACACCACCAAATATCCATGCCATCGTCATCCAGTCAACCTGCATGTTTAGAAACACACGCAGGGCTGAGTACTTCGTACTCAGTGAACACAAGCCAAAACATTTGATATAAAGATGCTTTTTAAAGCTATAACAATTGAACTTGTCTTGCCGAACATCACAAGTATATAAGCAGTTTTAAAAACAGTTTTACTTGTGCATGTTAAAAACATTTTCTTTTAAACAGACTGCGCAGTCAAATATCATATAATATAACAGTATGCATCATCTGTCACAAACAATCTTACTGTGCCGAGAAGTAAGCCTCCTTCTCAAACACTGTGACCGGCCTAACCGAAGCAAGGCTCACAGTCACCTCAACATATACCACACGTGAGTTTCCTGTCTTTCACAGGATAATAACATCTTCACATAAACAGATGATAACACATACCAACTTTAATAAAAACGGCAAGTCAATCATATTTAAAATCATATCATAATACTCAATAGCATAACTGATTCTCATCGATAGTTTTGGTTCAGAAAAAGTCCACCTGACTTCCGAAGAAATAGCTAGGTGGTTTAGGGCTATTTGTCCTCGCTTAATGATCCGTCCGGCTCGATCCTTCACAGTTCAACATCGATAGAAAAATAAGATACGCAACATGACGGATACAAAGGCATTGGACTTAACTGAAGGACTTCTATTTAAGTCGATTCTCTCTTCGCTTAACCTTTCTAAAGGATCTCGCGTTCTCGTCTTTAAATCTTTAACTCTACTCGAACTGGTTAATACTATTAATCAACGTCTCAAAACTTCCTCACTTTAATTAATAAACGTCATCATCTACATTCTATTACTCGAGCTTTCTTTCAAAGACTTTAATCAATTCTCGATTTAACAATTAGTAATTCAATCATTTTGCATACAAATAATTCAATTATTTTTCACATTATAAATAATATCATGCGTTTAAACACTTATTCAATCATAAATGAATTCAAATAAATAAAACATACTTCAAGACATATTAACCTTCATTCAATTCAAATCTTAAAACCTAACTCGATTATGCATTTCTTTTTATGAAGGCTCAAACTATTTACTCTTTTCTTATTTTGTAGACAACGCTTTGTTCTACATCCGTTATCTTATGAGGTATTTCATATCTTTTTCTCAATTAATATAATTTCTCTTTAATTATTATTAACTCTTATGAAATTAGAATTTCTTATTCATTTCTAATTTGGTTCAGGCTCAAACTAGTCCATTTTATTAGTTAAGTTATAAAATATCTTTTTGTTGTAGTTTAGTAAAAATTCAAGTCTTTAAATTTTAATACAAACAAATTCATTAACAAATCTTTCATGCATTTTTCATCTTTAATAAATTAAAAGCTTTTAAACTTTAATCTTTTTATTACAAAACTTCTATCTTTACTTATAATTAAACTAGTATTCATACACACCATATAACATCTAACATCCAATTTATTTTCTATATTTTCACATTTTATTTCTTTAAAAACTCAACATGCAATTTCATTTTCTTAACTTAAACACATGTATGATTATACTAACATATCATACAATCATCTCATTGATCAAAACATCACTCAATTCATCAACAAAATCAACAAAATAATTTCTCCATTTTTCATCAAAACACACGGCATTGCATACATATTTTATGCAATTTATTTCTTAATTTTTCATGCATATAATCTCATTCTCAACATGATAAAAATAACAAATCAAGCATCAAAATATTAATAACTCAAGGAATTCATTTTTTTTTCCTATTTTGTCTAATATTTTCGGCATTCCTCAAGATTTTAGGGTCTTAAATTCTTTTTCTTCTCTTAATTCACCGATTAAAACCTAATGTTCGATTCTCCTAACGATTTCTTCTCACTCGATTATCACATGCACATCCTAAGTTTGCCTAAACATAAATTAAATAACATGCATGCATAGATCTTTCTTTTAGGACATAGAGATATACATATTTACAACTAATCAAATGAACATCATACTTTAATTTAAATAGAAATCCTTCTCTTGGCTCTTGGAATTGAAATGGATGGAAATTGTAGCTTCAAAGCTTGGACTTGAAGGGAAGAAAGAAGTCTTCTTGAATCCTCAATGAAAAGAATAACATGAAATTAATCATCTATCTCTTTTAGGGTTTAAGAGCCAAAATGAAGAAAATGTAGGATAATTGTTGAATTTAACTTCAAGAACTTGGAGGATTATTACCTTTTTCTTGAGAATATGGATGGAATGAATGGAGGATGATACTTTCTACTTCATTTCCATGGATGAGGAGCTTGAATACATGGTTGCATGTAAGAAAAATCAATGTATGTGTGTGAGAGAGAGATTGCCGAGAGTAGAGAGAGTAGAGAGGATTTTCTTGTTTTTCTTTCTTGCTTGAGAGAGAGAATTCGAAAGAGAGAGAGAGATGGAATGTGGATGAATGAATTCTCTTTCTTTGTATAAGGTTGCATGGATTTGAATTCCAACATAAGGAATAAGAATGATGATGTTTTGGTGTTGGAACTTGCATTAAGACATGGATGGATAGTTTGATGTGATGTTGATTGCATGCAAACTTTGATTACACAATTTACTAAGTATTGTTGGTCATTTCTAGAGAATAATCATGATGACATCTAAGTATAGCTTGTAGATAGGTGTGAGGTGGCGTGAGAGGGAGAGAGGTGTGTCGACACGTGTCTTCGTCGTGTCGTTACGTGTGTTAATTACCCGGTCGTAAAGGTTTTCCGGATAAAATGATTCGTATTAATTTCTTTTTATGCTATAAACGAGTCTAACCTCTTCTCGTCTCACTTTTGACACTAAATCATCTCAATCCTATTTCACGTCTCAATTAAAAGATTAAGGGTTTCGATCATTTAGTCTTTTAAATCTCAAAGGAATTTAGTCGGTTTATTAATCCGTTTATTAATCCTTTAAAGATTAACTCCTCATTACTCTTCTCAATTCTCGGGTAAGTTCTTACCCTATCTCAGTGACCTTAAAAGCAATTCTAGGTTCGAAGATTCTAATTCAATTCTATTCTAAGTTCATCGGTATAAATATATTTCTCGGCGATTGATATTATGCTATCTCAATCAAGCAAACTCTTCGGGATTATTCTGGAAATTAATCTCATACTCATTTTCACATAAACAATTCAACAAGTATATCACATCATCATCATCTCAGTCAAATAGAACAGATAAATTCACACAAAACTTACAAACATTCTAAACGTTTTACTCAATTCTCTTTGTTTAGAAAAGAAAAATTTTATTCCTAAATTCTCATCTTTTAATTTACTCGGCTAATTATACGCTCTCTAAAGGTATAAAAGCTCGGGGTATCACATAAAATTCCCTCATATGATATAATAAGTATAGTATAAAAATGTCAAAACACTTTTTCTATATACTAATACTTTGATAATTTACTTTAAACGTCTTTCAAAAAAATAAATTTAAATAAAGTATTTACCGTTAGAGGTGTTCACGGGCCCGATTTCGGGTCGGAACCGGCCCGGAACCGTCGGTTCCGGTTCGGGAATGTTGGAACCTGAACCGGCCCGCCATAATCACGGTTCCGGTTCGGAACCGGCCCACGTAGTTACGGTTCCGGTTCCAATTCCAACCCGCCGGTTCCGGGCCCGAACCATCTAAATTTTTTATTTATTTTTTATTTTTTTAATCATTGAAAATATAAATTATATTGTATTTTAAACTCATAATCTTCAATATAATGTATATAATCGATATAAAACAAAATATATCTCCATTTATACAATGTGTGATCAATTAAAAACCTTATATTTTCACACGGTTCAACGGTTCCGAACCGGAACCGCCGGTTCATATTTGAACCTTATATAAATATTTATTTTCTTTTTGGTCTTTTTCATTCCATTTATCGTTAGTCATTTTTTATTTCTAAAACATACAATTAACATGAATTAATACAAAACATATTTTAAAACTAAAAAAAGAAAGAAAATAATAAAAAATCGTTGGAACCGCCGGTTCACGGTTCCTAACCATTTGAACCGGAACCGACCCGTCCTACGTACGGTTCCGGTTCGGAACCGGCCCGTTGACTACGGTTCCGGTTCGAAAACCGTTGACCACGGTTTCGGTTCAGGTTCGAACCCGCCGGTTCCGGTTCGGATGAACACCTCTATTTACCGTTTAATAAAATTATCAATTCAATTCCGAGAATTTATTAAACTATGTAATTTTGAATGATTAATTTAGCTATCTAATTATGTCTTATTTTCAAAATTTTCATAGTAGATTAAAAAAATTTAATCGGGATGAGGTCTTTATTAGTTCATATTTATATGTACAATATTGAATTTTATATTGACATCAAAATATGAAAAAATTATTAATTTTTTGATATGATAATAAAGGGCGGTAATATATGAGATTTTTTTTTTCAGACGTGTTTTTATTCTTTTAGTAATATATATTCATTTTGATTGTTGTTTTTTTTTAATCAAGACAATATATTTTCAATTTACCTCGGTTAAGTTATTAGTAAACAAGTCGATCATTGTCAACAAGTAGCAATTGAGTTCGATCGAGGCATTCAGTATAGCTCAATTAAGTTATTCGTGAAAAAGAGAGGTGAGATTAAGTCTATCGATGTCAACAAGTAGAGATTGAGTCAGCTCGAGAAACGTCTGAAACATTAAATGATTCTATTTAGCGATTCACCAAATTCCGACTTATCTTTAATTAGATCACTCCTAATTGCTAAGTAAAATGTCCAAAACATTAAATGATTCTATTTAGCTTTCCAAGTGACTGGATCGACAGAGTTGAATGTTGATTCAATACTAATGAAGCGAGTCTTATAACTATCTTAAGTACTAGCGAGACGTGAACATGAATTGAACCAGTGACTTGATCGACAGAGTTGAACGTTGATTCAATACTATCTTTAGTTACCATAATTATATGTTCGAAAACAAATTATTATTATTATTATTATTATTATTATTATTATTATTATTATTATTATTATTATTATTATTATTATGATTTGGTGGGTTTCAACATGGCTACTGACCTGGTTATCATAGGCTCGAACCCCCTCCAGTATTAAGATTTTATATTTATCCCAAATTTTCTTTTAACTTACCCTGATTTCTACGGGTTCTAAACCCTTTGAGTTCGACTCGAGAGACATTGACAGCACATCGTTATAATTGACGGACTCGTACATAGAATCCTTTGAGTTGATATAGGGATCGAGCAATGATACTGACTCTATTGACTCGAGCGACATTGATGGCACAATGTTGAACTTTACTAAGTATTAGCAAGACGTGAACGTTAACCGACCCAGTGTCTTGATCGACAAAGTTCAATGTTGGCAAACCCTTAACCCTTAACTCTTCACCAAACCCTTAACCCTTCACCCTCGACCAAACTCTTCTGCGAAACACCAGTGTCTTGATCGACAGAGTTTTACTTTGATTGAATCCTAATAAATCGAGTCTTATAACCTTTACTAAGTATTAGCAAGATGTGAATGTTAATCGACCCAGTGTCTTGATCGACAGAGTTCAATGTTGGCAAACCCTTAACCCTTCACCAAACCCTTAACCCTTCACCCTCAACCAAACTCTTCTGGCGAAACACCAATGTCTTGATCGACAGAGTTTTACTTTGATTGAATCCTAACGAAAATAGTTTTGTAACCTTTACTAAGTATTAGAAAGACGTGAACGTTAATCGGCCCAGTGGTCCTGATCGACAGAGTTCAATATTGGCAAACCCTTAACCCTTCACCAAACCCTTAGCCATTCACCCTCGACCAAACTCCTGTGGCAAAACACCAGTGTCTTGATCGATAGAGTTTTACTTTGATTGAATCCTAACGAATCGAGTCTTATAACCTTTACTAAGTATTAGCGAGATGTGAACGTGAATCGAACAAGTGTCTTGATCGACAATGTTTTACTTTGATTGAACCCTAACGAATCGAGTCTTATAACCTTTACTAAGTATTAGCGAGATGTGAACATGAATCGAGCAAGTGTCTTGATCGACAGAGTTTTACTTTGATTGAATCCTAACGAATCGAGTCTTATAACCTTTACTAAGTATTAGCGAGACGTGAACGTGAATCAAGCAAGTGTCTTGATCGACAGAGTTTTACTTTGATTGAATCCTAACGAATCGAGTCTTATAACCTTTACTAAGTATTAGCGAGGCGTGAATGTGAATCGAGCAAGTGTCTTGATCAACAGTGATTGAATCCTAACGAATCGAGTCTTATATAACCTTTACTAAGTATTAGCGAGACGTGAACGTTAATCGACCCAGTGTCTTGATCGACAGAGTTCAATGTTGGCAAACCGTTAACCCTTCATGATGGTCCCGATACGAGTTACTGGTGTATGGGGGGGGGGGGGAATACACCAGTTAGGATTTTTTAACTTTCGAAAAACTTAACACTTGAAATCAACTTCAACTGAGTAAAAGAACTCAGTTGGGATCTCACAGCTGAGTAAGCAACCTCAGCTGGAAGAGTGGTGCTGTGCGGAATGTGGTGGAAAAAAAACTCGTAAAAACAAACTCACGCTTTTATGCACGGTTGGTCAAAACCAAAACTGTTGATGTAAAAATATGCAGTTTGTATGCGGTTAGTTTGTCAGTTGAGATATGCAAATAATGACAGCGATAGTTTGGAGGAGCAGTTGATCTCTGATCGGTTGAAAGCGATGGCTTGTCTCTCATCTCTGCAGACTTTCCCGATATGGCATCTGTGCTCTTCTGCTTTCCATCTGAGACAGCCTTGTGTTGGGCCAGATGGGGTAATGACTGAACGGTCAAACCCTCATGTGACTTCCTTTTGAAATTCAAATCTTTGACAGTCAACTTCGGTTTGTCGGTTGAAAGTCTTGACCTTCATCTGAGTGATCTTCAGCTGATGTTCCGATCTGTCAAGCTCTCAGCTGACTTTGAACTTCAAATAGTTGAACTTCTAGTTCGGATTCTACAACTGAGGTTCTGAAACTGAACACTCAGTTGTCTTCCACTTCTTTACTCAGTTGGGTTTGAACCCTCAGATGATTTCCTTTTCATCTGATGTTCTCTTCCTCTCTGCTGCTTCTCATCTGATGAACCCTCAGTTGGTTTCCTTCTCAACTGATGTTCTGAAGACTTCCCCTTGTTTGCATCTGAACAAGTGAACTCTCAGTTGTCTTTCTTCACAACTGATGTTCTGTCTGAGTGACGCCTTGTTGCCATCTTCAGCTGGAGACCTGTAAAGATAAAATCTTAACTTTGCTCAAACAGCAAGCCTAACTTCTAACATTAGGTTCTGGCAACATCTACTCGGTTGGGGTCAGTCGGTTTTGGAATACATCAAAACTTATACTAATAAATTTCCCAACAATTTCCCCCTTTTTGATGATGCCAAAACCACTTACAACTTTAAACCACTATTGATCTAATCCTCTCTAACTGACCTAAAATCTCAGCTGAAATTCTAGACAGTCTATAAGATAAAACATCAAAGGTTAGGACAGTTATAACATGAAATTGAAAGACTTTGTGATTCAGAGCTTGGACAATGAGGAATTGTTCATCAAGGTGAATCGTATTATATTTGAAGTTTTTGTTACAACTGAAGGTTACAATGTTAAGCACAAAACAGATAAAGATACAACAGTTGCTTCAAAAACTACAACATCCAAAAACATTATCGGCTCAAAAACTTTGACAGCTCAGAAATACTGTTGACCGTACTTGCTGAAGATACGGTTGAAGATCTCCTTCTTCGTTTCCGAATCGATCCCAGTGTTGACGCCGTGTTCCTTGCAGACTTGTCTCGCCTCAGCCATGATCGTATTTCTAATTGGCGTGCTCGTGCCTTTGATCATCGAAGGGCGGTACCTGCACATCTTTGGAACTGGAACAGTTTGGGATCAAGCTGAGCATTCAGCATAGCTCTCTTGAACTGACTAAACATTCCAGTGTCTCCAGTTCTGAGTTCCCACAGGGCTTCCTTGAAGGCTAGCCTTGGGTCTTCAGTCGAGTAGACTTTCCTGTAATAGAAGTCATTGACGAACTCATGCTTGAACTGTTCCCAGTCATCGTTCCACTCCGCATTCATCCACTTGTCAACATGTGGGTATCGAGATGGGAGCGGAGCGTCCTTCTGCAGTTGGTGCGTCGACTTCCTAGCCTCAGCCTTCATCTGGTGCTTGTTGATTCTTCGCACACTCCGGCTGGCTTTATTCCTATCGACTCTCTTTTCCACCTTGGCCAGTTCTTTCTCGAACTTGGCCACCTTTTTGGCCTGATCGGCAGCGAACTTCTTGATCCAAGAGAGATTCAAGTACTTCTCTTTTGACTCCCCCATAGCTTTGGCAGCTTCAATGTAGTCTTCAACAGATATCCCGTCAAGTTCTGCATCGAGCTCGGCCGTGAGCTCGGCTACGAGGTCGTGGGAGACTTCCAGTTCGGGCTGCGATCCTTCAGCTTCAGCTTCAGCTGGCACTCCTTCTCCTTGCTCAGCTCCTTCGGCTTGCTGGAGAATGAGAACAGCTTTCCCTCATTCAGCAACAGCTGCTGGCTCCTTGTCTTCCCCCTTTTTGGCATCATCCAAAAGGGTGGCAACAGTGCCATCCAGGGAGTTCAACTTGGCTTCAGCTTGTTGAACTCTGGAAAACAGTTCGTCAACAGCATCCTTCTCAGCTACCTTCTTGGCCAACTCCAAGTCTTGGCGCTCCTGCTCAGCTCGCTGTACAGCTGCAAAGGTCGCAGAGACCTCTTCGTGGAGAGAGACGAACTCAGCTCGGAAGGAGCCGAACTGAGACATCCACTCCTGGTCCTGAGTCTGCTGAGACTTTGCGAGGTCAGATTCAGCAACGGTCTTGAACACGTTGAAATCCGAGCTGAGGCTCTGAATGGCCTTCCTTAGAGCTGAGACCTCCGAGCTGGAAGAAGTAGAGAGGTCATCAAGCTTGTGCTGAAGAGACGAGGAGAGGAGTTCCAACTGATTCTTCAAGCTGGCATTGTCGGCCATCAGCTGCTTCATCCTGTCAGTTTCTTCCTCCTTGCCCAGCTGGATCTTGGACAACATCTCCGTCCTCAGCTGGTTGACCCTCTCCGAGATCAGCTCGCAGATGGCGTCGGTTAAGAGAGCTGGCTGATCGGAGGGTCCGGGCAGAAGCTGTGGTTGTGGCTGGGCAGCAGGCTCCGGGACAACCAAGGCAGATCGGCTGGCAAGGTAGGCCTTGAGCTTGTCTTCTTCTCTCTTGGCCGCCTCATCAGCTGCGTCGACGTCGTCCATGCAGGAGGCATTTTTGGCGAGCATGTCATCAAGAAAGTGAACAGCTTCAGGGTTGTTGCACAGCTCCCTGGTGTCTGTCCCTTCTTGGATGCTTTTGTCCAGACGTCGTCGGAGCACAGCTACCTTTTAGTTGTAAGCCACCTCCAAGCTTTGGTAGTCGAAGTACTCCCTCAGGTTGGACTCTTCGACCTTTAACCTGTCCCAACCATGGATCCTGAGGGTCTCCTCCTTCACGTACCAGTAGCTGAATATGACGCTGAACTGGTATAGAAGTTTTGTCCCCAAAACAGAGAAAATGGGCATCGATGCTGCCTCGGGGAACATACCAATCAGCTTGCGGAAGCAGTAGCTGAGTCTTCCTTCATACTCAGCCAGGATCGCCTGGCGGTTGGCTTCTTCATCGATCTGAGGGGGGTCGATATCGAAGGTTATTGGTTCGATGGTTTCATCAATGTTGGCCGAAGAAATGGTCACAACGTTGGCATCGAGCGAGAGGCTCGGAATATCTGACTGAGGACCAGTTAAGAGAACTAGATCTTCTTTGGATGGAGAGTTGGCTGGCTGGAGGATTTCTTCAGTCACAGGTGGGTTAACCTGGCTGGCATCAGCTCTAGTTCGACTGTCGTGGGACTCCTCAGATGAAGAAGAGTCATCTGAGGAGGAGCTGGCATCCACCACTTGGACCTCCACGTCTTCACCTGCCTCCTCAGCCACGTCCTCCTGGCGAGGTTGAAGAATAAACCCAGCTGGGTCAACCGATTGGCTGGATTCGGTTGACTCTTTTTCCTCAGCTGGCTTTGTCACCATTGGACTGGTTGAAGGACGAGATGCGGGCTGGACGATCCTGATCCTTGGCCTCTTCTGGAGGGGTTCCTCCTCTTCTTCTTCTTCTTCTTCCTCTTCCTCAGCCACCTCCTCCAGCTGGCACTTCGCTGGCTTGGACCTTGAAGGGCGGCGAGCAGCTGGCTCCACAGCTGGCTTGGGGGCACCCTTGGGAGTGTAGACAGCTTCTACAACATCCCTGGCCTTCTTGGCTGAGGGGAACAGCAACAGCTTGCTGACTGGAGTGTCCTCACTTCCTTCCCATGTCAGCGGCAGACCCTGTGTGGCTTGGAGGATGAGGGCTGATATCTTTGTCCCAAAGTTGAGTGTCCCCTTGACACTCAATAGCAGTTCTCCAGATTCAGCTGTTATCTCGGAGATTTTCTGTTTCTCCATCAGCAGCTGGCTTTCTATATATCCCAACCAGTCGACCTGGTGTTGCTCTTCCAGGGCCTTCTGCTGCTTGAGCTTAGGACGGCTTATGTCCCCGAAGGCTCCACCATGTGCGAAGATGCATTTGGAAATTACATCGAAAAGAAGTCGGTGCTCCGGCTTCAACTTTGTCCTTTGCATGCTCCCCTTCAATGGTTCGGGAACAAGAACGATGGTTTGAAGGAAGGCATCAGCTTCCTTGTCAGAAAAGTTCCCCACCACATCTGTGGCTTCACGGTTTCTGGGGATGAGCTTCTCCAGCTCCTTTGACACCTTTATCTCCACAACGGAGTCTTCTACTGTCCGGGAGGTTCTGTGGCGTTGCTTGCACGGGACGATCGTGACAAGCCCGTCTTTTGCAACTCGTTGCAGATTCCGGTAGAAATGTACGATCTGCTTCCTGAGCAACAGGGCCGGAGAGAGGGTAGCCCAGTCAAGAAGATGGTGGTCGGAGAGGATAGCGGCGACTGGAGCGAGCTCAGGCGAGGAGAGAGCCGCTCTGGATAATATCTGTTCGAAATGAATCTTTGACATCACCATGTCGAACGATTCCTGGAACGTTGCAGGCTCTGAGGAAACCATTTTCTTAGAAGCTTTTGATTTGGGCGCCATCTCGAGGAGATATATATGCAAAGAAAGAGCGAAACACTTTACTGGAAATGGCGAAACAAGATTTGAGAAGATGATGAATAGATAGTAAAGATATGCACGAAAAGAGAAGGTAAGGATCACTTCCTGATTTTTCGCCTTATATAGATCTTTGACTTGGATGAGATCAACGGCTGGGGTTAAATGGCGCGAATCCATCAACGGCTGGGATTACGCGACTGTTGACTATCTTTGACTCGACGTTTTGATCCGAGTTCCAACCAGCGCGTGAGAAGGTGTACAGTTTCATGTCAGCCCAGTCGCACTATAAAGTAGGCTATGGATGCTCAGCCGTACTTTACATTTAATGCGACATGATGGCTATTTTAATGTAACTGACTAGCACAGGAATGTTTAAATTTATTTCAAACATTCTCATTTAAGAACATAACACCTTCAGTCATAAATGATACCTAGCAGCTGATGTCGATATCAGCTGTATACCTCAGTTGCCGCATACCATCAGCTGACTCGAGTTCGTCTGTTTAGCTGACGTCTGTTCCATTGTTGCAGCATACCATCAGCTGACTCGAGTTCGTCTGTTCAGCTGACGTTTGATGTCTTTAGTTGGCAATTCGTATCTGAGATTCCTCCTTCATCTGAGCTTCCCCCTTAAGTCGATATCCGACTCTTCAGCTCGGATGGATCCTTATCAGCTCGGATTACTCTTCTGCTCGGATGACTCTTTTAGCTCGGATCCAAAAGTCCTAGAAGATCACACAGCATCTTGAACCGGGCTTCGGGAAGAGGTTTGGTGAAAATGTCAGCTCTCTGAATCTCAGTTGGGATCTTCTCCATGGACACATCCTTCTTCTCAATATGATCTCGGATGAAATGATGACGAATATCGATATGCTTAGTCCGAGAGTGGTGAACAGGGTTTAGAGAGATAGCTATGGCACTCGAGCTATCACAATGAATGGGAACCTGTCCAGTTGAGACTTCATAATCTCTCAGCTGCTGCTTCAGCCACAGTACTTGCATGCAACAGCTTCCGGCAGCCATGTACTCTGACTCGGTTGTCGAAGTAGCAACACACGCTTGTTTCTTGGAGAACCATGAAACCAGCTTGTTTCCCATGAACTGACAGTGTCCAGAAGTAGACTTCCTATCCAACCGATCTCCTGTTAGGTCGGCATCTGAGTATCCAGTCAGCTGGATATTGTCATCAGTTGGGTACCACAACCCAACATTGACAGTTCTCTTCAGATATTTAATGATGTTCTTTGCTGCCAACATGTGTGCTTCTCTTGGTTGGACTTGAAAACGAGCACACACTCCAACTGCGTATGAAATGTCTGGTCGGCTGGCAGTTAGGTATAGCAGCGAACCGATGATCCCTCTATACTGGCTAGCATCAATGAGCTTTCCCTCAGCTCCTGGTTCGATCTTCCAGTTCGTATTCATAGGGATCTTCGTTGTCTTACTTGTCTGCAATCCGAACTTGGTGATGAGCTCCTTTGTATATTTGGACTGGTTGATGAAAATCCCTTCAGGTGACTGCTTCACTTGTAATCCAAGGAAATAATTCATCTCGCCCATCATTGACATCTCGAACTTTTCCTTCATAAGATCGGAGAATTTCTTGCACAGCTCCTTCGACTTGGACCCGAAAATGATGTCATCGACATAAATTTGCACAACAAGTATATCTTCTCCAACCTTGATGGTGAACAGAGTTTTATCAACTGAACCTCGTTTGAACCCCGAGTCCAGAAGAAATCCACAAAGAGTGTCATACCATGCCCTTGGCGCTTGCTTTAGACCATAGATAGCTTTCTTCAGCTTGTACACTCTTCCATCTCCAGTCTCAAAACCAGGAGGCTGTTCAACATATACATCTTCTTTTATATCTCCATTGAGGAATGCACACTTCACATCCATCTGATATACTTTGAACTTGTGATGTGCGGCATAAGCTAGAAAGATCCGGATGGCTTCCAGCCTTGCAACTGGTGCAAAGGAATCGTCAAAGTCAATTCCTTCTTGTTGGCAGTATCCTTGAGCTACCAACCTTGCTTTATTCCTCACAATGAATCCAATGGCGTCTCTCTTGTTTTTGAAAATCCACTTTAATCCAATCACCTTGACACCATTTGGTCTTTCTACCAACTCCCATACACAGTTGCGTAGAAACTCATTCAATTCTTCTTGCATGGCTGTTGTCCAGTGGACACAGTTGAGAGCTTCCCCAACAGTCTTCGGTTCAAGAACATTAGCTACAAAGCAAGAAATCATGGCAACATCTCCAGCTTGCTCGAACTCTTCTAGAACTGCCAATTCCTCAGCATATTGGGCATAAGTGTTGGAATCTTCCTCGGTTGATTCTGGATTTGCAACTCTGCTCCGTGTGCGCACACCCTCGGTTGGATCTCCGATGATGTCGTTGGTGGAATGAACTTCATACCATCTTCGGTTGCGTCTTCCTTCTTCTTCCAACTGTGGCTGTTCAGAAATCTGAGTTGGAGTCTTCAGAGCTGGTGATTGATCAGTTGTTGAGTCTGGATCCTCAACATTTACAATAGTTTGAACTGAGCTCGGTTGGGCATCGGATGCTGATGTAGTTGGAGGGGCATCAGCTGAAGTTCCCCCTTGGGACGAGCTGAGGTCTTCGCATTCATCTTCAGAGGAGTATGGATCCTCATCCTCAGTTGCCCATATTAGAGGTTCAGCTCTGTTCTTTTCCCGAAGTGCTTACGATCTGGTGAGAACTGGTAGAACCGCTAGATCCGCGTGTTGTTCCTTTACCTGTTCCCTGCACTCAAAGGTAGATTCATCAAAACTAACATGAGGTGTTATTTCCACAATACGAGAGCTGTTGTTGAAAACTCTATATGCCTTGATCCGAGCTGCATATCTAAGAAATATGCCCTTCGAAGCTTTGGCATCAAAAGTTTTCAACTGAGTCTTCCCATTGTTGTAAATATAACACTTAGATCCAAAAACACGAAAATAAGAAATATCTGGCTTTCTGCGTCTCCACAGCTCATAGGGCGTCTTTTCCAACCGCCTGGTGAGAAGAGATCGATTCTGAGTGTAGTATGCTGTGTTGATCGCTTCAGCCCAAAATCTCTTTGGCAGTGCTGAGCTCGCTAATATGGATGTGGCTGCATCCTTCAGAGTTCTATTTCTTCGCTCAGCTACGCCATTCTGTTGTGGAGTACGCGCGGCTGATGTCTGATGGGTTATGCCATTCTGTTCGCAATACTCAATGATGGTTTCATTTAGAAACTCCGTTCCACGATCTGATCGGATAGATATGATCTTCATCTCTTGTTGGTTCGATATCCGATCCATCAGCTTGGGCAGCTCATCTCGGGTTTCACTCTTGTGGCGCATGAAGATGGTCCACGTATATCTTGAGTAGTCATCAGTTACAACCAAAGTATATTCGTTTCCATTAATGCTTTTTGGTGTAACTGGCCCGAAGAGATCCATATGGATCAGCTGCAACACTCAGTCGGTTGAGGGAGTTGACTTCAACCGGAAGGAGGTTCTAGCGAGCTTTCCCAGCTGGCATGCACTGCACATGTGTGTTGTTGAAAACACTCGGTTAGGTATGCCTCTTGCATGTTCTTGTCTGGCGAGTCGGTTCATCGTCTTGAAGTTCAGATGGTTGAGCCTTTTGTGCCACAGCCAGCTCACATCCGAACTGCTCTTTGATAACAGGCAAGTGTCAGGGAGGCTGCTGTTCCAGTCAGCGTAGTATACATTCCCTGTTGGAGATCGATTTCCCAACAATATCACCTGCTTTGATCCGACATCTTTCACCCTGCAACCCTGTGCATTAAACTTGACAGAGAAACCATTATCACAAAATTGGCTGATGGAGAGCAAGTTATGCTTCAATCCATCAACATAAGAGACATTAGAAATTGAAACATGATTGGTTTCGAGGGTACCGTAACCTCTGGTATAACCTTTTGAGCTATCACCAAGAGTAACTGATGGACCTTCTTTCTCCACGAAACTTCCAAGCAAATCCTTTCAGATTTGTCATGTGTTTCGAGCATCCACTATCCATCACCCACATTGTTGTAGACGCCTTCTTCTTCCTCAGCTGTTTCTCCTGTACCTGCAAAGAGAAACTCGCTTAGGTCCCCAATTTCAGTTGGGTCCTGGAGGGTTAGAACCAGTTCTTCCTGGAACTGTGCGTCGCTTTTCTCTGTACACTCGAATAGCCTTGTCATTCCAAATTACTTTTCCTTCATCATCAACTATAACAACACATCGGTTATCCTTAGGCTTGTTGTTAGTAGTGATGTTCTGTTTCTTGGGAGGAGTTGGATTTCTCCCATGTTGGGCTTTAGGAGGTGAGGCTTTCCCCCTGTTTTGATGGTGATTTTTATCCTGTCTGATTTGTCTGAATGATCGGACGCCATTTTGGAATCTTCTTGGCTGATTCTGATTCCATTGCCCTGGCTGTTGACGATAGTTGTTCATGCCTGGATGTTGATTCATGTTGTGGCATGAGTAACCATAGCTGTCGTAACTGTTCCACATAGGTTGACTCTGTTGGAACCTCTGGTTGTTGTGGTGATAAAACCGTTGTTGATTCTGTCGGTTGAAGCTTGGTCGGTTCTGATGGTTCCATCTCTGCTGTGGTTGGTTTGTTGGTCGATTATCACGTCAGTTCTGAGCTTGGTTATGTTGCCGATTTTGAGCTCGGTTCTGATTGCGACTCCGACGTCTCCGGTTCCTCAGTTGAGTCTTGGAACATTCCCCCTCGGTTGTAGACTCCACCGACTGTTTCATTGGTGCTCCATCTGCAGCTCCTTTGCCTTTCTCAGCCACAGTTGCCTTTGTCGGTTGTGATGGTGTTTGTTCAGTTGCAGACTCAACTGTGTTAGGTTTGGCAACCATGACTTCCTCAGCCTTGGTGAAGGTAGCTGGTGGAATTCTAGTGTCCTTTGCCACGTCCTATCCGAGTCCAGACACATCATCCGTTTGCCGTCTGTATCTGATGAGATTCTCGATGATCTCGGATGACTGATATAGCTTTGTCAGGTTGTCCTTCTCAGTTTGAAGATCCTTGAGAAGAACAGCTATATGCTTGGTCTGGGCATCTGATGTCTTCATCAGCTGGTCGATCTGAGCCTCTTGCTTGTTCAACTGTTCGTTCTGTGCCTTGATCTGTTCCTTCAACTGTTCATCGGTTGAAGCCTCAGTTTGGTTGGCTGTACTCAGTTGACTTTTCAGCTGGTCAATTTCTTCAGCTTGTCTCTTGATCAGATCGTCCTTTTCGGTTAAGGAATCTTCAAGCTTGGCGAACTGGGCTTGAAGACTCTTAAACTCAACCGACTGCTGATGCAGTTCCTCACTGAGTTCTTGAAAATCATTCCAGGAGGGTTCCAACTCATTGCTCAGAGATTCCTGCATGTTAGAAGTATTGGAAGAAATTAAGCGAGCAGGATTAGATTGTACCTCATTATCATCTTGATCGGTTCCAAGTGCCATGAGGCATTGATCCGGACTGATGACTTTGTTGGTAGAGGTCAGTTCATCCTCATCTTCAGTGTCTGTGAAGATGTCCATATCGTCAGCTGCCTCTTCAGCTACCATGGCCTTATTCTTTGCAGTTTGCTTGGCCCTCAGTGCTTCTCTTTCCTTCTTTGAGAGGTCTGGGCAGTCAGCTTTGAAGTGTCCTTCCTTGCCGCATTCGAAGCAACCATTGGTGACTGGCTTCGAACTGTCTCGAGTTCGGTTTGATTTATAGAAACGTTTATATTTGCCGAACTGAGTATCCATATCTGCTAACTTCTTTGACAACGCTGCAATGTTCTGTTGCAGTTCCTCTCTGCTCGGCTCCTTTGCAGATGTGTCAGCCGATCTGGTTGGCCTTGACGATCTCGACTTTGAGTAGTCAGTTCGGAGGGCCACTGACTTTGATGCTGAGCCGACATCCTCAATTCTATTTGTCTGACTTGAGGGCTGCGACCTCCTTCTGTTGACCTTATACTCATTTCCTTTCAAGATTGAGAACAATCTTTCAGTTCCCATTTCACCAAGGTCAGCTCGGCTCTCGTGGATATTTGTGAAAGTATCCCACTCAGCCGGTAAAGCTTGCAACACTTTGAGATTTATTTCTCTTAGAGTGTATTTTCCTTTCCGGATGGACTGGATTCTTCTGATGATGTCCATAAACCGGAGCTCTAGCTGATCGATAGTCTCATCAGGTCGCAGACTGAAATTGTCGAAATCTTGACATGCATGCGAGAACTTATTTTCCTTCGTCTCGTCGCTTCCTTCACTTAGCGAAGCCAGGATGTCCCACATCTCTTTTGCAGTCTCACACTCCTCTATCCAGGGCAGATAATCTTGTCCAACCGTGGACATTATTGTGCTCTGAGCCCAGATATCCAGCTGGCTCACCTTGGCCTCCTCCGGAGTGTAGTCTTCTGGCTGTTTCTCCACATACTCCACCACTGCATCTCCATCGTTGGGATTTGTGGGAGTGCGAAGTATTCTGTCTCGTATGACGATTGGTCCAGAAGTGAGAACTTGTTGCATCCTATGATGCTTTGACAGAAGGATCTTCTTCATTCGAGTTCTCCATGATGTATAGTTGACAACAGAGAACATGACTTGTCCTTGACATCCATCTGCACAAACAAAAACAGGACAAAAATGCGAGCAAGTATGCACTACCGTGAAAAGATCTGTTCAGTTGACCACTGAAGAAAAATTCTCGAATTCACACCTCGTGAAACAGAGTCAGCAGTCTTTTGAACCACTGCTCTGATACCACTTGATGGTCCCTATACGAGTTACTGGTGTATGGGGGGGAATACACCAGTTAGGATTTTTCAACTTTCGAAAAACTTAACACTTGAAATCAACTTCAACTGAGTAAAAGAACTCAGTTGGGATCTCACAGCTGAGTAAGCAACCTCAGCTGGAAGAGTGGTGCTGTGCGGAATGTGGTGGAAAAAGAACTCGTAAAAACAAACTCACGCTTTTATGCACGGTTGGTCAAAACCAAAACTGTTGATGTAAAAATATGCAGTTTGTATGCGGTTAGTTTGTCAGTTGAGATATGCAAATAATGACAGAACACAAAAAAACACGACACACAAGATTTACGTGGTTCGGAGAGAACTCCTATGTCCACGGGGAGATGTGAGTCCACACACCTCAGTCCAAGTTCTTCTGGACAGTTCCACTCAGCTTACGCGGGCTGAGCAACCGTTACAGTTTAGTTTCCGGGCACTAAACAGCCTAAGTCAAGTTTGCGGGTACTTGACAACCTGACTACTCAATTACATGAAGAGTAAGGTCCTAGCACACTTTTTAGGGTGTGAGAGTGGGTAGGATTTCCAACTACAGCTCGATCACGAATGAGAGCTAGATCTAAGGCTTGAACGAATAAACACTCAACCTAAGATCAAAAACAGTTTCGATCTCTAGGAACCCTCAGCTACTAATGTTCTCTCAAATTGGAACTCTCAGCTGCTGATGCTCTTAGATGACGATTTTGCAGATTTGCTTTTTGCTTTAATTTCTCTTGTGAAAGCTCTTGAATTTTCGTAGTCTCGTATATCTCTCTCGAATGAGAGAATGCCTCTATTTATAGGCGGAGAGAATCAACTAGCCGTTGGAGGAGCAGTTGATCTCTGATCGATTGAAAGCGATAGCTTGTCTCTCATCTCTGTAGACTTTCCCGATATGGCATCTGTGCTCTTCTGCTTTCCATCTGAGACAGCCTTGTGTTGGGCCAGATGGGGTAATGACTGAACGGTCAAACCCTCATGTGACTTCCTTTTGAAATTCAAATCTTTGACAGTCAACTTCGGTTTGTCGGTTGAAAGTCTTGACCTTCATCTGAGTGATCTTCAGCTGATGTTCCGATCTGTCGAGCTCTCAGCTGACTTTGAACTTCAAATAGTTGAACTTCTTGTTCGGATTCTACAACTGAGGTTCTGAAACTGAACACTCAGTTGTCTTCCACTTCTTTACTCAGTTGGGTTTGAACCCTTAGATGATTTCCTTTTCATCTGATGTTCTCTTCCTCTATGTTGTTTCTCATCTGATGAACCCTCAGTTGGTTTCCTTCTCAACTGATGTTCTGAAGACTTCCCCTTGTTTGCATCTGAACAAGTGAACTCTCAATTGTCTTTCTTCACAACTGATGTTCTGTCTGAGTAACGCCTTGTTGCCATCTTCAGCTGGAGACCTGTAAAGATAAAATCTTAACTTTGCTCAAACAGCGAGCCTAACTTCTAACATTAGGTTCTGGCAACATCAACTCGGTTGGGGTCAGTCGGTTTTGGAATTCATCAAAACTTATACTAATAAATTTCCCAACACTTCACCAAACCCTTAACCCTTCACCCTCGACCAAACTCTTCTGGCGAAACACCAGCGTCTTGATCGACAGAGTTTTACTTTGATTGAATCCTAACGAAAAATAGTTTGGCAACCTTTACTAAGTATTAGCAAGACGTGAACGTTAATCGAACCAGTGACTTGATCGACAGAGTTGAACGCTGATTCAATACTATCTTTAGTTATCATAATTATATGTTGGAAAACAAATTATTATTATTATAATTTGGTGGGTTTCAACATGGCTACTAACATGGTTAGCATAGGCTCGAACCCCCTCCAGTATTAAGATTTTATATTTATCCCAAATTTTCTTTCAACTTACCTCGATTTCTACGGGTTCTAAACCCTTTGAGTTCGACTCAAGAGACATTGACAACACATCATTATAATTGACGGACTCGTACATAGAATCCTTTGAGTTGTTATAGGGATCGAGCAATGATACTGACTCTATTGACTCGAGCGACATTGATGGCATAATGTTGAATATGATGGACCTGTACATAGAATCCTTTGAGTTCTTATAGCGATCGAGCAATGATACCGACTCTATCGACTCGAGCGACATTGACGGCACATTGTTATAATTGACTGACCCGTACATAGAATTCTTTGAGTTATTATAGGGATCGAGCAATGATACCAATTCTATCGACTCGAGCGACATTGATGGCACAACTTTGAATATGATGCACGTGTATATAGAATTTAGATGTACAAATCTAAAATTAAGATTCAACTTATGCAGAATAAAAATTAAAATCGTCTTTAAATTGTAAAGTAATATTATTTTTTCTTTATTTGTCTGCCAAAGAATTATTTTAATAATTACTAATATTTTGAAATATGTTTTGGCATCCCCTAACTAATGATGGTTAAAGACGACGGTGGCGGTAGTGGATCGGCAAGTCTCCACCGGAAGAAAAGGGTGGACGGAGGTGGATCGACGAGTCTCTACCGCTACAATTTTAAGTATTAGAGAGACGTGAACATGAATGGAAACAGTGACTCGATCGACAGAGTTGAATGTTAATTCAATACTAATGAATCAAGTCTTATAATTATCTTAAGTATTAACGAGACGTGAACATGAATTGAACAGTGACTCGATCGACAGAGTTGAACGTTGATTCAATACTAATGAATTGAGTCTTATAACTATCTTAAGTATTAGGGAGACGTGAACATGAATCGAACCAGTGACTGGATCGACAGAGTTGAATATTGATTCAATACTAATGAATCGAGTCTTATAACTATCTTAAGTATTAGCGAGACGTGAACATGAATCGAACCAGTGACTCGATCGACAGAGTTGAATGTTGATTCAATACTAATGAATCGAGTCTTATAACTATCTTAAGTATTAGCGAGACATGAACATGAATCGAGCAAGTGTCTTGATCGACAGAATTAAATGTTGATTCAATACTAATGAATCGAGTCTTATAAATATCTTAATTATTAGCGAGACGCGACCATGAATCGAACCAGTAACTTGATCGACAGAGTTGAACGTTGATTCAATACTATCTTTAGTTACCATAATTATATGTTGGAAAACAAATTATTATTATTATAATTTGGTGGGTTTCAACATGGCTAGGGATGACAATGGGTCAAGTTTTTGTGGGTACCCGCACTTCCCAAACTCTGATGGGGCGGGTTTGGAAAATATTAAATGATTTGGGACAGTTTTGGGTAGAAACATGCAAACCATGACGGGTTTGTGTCGGGTTTGGGCAATTACCTCCGGGTACCTGCTACCAAAACCCATTTATATATATGTATAAGACAAAAGATATTATATGTATAATTTATTATATAATTAAAAATATTAATATAAAAATTAATAGATTTAGGATTTTATATTATTTTCTTAATCTACACACACATTCCGTAAAAGTCGAGTCTTTAATGTTTATCCTCTACTTCTGTAAATCTACTTCCGAAATATGACGATACAACGACAACATCAATAATTCATAATCTTCTAGTTATGTTTTAAGATTTTGTAAGTTCGTAATACTTTGCTTTAAGATTAATGCTAGTGAAATTTTCTATTGATGTTTATTTCTTTTAATAATATTTATAATATTTTGTTATTTGATGTTTACTTTTTAGTATTCGAGTTTTATCGGGTAATAAATGAATATTATCCAATGGGTTCAGGTCGGGTATGAATTTTAAATTTATTTTTTGCGGGTTTGGGTATGAAAATTTTCATGGGTTTTGAAATTTAAGAAATGCTTAATAGATGGGTACCCGACCCATTATCATCCCTAAACATGACTACTAACTTGGTTATCATAGACTCGAACCCCTCCAGTATTAAGATTTTATATTTATCCCAAATTTTCTTTTAACTTACCCCGATTTTTATAATTTTTTTGTATGTTCTTGTTTATTTTACTCAAATTGCTTTTTGGCTATTCTTAAAACTTACCCTGTTTCTATTATTTTTTCTCTCTATTCATATGTGATGGTGAAACTACGGACCCATGTTTCTATTATTTTTTAAATTTTATATCTAATCTTGTTTCTTTTCTTTTTTTTTTGTATTCTTATAGTAATACAATCGACATTAAATTGGTAATAAAACTAAAAAGAAATGGATAGAAGAAAAATAAAATAAAAAAGCCCAACCCTCAATCTATCGTCTGCCAAACAACCACCAGAGGTGGCCCTGAGGGTGTTCTCGAGGTGCGACGCACCGGGCATCACGAATTTAGGGGCATCAAATTTTCAAAAAGTATTTAGTATAGATATATATATGTATAATTAAATATATATATATATATATATATATATTTAAAAAAATCAATTATGTTTTGATTCATTATTGATTAGTTTAGTCCATATTTAACAAAAAAGATAGGCACATAAGTTCATAAAAAAAAGCTCCATTATATTTACTCAAACGGCTATTTGAAATCCCTAATTTCATTATGAAAAGTAAAATCTGAAAAGAAGAAGCAAGCGTACAGATTGGGAGGCTCGACTGGAAGGAATCGTAAATAGAAAATTGTAAAAATCTTCTGAAAAAGAATTTTGGGTTTTATTTCTTCTGAAAATTTGAATTTATTGGATGATGCTACTTTGAAAGAAAATTATAAAAATCTTGAAACTGTTCTGAAGTATGGAGAGCTTAGTGATTTTGATAGTGAAGAGTTGTTTCTAGAGCTAAATACGTTGATATATCTTTTACCGAAACAATGTACACCTCTAGATATTTTGGCTTATTTGAAAAGGTTGAACGGTTGTCCTAATGCATATATTGTTTACGGGATTTTATTGACCATACCTGTTACGGCTGTATCTGCGGATAGAAGTTTTTCGAAGTTGAAGTTATTGTAGTCTTATTTGCGATCAACCATGTCACAAGAAAGATTGAATGGACTTGCTTTGATATCCATTGAACAATAATTATTGAAAAATATTAATTTTGATAAAGTTATTAGTGATTTTGCTTCAAAAAATACTAGAAGAAATATCTTTACATGATATTTTGTATTTTGGTATTGAACATTATATTTATATGCACTTTTAATTTTTTTCCCCTATTATATGGGGCATCATTTTTAGTGTCCGGCACCGAGTCTTCAAAATCTCAGGGCCGGCCCTGACAACCACCACCGCCAATTTCAAGCTGTAATAATTTCTTATCTCGAGCAATTATCAGTTTACCAATTTTCAGATGGCAACAATGGAGACCTCTCAAGTAGCTTGCCGCGGACAGAGGGTGAGAATAGGTGGTGGTGATAGTGTACCGTCGAGTTGAGACAAGGGAATGAAGGCGGCAGTGGACCGGCGAGTCTCCACCGGAAAAGATGTAGAAGAGAGGGTAGACGGCTGGTGGTGGCAGCTCCCCTGCCGCTGCCATTCGTCGTCGTCCAGAGCGAGAAGGCGCGGTAGAGAACCGGCCGGTGCAACCGGATTTTAGAGAAAACAGGGCCTTGATGTGTGGAACTTAGAGCTTTTGATTTAGGGGTAAAGATCGGAGATCTAGGATTTAGAGAGGGGAAAACAAAAGGCGACGCCGGCGGCGGCTACCGCCCCTCCATTCTCCGACCAGAAACAATCTCACCAACCGCCTCTGCCGATTCTATTTCTTCGCCGGAATCCTAGTCGCGCCTCAACTTTATACGGACGTGGGGTGGAGAGAGGTACGTTTGAAATTGAAAGTGTAAAATGAGAAATTTGGTTCACAGCCTTGCCTGAGCCCGTAATAATTAACCAAAATTCAACTTGAAAGTTTGAAATTGAAGGTTTGCATTTCATTTCTCATTCTCACACATCTTAACCACAATACAATTTTATAATTTTATAAGAGTTGAAATTCGAAGTACCCACTGTGGGTATAACATGTACTTCATATATCCACTAATATAACTATGTATTTTATACTCTCACTTGACCCACAAAGTGTACTTTTCCGCAGCTATTTCTCTCTTTTTGATCGAGAGATTCTCGAAAGGGTCTCATTATTTGTCTTATTGTTTTTTAAAATTGAAACCCTAAGCCCATAGCCATGCATATCCACTATGTAACGTATGAATATATCTCTTTACCGATTTTTCAGGGTGATTTAACCCCCACCCACTTCCTGCCAGATTCTTCAATGAGAATCAATTCCCCTCACGTTAAAAATAAACGGTAAAAAACAAATTTATGCACCAATAAATTCTGAGTTCCAATACAAAATCTATACAGATCAATTGATATACAGATTACTCCTCAAAATTTCTCTCAAGCCTTCTTCTCCACAATTCTTGTTCCTTCCCTGTACTAATTTTTAACACTAAACCCCTAATCCAAGGCGTCAATATCGGGTTCAAAAGGAAAAGTTAAAGGAAAAAAATCGAAGATTGATGAGGAAGGTTTAACTGAACCCCAGCAACAACATTTACAAGAGGTAAATTTTTTACAGTTCGATTAAATATTATATAGGTCGATAGAATGTGTTTTTAAATTTAACACGGACTGTATAGATTTTTCTCGATCTTTATAATTTTTGTTAACACGAATATTATTATAATTAATTTAGACACATAATAGACTAGTTTTTTAGATATCTCTATGCTTTATGGTTTTTATTATGCTAATTTGTTGTATGTCGATATAATTAGTTAGTTTAATGTTAATTAATCGAATAATTAATATACTTACTCTAGTTTAATACCATAAGTAATGTTAATCATAATATAGGAAGAATTTAGAGCGAAAACCTTTATAAAAAAAAGTATACATGTCGGTTAAAAAGCGTACAGGTCGGATTCTTTTTTTTACCGCCTGTATACTTTTTTGTCGATCTTTATAGTTTTTTTAACACAAATATTATTTTAATTAATTTAGACACATAATAGACTTGTACTTTAGATATCCCTGTGCCTTTATGATTTTTATTATGGTAATTTATTGCATGTTGATATAGTTAGTTAGTTTAATGTTAATTAATCGAATAATTAATATATTATCTATAGTTGAATACCATAAATCATGTTAATCATAATATAGGAAAACTTAGATCGAAAGCCTTTATAAACCAAATTATACAGGCCGTATAAAAAGCATACAGGTCGTGTATTATTTTTTCCCGACATGTATACTTTTCTCACGACCTGTATGGTTTCTGCTTTAATTATGATGACATATTTAATTTTATTTAATTAAATTCTTAAGTTTATTAAATATGCATGCATAATTAGTTTTTTAAAGCATTGTTATGTAACTCGATAATTTGATTTGTTAATTTATATTGTCATTATATTAAAAAAATTAATATATGATAATAATCTGAAATAAATTGTACAGCCCTTGTATATTCTGTACAGGTGGATTGTGTTTTATATACGGGCTGTACAGAATATATTCCATCTGTATATAATTTTTTTTTAATTATGTTTTTTAATTTTTTTTAGTTATGTTTTGTAATTGATAATTGATTTTATTTGTGTTTCAGCATGGTTGGTGTTGGGTACGGAAGACATTTCAAGAAGTTACGTGTACAATGAACACGTACAACAAGCTCAGCATGTTGGCATTGATAGAGAAACGACTGTTAGAAGTTGGGGGTGCAGAGCTTGTTCAAACATTCTCTGTGGGTGCTTTTGGGCATTTTAATGTATCAGGGTAAAACGTGTGCGAAAGCGCTTCATATGGTCGTGGCTAGAGAGGTGAAAGTGGTCGGTGCTAATCCGATGGATCTATGGTTCCGTATTGGTGATAGAAATTTGAGGTTTTCACCCCATGAGTACGCTCTTATTTCGGGACTTATGTTTGGAGCGTCTGCATTTGATCCACACGGTGCAGATTTGTCGACGGAGAATGTGGAAGCATGTTGGGCCTTTACTAGTGACGTCCGATTATTCAAGGACGTGTTGGATGATTTTTTGAAAGTGGATGGTCTAGAAGCACATTTGTATCTTCGAGTAGCCCATGTGCTGGTCGCACAAGCAGTATTATTAGGTTGCGACGTTAGAGACAAGATACAGTCGTGGCTTTGGGTATTATCGGATGATCTCAACCAATGGAACCAATTTCCTTGGGGCGGATATTCATACAAAGTGTTGAAGAACTATGTCTCGGTGGCACCGCGCCACAAATCTGTTTTTGGAAAGAATTTGAGGTATAACATTTACGGGCCGGTTTGGGCACTGCAGATGTGGATTAACGAGGCTATACCTTATTTGTCTGCGATTACTGCGAAGAAAGTGGACGAATATGCTCTTCCTCGTTGTCTGAGATGGACGCTGGATCAGGCTTTGCAGCGCAATTTGAATGGGGCTTTTGTCGACGGGGTGAATTGCAGAGATTCCCTGCACCCTGAAGAATAAGAAGAAGGGATGTGGTACTGGTTCTCTTTGGTTAATGCTGAAAATCCACTCGCGGTGAATTATGTGAAGCCCGTCAACCTGCTATCCGAGGGTGAACAGCCTGAACGTCGTGCCCTAATTCAGCGGCTTTTTAATGACCCTTTAGTGTCAGAGCCTAGCGTCGAGCTCAGTGTTTATGATCTGAGAGACAGGCCCCCACCTAAAGATATGACGAAAGCTAAGAAGAGTAAAGAAAAACGTGCTCGCGTAGTGCAGTCGTCATCATCGAGCAGCGGCACAGAAACTGCCAGTCGGAGAGAGGGGAGAAGAAACAAGTTCATGGAGAAATTGCGAGGCCTCGTGAGAAGTGAATTGACTACACAGTGGAGAGAGGTGTTTTTTCCGGAGATCAAGTCTTTTTTCACAGACTTGTTTAAGAAGAAGAGTAGCTGACGTTCTAGCCCGAGTGGACCTGTACCACCACCACCCAGTGCCTCAGCCCGCGGGAGTCCACTTCACCAACAACAACCCTTTGTGCCAGCCCGTCATTCAGCGTCGCCGCTTCAGTGCACAGTCCCCGAATGGCTTAGAAAGGGTGGCCCTCAGTATGCTTATGAACCAGATGATCCTCAGCCCATTCCGGTGACACCCATAGCTGCTAGGTTTCCTGATGAGAACCCTTAGGATGTGTTGTACAATCCCGCTGCATATGCTGATTTTGCTAAGAAGTCGCTCGCGCAGACACGACCGGATGAGCCAGGAACAGGGAAGAGTATCACCGATGGCGAAAGCTCACGCCGAGACACGACTCTACTTCAGCAAGTACAGGAAGTTCCTCCTCTCGATCTTGACGACGAAAACAAATGGTACATATATGACCTGTTTTTAAAAAACAGAGGCTCGTGCGTGTATGTGGGAGCATTGACATGCACAGATAACTACTTTTGCCGGATTGAAAACCCAAAGGCTGACATGGATCATCCAGTAAGTTTCTAAATTTTAAACTTGTTATCATTAGTTTTACGTTGTTTTAATAAATATATCTTTTTTGTGTTTCTTCTCAGGTTTTCGTCTTTGCCGTCCAGTTGTTGCAACAGCGTTTGAGGGAACGTGTGCACATCATGGACCACATTACTGAGGCTAACACTGTCCTTTTGAACGTCGACTTCTTCGTAAGCAACCTTTTATTTTAAATTTATTATTATTATTTGTAATCCATTACATCTACTAATATTTTTCGTGTTTAGACGACATTCATGCACAAACTTAACAAAATAGAGAGGTCGACAAGCTTGAGTGCGAGCATCACAATGCCACTTGATGTAGATGTTGATGTCAAAAATTGGCGGCAAGCTGACACGGTAAAAAATCACTGCATACTAAAATTGAAGTTATCATTTAAATTATTTTTAATATTCTAATTATTTCTAATATTCTGATTATTACTTACAGATAATAATTCCAGTCATCCTCGGTCAGCATTATTTTGTTCTCCGCATCAACATGGGTCAGTGGGTGATGGATGTGTGGGACTCAAAGTCGCACTTAGAAGATGCTCGGAGACATCGAGTAGACTCACTGAAACCGTTTGCTCGTAAGTTCTGGACAATCCTGGATAGTGGAGGCTATTGGCTGACCCCGAGAAAACCGAAGGCAAAAAATAGGAGTGACGCTCTGGCTATACGGGTTCCGTCTAGGGCTACTGAGCGCGACCCTGTCACACAATTTAGACAAGACAGTCACAGTTGTGGTCCATTTGCGCTCATGGTCATTGAAAGAATGATCAGCGGAGCCTCGAGTATCGCATGGGGTAACCAACCTGCGAATGTCGCACTTTATAGAAGAAAAATTGCTCGTGACATTCTGTGCAACGCTGGCCAACACCATGTTTAGTATTATTATATGTTGTATTGTACGTGCTTGCTGAAGACTCTTTAGGGCATTTTATTTTTTAATTGTTTAGTATTATTATCCTATTTTAATTGTTGCCCGTATTTTTGCTCGTCACATTTAAATTTAATTGAGCTAATAATACTAATAATCATCGTACTATTAATAATATAGAATAATAGTACTAATAATATAATTATGCTCTACTATCACTACAACTACTAATAATAATAATAATAATAATAATAATAATAATAGAGATAGAGATAATAATAATAATAATAATAATAATAATAATAATAATAATAATAATAATAATAATAATAATAATAGAGATAGAGATAATAATAATAATAATAATAATAATAATAATATTGACGATTTAAAAAAAACGTAAAGATCGTCTGAATTCTGTATAGGGCGGTGACATTGTACAGCTGACCTGTACAGAATTCACCCGATCTGTACATTTTATTTTAAGTTTTTCTGCTTATTATAATATTATTCTCCATTATTATTATTATTATTATTATTATTATTATTATTATTATTATTATTATTATTATTATTAAAATTATTCTCTACTATCACTACGACTACTACATTATATTTTAAATCTTCCTTCTTTGATCGCATATGATTCTCTATTATTAATAATATTATAATAATAATTATTGTTATTATTCTTTATTAATAATAATAATAATAATAATAATAATAGAGATAGAGAAAATAATAATAATAATAATAATAA
This sequence comes from Schizonepeta tenuifolia, assembly GCA_029490685.1. NCBI lineage: Eukaryota > Viridiplantae > Streptophyta > Magnoliopsida > Lamiales > Lamiaceae > Schizonepeta > Schizonepeta tenuifolia. Next base: position 6,617,281 of record CM055958.1, read on the forward strand.
TAGAGATAATAATAATAATAATAATAATAATAATAATAATAATAATAATAATAGAGACATATTTTGAAATAGCCATAATGACCATTAAAATATAAATTTTGGCCCACCTCCTGTAAAAATATAAATTTTGGCCATTTTTTTCAATTTGGGTCGAAAATACCCTTAATGAAATGCGGAACGCGTCGGGTCGGACGCGGGCAGGCGCGGGTCGGGTCGGGCCGGGTATGAGGCAGTTGGTACTTTTGGTACAAATTTAGTCATATTAGTACCAAATGTTCTAGTACTTCTGGTACAAATTTAACCTTATTAGTGATAATTGTTCCAGATTTGGTACAATTGGAACGAATTGTCGAATTAGTTCCAGATGTTCCAAGTTATGACACGGTACTCTTGGGACAAACATTTCAATTATTTCATGTTATATTGCGCCGATTTTGCGGCTCCGCCTTCGGCTCCGCTTTCGCTCCGATTACTATATAGATAATCGTCGGGCAACAATTTAGATTTCTTCGGCTCGCTCCAAGGCCTTCGGCTCCCCTCGCTCGAATCTTGACCGAAGAAGAACTGGCAAACAAAAAAAGAAGAGGCAAACAAAAAATTGGAAATTAAAAAAAATCTGAAAAATAAAAAAAATCTGAAAAAAAGAAATAAAAATCTGAAAAATAAAAAAAAAACAGAAAAAAAAGAAAAAAAATCTGGAAAATAAGATAAAAAAGAAATCTGAAAAATAAAAAATAAAACAGAAAAATAAAGAAAAAGAAATCTGGAAAATACGAAAAAAAATGAAAAAAAAAGAAAAAGAAATCTGGAAAATAAGAAAAAAAAACAGAAAAAAGAAAAAAACTGGAGAATTAAAAAAAAAACAAAAAAAAAGAAAGAAAAAATTTGAAAAGGGAATTAAGTGTCAATAAAATAGGTCAAGAAGTGATGGATCACAAATAGAAGAGGGAAAAGGGTATTTAGGTCCTAAGTTCAAAAAAATGGCTATAATTTATATTTATGAAGAGGGTGGGCTATAATTTATATTTCAATGCTCATATTGGCTATATCACATGATATTCTCATAATAATAATAATAATAATAATAATAATAATAATAATAATAATAATAATAATAATAATAATAATAATGGTAATAATAATAATAATAATAATAATAATATTAACGATTTAAAAAAAACGTAAAGATCGTCTGAATTCTGTACAGGGCGGTAATTCTGTACAGCTGACCTGTACAGAATTCAGAGATCTGTACATTTTATTCTAAATTTTCCTGCTTATTATAATATTATTCTCTGTTATTATTATTATTATTATTATTATTATTATTATTATTATAATACTAATACTAATAATAATAATATAGAATAATAGTACTAATAATAATATGCATGCACAGCGAGCAAATAATATTAATAATACACATCTACCAAATTTTATAAAAAAAATAAACCCTCATTTGTATGGACATTTATTTTTCGAGTGACCACTCTCGTGACATATAGAGCATTTTTTAGGCGTTCGTTTTTTACTGCATGAGGCACCATCGTCGGTGGGCTGACGTCTTCTTGCAGTCAAGTTATCCAGGAACGATCGTCGACGAGTCTTGCTTGGGCGACCCGCTTGCCTAACCGGAAGCATAGGCAACATTTCCACAGCAGCAACTTGGGGAGGAATAAACCACTCATCTCTGGGAGGGACAGGATTGACCTCTTGTGAGTAAATCAACAGTTGGGTATTTCTCGTGTAGTAATCCGCCACATAATTGTATGGGTGCTGGCCATTTCGTCTGCAAATAATGAAACAGTTAATACACAGAATAAGTTATACAAAAATGTACAAATAAGAAATCAAAACTCTAATTATCCTTACTGAATTGCTGCAACAGCGTGAGAACACGGTATCAAGTCCAAATCCCACACTCGACATGGACAGCTCCTCGCGTTGAGATCGACATTGAGAGTCTGATTTCCGTCGTGGACTTTGAATACACCATCTCTAAAGGGAATGACAGTGTACGTTCTTGACAATTCAACCTCAGCTGCAAGTTTAGCATATGTCGTGCTCGTGACAAACGCAGTACTAGATGCGTATAATTGTCGTTTTTCATCAAACCACCTCTCGACGGTCATTCTAAGGGTCTCCAAACACGAACAAATTGGTATACATTTAGCAAACTTTAAAACTTTATTGAATTGCTCTGCGGCATTCGATGTCAGGTTACTATATCGCCGTCCTGGACACATACATCGAGCCCACTTCTTCGGACCAATGGACATCAGCTTGGCATGCACTTCGGGTTTTGCCGACATTATATTGTTCATCGCTTTCTCGTAAGCTGCTCTCCTGTACGCAAATGCTGCTTTATGATACAACTTGGTGATAGACTTTCCATAAGTCACCATGCTTTTCAGTATGTGAAAGTAGCACAGGCCGTGGAATATGCCAGGATAGATGTCCCGAATGGCATTCGCAATACTAAGATGAGCGTCTGAGATGAACACCAAATCAGGGCGAGGAGGATATGCCAGCTTCAGACGACTTACAAACCATGTCCACGAGATGTCATTCTCAATTGGACCGATCCCCCATGCCAGCGGTATAAGTTGCTCGTTCCCGTCCTTTCCCATCGCAACGAACATAACTCCCTTATTCTTTCCCTTTAAGTGCGTTGCATCCAATATAATCACCGGCCTAAGACAGTACTTGAATGCAACGATACAAGCTGACAGCGCCACAAAACAGTGTTCGAATCGGAAATCATCAGGGCTAAAACTGTAGTCAACAATCGAACCTGGATTCTCTTTCTAGAGCATGTAGAATACTGAGGAACCATCTTAAACGAATTGACATATCCACCATACAGCATCTCCAGGGCCTTGTTCCGTGCTCGCAGACACACATTGTAATTTGCAGCCACGCCATATTCCCGCATAAGACTTGCCATAATCATCTTCGGTGTGATGATTTCTTTCTGATTTTTCATGCCTTTCGCAAAATGAGCTGCAATCACACTAGATTCGACCTTCCTCTCCATTAGAGGATGGTTCATATTGGTTGTGCAAGTATGCGTCGGTTTGAACAGGTGAATATACCAATAGTTGCCCTCTCTCCTTCCACGCAATTCGAAAGGACACACATCTCGAAACTTGCATTTGTAAGTAACACGCCTTGAATCTGATCGATCTGTACAAAACTCAGCTCGTTGTTCCAAGTGCCACAACCCAACTGCAAGCCTCAACTGCTCTTTGTCTTTAAATAGGGAGCTCATACTCAAAGGACCCTCAGGCATGTTATCTAGAACAGTTTCAACAAGCGAAGCAGCAGGTTCCAATGGAATCATGGGAACTAACCAGTTTTGTAGGTCGGCCGCTTCAGTGGCGAGCTCTGTCTCCTCGTCAACAAGGGGTGTACGACTTTTCTGCATCAGCATTGCCAGGAGCTTGTTCATATCGCCTTGAATATGCACCCAATTAACAAATTCAGCAAGAGTTCCCATTTGCAGAGTGGCTGTCTGCTCCTCTTCGTCATCAGTGTCGTCAGACTCAGATTCAGCAGAATATTGTTCATCATCATCATCATCATCCTCTACGACAGTGGCATAGGATTGCACAGGCTGTGGCTGCAGCTCCGGCGCTTGTGATTGCCCCTGAGCAATAACAATCGATGCACTTTCAGAACCCATTTGCGTCTCGCCAAGCCAATTGCATGAAGCCATACGTGCGAGGGAATCGTCGTACTGCGAGTACTGAGACGGATACACATCATCATAGACAAATTGCGAAGAAGCATTCAAATCAAAGATAGGTCTATACACTGAATCACTAATATATAACGTAGGCTCAGACTCAATACCACACAATCAACGAAGTTGATCATCATTACTCAATTTAAATTTTTCGACGCCGAATTGAGACGTTAAAAAATAGAATATTTCAAAATTCTCACTTAACGATCTAAACATCATTATGAAATTTATTTGTTCCTTAATGTTGGAAAAACTTATCATATCCAACGGAAGATAGAATGTGCGCTCTTCTCTGCCATTATAAACAAAATCGTCCCAAACGCCAATGAATTTAACGCGGAACATCTTGCATTCCATCTGCCAAAACAAAACCAAAATTTAATAATTAAATATACGTAAATAAAATTAAATTAATTTATTAAAAATTTCAATTTTGTATAGATCTAAAATATACTGTACAGGTCGCACAAAATAAATACAGACCTGTACAGTTTTTGTTAGATTTGTACAATTATTTGTTTTCTACAAAATTTCAATTAATTTTTTAAACACTCAAATTTGTCAATTGTAAATGAAAGAACACAGTTTATTTGGATTCACCCGCATTTGAAGAAATGCCTATATATGGGATTTCGAATTTAGATTGTATGTCTTCAAAATATATATATTAATGCTATAAATACACATAAACATTTAAATAAATAATATAATTAAAAAAAATTATACAAATCTTATAAATAGTATACAGGTCGGGTATGACTTCCACCGACCTTTACAGTTTTTTTAAGATCTGTACAGTTTTAAATTATTTATAAAATTAATTAAAAGTTTTAAGACTTACATTTGGAGATGGAAATTGCAAAAACAATGTTAATTTGCTTCTAGCTCGATTAAGGCGGTTTGAAAGATGTCTGATTCAATTTTCTGTAAAATACAAACAATAATGTTAGAAAAATAATATAAGTTAAACTTATAACAGTTACTACAATTTTCGATAAACAAAAAACTATAAAGATCGACTCATTTCTGTACAGGTGGTGGACATATTTCTGTCCACCTGTACAGAATATGAGTGATCTGTATAATTTTTTTTTTTTACAAAATAATAAAAATTTTAATTATGCTCACCTCTATGTAAACAACGGTAATGACTACTATAACTCTTCGATCTAATATTCGCTCAGGGTTTCTCTCTATTTTTTTTCCTTTTTATGTTTGCATACAAAATCCTTCAAACTATCAATCTTATATAGGCTGAAGAATTTCAATTCAATAATGCATTCAAGTCTCTGCATTCAATATAGAATCTACCCGCATGCAAAATTACTGTTAAAATTGGTACAATTTTTGCATTCATGCCAATTTTAATAGGCTTTATTCACGTGAAACTTACTCATTTGTCATCTCACTCAAATACATTTTGGCCTTATTCAAAAAGTTAGTCAACAAGATTGATGATTGGCATGCATGATTGTTAACAACTTTAAATAAAAAAACTTAAACAAATGCTGAAAAGTACATTTTGTGGGCCAAGTGGGTATATGGGATAGTAAATTATCTTAGTGGGTATTGAGAGTACATGTTATCCCAATAGTGGGTATACATGATAATTTTCTCATTTTATAATTTCTTTCTCCCAACTTCCTTCTCAGAAATCAAATTTCTTTGGAAAATTCGAGATTATGAAGTTGGTCGATGTCTTATTTAGTCCATATTGATTCGTAGATTATAATGAAACTTCCGGCGATATCAAAATGCTAAGAAAATTTGGCTAATTGTTCATGGCGACACAAATGGCGATGAAAAGGGACAAACTGACAACTTTTATTTTACTTTTCAGATGAAAACCATAACTTGTTTTACCAATACCACACTACTTTACACGTGTCATCTATCTAAGGGTCGACCTTTTTATGGTTGATCTAGCATGGAATTTTCCATTGTTGCACCCTAGTTCTGAATGAGAAGGATGGGACTATCCAATCTATCTATTATCTATTATATATTAAAAAGTCAGTTTTCAATCAACAATCAATTGCTAATTGATTTGAATGACAATTTTGTGATTAGAATAAATTCAAAGGTTATTATTAAATTAATTGGGCCACTCACTAACCTGCTAAAACTCGAGGCTATCTCACTTAGTTAGCGGTTCATTTGCAGATTTCTCCATTATCTCTCCAACGTGTATGAACTTTCATTTCTCAACTATCATCGCGAATCAATTTAACATCTTTGAAAAATTCTTCTATTCTTCCTGCTGCCACTTCAACAAGAGGCACTCATCATATTTTTACGAGGTTATTTCAGAATTTTGATTTATTGTGCGACAGAAGAAAACTAAAATTAAATGTTCATTCATTAATTTCCATCTAAAATCATAGCTTCTATTCATGTTTAACGTTGGAATGTTATACATACGAAAAAAGGAAATTGTGCTTAAAAAATCATAGCTTCGTATTAAAAAAAATGATGCTCTCATTAGCCAGGTCTTTTGAATGCTTTTCTGCAATTAATTGATGTTTTCACTCAAAGTAAATGGAAATTAAGAGAAGTAGTTTTGAGTTTTCTTTTCATTTAAAAAAATGTGAGTTTTATTTTACTTTATTTCATTTAAAAAAATGTGAGTTTTCTCATTAGCCAGGTTTTTTGTTTGTCTCTTCGTTTTTTTGTTTGCCGCTTTTTCTTTGGTCAAGATTCGAGTGAGGGGAGCCAAAGGCCTCGGAGCGAGCTGAAAAAATCTAAATTGTTGCCCAACGGTTATCCTTATATTAGTAATCGGAGCAAAGGCGGAGCCGTAAAATCAGAGCTGAAGGCGGAGCCGAAAAAAAATCTGGAAATTTAAAAAAAAATCAAAAAAAAATCTTGACCAGGTCAATAGGTCAACCCGGGTTGACCGGATCAACCCAACCCGGACCCGATCGCATGTGAGCTACAACAGGTCGCATCAGAGTGCAGCAATAGGAATTTAGTTATCCAAAGGTCCGCTCTTGATTCCATTGCGTGAGTGTGTGAATTAAACACTTTTCATTTTATATGGGTACTATTATGGCAACATGCATGTGGATGAAGGGAATGCACAAATAAAGAAATACGATGCTCAGAGTCAGTGGCGGACGCAGAGAAAAATGGAGGTGAGGGCTTTCCTGTATTTCAAAAAAAAAAAAAAAATTTCATCCAATATATATAATTTATTTAATAGCTCTATATTATACTGTAAAACAGCATAATAAAAATAAGGCAAAATATTGCATACAACCGTTGTATGCGGTACAACCACCCGAAAATCACTATTCACTGTGCGCATGAATAGTAACCGCGCGCGGTTACTGTTCACGGCACTGTTCATAATTTTTTTTTTTTTTTTATTTCCTGTTTTTTTTTCTCTTTTTTTTATTTCCATATTTTTTTTTCTTGTTTTCTTCTTTATTTTATTTTTTATTTTCCTTTTTTCCCACCTTTTTTTTTACTTTTTTAGATTTTGTTTCTTTTTTAAACATTACGTTTCTTAGTGAAAAAATTTACTTTTTCCAACGACAATAATTTCTTTAACGTTCGACTAAAAGTAGAGCTTGTTGTATTAAAAAGTAGACATTGTCGTGACGAAATGTAATGATTGTTAAACATTACGTTTCTTAATGAAAAATTTTCCTTTTTCAACGACAATAATTACTTTAACGTTCGACTAAAAGTAGACATTATCGTGACGAAATATAATGTTTGTTAAACATTACGTTTCTTAATGAAAAAGTTTACTTTTTTCAACGACAATAATTACTTTATCGTTCGACTAAAAGTAGACATTATCGTGACGAAATGTAATGTTTGTTAAACATTACGTTTCTTAGTGAAAAAGTTTACTATTTCCAACGACAATAATTAGAACTTGTCGTATTAAAAAGTAAACATTGTCGTTGAGAGACGTAATGTTTCAAAAACATTATTTTTCAGCATGTTAATGTTTACTTTAGTGCACAACTAGTTAGACTTTTTGTCAAACGGTAAAGTAATAATTGATGTTGAAAAAGTAAACATTATCATGTTGAAAAGTATGTTTCAAAGGAAAATAAAAAAATAAAATAAAAAAGAAAACAGTAAAAAAAAGAAAAAAAATATGGAAAAAAAAAAGAGAAAAAAAATAGGAAATAAAAAATAACACAAAAAAGGAAATCTGGAAAAAAAAAATGAACAGTAACGTGAACAGTGAATTTGGATTTAAATGGGTAGGGTCAAACCGGTTATATGCGATACAACCGTTGCACCCAATGCAGCCCCTAAAAATAAAGATCAAAAGAAAGTCACTATTCTACCTAGTACTTCTTTTTTAAACGAAAGTTGCTTTTTTATTATTTTAATAATTAAACTTGTCAAATAATTGAAAGTAAACGACGTGTTTGACTTCTTTTATTGTTATTCGTCTTTTCCAATTCGCCATCTCTTCTTCCCCAGATTTATACTCTTAAGCTATGCAACTTGTAGAGCACTCTTAGAGTATTTTAAGGGGTGTTCTAGCACTAGAGCACCTTTAAAGCACTCTACCTCTACATTTTAAGGGTGCTCTAAGGGTGCTCTATCTTTAATATTAAATAATTTTTCATTTTCATTTATTAAATTAATTCATTTATTTGTAAATAAATTAAAATACACTAATTAATAAATAATATGATTTTTTCATTAATATTTAAAAATTAGAAAATTTTAAATAAATTAAAATACACTAATTAATAAAAAAAAAACACTACATGCTGGAATAAAGCTAAAAAATACGAAAAAAAAACTACGCCCACCCCCGACGTTGCTTCACCTCCTCCACCATCTTCCTGTGAACTTCCTGCTACTCCGGCGTCATAAATCTCGTGTCCCTGGAGACAACTTCCAAGTCGGTGGCATCACGTCTCTGCTGAACATATTCGGCCCGGATGCGTGCATTTTCCAGCTTCGCTCGAGCTGATTCACGCAATGCCACCGCGATCTCATGCTTGGCCTCGGCGAACTGGGTAAGTCGGTCGCCATATCAATCCATGACGGATTCGAACTGGGACGAGCCCTCTACCGGCTTCTTTTCTTTGAACCTTGCCCTGGCCCTTGCCGCATCTCGACCCTCCGGTCGGGGAGGCGCGCTTTCTCCTTCGGTGGACTGGGCCTTCTCCGCAGACGGCTGGGACTGAGAAGAAGTGTAGTTGTCCTCTGTCGTAGTCTTCGTCCTCTTCATGGACGGTACGTCTGGGAAATTGGCGAGGACGAACTTGGGGTTGTCTTTGAGAATGTCCCAAGCTCTGAAATAGCGGAAAGACGGTCCCTGGGTATTTGACTGGTAGATGGATTGGGCCTGGGCAATCACATACCCGTCATCGGCGCCGCTTGGCCGGCGAGATTGGGCTTTCTGGAAAGCGCTAATCCAGGCTTTAACGTCAGTCTGGATGCGACCGAAGAAGCTCCTAACGGCTTTCTTGTTGAGCTCCAAGTTGAACTTCTTGTTGAAGCGCTCTTGGATAGCGCCCCAATATCTCTCGCCGGACTGGTCGCATCCGACGATGGAGTTGCAGGTCTCCTCCACCTAAATCTGTGCCATGTAGCTGGCTTGTTCGTTTGTGTAGTTGTGCCGCTTCGCCCGAACGGGTTCCGAGTCATCTTCGGCGGTAGCGGCAGCAGAGGTGGCGATGGCTTTGCCCTTCCCCTTCTTTTTTCTTCCTCCGGCAGCGGGCTGGGACGGCGGCGGTGCCACAATGAGGCGATCCTCGGTGTTTGTCGCCGGACTGTCGGCGTCGGGGGAGAACGACGGGTAGGATTCGACGGAGGCCGGAGTGTTGAGATTGATTGAATCAAGCCCCGCCCCCGTGAAATAGTTCAGGTCGTCGAAATTGTCGTCGAACCAGTTGTATGGATTGTTGGGATCCATAATTTTTTTTTGGGATGAATTTGTTGGAGAAATGAAGGAGATGAAAAAAAATTGAGAGATGAAAGGAATGAGAGGTGTGAAAATGAGGGAGATGAAATAGGTATTTATAGGTAAAATAAATAAAATAAAATAAAATAAAAAAGCAAAATTACCGTTGCCGGCGAAAAATACCCGTTGCATTTAAAAATTTTAATGTTGGCGCGTGTATCACACGCGCCGAACGTTTTTTATTTTTATTTTTTAAAATTTGTCGTGCGCGTGGACACACCCGCCATGCTCGAGCATGGCTCGAGCTCTCGTGTGCTCGAGCTCTTCCCCTCCGCCACGCAAACGTCTCGAGCCACCCCCTGCTCGATGCCGCCTCGAGCACCCTTGCTCGAGACCAGTTGCAGATAGTCTTAGTTTCTTCCCCAAATTTTGCAGGCCACTAGTTCTATTAGTGGTATTTTTGACCCAACATTTTTTAATAATTAATTAGTTAATTATTATGTATTTTGTTTTGTCTTTCTTCTATTTACTTTGTGTTAAAATAGTGGATTGTGAGCAAAGAGATAAATTTGGAGGCTTAGTCCAAGAAGATGACTCAGCATGTTAGTTATTGGAAGAGTGGAAGAAGTAGCAGTCAACAACGCGCATGAAGTTGTTGGAGTTGGTTGAGAAAATTGAAAAAGGTGGTCCACGCAATCATGAGCACCGCAGTTGAGAAGCACTCTGGTAGAGACTTTTGCATCGTGCAACAAGCCTAATACCCAACCCGCCCCGTCCGACGCGCCCAACCGACCCGCACGTGAGGTCCACGCGCCGCGCGTGGGCCTCACGAGCTCTAGTTTTTTTTTTTTTTTTAATTTCCAGATTATTTTTCCCGGCTCCGCCTTCGCTCCAATTACTAAAATAAGGATAATCGGTGGGCAACAATTTGGACTTTTTCGGCTCGCTCCGAGGCCTTCGGCTCCCCTCGCTCGAATCTTGACCATAAAAGAAGCGGCAAACAATAAAAAAAATTGGAAAAAAATAACTGAAAAAAAAACCTAATCAAAGGGGGGTTTGACCGGGTCAAACGAGTCGGGGCGGGTCGGGTCAAATGGGCGGGTATTTTATGGTGGAACAGTTGCACCCAAATTTTTGTCCAAGAAGATGACTCAGCATGTTGGTTGTTGGAAGAGTGGAAGAAGTAGCAGTCAACAACGTGCATGAAGTTGTTGGAGTTGGTTGAGAAAATTGAGGAAGGTGGTCCACGCAGTCATGAGCACCGCAGTTAGAGATCATGGGCTTCAAACGTGGATCATGCTGATTTTGAGGAGTGCAGCCCAAGTTTTGTGATCCTCTATAAATAGAGATCAAATGTAACAAGAATATTGAGGCCTCCAAGATGTAGACTACATGTATAGATTAGAAATAATTTTGTGGTATTTTTGTAGAGTTTTCTTCGAGTGATAGTTGAGGCAACTTCAGTCACCATCTTCTATGAAAGAGTGTTGAATTGTCTTTCTTTTCGTGATCATTATTTACTCGAAATATTTTCATTGTTCACCTATATATAGTGAATATTTTTCCCTGAGGCACTTCACAAGATTATTAATTGATAATTTTGTGAAAATTTATTCATTGTGTTCATTTTATTTCCATTGCCTTCTGTCCAAAGTTTTGAGCACTTCAGTCACAACTTTAATCACCACTCTGGGTGTAAATTTGGTACTTTTAGGTTCCTTAATCCCTTCCAATTTTGATGGTGGTAGGGGCTGACCTACTGAGATTATTTTTTTTCCAGCAGTATTCGATGCTATTTAATTATATCAAGTGATTGAGGATGATCTACATTAATTAGCATGCGTGGTATAAATGAAATATTGGAAATTCGTTGAGAAAATGGTTAGCCAATTACTTGCTTCCATCGACTGTGGTTGTAGATAATGCATCATACAAAATATTGGATGTTGTGATGCATGATGTCCCAAGCTGCCATTTTGAATGTCAGAACCTTGCTTCAGATTAAATTGTACTAATATAAATTTGTGAGTTATTTTTTGGCTTGCATAAAAAGCACAACTAGTGGCGTAGCCAGAAACTCAATTCAGGGGGTCCAAAAATTTTCATCAATAAAATAAAGTATTCTATTAATACTTAAGTTAAATAAACAACGAAAACACTATTGTTTCATAACATTTCTCTCCTATTTTTCATGTTCTGAAACCGCTGCATAATAGATTCATCAGTAATATTTACAAAGACATCTTTTTCGATGTAAGGAACTAAACAATCATTCAAAAGGCCGTCTCCCATGCTGTTGCGCAGAACATTCTTGATGATCTTCATTGCTGAAAAGACTCTTTCAACTGTAGTTGTAGCAACTGGTAAAGTCAAAGACAACTTAACTAACAAATAGACCAATGGAAAGACATCATGTTTCCTCGTAGAAACCATCTTCTCGGCAAGACTTCCAATCCCTGATAAGTTTGAGATCTTTCGTCCATGCACACATAACATATAAAATTTTCAAGCTGACTTTCAAGTATGCACAGATCAACTTCAGAAAAATCACATGGATAAAACTTTGCAAGACGAAGTGCCTTCTCAGTATCAAATGCAGAAAATAAATCTCTAGGATCAAAACACGACATGCATAAAAGTAAGTCAGTGTTCACTTCATCAAAACGTTGATTCAACTCTAGAAGTTGCATGTCAATCAAGGAGTAAAATATATCAACTTGATAGTGGTGAAGATTTGTCATTTTTTCAATGGTACGTCGTACTCTTCCTCGAGCTGCATATTCTTCCTCCATATCTAGCACGACTAACCCATTGTTACTACAAAACTTAGAAATTTCAGCCATGAAAATATCCCAACCATTATCTCTCATTGCTTGCAAGCGTGTCTTTGCTACCATAACAAGATGCATTGCACTAACAATATCTTGATTCTTCTTTTGTAGCACTTGAGATAGCTCATGTGTGATGCCTAAGATTTGCCTCATAAGATGTAAGACAAAGACAAACTCAAATTTGCCAATAACTTTTAACAAATCAATAACTTCTAACATTCTTTATCTCATCTTGTATACCCATTTCTCTACTTTAATCGTACAGGGACCACTTGCTTTGCTAATCCAACAACCAACATCCAAGGCATTAATAAAATAACTATAGAAAATTCTATCAGCACCATTAAAGCAAGTAAAATACAAAGAAATCTTCCACTATCACCAAAAAGAAGAATACAGACTACATTAAATAATAGATGTAAAAAAATCAATCAAAAAGCTTGTCTCTATTAGTCCACGAGACGAGACCTGAGAGTCTAAGACCACAACTCATTAGTTTTGTTTTCCCATTCCAAATTTCCCATTAACCTTTAAATAAGTCAAAGCCACACAATCTACAATTCATTAAACAATTAAACAGCCCTCAAATCGCAAGCACCGTACCAGATTTTGCAAGTTTCAGCAGCAGCCGTATGGCGCAATTTAGCGGGCCAGCCGGCACGGCAGCAACGGCAAAGGAGTCGTGAGAAACGGTCGACAACGATGATTTGGTGAGAATTGAAGAAAATTTAATTTGACAATCAAGTAATTAGGTTATAATATTTTGAGAAAAGGGGGAAGATTTGGAGAGGAAGAAGCCAGCCCAGCCCGTCAGCTACAATTTGATATTTTTCTATTTTTTTATTTTTTAATTATTTATATATGAAATTACTTATATACCCCTAATTTTTTTTAAAATGCCAGGGGTCCAGTGACCCCTGTGGCACCCCCTCTAGCTACGCCCCTGAGCACAACATCAATTAATTTGAACAAATAAGAACAATCGTCGTACATGTAACATTGTGAATACTTGCTTAGCAAGCTCAAAAGGTGAACGCAAAGGACGTCTTGCCATACTTCTGTCTTCATCTTCTTTTACATGGAATTACATTTTACAATATATTTAGTATGCTTAAAGTTTTTACCTTATTCATTGATGCTAAATATATGTATCTATTTTTCCCTTTTTAGTTATTTGAAATAATTTATTATATGTGTGTTTGGTTTAACTATTTAACTTATTTGATGTGTTTATATATTGTGATTTCGTGGGCAAGGCAAATATCGGGAATTTATTATGAGTGACAATCCATAAAAATGTTCACTTTGACAATGTCAACATGAAAAATACCCATCCTTTTAAAAAACAATGAAAAATGCCAACTCTTAAATATTTGAAATATAATATACCATCTTGTCATTCACTTTATATCACATTTGTTACACATGTTGAAGAGATGTGATATAAAGTGGATGATAATTGTGGTACTGCATATAATCATTTATAATTGTGTGATAATTATATGATTATTTGACAATCATTATGCGATAATAATATTTTTTGATGGTTTCGATACGAGTTACTGGTGTATGGGGGGGGGAATACACCAGTTAGGATTTTTAAAAATAAGCTCTTGAAAATTATTTCAACCGAGTAAAAAGACTCAGTTGGAATCTCACAGCTGAGTAAGCAACCTCAGCTGGAAGAGTGGTGCTGTGCGGAATGTGGTGGAAATAAACAACTCGTAAAACAACTCACGCTTTTGTGCACGGTTGGTCAAAAACCAAAACAGTTGAGAATGCGCAGATGCAGTTTGTATGCTGGTTAGTCAGTCAGTAGAGAATGCAAGAAATAACTGAATAAAGAAAAACACAAGCACACAGAGAATTAATGTGGTTCGGAGCTAACACTCCTACGTCCACGGGGAGTTTTGAGTCCACACAACTCTGTCCAAGTTCTTCTGAACAAACCACTCAGCTTACGCGGGCTGAGCAACCGTTAAGGATAAGTTTGCGGGTACTTATCAACCTTACAGTTTAGTTTCCTGGTACTAAACAACCTATCTACTCAGTTGCGGGAAGAGTAGGATCCTAAACCTTTTCAGGTGAAAGAAAATGGGGTTTCAACTAAAAGCTCGAACGTGAAGTGAGCTATGATCTAACTCTCTACGAACTCTCACTAAGTGATGTTCTCAAGGTTCGATTTAAAGACACAAAAACTAACTAACTCTAGAACTCTCAACAGGTGATGTTCTAAGAGATTAAATTCAGTTCAGCTCATGAAGAATATTGCTCTTTCTTTCGCTCTCTGGTTTCTTCTCGCGTGTGTGTCTTGTGTCATCTTCGAATGAATGAAGGCCTCTATTTATAGGCGGAGAGTATCAACTAGCCGTTGGAGGAGCTGTTGATCTCTGTTCTTTGAAAACGATGGCTTGTCTTTCATCTCTGCAGACTTTCCCGATATGGCATCTGTGCTCTTCTGCTTTCCATCTGAGATAGCCTTGTGTTGGGCCAAATGGGGTAATGACTGAACGGTCAAACCCTCACGTGACTTCCTTTTTGAAATTCAAATCTTAACAACAGACTTCCAACAAGGAGTGGTCGGTTAAGACTTTCGATCTTCAACTAACTTGTTCTTCAGCCGATGTTCTTATCTGACAACTAACAGTTGAACTCTCAGCTGACTTCATCTTCAAGCTATTGATCTTCTCGGTTGAGTTCTACAACTGATGTTCTGAAACTGAACACTCAGTTGTCTTCCTTGTATCTGATCAGTTGGGTTCGAACGCTCAGATGGCTTTCTTTCATCTGATGTTCTCTTCCCCTTTACTTCTTCTCATCTGATGAACGCTCAGTTATTTTCCTTACAACTGATGTTCTATCTCTTGAATGTGACTTCCCCCTTTTTGCATTCTGATGAAGTGAACCCTCAGTTGTCTTTCTTACAACTGATGTTCTGTCCGAGGGATGCCTTGTTGCCATCTTCAGCTGGAGACCTGTAAAGATAAAATCTTGACAATACTCAAACAGCGAGCCTACCTACTAACATTAGGTTCTGGCAACATTTACTCGGTTGGGGTCAGTTGGTTTTGGAATTCATCAAAACTCTTACTAATAAATTTCCCAACATTTTTAATTATTTTTTATGAATCATATAGGGATTAACTAGCGTACAATATTCATTCCAAAAATTATGAATCGTCATTAAAGTAACTTAAATGTTGTTCCCACTCACGTATAATGAAATCCCGCTCGCGTATAATGAAATCTCGCTCGACACTTGTCAAATCCCGCTCGAGCAGGATTTATGATCTTGTTCGAGCGAAATTTGACACGTGTCGAGCGGGATTTCATTATAAGCAAGCGAGAAAAAGCAGAAAAGTTGGTCAATGTACAGAATAGGTGTTAATCGACAAAGGTGAAGAGAGAGAGAGAGTCAACATGATTTGACTAAAAGTATGACAACTTTTCAGTTTAGTGGGACCATGGGTATTTTTCATTATTTTTAAAGTAGTTCGGTATTTTTCATTTTGCATATTACATCGTGTGTAAAAAAAAATTTCCCCCATATTATTATGGCTACGTTATCATATACACTCTCCATCCATCAATAGTTTGCACATTTGATCGTGGCACGAGTTTTAAGAAATTATAATTGTGCGCATTGTGAGTGAATAAAGGATTAATAGATTAAAAGTGATGTAGTGGGTATTAGGTACGTTATGGTCCAAAAATAGATTGTGCAAACTTTTGGTGGTTGGACGAAAAATGAAAAATCTGCAAATTATTCGTGGACGCATGGAGTAATAAATTTTAAGTTTAAGCATACATATATTTCAATTATTTCAAACGAGGGACAAACGAACTAAGAGAAAAAGAGAATTTGTAGGAAA
Source organism: Schizonepeta tenuifolia (assembly GCA_029490685.1). NCBI lineage: Eukaryota > Viridiplantae > Streptophyta > Magnoliopsida > Lamiales > Lamiaceae > Schizonepeta > Schizonepeta tenuifolia. The sequence goes on from CM055958.1 coordinate 6,633,619, forward strand.
TTGAGTTCGATTAAACTTTGTAAAAAAATACAATATTATTTTTTTATTTTTCATTTTAAGATTTGATGTGCCTTTTGAATTGTCTTCTAAATTTCTTAATGCTGAAATCACTTTGTTTGATTTTTATACCACTTCATTTTTACTATTCTATTATTAAAATTTACACCAACTTTTCATGACATGTTGAACTTTTTTTATATCGTGGGAACTCGCAGCCATTACTTTCGGTGATACCGAGTAAACTCTCGTTCCTTGTCAAGTAGCCTGCAAACCATACATGGCAGGTAAACCACACTTTTCAAGTACAAGTGTGGCAGACTTGACATATAGAAGTGCTTCATGGGGTCGAACCTGAGATCTTTCAATCTCAGACGCCCACTTTCACCACTAGGTCATCCCTAAGGGAACGTGTTGAATTTTCGTTTAGACAAAAATGCAATTATGAATGTTCATATAATTTGCAAATAATCCGATCAACAAAAATATGTATTATTTTGATTTTTCTTATCAAATTATTTAACTTTTTTCCTTTAAATATATTCAGAATATTATTACATTTTGTATTTGAAAAATTATTTTATTTTTCACAATTGTAATATATCTTTTTGTCTGTGCATCGTACGGTAGCGATAGTTTGCAAACAATGAGAAGTATGTGGATTAGTTCTAAAAAAATCACATGTTACGCATCAAATTGGTAATTTTTTAATTTTTTTTATTATTATTATTCAAAGATTCACCATGTGACGTATTTTACAATTCGTTTAGTTTTGCCCTAAAACTTTAATTGAAGTATGTTACACACATCACTGGTTCATATATATTACTAATAAAGAATGATCAAAATATCTAACTGTCATCAATTTTCTCAACGAAATTTGTTCTAGTCAAGTTGAGTCAATCAACAAAACCCATGGATTTTCTCTTCGAATCCAATGAACAATCTCGATTACTTAGGATCAATCTTTGTTAGCAGGTTCTCCAGGGACTTTTATCTATTTTTGTTCATGTTAATTGATTATTTTTATTGAATAAGACGAAAGGAAACAAAAAAAGCCCTTTTCGTTAAGTACTAGTGCAAACAATTGTCATTGAATACATTTCAATACTTGTTATATCGTAACATTTACCAGACTATGACATGATAACTCTACGAAATTATCATTTCGTAGACCGTCGCCGTGACGGTGAGGGTACCGATGGCGAAATTAGATACAAAAGGTGGCACGCTGGGTACGAATTTGCATTTTTTTAACCGTCGTCGTGATGGCAGCGACGGCGGCAAAGTGGGAGGAAGATAGTGGTATGCTAGGTACGAATTTATATATTCGTAACCGCCGCCATGACGTGGTGGTGGCGACGACAATGGCAGAATAGGAAGTAGACGGTGGTACGATGGGTACAAATTTGCATATTCGTAACCGTTATCGTGACGACAGCGGCAGAGTGAGAGGCGAACGTTGTTACGCTAGGTACGAATTTGTACATTCGTAACCGACGCCATGATGGTGGTGGCGGTGGCGGCGGCGGCGATAACGTAATGGGAGGCAGACGGTGGTACGCTGGGTACGAATTTGAATATTTGTAACCGCCGTCGTGACGACGGTGGCAGAGTAGGAGGCGAACGGTGGTACACTAGGTACAAATTTGTATTTTCGTAACCGCCGCCATGATGGTGGTGGTGGCGGCGGCGTGGCGGAATGGGAAGCGAACGGTGTTACGCTATGTACGAATTTGTATATTCGTAACCGCCGCCGTGACGATGATAGTGGCAGCGGCGATGGCGGAATGGAAAGTGGACTATGGTACGATAGGTACGAATTTGCATATTTGTAACCACCGCAATGACGGTGGTGGCGGCGAGAGCAGAGTGGGAGACGGACAGTGGTACGTTGGGTACGAATTTACATATTTGTAACCGCCGTCGTGACAATTGTGGTACGCCAATAATCCTTGTTACAAATTGACTTGCTGAATATTAAAGATGAGAGAGAAGAGTGAAAAGTCATAGTAAGGGGAAAAGGGTCTAAAGAAGTACTCCCTCCGTACTTAAAATAATACACCATTTATTGTTCGGTTCGGAGTTTAAAAAAGCTAGAAAAGTTGTATAAATTGGTGTAAAAAAACTTGAGGTGTAGTGTTTAGCTTGAATTTTTAATTACAATTAGCACTTAGTGCTTTAAAACTCCCAACCCCCCCCCCCTCCCAAAAAAAAATCTCAACGTCATAGTGAAGCTCAACACTTGGATTTTTTTCATGCCTCAAATTTAATTTGCACGTGAGTTTTTTGGGTTAATGGATTTTATACTTCAACTTTTATTAAGGTGATTTATTTATTGAGAGATGCAATTGTTATATGAGTATTTTGTTTCTAAGCTAGAGGATACGCATAGTGAAAAATATTTGTTAAGACTTGGATGTGAAATATTCATACTGAAATAAGAAAAAAAAAGGAACTATTTTATTTAAGGCCATCTCGATTCTGGGACATAGTCGCACCATAATAGAAGCAGTTTGCTCTATATTTTACAAAAATATAAGATATTTAATATTCCATTGTTGCTTAATAATTAAAAATACAAATTACTTATATCAATTAATAAAGAATAATAACAAATTCCTTAATAAATAAATAATGTTGGTATAATAAAATTACAACCCTAATTAGCTCACTAGAATCCCTTCCATTTTTAATGTCGGTATAATATGTTTAGAAATATGATTAAACTAGAATATTTTGGAACAAAATAATTTTGTTTTGAACGGGAACAAAATAATTTAAGAATACACGCAAAAAAAAGATGTAACAAGAAACATTCTAGAAAATTTTGTTTAATATGTTTAATCTTAGAAGTATGAATAAATTACCTCAAAATAATTAACACTAACCTAAACTTATTACCTTACAAAAAAATTGAATTATATTATTAAATAAAATTTGCCATACTAATTATCCGTCCATCCATTAGCATAGGGATAGAACTTCAATTATTTTAGTGCAATAGATGAATATCAAGCAATAGGCAAAATTAACATCCGTACTATCAATTTTGAGAAATTCTTATCTCATGCATTATAGATTTAGTGAATGGGGAGGGGCGATGGTTGATAGAATTAGGGTTTGGTGTTTTTGGACGGGGGGTGGTGGTGGGTTGAGTTTTGTTAATTTGGGTTTGATTATTTTAATTTGGGTTGAGTTTTTTAAATTTTGGGTTGGGTTTGTTAATTTTGTGTTGTGTTTTATTATTATTATTATTATTGGGTAATTAGTGTGGATTAGGGGATTAATTAGGTTGTGTTAGTTAAGTAGTGATTGATAAAGTAATGTTGATAAAGTAATGGCAAATGGTGTAAATAAGTGAGATTGAACGAATATAGAAATTCATAAAATGAAGTAGTGAATTATTTGGTGTACATTTAAATATGGTAAGTATTGCATTATTTAAGTACCGAGTAAGTAAAAATTAGTAGCTCATATTTGTCCAAGTTAAATTTGTTGGCAACCTTCGTACTTTTAGAGGTACATGTAACTAAACTATGTCTTTATTCTTTAATGGTATCCGTTAAAACTCGATGAAATTAATAACATAAGTAGAGGATTATTAAAACGAAAAAGATTATGAGAAATAAAAAACAAAAGTGTGTGCATTTTAGTAAGGGCATAATGATGGAAAAAAAATTAAGATAAAGTAATTAGGTATATGTTATCAGATTATTCAGCTAAAACAAAATCGGCAAAATATAGCATTTGACAATTTAGTTGTGACTTTGTGTACTGAAAAAAAGAATTTCCAGCAAAATACACACTCTTGTGTTTGTGTTGCTGCTTTCAATAAATTTGATACTCATATTTGATACAGATATAGATCTTCATCTTCCTCCTTCATTCCATCCCTGCAAATTCCTATCCTTTTCCCTTTTTCTCTTTATTATTTCTCTACGTATTTACTATTTAGCATAATTATATTCCCGCATACTAAATCCCATTTCATTTTTCATTTTCTTATTAAATCACCACCTGTAAGAGAGAGAGAGAGAGAGAGAGAGAGGGAGAGAGTTGGAGAAGGAGAAATGGTGTTGAGAAGAGGCATTCAGTGCGATCTACTGTTGGCCAATGTAAAGATAATTCCAGTGGTTTTTGTGCTGTTGCTGTTGATTTTAGTGAGCGAAAATGGTGTGCTAGCGTCGATCCATGAGTACAAGAATGAAGCTTTCATCCCTCGCTTTAATTCTTTCTTCTTTCACGGCGGCAGTGAAGGACTCTATGCTTCTAAGGTTCTCGACCCTCCCAAAAATATGCCCAGTGATGATAATAACAATAAACCCCTTAATGGAAAATCCTTCATCAGGTGACATGATTTTTACATTTTGGGCTTACTGTAAAAGTTGAATAATTGTGCTATTTCTAAGAATGTGAAGTACTGCATTATTTTGGGACCTTTTTTTTTGTGTTTTTGTTGATATCCTTGTTGTGGGTGATCTTATGTACTTTTGTTATTTGGTTAATTGTTCCGTTTCAATTATGAAAGAAGATCTGACATGGATTCTCTGTTGTTGTTGATGACTGTGTTGTGTTATGTATTAGGGCTCCATTAACTCAAAATGTCTATGTTTCTGTTTTTGAAGGAGTGCACTGATATTTTGAAGGAAATAGGTTCAACCTTATATAATATTGTTAAATTTGGTGTTACGATAACTAGAACCTAGGGACTCTTGTGGATGATCAATGTGTAATGTAATAGGTTTAAGAATACTGAATGATATTTTGAAGGGAAATAGGTTCAACCTTATATAATATTTTTAAATTTGGTATTACGATAACTAGAACCAAGGAGCTCTTGTGGATGATTGATGTGTAATGTAATAGGTTTAAGAATACTGAATGGCATGACAGTTCTATGTAGCACATGTCATTCATTTCTGTCTCATTTTTCCACTTAAGCTGAACAAGCTAAACTTTCCAACAGCTGACTTGTTGAGTCTATTAGCTTAAGTGTATTCCATGCAGTTAATACAAAGAATCCATGAGGATGTCTATAAAGTTTCCCACTAAGTTTGTGGGATGAAGTTATATGGTAATACCGTAATACCAGGCACGATTATTTTGGTTTACTGTCTTTGTTTTGTCTATTAGACCTAAAATAGTCCTCCTTGAACCAAATTTCTAAATTTCCGGGAGTATAATTGTTACTGTATCCTATTCTGTTTTTAGGTTTGAATCTGTCACACTTAGGAGACCGCAGGAGGTTGCCCAAAAGCAGAACGAATGGCAGCAGAGTACTGGAGTGGTAGAGGCCATTATTGTTGAGGTTAAAGACAGTGATAAGATTGGAAGGCCTTATATGAACTCCAATGCAATATGTTGCAATCCTACTCTTGCTAAGGAAGGGGTCTGCAAGGTTGGTGAGGACATTATCCGTAATCAACCTGATAACCCGGAATGGCCAAAAAGGCTTCACATTAATTTTGAGGGGAACAATGAAGAGGCTAAGATGGACTTCCAAACTGTTGAGATTAACCAAACTGGTATGTACTATCTATATTTTGTTGTTTGTGACCCACAGCTGAAGGGCACATTAATCAGTGGAAGAACTGTCTGGAGAAATCCAGAAGGTTATCTACCCGGGAAGATGGCACCAATGATGACGTTTTATGGCTTTATGTCCCTTGCTTATCTTGTTCTTGGTCTCTTGTGGTTTCTGCGGTTTGTACAACAGTGGAAAGATATAATTCAGCTGCATTATCAAATTACTGCTGTGATTGGTCTAGGAATGTGTGAAATGGCTCTTTGGTACTTTGAATATGCAAACTTCAATGCCACTGGCAGCAGACCAATTGGAATTACACTTTGGGCAGTTACATTCACTGCAATAAAGAAAACGGTCTCCCGCCTTCTGCTGCTTGTGGTTTCAATGGGTTATGGTGTTATGAGACCAACCTTAGGAGGAATAACTCCAAAAGTAGTTCTTCTTGGTTTGGTTTATTTCATGGCATCAGAAGCACTAGAGCTTGTTGAACATTTGGGAAATATAAATGATTTTGCTGGAAAAACCAGGCTCTTTTTGGTACTACCAGTAGCACTTCTGGATGCATGCTTTATCGTTTGGATCTTTTCATCATTATCCAAAACTTTGGAAAAGCTTCAGGTTATTTTCCATCTTCCTCATCAAATGAGAGGATCATTTAACTTTTTTCGAGGTTGTTGTTTTCTTATTTGAGAGTTGTAGATAATTGGATTGGTGCAACGGATTTAGCATTAAAACTTGCCATTCTCAGTTGAAGAATGAATAATTTTTGTATCTTATCCTGATATGTGAAATTAATCAGTTTAACAATCAACAAGGTCTTTAATATCCCTATAAATGTTATTCTTTCCTTCTTCATTGATCCTTTTAATAATGCTCCTTTGTGTGTCTATGTATGCATGTACATTGGATATGCAAAGTGGGGTTGTTGGTATTTATTCTTCATACTTTGGCAGAGAAGTATTGTTGGCCTAAATTTTTTTGTATCAATAACAATCCTATATGCATTTCGATTTTGTGCTTTAACAATAAACAAGTTGCACGAGTCAACAAACTAGGTTAATGATCTTAAATTTGGTGTCAAACAACACTTATGAATTGACTGCGGATTTGAGTATTATGTGTTTGTACCTGATCTTTGCGCATGTTGAGTAGGAATTAGGTTCTATTTAGATTGTTTGGGTTTTCCTATTTTTGTAACCGTCATTAAATTTATCTGCTCAAAAACTAATTGTTATCCCATGTTGGTTATTGTTGTATTGGATTCATCCCTCATAAGTTATTTTTTTCTAGATATAGAAGACCACAAAGTGTTTTTGGTTCTTTGAATTCTTTCTACTTGCTCTATAGACTCTATACGAGTGAAATTTGTAAGGGAAGCCCTTGCTTTATTTCTCAAAGTATTTTCTCTCTACTGAATTATGATGAAGTTTTTTTATTGTGTTTGGGATCAGATACGGAGAAGCATGGCAAAACTTGAGCTTTACCGAAAGTTCACCAATGCTCTGGCAATTTCTATTCTGCTTTCGGTAGCTTGGATTGGCTACGAGGTAATTCTACATCCCTAGTATATATTTGTTCACTTTCTCTCTTAGCTTAGGTGGCACCTGGTCATTGTTTTCTTACGTACAAAGCTGTATTCATCCACAAACTTTCCTCATTTTGAAATCTGCGAGGGAATGGTTATGGGGTTTTCGCTATGAAATATCATGAAGCGGTCCATTTTTTGTTGTCCCTCAGTTTCAACAGGAAGCTTTATCTATCATCTTAGATGCAGACATCAGAATAATTATGGAAGTTCCTTGAATTTGTTTCTTTGAAATAGTTGCAAGCACTTGACATGACTTTTTTGCTTGGTCAGTTGTATTTCAATGCCAGTGACCCCCTTAGTGAATCGTGGCGAAGAGCCTGGATTATCCCAGCTTTCTGGACTTTGCTTGCCTTCATATTGTTGGTAGTCATATGCATCCTTTTTGCTCCTTCTAATAACCCTACAAGGTAACTTCTATACGTTCTTGTTGTCCTTCTAGCTGATTTTGATTCCGTCCATTGTCGTTTGCTTCCATTATGATACTGAAATCTGTCTCGGTTTGTGCCTGGTCTTGTTCCAAGACATATTATTGACTGGTGTTCCCAATTCAATCATAAAATTTTGATGGTTTGCCTTAAACAATATATTAGAAATGGCAAACATGGCAAGTTGCATTTAAGATTTTATAATCATCTAATAATTACGATATATTTAGTCATGTGTTTGTCAGTTATCAAGGGATCTATATAAACAAGTGTAAAGAGTTCGAACAGTAAAAAGTTGTATGCATTGCTGTCATGGCAGTTCTTGAATGCAATATTGACTTCAAGTTATATAGGAGTATGGCTTGAGAAGCGGATTTAGTAGTTTGACTACTTTGAGTAGGAAAAGGAAAGAATGAATTCAAGTTAGCATTGTTCTTGATGTCATCCGTCAGCATCAAGGAATCAAATTGTTATGTTGCCTTGAGTAAATATGAAGAAATTTGACTTTGATAAGAATAGCTGTGTCAAACTGTCAATAGGAAAACGACTTGATGATTAGTGAAAGAGGGTGTTCACATGCTCCATGTGCATCATATAAACGAATGGCTAGGAAGCAAAGCCAAAGACTCCAAATGCATTACGATAAACATTTTTATACTTCCATTATGATTGTGGTGTCAATGAGACGGTAATGGATTTACTCTTAACCAGCAATCTGGGGAAATATATGTTTAGTAGACACTCTTGATCATTTCACAATAGCGTGAAATTTATTGAGCAGTTAAATTGGTTTGAAGATGTGAAATAATCTTAGTGAACCAATTGAATGAATGATTGTAGGTACGCGTACGAGACAGGTGAAGATGACGAGGAAGGCATATCACTGACCGGGGCGGGAGTTGTAGTGGGTGGAGAGTTGACATCTAAAGTGGAATGGAAAGAAAGGAAGGCATCAATTGCAACAGATCATGTGTTTGGTCTTGGGGAAGATCTTGAGGAGGACAAACGAGAATGAATGATGGTATCGTGTTCGTGTTCGCATCGAATGCAGCTTATGTGCATATACATACAAGTGCTACCACATCCTCTTGTATCTTCTTGTGTCCCCACTGTAAACACTACTCAACTAACTGAATTTATAGAATCTAATAAACTTTGCAAACAGAAATTCCTCATCTTCTTGCTTTTTGGGTTTATGCTATTTTTGTTTCTTTAATTTCTAATTTGTGATTTTTCAGTGGAGAAGCTAATTTAGTTTGGGTAGCTTGCTCTACTCACTTGGCTAATATGATTCATGTGTTGCGTCTTACTTATAAATCGCGTGTGTTTGGCCTCATAGATTTGACTTCGCGTAATTCTATTAATTTATTTATTACTACAAGGTATTATTTAACCACTAAATTTCTATAACTTTCACACGTTACTCTGGAGTGAAAATTCACCTAATGCACACTTAAAAGTCATTGGTTGTTGCAAGTTTCCACAATATAAATATATAAATAAAAGAGACATATTTTGAAATAGTCATAATGATCATTAAAATATAAATTTTGGTCCACCTTCTTTAAAAATATAAATTTTGGCCATTTTTTTCAATTTGGGACGAAAATACCCTTAATGAAATGCGGAGCGGGTCGGGTTTGACGCGGGCGGGCGCGGGTCGGGTCAGGCGGGTATGAGGCATTTGGTACTTTTGGTACAAATTTAGTCTTATTAGTACCAATTGTTCTAGTACATCTGGTACGAATTTAGCCTTATTAGTGCCAATTGTTCCAGATTTGGTACAACTGGGACGAATTGTCAAATTAGTTCCAGATGTTCCAAGTTATGATATGGTACTCTTGGGACGAACATTCCAGTTATTTCAAGTTATACTACTCCAATTTTGCGGCTCCGCCTTCGGCTCCGATTATACGGCTCCGCCTTCGCTCCGATTACTAATATAAGGATAATCGTCAAGCAACAATTTAGATTTTTTCGGCTCGCTCCGAAGCCTTCGGCTCCCCTCGCTCGAAGCTTGACCAAAGAAGAAGCGGCAAACAAAAAAACGAAGAGGCAAACAAAAATTTGGAAATAAAAAAAAAAATGAAAAATAAAAAAAAAAAAAACAGAAAAAAAGGAAAAAAAATCTGGAAAATAAAAAAAAACAGAAAAAAAGAAAAAGAATTCTGGAAAATAAGAAAAAAATAGAAAAAGAAAAGAAAAAAAAAACTGGAAAATAAAAAAAAACAGTAAAAAAAGAAAAAAAATTGAAAAGGAAATTAAATGTCAATAAAATGGATTAAAGAGTGAGACATATTTTGAAATAGCCATAATGACCATTAAAATATAAATTTTGGCCCACCTTCAAAAATATAAATTTTGGCCATTTTTTTCAATTTGGGACGAAAATACCATTAATAAGAAGCGGAACAGGTCGGGTCGGACGCGGGCGGGCGCGGGTTTGGTCGGGCGGATATGAAGCGTTTGGTACTTCTGGTACAAATTTAGTCATATTAGTACCAATAGTTCTAGTACTTCTGGTACGAATTTAGCCTTATTAGTGCCAATAATTCCAGATTTGGTACAATTGGGACGAATTGTCGAATTAGTTCCAGATGTTTCAAGTTATGATATGGTACTCTTGGGACGAATATTCCAATTATTTCAAGTTATACCGCTCCGATTTTGCGGCTCCGCCTTCGCTTCGATTACTAATATAAGGATAATCGTCGGGCAACAATTTAGATTTCTTCGGCTCGCTCCGAGGCCTTCGGCTCCCCTCGCTCGAATCTTGACCAAAGAAGAAGCGGCAAACAAAAAATAAAGAGGGCAAACAAAAATTTGGAAATTAAAAAAAAAATAGAAAAAAGAAACATAAAAAATCTGAAAAAAAAAAGAAATAACAAGGAAAAATTGGAAAATAAAATAAACAAAAGAAATCTGAAAAAAAAAACAGAAAAAAAAAGAAAAAAAATCTGGAAATTAAGAAAAAAAACAGAAAAAAGAAGAAAAAAACTGGAAAAAAAAAAACAGGAAAAAAAAAGAAAAAAAAAACTTGGAAAGAAAAACAAGTGTCAATAAAATGGATCAAGGATTGATGGATCAAAAATAGAAGAGGAAAAGGGGTATTTAGGTCCTAAGTTCAAAAAAATGGCCATAATTTATATTTATGAAGAAGGTGGGCCAAAATTTATATTTTAATGGTCATTATGGCTATATCACATGATATTCTCTTAAAGAGTGATGGATCACAAATAAAAGGGGGAAGGGGTATTTAGGTCCTAAATTCAAAAAAATGACTATAATTTATATTTATGAAGAGGGTGGACCATAATTTATATTTCAATACTCATATTGGCTATATCACATGATATTCTCTAAATAAAAAGATTAGGTATCAACAACATCAGAGTACTTTGCGACGTTATAAATGGAAATGTAGGTGCAAAGCATCAAGAACGTGCTTTTCTTTTCGAGCAAAACGTGCTTGCATGTGTTACGTTAAAAGATAATAAGTAGACTTTATTTTTTGAAAGGAAATTACTAAACTTTATTAATCTTAATTAAAATTTATTTATCTCAATTAAAATCTATTTATTTAATTTAATAATTATTAAATCCCAAGTAAATTTAATATAATTATTTTTTTCAATATTAATTAATTAGTATAAAAAAGTTATAAAAACATGGGTGCATCTCAATTTCTAGGCGTATACTATGTAGTAGTACAGTATAAGCATTACCCTCGATTCATTCACTTTTCGGAAGGAAAAATACTCATTTGAAAACACTTGAAAAGGATGAAACGTTGTGTTGCACACTTGCTCTACTTTGACATACCAAAATCAAGTACAAGACGAACACAGAAAAAAGTATGATGAGGAAAAATATTACTAGTATTTACATCTCAATTGAAGTTTAGTCTTACAACAAGGCAAAAACCTAGCCAAAATTTTGCAGAAATTGCAGCCCATCTTATCTATAAGCTTGCCTCCTCAAAGAGCATGTGAATGAATGAATACAAGTGTTGTCTCTGACAAGAGTTTACATTCTCGAAGCTAAACCTCTTCGACCTACAAACCACGAAGATCAAACGTTATTTTAAAAATCCATCTCTTATGAGATTTAGGAAAATATCATCAATAAACAAACCTGTGGCAGATTCATCAGTTCAAAAACGGCTTTTGTTGGCGTGAGTTCATTATCCACAATACGAGCAACTGCTGTCAAGACCGGCAATTTAACCTTATACTTCTGCGCAAGTGCAATCACAGCTCCAGCAGTGGATACACCCTCTGCTACCTGAAACAGGAGCTGTTAAAACTGTTGAGGATTCAAAAGGATTGACTGTGCAGTGGAAGTTTTTCAGACACCTCGTTCATGGAATTGAGAATGTCATCAAGTTTCTCCCCGGATCCAAGACGAACCCCAACTCTTCTGTTTCTTGAAAGATTTACAAAACAAGTCAGCATGATGTCTCCAGTTCCAGACAAACCGGTTAATGTTGTTGACTTGGCTCCCATCTGATTTGAGTCGATTAAAGAAAAAATGAAGCATCATAAGGAATTTTACATATTACAAATAGAATGATAAAATATAATATTATCTTCAAGAAAAGGGCCCGATTGCTAGCATTCAATGTCCCTTTTCATATTTTCTATTTTTCAGTAATGGATACAGCAATGGAATTTCAGATACAAGGGTTCTGCAGCCTGCCTATTAAGACGAACATAGAACTAGAAGTACACGATTCAAAAGCCTTTGGATACATAAGGTGAATGGGAAAATTCTGTATCATGATATAGATAACAATGAGCAAACCTTTGTTCCCAGCCATCTTATCTCCGAGCATCCTTGTGCAACAAGAGCTGCCATAGAATTATTTCCAAGATTCAGCCCTTCAACAATCCCAGCAGCTATAGCAAGTACATTCTTAAGAGCACCTGCAATTTCAACCCCTGTAACATCACTGTAGCATCAGGTGTTACTGCTGAGGATACAAGATAGCGTTGGTATATACGTTTCGTACACTTTCTGCAGAATATCACCACTTCTTGTGCTTTATCACATTCCTATCATTGTTCAAGTTTGCAGGTGTGTACGTGCAAGATCAAGCACCCATGAAAGTAAGTAGATATAGATGATGAGATTAAAGCTTTTGTACAATGACAACCTTGAAGTGTTGATTCTCAAGTTCCTATAAGCGAGAAGTTGTTGAACAGCATTTGCCATCTTCTTGTCCTTTGATGCCACCACCATGACTACAAATACATGAACTGAAGTTTAATTACTTCAGATAACAGGATATACAACATAATATCAGCTCAAGTACCTGTTGGCAATTTGTTCATCAACTCCAGAGCAAATGAAGGCCCGGATAGAACAACATAGGGCTGGCGAGGATTTCTTAGTGACCGGGGAATTATTTGAGACATCATTCTATATGTATTGAGCTCCAGGCCTTTGCTGAGAGAAATAAAAGGTAGGCTCGGATCAACAAAATCAGCAATGCCTTCAAGGAACGAGGCACTGAACTGCAGCATTAGACATTATTAGATAAGAAAGATAATCTCCAGCTTAAGGTAATTGTTATTCAACAATATCTTTCAAGTTTACACAAAAGACTGTATTATTAGGTACACTAGTTACAATGTCATAGTTAGGAAAACCTTACTATCCAAATTATGACGGAACATCCTTAATATGAAAAGCAGCATAGAGAAGAAAATGCAACAACCTGCACAGGCACAGCATGGAAGCAAAAGTCTGCACCGAGTAGAGCTTCTCTAGCATCTGTCGTGGCAACAACGTTTTCTGGCAGCTTGTGTGCTGGAAAATACTTACTGGAACAAAAGAAGAACAGAAATAACGATAACTCCACATGATCTTGAAATTATTATTATTATTATTATTATTATTATTATTATTATTATTATATGACAAGCAGAATGAATAAGAATCACTACCAATTAAAATGACTCTCATTAATTGATCGACAAACTTCAGCATCTCGTACAAGCATATTAACTTCTAGCTGAGCTTTTCTATCAGCAACATGAGCCGCCATAGCAGTTCCAAAAGAACCACCTCCGAGCACCACAACCTAAGGCCACCATTCCAAACATCTTTCACTTAAAACCATAAAATGAAAAAGAAGATGTAGAAGACCAAACAGCCATATTCACCTCTGCTGTAAACATGCCATTAATTTATTCCCATATTACACATCATTTTGCATTATCACACACACATTTCAAGAAAAGATCAAACATTCAGATATTTCATAAGCACTAGAACTTAAAACTAGTTTAGTTCTTAAAAATCATTAAAGTATTTTCAAGTTTGAAAGAACCAAGCAGTTCCTTTACATTATAAAGTGAAAAAGAGAAATGCAAGTTTTTTTCCCCTTCGACGTTACTCTGATTTCGTTAACATAGATCAATCTCCAAAACAGATTACCCATGTTTGCAGCCAAAAGTTATTTAAAAGAAAGAATAGATAGACAACATGAAACCAAAAGAGAAATTATACAAAATAAATAGCTAGCACACTCATACAACATACAAAAAAGAACAAATGGAAGAAGTAATTGAAGAAATAGGAGACCTTTTTGGTGCGTTCAAGAACATCAGTTTTGGCCCTAGACCGCCATGAGCGGGACCAGCGGAGTAGCTTCTCCCATGCCACACGCACCACCTTGCGGCGGTCTCTGCTCCTCTCAAGTGAGACTCTAGACTCTTCCGCCGGCGTCGTGACGATGATTTCATCAGCGGCGCAAAGGCAGATAGGAGATGCGGCGGTGGGGGAGCGGGAAAGAGAGAGAAAAAAGGTATTGGGATTGGGTTTGAATGGGGGTTTGGAGGAGCTGAAGGCCGAATTGTTGGGTGGAAGTGAAAATGGCGGCTCAAACAGTGAAGCAGCAGCCATTCGCGATTTTCTTCTGTTTTCTTTCTTGATTGAAAATTTTCAAGGGAAATGGAAAAAAAACAAACTGAAAAATTTGTCTATTACTGTATTATCCAATATCTGCATTCCACGTGTCCGGCGCTCGTCTTTTCTGAGGAAAATTCATTCATTCTATTCCGACCTCCTAATATTCCAAACCAATTCGTATAAAAAAATTTAAAACTAAACATTAAAAATGAAAAGATGATTTGTATAGTAATATTGTAATTTCAATTTGTACTGATATGTTAAATTATGTTAATTTATACTGTTGACTTGACTTAAATGCAGGAGAAGCAGTTTAATTAAATTTAGCTATGATTAAATAAACAAATAGCTATGAATTGGTCTCAATTAGTGATTACTATATACGAATACATTCTAATTGAATTAATAAATGATAATTGAATTAATGTACCGCAATTGAGAATATTACATTTAATTAAAACAGTAAACAATCTTAATTAAAAATTAATTAATTATATTAAATTAAGAAAAAGTGGAGGGATTTTACCGAAACAAAGTTTTGCTTTTATTCTTGTTAACTTGGATATATAAGAGAGATAAAACATCAAAACCCTTTTCCAGCCAAGGATGGCTGGCCTTAAATTTTCCACGTCCAATATCAACTATATTTAAAACACAATAACAATTATTAATATCCCTGGTAATAATAACAATTAGGGCCACAAAACGCAATTAAAATTGACACGCTTTAAATTTCAATTATTGATTTATTTGAAAATAATATAATGTTTTGAATATCCTTGTTGGCATTGGCAAGATCGATCTATATATACAAATATTTCATTTTCTTTATTCCTCCGCCCACGCAAAATCCAAAAACTTCATTGAGATCTCCAAGAATTCCACTCTTTAAAACCTACGTGAGTTCATCGTATTTGAATTTGTTCTCTTAATAATTTGAAACATACAAACTGAGTTGAAGAAACTGTTGGATTCTTAAAACTTCATAATATTTTTTTGCTTTTTTTTTTCTTTTTTGCTCTCTTAATTGTGTTATTGTTATTGTTTTGTGAATAGCCAGGTTGATTCATAAATTAAGCAAAGATGGGGCATCATCATCACCACCACCACCACAGCCACGACGGCGATGATCTGGCGGATAGTTTATGCAGATTGACCTGTATGGCAGGTGAGTGGATATTCAGCATGATCAGACGGTGCATGTCCGCCGCCTCTCATCCTTTCTTGCAGTGCTTCGGTTCTCGCAGGCACCATCACCACCACCACCACCATTAATTTTCACTCATTTATTTTCCTCTTCGATCGATGATAATAAATATTTAATAGGAGCTGAGTATATACTGTGATTATTTAGGTGCATTTTATTTAGTTTGGTTTATATATTTTTTAAGTGAAGAAAAGGGTTACATAATTACTTATTTAATTTGGTGAAAGGTGGACGTACGCACGTTTTGTTTGTGTTGTGTTGGAGGGTAACTGGAGTTGCATGCCATCGATGATCAAGAAAGAATTCACTTGTTTCCATCACTTTTTTATTTGCCACTTGATGATCTCTCTCTCTCTCTCTCTCTCTCACACACACGCACACGCACACGCACACGCACACGCACACGCAAATTGATTTATATTAATTTAAACTAGATTTTGATTTGAATTATAGTCTTTTGGTTTTAGGTAAATGGGGATATATAACACTTGTGATATGTGAAAAGAGAGAAAGTTGAACACTTAACATAGTAAGTTGAATTGTGACTTGGAACTGGGCTGATAAATTATGCGTGTCGGGTCATTATCGTGTTTACCTAATAATGGCATGATTTGTTAAGATAAAAAATGAATACAAGTTGTTGGATTTGTTCGACCCCGACACAAAAACAGCCTGCATGACCCAAATTAACATGTCATTTTGTGTTGACACGCCACAAAAACAATACTACGGTACAATTAAAACTTCATTTTATTCCTAGAAAATGAAAAATTATTGCAAGATAATTTAAAAAAAAAAACAAAATAAAAGGTAAACAAAAAAAAATTACTCTTATCAGGTTACATGAATCCAACATGTATCCGATACGAACACGATACGATAACTTTGTATCTTATCGTGTCGACATGTATGATAAGGCCCAACACTAACCTATTAATCTCGTGCGTGTTTGTGTCGGGTTATCGTATCGTGTCAAAATTATCACCTTTAATTTGGGAGTTGAGAGGAGTTAACACAAACTTTGTTCAATTGTCTCAGGGATCAAGACATTAAGATTTGTAGACGGTATGTATATCGAAATTCAAGTCCTCAATATAAAAAAATTATCCAACCAAGATTTCGGGGGTTCGAATCATGTGTGCGTGTGTAAACTCAAAAAATTATACAAAAAAATTAATGTATTATATTAATTGAAATTTTAAAAAAATATATAACAAGATATATTGGGTAAGTGTGAGTCAGTATTAACCATGCATTTTTATCACATCGGTTAATAAATTGCATGATTCAATGCACAAATATATATTAATGAAAAAATTGAAACATTGGTCTTTTCTATGCATGGTCTGATTTAGTTAGTGCATTAAATTATTGCAAGTTGTGCGTTAAAAATGTGTTAAATATTTGTACATTAAGTTAGTGTAATATGTCCTTTTCTATGTTTGTGCATTAAAAGTACTATGTTTGTGCATTAAAAGTACTACGTTTGATGTATTTCTGAAGTGATATTAATGCATAGTTCCTACAAATTCATATAAAAATAAGTTTTTACCAAATCCACACCCAATTAAAATTTATTGGGTAAGGTGTCGGTGATTAAATAATGAGCCATGAATAATTAATTTTGAAGCAAATATTGTTGGAGAGAAGATATGGGCTCACGAAATAGTTGATATGAAAAATGGAAGTACCAATTTAAGTTATTGAATTCGAATTTTTTCCCATAATTTAAGACATAATTATACCAAAACAAAACATCTAAAAGACCTCCTATATATATCTTAGACCACTAACAGTGGTCGAGATACTTTGGTATCTTCATCTTCGGTGGGGCTCAAATCGATACAATCACTTGCAATGAGACTGTTTTTATGTTGTCTCAATCTAATTAGTTTCTGAATATTCATTTTGCAAATCTTAATCAAAAAATTAAAAATTTCATTAATTTAAATAAAATAACCAAATTACATTACTAAAAACTAGTGTGCAACCCGTCGAAAATCGACGGAGAATCATATTATGCTATATATATAAATATGTAATCATAAACATAATGTAATAATAGTATTATCTATATCAACATATGATTAAAAAAAAGAGTGTTTCTTTGATATTACTACACTTTCTTTATCTACAACAAATCAAACTATTTTTTTTTTTTTTGGTACAAACTGAACATAATTTAAAATATGAAAAAATTTCATCGTATACAATGTTAATTATTGCGTACATTCTCGTCACAAATTAATCTTTTGAGTTCTCTTTTACTATTGTACTCATGAGATTGCAACGATTTTTTTTGTACAAACTGAATATAATTCAAAATATAAAAAATTAAATCGAAGACGAAGTCAATATTGTGTAAGTCTGATCATCTCGTCACAAATTAAAATTTTGAGTTCTCTTTCGCTATTGTAGTCATGATGTTGCAACGTATTATTAACCATGTTTAGTTTTGATCATCTCGTTCCGCATTAACTGATTATTAAAATCATTAGCCGCAGTTTGTTTGATTGTTATAAAAAATATTTTGAAAGTAAAATGTTTAATTTCTAATTAATTCAAGAAAATTGTTATATGATACTTTCGTCTTCATTTACTATTTTTCTTCCCTTTTATTTAGTTTAATTTTAATCCAACTACTTCATTGAGATAATGAAAAATATTAGCTACAATTTACTTGGTAATTATAAAAATTTATTTTGAAAGTGAAAATCTTTAGTATGTAATTAAATTAAAAAAAAAATCATTCCGCATTTCTCCCTTCTCATTTACTATTTTTTATCCTTTCAGTTCAATTTTAATACACATATTATGTAAATAATAGAAGCAATTTCCTTGGTAGTTATAAAATTTATTTCGAAAGTGAAAACTTTATTATCTAATCAAAATTCAAAAAAATTGTTCAACAATTCTCCCGCCTAAATTTACTAATTTATGTGGAGTCATACGTGCTTGTATTTGCAATTTTTTTTATTTTAATTTTTTTTATTGAAAATCTGTACACATATGTATTAGATATTATAATTTATTATTTAATATAAAAAATGACGTTTACTCCTCAATTTGTTTGGTGGTTAAAGAAATTTATTTTGAAAGTGAAATCTTTAGTTTCTAATTAAAGTCAAGAAAATTATTTTGAATTCTCCCGTCTTCACTTATTATTTTAATACTTTTAATTCAATTTAATACCCATGCTTCCTTTATTTACAAATATAGGATGACAATTACACACTAATTTTGAATATTTATATAAATTCTTAAAGGGTGGAGTCTTATTAGAAAACAAAGTGAAATAGAAAATTTATATTAAGTAAATAAGAAGAACCCCAAATTAATTAAAGATTTTATACCAATAAAAATATGATATAATAAATATTCATAAGTTTATATAATAAATCATATAAGTGTTATTCAATTTTATACAAGATACTCTATAAGGAAATATATACAAGTTTATATTTATACAAATGAGTATTCAAGAATTCAGAAACAAAAACTATAAAATCAAAACACATATTATTCGCTAGAGTGTACGGGGCAAATCAAAATCATAAAAATATAAAACTAATATCAAGAATTGGGAAACAAAAACTATAAAATTAAAACGCATATTATCCGCAAAAATGTAAGGAGAAAATAATAAGAAGTAAATAAATAATGCTCCATATTTATGGGTGGTTCGGGTAGATTTCCTTTCCAGCCGCCTAAGTGTTGCAAACCCCATAAACATCATCATTCATTGTTAATCTTTGTGTAGGTAATAACCTAATATCAAAATTACGTACTATTATTATTCTCAATATGGAATTGTGAATCTATTATGATGAGATTGTTGTATAAAAAGAAAATTGTACTCACTCTGAGGAACATTTAGCGAGATTCATATGCATATGGTTTAATTGGTGTTTTTTTGCAACACGTGATAATAAGAACGTTCTAGATATCTCAATTTGATATCTGATACTGTTTGTTTACGATAATAATTCATTTCATATCTTGTGTTTTCTAATATTAAGCAAGATAGGTTTGTGTGTGATTTTGAACCATGTCTAATAAGTGTGATACTTAATAGAATATATTATTGGATTAAACTACTCTTGTGTTCTTGCAAAATTAATGATCTGTAGAAAATTCTTATAGACAACCAAATAAAACGTGTAATAGTGTTACCTCAAAATTTGCAACCACCCTCAAAATTTTATTGAATTAAACAAATCCATACACAAACAAATTGAAAAATGATGGAAAAGGAAAAGAGAAGAGTGATAAAAAAAATATTCGGCCAACTAATAAATTGGCCAAATTTATTTTGATGGTGCAAAGGATGAGAAAATACACATTAATTTTAGGTATCTATAAGCTTGTCAATAGGAGGAGTTTGATTGAAAATCGATGTGGGATGGAAGATTTATAATTAAATAAGATATAATAATATAGATATAACTATTAAAATCGGCAAATTTGAGCCAATAGATATATTTGAAATATACGAGATATCTTATGCCATATTTAACATATGGAATCTTTTATTTCCTTTTTAACTATTAATTAATTAATTAAATATATTATTGTAGAATTTATGAATTAAAATGAAGATTTAAGATAAATAGTAATGCCGGATGGAGGATGCGCCACGTAGGACCTAAAATTAAGGGGAGTGCTTGAATCAACATTGGTTTTAATAATATATAGATTAAAACAAAAAATAAAATAAAAAACAATACATTACTAGAAAAGGCTTTTTTGGATCCATTTTTTAGGAAGTATGAGAGGTGATTGAGGGCGAATTTGAAGAAAAATAGAATGAGAAGTAGAAGAAATGGTAAGAGAATGGAAGAAATGAGGTAGTATTTATAGGTAAAAACATAAAAAAAAAAAAATTGAATTAATCGGCTGAATTTAGCCGTTTTCAATCGTTGGACATTAAAAAAATTTAACGTTAATTTTTCATTTTTTTCAAAGGGAGCACGTATCCTGTATGCGCCGGATCGAGACCTCGACGCAGCGGGACAGGCTCGAGACGACGGCGATCGCAGCGGGGTGTCTCCATGTCGCGGATGTCTCGAGAACCCATGTGGAGACACCCACTGTGAGTAGTCTCATATAAACATACATTCTCAAGAGACCGATCCCTAAATAAGAATACTTAGATAAATGAAAAATCACAAACATATCTCAAAATTAAACCCAAGTAATATCATATATGAACTTTGGGATGGGTGATTTTAAAGATTAGATCTTCCGTACAAATTACAAATCATGTTTTTTTTAATATATGATCATGTTTTTTTATATAGATAATGATGATTAAAATTGTTTTTATTTATTCATGTTTTTTTTGTGTAAATACGATGCTTATAAAAAAATTATGATTTTCCATGCTTTGATTAATCATAACCGTAGATCATACACAGATCAACGGTTGAGATTAGTTTATAGCTTTTACATGAAGACTAATTTTTATATGGACCAAATCCTATGACCTTTATGTGCTATTTTTAGGACCATTGTTGTGCATGAAGCTAAAACTATCCGCAGTGGTAGTGTCTCTGGGAGGTGTCTTTATGGGGTGTGATGGAGATAGAGACAGTCAGCTACAGTGGGACTGTCTCTATGGGGTGTCTCCATCTAAATAGTTTATTAATTTTGATTATTAATTTTTATATGGAACGAAACAGTCTCGAGACAGTGGATGTTGTACTCGGCAGTCTCCATGGATTTGATGTCTCAAGACACTCATGGAGACAGCAACTGCAGACAGTTTGAGGGAGGTCAATCTTACACCACAAGCCAATTATTAAACCAACACTTATTGAGAAACATTAATTTTAATTAGACTAGTTTTTGCCCTCGTGCGATGTGCGGCAATAATTTTACCAAATGAAATGATATAAATAATTATACTATACATTATACATATCTAATTATCAAATTCTAAATATGTATAAAGGCCATAAATTTATATGGCATACAAAAATTTCACGAAATAGTGTGATTGTTGGACTCAGTATTACTAAAGAATCGCATTATTTAAAATGAAAAATAGAACTATATTAATCCATTAACTCATACATGATCCTTGGCCCCAAAACTAATACTTCTAAATAATAAATAAATAAGCAAAAATCGTACTAATGTTACCACACTCATCTTATATCAATCTAACCCATTTTTGCGTTCTTGGTGAAGAATATGGGTTATCGTCTCTTTAAACCACTCAATTATACAAAATCAGTTGGGTAAAATGCAGAAATAGTAATTCTAAGAAATAAAATATACTTTTTAAAACTATCAAATAATAGTAATTATAGACTTATTTACCCTTTTTCCTTCTTCTATTTCAATTTTCGTTTTTTAAACTGAAAGTCGTGATCCCAAATATATCTGTGGGAAATCACATGAATAAATATGTGAAATCACATTATAATTTGTGTGGTTTCACATGAAAAATAATGTGAAAACACATTATAATGGTTTCACATGCAGAAAAATGGGAATTCACATAACAAAATGGGGATTCACATGAAAAATAATGTGAAATTACATTACAATTTATTTGATTTCATATCTAATAAAAGTTCAGTACCTCCTGCTTAATTTGACACTGAGTAGAGCATCTATCTCCTGTAGCTGAGATGAGGAATTTTATTGCTTTAGAGCTTTGTCTTGATTTAGCATAAGCATGGAAGTATTTGGTATTAGCATCTCCCAGTTTGATCCAATCTGCCCTTGCTTTTTGTTGCCAAATACTTTCTTCCAAATTACTCCACTTTTCAATCTCCCCCAGCAGTCTCTTCTCTTCTCGAATCTTGCTCTCATTTAGTTTATCAATCACTAGTTGCTCCTGAATCTCATGAAGATCCTTTCTTAATCCAGTAAGTCTCTCAGGAATATTTCTATAGTGACAAGTATTAAGCTGTTTAAATGGATGTTTTAGCTTCTTGAGTTTATACGACACGTTCAACAGCTTATTGCTATGTAACTGGAACTGCCAAATATCAGAAATGATGAGCTTGTATTCTGCATGTTCTGAGAGAGCATTAATGAATTTGAAATGGGATTTTCCACTCCTTTCTTCTCCCCCAATACTCAAATACAAAGGACAGTGGTCAGAGATATTTCTATCCAGAATTTTTCCACTTGAACTTGAGGAAATTCTCTGCACCATTAATCATTCCCAATACATCGATCAATAAGAGAAAAAATTCTCGAATCTTCCATCTGGTTATTACACCAGGTATACTCATTACCAACCATTCTCATAGCATTCAGTTCATTATCTCTAATGCAATTCTCAAAATCCCTGGTTTCTATCTCAGTCGCTCGACTACTATGACATATATCTTCTATATTAAGAACTGAATTAAAATCACCACCAATCAATAAAGGGCTATCAATTCTATGGCAAACTGAAGAGAGAAACTGCCACAAAGGTTTTCTATGCTCAATTGTGTTAAGTCCATATACTGCAACTAAATGAAATTTGTTACCAAGTATAAGATCTTCAATTTCGCAGAGCAAACCTTGTTCATGATTCTCAACCCATTGCACAGCCACCTTCCTCGGGTTCCATCCAAATTCTTCCATTTCTTGCATGTGAATAATTATTTAAGAACTCTCAATTCATGTTGAGCTTCTCAGAGATCTTTTTGAAATTTTCCGCTTTAACTCTTGTTTCCAGAAAAATACCCAAATCCAAATGATGCTTTAGCAAAAATTGCTTTATTTCCTTTATTTTGAAGGGCTTGTTATAGCTCCTCACGTTCCAAAATAGAAGTTTCATGTTACCACATTGGGGAGAAGGTCCCCGCCCTTAACAGATCCATCTGGTGGCTTCTCTTGTTCATTCAGAATCAAGAATGTGTTACCTATCCTCACTGTATTCGAACATTCTCCAATGCTTTGTGGAGTAGCAATTTTCCATGGTACAATCCATCCGCTCTGCTTGGAGGTATCCTTCTCAGTTCCTTTGCTATTGTCCTTCATAGGCTCTTTATTAGTGACTTCTATTTGGCCTAGTTGTGTAGTAGTTCGCTCCACCACAAATTTTTTTTGGTATCCACTGTTGTTTTTGTTGAACTCTTGGTTTGAGTTTCATTTGACAATCATGCCCCGCCATTTGACAAATTTTGCAAAAGGGTGGAACCCATTCATAGATAACTCTCTGTTCTATCTTCTTCCCATGCTCACCTTCTATCCAGATTTTGTGTTGCAGAGGTTGTGTTACGTCTACTTCCACAAGAAGCCTTGCAAAAGAAATCCTACTTTGGTTCATGGTGCAATCATCAGCAAATAATGGCTTACCTAAGATGCTGCCAATACGGCTCAAGGAGTTCATGCCCCAACAATTTAATGGCAAATTAGGTAATCGAATCCATAATGGGACTTCCTACAACACTTCTTGTTCGAAATTAAACCATGCATCCCAGGCTTTAACTATCACAGGCCGATTAGCTATGGTATGAGGCCCTGCATACAAGACTTTGTCCTCACCATATTGAAAACGCACAATGAAATACCCATCAATATGGAAGAAAATTTAAGGATTTTGTACCAGACATTGTTTTTCCAAGTAAGTGCTCAAATATCTAATAGAAGGAGATTCCTCAATGACATACAATATGATTGCATTCTCCCATTTCTTAGCCTCAAATGTAATTTTCTTAGATTCAAGACATGCAACTTGAACACCATTCTTAATCATAGGAGCGATGCACTCAAGAGACATACCTTTCCTCATAAGTAGAGCATGCTCTTTAGATTTCGCTTGAGAGTCTTCTTCCTCCATCTCCGATTCAAAACTACCTTCAGATCTTGTATCATCTAGAATTTCCAACTCCTCCACCTCACAAGTTACTGTTTCATCGATTTTGCCTTTTCCAGAATTTGAAGTTGGCATAAATTCACTTTGTTCTCCTCTAGTTTTAGTCAGCTCAGTAGATGTAGATCCTTCCGTCGCCTTTGGTTTCCTCGGTCGTCCCCTTCCGGTGTCCGCACACGTTAAGCCATGTCAGCTAACATACGCCGAGAGATTTCTTGGGGAGCACTTTTATCCAGAAACCGTAATTTTAATTAGACTAGTTTTTGCACTCGTGCAATGCACGGCAATAATTTTACCAAATGAAATAATATAAATAATTATATATATTATACAGTATACATATCTAATTATCAAATTCTAAATATGTATGAAGGCCATAAAGTTATATGACATACAAAAATTTCACGGAATAGTGTGATTGTTGGACTCAGTATTACTAAAGAATCGCATTATTTAAGATGAAAAATAGAACTATATTAATCCATTAACTCATACATGATCCTTGGCCCCAAAAATAACACTTCTAAATAATAAATAAATAAGCGAAAATCGAATTAATGTTACCACACTCATCTTATATCAACCTAACCCATTTTTGCGTTCTTGGTGAAGAATATGGGTTGTCGCCTCTTTAAACCACTCAATTATACAAAATCATTTGGGTAAAATACAGAAATAGCAATTCTAAGACTTAAAATATTAATTATAACAATACTTTTTAAAACTATCAAATAATAGCAATTATAGATTTATTTACCCTTTTTTCCTTCTTCAATTTCAATTTTCGTTTTTTAAACTGAAAGTCGTGATCCCAAATATATCTGTGGGAAATCACATGAATAAATATATAAAATCACATTATAATTTGTGTGGTTTCACATGAAAAATAATGTGAAAACACATTATAATTGTTTCACATGCAGAAAATGGGAATTCACATAAAAAAATAGGGATTCACATGAAAAATAATGTGAAATCACATTACAATTTATTTGATTTCGTATTCGAATTCACATAAAAATGGGAATTCACATGAAAAAAAATGGAAATTCACATAAAAAAAATGGGGATTTACATGAAAAATAATGAGAATTTCGAATAAGGGTAAAAAGTCAAAAATTGCTATAATTAATAACTTTTAAAAGTTATTGCTTGATTTAATATTTTTATCTTTAAAACTGCTAGATTCCTACAATAACTATAATTGGTTCTTGTTTAGTCGTATTATTTTTATATATTTAATAGTTAGTATATCATATTTTATATTATTCTAAATATATATTCCCTCCGACCCCCAAAATATGCATAGTTTTCCTTTTTCATCTGTCCCCCAAAATTATGCATAGTCCATTTTAGAAAATACTAACTATTTTACTTATTACCCTCATAATGTGGGACCTTATCTCCACTTACATCTACCTTTTCTCCACTTACATGTACTTTTTCTCCACTTACATCTCACCTTCCAGGATTTTCTTAAAACCCGTGCCCACCAAAACTATTCATAAATATGGGGGTCGGAGGAAGTAATTTATATAACCAAGGTTATTTAAAATGAAAAATTTCTTACAGTTAACACTTAATTATGTATTACCCTAAAAAAACTTATTTAAATATTATTTAATTAAAATAAATAATAAATAAAATTATAGTGAACTGATGCGGTCCACCTCACAAGAGATCGCTATCTCATTTATAGAATCACAGCCTTTATTTCTTTCAATTATTCTATACCTCATAATTTTATATTTTATTGAAAGCAAGGAGAAACGAGAAATCGCCTTCCATTTTATTTTGTATTTTGCATGCGTCACCTCAAACGTCACACACATGCATCATGCATGCATGTACTTGCATGTTACCAGTACACTTTGTCACACTTATCTAATTTTCAGTATCATATACAGTACATACACACACATACATACATTACTTCGCATTATATATAGTCCCACTTCAATCTTTTTTTTTTTGCACACATCAAACAACTCTGTCTTGCAAACTTGCATATATATTCCTAAACTCAAAATCACCGTACTAGAAAATCTTGGTGAATGGAATGACGCCACGTGCTCCTAGTGACATTTCCCGCCCAAGGCCACATCAATCCATCCCTCCACTTCGCCAAGAGGCTCATCAACATGGGCATCGAGGTCACCTTCGCCACCAGGATCTCCGCACGGCGGCAGCCACCACCGTCGCCCTAGCCAAGCACCTCACCTTCGTCTCCTTCTCCGACGGGTACGACGATGGATTCAAGCTCAATGATGTCGACGCTAGCAAATTCATGAGCGAGATCATAAGCCACGACTCCAAGGCTCGCAAGGACACCATTCTCACCGCGGCGGAGCAGGGCCGCCCCGTCACGTGCCTCGATCGTGTACACCTTCCTCCTCCCGTGGGCGTCCGTGGTTGCGCGTGAGCTCCACGTACCCAGCGCCCTCCAACCCGCAGCCATGTTAAGCATATACTAGTCTACCACTACTTCAACGGATTCGCGGACGAGATTATAGCAAATTCGAGCGATCCTACGTAGAGCTCTGTTGGGAAATTTATTAAAGTTTTGATTGATTCCAAAACCAACTGACCCTAACCGAGTAGATGTTTGTCAGATCCTAATGTTTGTAGTTAGGCTTGCTGTTTGAGCATTGTTAAGATTTTATCTTTATAGGACTCCAGCTGAAGATGGCAACAAGGCTTCACTCGGATAGAACATCAGGTGTAAGAAAAATACCTGAGCGTTCAAGTCTCAGAACAACAACTAAGTATTTAAAGGGAGAAGATGCAAGAGAACATCAGTTGTAAGAGAGACAACTGAGCGTTCGAAGCCAACTGATCAGATACTAGAAAGACAACTGAGCGTTCAGATTCAGAACATCAGTTGTAGGACTCGAACCAAGAAGATCAACAGCATGAAGTTCAAGTCAGCTGAGAGTTCAACTGTTAGCATTCAGATAGAACATCAGCTGAAGAACAAGTCAGATGAAGATCGAAACTCTCAACCGACCATCCCTTGTTGAAAGTTTACTGTTGAGATTTGAAATTCAAATAAGGAAGTCACGTGAAGGTTTGACTCTCTGTCATTACCTCATTTGGCCCAACACAAGGTTGTCTCAGATGGAAAGCAGAAGCGCGCAGTTGCCAAATCCGGAAAGTCTGCAGAGATGAGAGACAAGCCATCGCTATCAAAGAACAGAGATCAACGGCTCCTCCAACGGCTAGTTGATTCTCTCCACCTATAAATAGAGGCCTTCATTCATTCATCAAGTATACAAAGGATACGAGACAGACAAGTGCGAGAAGAGACCAAAGAGCGAAAGAAAGAACCAAATACTTCACACGAGCTGAACTGCATTCAATCTCTAAGAACATCATTAGTTGAGAGTTCTAGAGTGTTAGATTCTGTCTTAGTGTCTTTTGATCCAACCTTGAGAACATCACTAGTTGAGAGTTCGTAGAGTGTTAGATCATAGCTCACTTCTTGTTCGAGCTATTAGTTGGAAACCCACTTTCTCACACACTTGAAAAGGTTATTAGGACCCTACTCTTCCCGTAATTGAGTAGATAGGTTGATAAGTACCCGTAAACTTATCTGTAAGGTTGATAAGTACCCATAAACTTATCTTAACGGTTGCAAAGCCCGCGTAAGGTTTGTGGGTTGTCCAGAAGAACTTGGACTGAGTTGTGTGGACTCACAACTCCCCGTGGACGTAGGAGTTATCTCCGAACCACGTAAATCTTTGTGTGTTGTGTTTATTCTTCAGTTATCTTATTGCATATTCAACTGACCAATTAAGCAGCATACAAACTGGATTTTTCCATTTCAACTGTCTTGGTTATTGACCAACCTTGCACTTAAGCGTGAGTTGATTTTTATACGAGTTAATTTCCACCACATTCCGCACAGCACTTCACTTCCAGCTGAGTGTTTCTTACTCAGTTGTGATTCCAACTGAGTTGCATTACTCGGTTGTGTTATTTTTAGGGGGTTGTTTTTAAAAGCCTTTACTGGTGTATTCCCCCCCCATACACCAGAACTCGTATCGGGACCATCTCCATTGCTATCCAAACGCGACCTTCCTTCATTCCTGCTTCCGTCAAGCTCCGACGTGTATAAATTTGCGCTTCCGTCGTTTAAGGACCAATACAAAGTGTTGGACGAAGAATCGAAGCCGAAAGTGCTCGTCAACACTTTCGATGAGTTGGAGGCAGATGCACTGAACGCCATTGACAGTTACGACTTGATAGGAATCGGGCCGTTGATTCCTTCCGCCTTCATCGACGGCCGGCCGTCACTCATTTAACGGAGACCTCTTCAAGAAATCCGATGGATTACTTGGAGTGGCTGAACTCGAAACCCGAATCGTTGGTCGTCTACGTGTCATTCGGAAGCATATTGAAGCTAAAAAATGAGCAGATGGAGGAGATTGCGAATGGGCAGGCCATTTTTATGGGTGATACGAGAAGATAAGAATGAAAAAGAGGAGGAGTTGGGGTGCTTAATTAGAGGATTTGAAGAAGATAAGAAGGATTGTACAGTGGTGCTCGCAGCTCGTCGGGTGTTTTGTCTCGCACTGTGGGTGGAACTCGACTCTCGAGAGCTTGTCGTGTGGGACGCCCGTCGTTGCGTTCCCACATTGGATGGATCAGGGGACCAGACGAAGGCTAAGTTAATAGAAGATGTGGAGGACAGGAGTGAGAGTATATTGTAGAGTGTGGGGAGATAAGGAGGTGTGTGGAACAAGTGATGGATGGTGATGTGTCACAAGCGGAAGAAGGGGTTGGCGAGAGAAGAAGCTCTGGGCCAAAATGGATCTTCTACTCATAAATTTGAAGGCTTTTTTTGACCAACTTGGACTTCCTTGTTAATCTGGAAAACAATCATGTCTTAATTTACATATTTCAGATCCTCTATTCCATGTACCATTATCATTTTTCTTTCTTAGTTATTTTATAACTGTTTTTCTTAGCTAGGTATAACTTCTCGCTATTTTTGGCTTTTAAATTTTAAATCTCTCTCTTATTTAATGTAGCCTTGGATGACGTGATGTGCATCTATTTATGTATGTATACCTTTGTTTGTTTAATGAATTTTTGTTTATCTATAGTAGGGATGTTAGATCAATTAACCTATTCGATTTCGGCCAAATCCTATCAGTTTTGGGTTACTTTCAGTTCGGGTCAGTCGGATTACAAATTATTGAACCTAACCCTAACTCTAACCCTAATCCATCGGTTATCGGGCTAGCACGTCGAGCTAAGAGATTTATGATAATATAAATAAATATATAAATATTTTTGATAACCATATGTTTATAGCAAGTAATGTGTTTTCTTATTAAAAAAAAAGTTTGACCTATATTAAATGCATTAATTTCATAATTGGTACACTTTTTTATTATTAAAATGTTGTTTTGAAGTCATAATATTAGGGATGAAAGTATGGAAAATGGGTTTTCGGGTTACCCATATCCTACCCGTACCCGGTCGGGTATTGGATATCTAACACCCGTAATTTGTGGATATTGAATGGGTATGGGTAAGAATTTTTAGAAAATACCCTAACGGGTATACCGGTTAGGATATTGGGTATCCGGTCAAACACCCGGTCAACAAAATAAAATTATTTATTATATATAAGTTACTAATTTTATATAAATTATAGATATATATTAATAATATATTTTCATTTTTTTTAGCTAAAACCTAAAACTAACCATAACTCTTCAAACTCTTCACTCTTCACTCTTCACTCTTCACTCTTCACTCTCCTCTTTTTTCATTCTCCTCCCTCCCTCACTAAGTTCACGCAGCAGCGTAGAATCGTCACACGCCCACCACCGGCCACCGCTCAAATTATTGAACCTAACTCTAACCCTAACCTATCGGTTATCGGGCTAGTACGTCAAGCCAAGAGATTTATGATAAAATAAATAAATATATAAATATTTTTATAACCATATGTTTATAGCAAGTAATGTGTTTTCTTATTAAAAAAAAGTTTGGCCTATATTAAATGCACTAATTTCATAATTGGTACACTTTTTTATTATTAAAATATTGTTAATTTATAATTTTGAAGTCATAATATATATGATGAGTGCAAATTTAAAATGAAAAATCAAAACAATATTAAAAAAAGAACTTATTATTGAATTTATAAACAAAGTAATGAAATGTAACAACTAAGTAATAAAGAATTTCGGTTATTGGGCCAACTCATTAGGTTTTGGGGCTAGTCCTATTGGGCTCGGGCTAAATTCAGTTCGATTTAGTCTGGCTAAAAATTTTGGCCTTAATTCTCCTCGGATTCGGTTCAGTTTGGACCAATCCGCAAGTTTCGGACTAAATTAACATTCCTAATCTATAGTTCTCTATATATTTCAAGTATATATACCTATGAGAATATATAATAATATGATATGTATATACTTATAAAATTTAAGATTTTTAATCTGATTGTGATCTTGATTTTAAACATATTTTCAAGGATCGTTTTTATAATAGACTCATCAAAAAATTTATATGTAGCAAAATCAATCCACCGAAAATTTTCTAAAGGTTAAATGACATTGGCAAACGACTTTTTCCCATCTCTGCCAACGTGCAAAAAAGGGAAACAATAGAGTTATTGTACGATTATAGCAGTTTTAAAGATAAAAATATTAATTCTAGCAATAATTTTTAAAAGTTATTAATTATAGCAATTTATGACTTTTTTACCCTAATTCGAATTTTCTCATTATTTTTCATGTGAATTTCAAGTATTTTTTATATGAATTCGAATTAAATACGAAATCAAATAAATTGTGATTTCACATTATTTTTCATGTGAATCCCCATTTTTTTATGTGAATTCTCATTATTTTACATGTAAATTTTTTTTTTCATATGAATTCCCATTTTTTTATGTGAATTCGAATTAGATACGAAATCAAATAAATTGTAATGTGACTTCACATTATTTTTTATGTGAATCCCCATTTTTTTATGTGAATTCTCATTTTTCTGCATGTGAAACCGTTATAATGTGATTTCACATTATTTTTCATGTGAAACTACACAAATTATAATGTGATTTCACATATTTATTCATGTGATTTTTCACAGATATATTTGGATCACGACTTTCAGTTTAAAAAACAAAAATTGAAATAGAAGAAGGAAAAAAGGGTAAATAAGTCTATAATTGCTATTATTTAATAGTTTTAAAGAGTATTGCTATAATTAATATTTTAAATCTTAGAATTACTATTTCTGCATTTTACCCAAATCGGTTTCCCTTTCATTTAACAGCGTTAGGCTAGTTGTAATATCAAAAACAATTACGTTAAATTATTTAATAATTTGTTTAAATCTTTTATCCCATATGTGATAATCCTACATAGTTAAAAATTATAAATAATTATATATCAATTCCAATAAATTTAGAAAAAAATAATTATGTGTTGGCACTTATTCTTCTCTATTCTAATCTTCCTTCTGATATCATGTTAGAACATTCATGAATAGAGGAACTCCGGTGTGTGAAATATTTTTTTCTAATATTTTGAATTCTTTTTATATCCACCAACTTCATTATTTACACCGGTCATGACCACATAATAAGTTCAGTAAAATTAAGCTGGATGTGTATAAATTAGTCATTTACATTTTTTAAGGAAAAAAACAATCAATAAATAGTTATATGATATAATTATAACTTTTAAAATTTCTTTTGAGTGTAATTAGTTTTAGGATTAAAATGAAAAAACTTTATAGGCATATAAAAACATCCAATATGGCCTAATTCATTTTGACACGGAGACTAAGAAGAAGGGTATTAAATATAATAAAATGCTAATAAAATGTCTTTTTACTCAACAAAGTGATAATAAAATGCATTTTTAGGTTAAAGTAAGGCTTAATTCTTTTTATAAAAGGAAACATGTCATATTGAATGAAACGGCCCAAAAAAGAAACATGTCATATTGAACTGGACGAAGGGCAATATCTCATTTTTAACTTTACGGATGATATTGTGTTGCACTTGCTTATTAACTACTTAGTATACGGTTTTATGAAGATGTGTCCCATTCTTTTCGCCCCTATCTATTGATTTGTTTTTTTTTTTTTTTTTTTCCTTTCCTTTTCTTTTCTTTTCTTTTCTTTTTTGACATGGTTAAAGAAGGAGCGGTAGAGTTCGAACCCGAGACCTCACTGCTTACATACTGAAACCGCATATATTGATTTTTGAAAAGTGTTTTTTTGAAAAAACAGTACATTTGGAGATTAACATTAATCTTTTTTTAGTTTCTACATTATTATATTTTACTTTCCATTTTAATTCTTCCAAAGAAAACTATATAAAATTTTGTACCTCGATTTTTTTTTCCTATGCTCGAAGTATAAGTTTTTTACTATTATTCTTTTTTCTTTTTCATTTGTTTCCTTCATTTGATTAAAATAACTACTACCAGTTATCCTAAAAAAACATGTACCATTCTGGCATTCATCATGAAATTTACATAATCATTATATTACTAAAAAAAAACGATTCTTGTTTTGGAAAAATGCTACGTGGCATCCCTTATATTCCTCCATTCCTATTTATCTAAATTCTCAAATTTTTTAATTTTTAAATGTAAAATAATAGATTTTAAATATCTATACTAAAATCTTGTGTCCCACATCGGTTTCTCAATGAAACTTCACCTATTGAAAAGCCTATAAATGCTTAGAATCAATGTATATTTTCTCATCTTTTGCTCTACCAGTTTTATTTGGCCAATTTATTTATTAATAATCGGCCGAATAAATAACTATGTTTTACAGTTTAATATTATTTAATTTGGTCAATTTATTAATTGGCTGAATATATAATTATTTTTTGTAGGAGTTTTATTTGGCCAATCTATTTATTAATCGGCCTAATAAATAACTGCTATATTTTTTTTAGTTTAACTTAATTTAATTTGGTCAATTTATTAATTGGCCGAATAGATAATTTTTTTATTAGGATTTGACAGAATAAATGGTTCCAAAATAGTTTGGATAATTAGTTGACCGAATTAAATTTGAAAATAGTCTAATATTTTTTTATTTAATTTGATAAAAAATAAGTAATTTCTAATTTGTCAATTAATTAGGTAGACGGGCCAATTTCCAACTGACGGGTACCTCAACTCGGGATCCCACGTGACACATTTTCATTCTTTATTCTTATTAATTTTAAAATTTTCATTTTATTCATTTTTTTCATGTATTTTCTAAAATCTAGAATCATCATCTATGAATTGATTTTTACGTTATTTGTAGTTGGGTTTCCAACTTTGCATAATTTATAATTGTAATTAGTAAATATTACTAATATACAGTTAAGATGAGAATAAATAGTACAATCAATTTTTTTTAATGTTTTGAGTCTATACAAATTCTAAACGAATTTTATAAATTATGCATTTATAAATCAAAATCGTGGTCAACGGGCCAATTCTGACCCGAAACTGTGGCGGTAGACGAGCCAATTCCCAACCAACGGTTACCTCAACTCGAGAAATTTTTCATTTTATGCTTTTTTCCCATGTATTTTCTAAAATCTATAATCGTCATCCATGAAATAATGTTTACGTTATTTGTAGTTGGGTTTCCAACTTTGCATAATCTATAATTTTAATTAACGAATAGTACAATCATTATTTTTATTAAATTTTTGGATCTATATAAATTTTCTAAACAAAATTTTACAAATTACGCACTTATAAATCAGAGTCGTGGTCAACGGGCCAGTTCCGACGCAGAACTGTGGCGAGAGACTAATATACGGATTTTTTCAGAAAGGAACATAAATGACTAATTATTTAATCGAATTTTAAACAAGTACGAGTTTATAAATTTCAAACAAGTTTGAATAATCTTAAACACATCATCTCAAATGGTTTGATTAATCGTCTCCATTGGAAAACGTAGAATATGTAGGAAAATTGGCAAAAAAATTACTAACGATTTATCAACGAGCCAATTCCGACCAAGAATCGTGCGCGTAGAGGGGCCAATTCAGTACTTGTGGGACATTTTTTTTAATATATTAAAACGTAGAATGTGTAGGAAAATTTGCAGAAAAATTACTAACGATTTATCAACGAGCCAATTCCGACCAAGAATCATGCGCGTGAAGAGGCCAATTCATTACTTGCGGGATAACTTTTTTTTTAATATATTATATTATTTTGAACTCATAAAATTAAGGATATTTATGGTCAACTTTTATCTTATAGCACTGACTAAATAATTTTATGAATCACAATCATTCCACAAAAAAATTTGTAAAAATGAAAAATTACCAAGTACATAGTGAAACAATTCTTGAAGTTCTATTCTCGAAGCTGGTAAAAAAGAAAACGAATGTCATCATTTATTTCTCTATTAATATATTTGGAAGATGATTATTTATATAATACTACAATTTATAATTAAATTTTTATTTATTAAATATTATGTGAATATTTTTGGAATATAGTTATGTATATAATTAAATACTAATTTCAGGTAAAAAGAAAACAAATGCCATCATTAATTTTTTTTGTGAATATATTTGGAAGATGATTATTTATATAATTTAAAATCAGTATTGTAGTCAATAGGCCGGTTTCAGGTCGGAAACGTCGGGGTAGAGGGATTATTGTGAAGTGGTGGTTTAACTTATTTTTTTTCTTAATCTTGTGTTGAATTCATAATGTTGGGTATTTAGAGTCACTTTTATCTTATAGACAATTTTAACATCTATAATATTGTTGGGAAATTTATTAGTATAAGTTTTGATGAATTCCAAAACCGGCTGACCCCAACCGAGTAGATGTTGCCAATACCTAATGTTAGAATTTAGGCTCGCTGTTTGAGCAAAGTTAAGATTTTATCTTTACAGGTCTCCAGCTGAAGATGGCAACAAGGCGTCACTCAGACAGAACATCAGTTGTGAAGAAAGACAACTGAGAGTTCATTTGTTCAGATGCAAACAAGGGGAAGTCTTCAGAACATCAGTTGAAGGAAACCAACTGAGCGTTCATCAGATGAGAAACAGCTGAGAGGTAGAGAACATCAGATGAAAAGGAAATCATCTGAGGGTTCAAACCCAACTGAGTAAAGAAGTGGAAGACAACTGAGGTTCTGAAACAGAACCTCAGTTATAGAATCTAAACAAGGAATTCAACTGTTTTGAAGTTCAAAGTCAACTGAGAACTCGACAGATCGGAACATCAGCTGAAGATCACTCAGATGAAGGTCAAGACTTTCAACCGACAAACCGAAGTTGACTGTCAAAGATTTGAGTTTCAAAATGAAGTCACATGAGGGTTTGACCGTTCAGTCATTACCCCATCTGGCTCAACACAAGGCTGTCTCAGATGGAAAGCAGAAGAGCACAGATGCTATATCGGGAAAGTCTGCAGAGATGAGAGACAAGCCATCGCTTTCAATCGATCAGAGATCAACTGCTCCTCCAACGGCTAGTTGATTCTCTCCGCCTATAAATAGAGGGATCCTCTCATTCGAGAGAGAGACATATATGTAGATAGACACATAGACGACGAAAAATTCAAGAGCTTTCTCGAGAGAAATCAAAGCAAATCTGCAACATCATCATCTAAGAGCATCAGCAGCTGAGAGTTCCAATTTGAGAGAACATTAGTAGTTGAGGATTCCTAGAATTCGAAACTGTTTTTGATCTTAGTCGTTCAAGCCTTAGATCCAGCTCTCATTCTTGATCGAGCTGTAGTTGGAAATCCTACCCTTTCTCACACCCTAAAAAGTGTGCTAGGACCTTACTCTTCCTGTAATTGAGTAGTCAGGTCGTCAAGTACCTGCAAACTTGACTTAGGCTGTTTAGTGCCCGGAAACTAAACTGTAACGGTTGCTCAGCCCGCGTAAGCTGAGTGGTTCTGTCCAGAAGAACTTGGACTGAGGTGTGTGGACTCACATCTCTCCGTGGAAGTAGGAGTTCTCTCCGAACCACGTAAATCTTGTGTGTCGTGTTTTTTTTTTGTGTTTAGTCTTTATTATCATATCTTAACTGACAAACAAACCGCATACAATCTGCATACTTTCACAACAACAGTTTTGGTTTTGACCAACCATGCATAAAAGCGTGAGTTTGGTT
This sequence comes from Schizonepeta tenuifolia, assembly GCA_029490685.1. NCBI lineage: Eukaryota > Viridiplantae > Streptophyta > Magnoliopsida > Lamiales > Lamiaceae > Schizonepeta > Schizonepeta tenuifolia. The sequence goes on from CM055958.1 coordinate 6,670,238, forward strand.
TTACGAGTTTATTTTCCACCACATTCCGCACAGCACCAACCTTCCAGCTGAGATTGCTTACTCAGCTGTGAGATCCCAACTGAGTCCTCTCACTCAGTTGAAGTTGATTTCAAGGGTTAAGTTTTTTTGAAAGCTCAAAAATCCTAACTGGTGTATCCCCCCCCCCCCCCCATACACCAGTAACTCGTATCGGGACCATCAAGTGGTATCAGAGCAGTGGTTCAAAAGACTGCTGACTCTGTTTCACGAGGTGTGAATTCGAGAATTTTCTTCAGTGGTCAACTGAACAGATCTTTTCACGCTAGTGCATTCTTGCTCGCATTTTTGTTGTCCTGCTTTTGTTTGTGCAGATGGACGTCAAGGACAAGATCACGGTCATGTTCTCTGTTGTCAACTATACATCATGGAGAACTCGAATTAAGAAGATCCTTTTGTCCAAGCATCATAGGATGCAACAAGTTCTCACATCTGGACCAATCGTCATACGAGACAGAATACTTCGCACTCCCACAAATCCCAACGATGGAGATGCAGTGGTGGAGTATGTGGAGAAACAGCCAGAGGACTACACTCCGGAGGAGGCCAAGGTGAGCCAGCTGGATATCTGGGCTCAGAGCACAATAATGTCCACGGTTGGACAAGATTATCTGCCCTGGATAGAGGAGTGTGAGACCGCAAAAGAGATGTGGGACATCCTGGCCTCGCTAAGTGAAGGAAGCGACGAGACAAAGGAAAACAAGTTCTCGCATGCATGTCAAGATTTTGACAATTTCAGTCTGCGACCTGATGAGACTATAGATCAGCTAGAGCTTCGGTTTATGGACATCATCAGAAGAATCCAATCCATCCGGAAAGGAAAATACACTCTAAGAGAAATAAACCTCAAAGTGTTGCAAGCTCTACCGGCTGAGTGGGATACTTTCACAAATATCCACGAGAGCCGAGCTGACCTAGGTGAAATGGGAACTGAAAGATTGTTCTCAATCTTGAAAGGAAATGAGTATAAGGTCAACAGAAGGAGGTCGCAGCCCTCAAGTCAAAAAAATAGAATTGAGGATGTCGGCTCAGCATCAAAGTCAGTTGCCCTCCGAGCTGACTACTCAAAGTCGAGATCGTCAAGGCCAACCAGGTCGGCTAACACGACTGCAAAGGAGCCGAGCAGAGAATAACTGCAACAGAATATTGCAGCGTTGTCAAAGAAGTTAGCCGATATGGATACTCGGTTCGGCAAATATAAACGTTTCTATAAATCAAACCGAACTCGAGACAGTTCGAAGCCAGTCACCAATGGTTGCTTCGAATGCGGCAAGGAAGGACACTTCAAAGCCGATTGCCCAGACCTCTCAAAGAAGGAAAGAGAAGCACTGAGGGCGAAGCAAACTGCAAAGAACAAGGCCATGGTAGCTGAAGAGGCAGCTGACGATATGGACATCTTCACAGACACTGAAGATGAGGATGACCTGACCTCTACCAACAAAGTCATCAGTCCGGATCAATGCCTCATGGCACTTGGAACCGACCAAGATGATATTGAGGTACAATCTAATCCTGCTTGCTTAAATTCTTCCAATACTTCTAACATGCAGGAATCTATGAACGATGAGTTGGAACCCTCCTGGAATGATTTTCAAGAACTCAGTGAGGAACTGCATCAGCAGTCGGTTGAGTTTAAGAGTCTTCAAGCCCAGTTCGCCAAGCTTGAAGATTCCTTAACCGAAAAGGACGATCTAATCAAGAGACAAGCTGAAGAAATTGACCAGCTGAAAAGTCAACTGAGTATAGCCAACCAAACTGAGGCTTCAACCGATGAACAGTTGAAGGAACAGATCAAGGCACAGAACGAACAGTTGAACAAGCAAGAGGCTCAGATCGACCAGCTGATGAAGACATCAGATGCCCAGACCGAGCATATAGTTGTTCTTCTCAAGGATCTTCAGACTAAGAAGGACAACCTGACAAAGCTATATCAGTCATCCGAGATCATCGAGAATCTCATCAAATACAGACGGCAAACGGATGATGTGTCTGGACTCGGATACGACGTGGCAAAGGACACTGGAATTCCACCAGCTACCTTCACCAGGGCTGAGGAAGTCATGGTTGTCAAACCTAACACAGTTGAGTATGCAACTGAACAAACACCCTCACAACCGATAAAGGTAACTACGGCTGAGAAAGGCAAAGGAGCTGCAGATGGAGCACCAACGAAACAGTCCCTAGAGTCTACAACCGAGGGGGAATGTTCCAAGACTCAACGGAGGAACGGGAGACGTCGGAGTCGCAATCAAGCTCAAAATCGACAACATATCCAAGCTCAGAACCGACGTGATAATCGACCAAGCTTCAACCGACATAATCTACAACGGTTCCATCACCACAACAATCAGAGGTTCCAACAGAGTCAACCTATGTGGAAAAGTTACGACAGCTATGGTTACTCATGCCACAACATGAATCAACATCCGGGCATGAACAGCTATCGTCAACAGCCAAGGCAATGGAATCAGAATCAGCCAAGAAGATTCCACAAAGCCGTCCGACCTCACAGACAAACTCAACAGGATAAGAATCGCCATCAAAACAGGGGGAAAGCCTCACCTCCTAAAGCCCAACATGGGAGAAATCCAACTCCTCCCAAGAAACAGAGCATCATTTCAAACAACAAGCCTAAGGATAACCGGGGTGTTGTTATAATTGATGAAAATGGGCAGATCATTTGGAATGACAAGGCTATTCGAGTGTACAGAGAAAAGCGACGCACGGTTCCAGCGGGAACTGGTTCTAACCCTCCAGGACCCAACTAAAATTGGGGACCTAAGCGAGTTTCTCCTTGCAGGTACAGGAGAAACAGCTGAGGAAGAAGAAGGCGTCTACAACAATGTGGGTGATGGATAGTGGATGCTCGAAACACATGACAAATCTGAAGGATTTGCTTGGAAGTTTCGTGGAGAAAGAAGGTCCATCAGTTACTTTTGGTGATAACTCAAAAGGTTATACCAGAGGTTACGGTACCCTTGAAACCAATCATGTTTCAATTTCTAATGTCTCTTTTGTTGATGGATTGAAGCATAACCTGCTCTCCATCAGCCAATTCTGTGATAATGGGTTCTCTGTCAAGTTTGATGCACAGGGTTGCAGAGTTAAAGATGTCGGATCAAAGCAGGTGATATTGTTGGGAAATCGATCTCCAACAGGGAATGTATACTACGCTGACTGGAACAGCAGCCTCCCTGACACTTGCCTGTTGTCAAAGAGCAGTTCGGATGTGAGCTGGCTGTGGCACAAAAGGCTCAACCATCTGAACTTCAAGACGATGAACCGACTTGCCAGACAAGAACATGCAAGAGGCATACCTAACCGAGTGTTTTCAACAACTCACATCTGCAGTGCATGCCAGCTGGGAAAGCTCGCTAGAACCTCCTTCCGGTTGAAGTCAACTCCTTCAATTGACCGAGTGTTACAGCTGATCCACATGGATCTCTTCGGGCCAGTTACACCAAAAAGTATTAATGGAAACGAATATACATTGGTTGTAACTGATGACTACTCAAGATATACGTGGACCATCTTCATGCGCCACAAAAGTGAGACCCGAGATGAGCTGCCCAAGCTGATGGATCGGATATCGAACCAACAAGAGATGAAGATCATATCTATCAGATCAGATCGTGGAACGGAGTTTCTAAATGAAACCATCATTGAGTATTGCGAGAAGAATGGCATAACCCATCAGACATCAGCCGCGCGTACTCCACAACAGAATGGCGTAGCTGAGCGAAGAAATAGAACTCTGAAGGATGCAGCCACATCCATGTTAGCGAGCTCAGCACTGCCTAAGAGATTTTGGGCTGAAGCGATCAACACAGCATGCTACACACAGAATCGATCTCTTCTCACCAAGCGGTTGGGAAAGACGCCCTGCGAGCTGTGGAGACGTAGAAAGCCAGATATTTCTTATTTTCGTGTTTTTGGATCTAAGTGTTATATTCACAACAATGGGAAGACTCAGTTGAAAACCTTTGATGCCAAAGCTTCGAAGGGCATATTTCTTGGATATGCAGCTCGGATCAAGGCATATAGAGTTTTCAACAACAGCTCTCGTGTTGTGGAAATAACACCTCATGTTAGTTTTGATGAATCTACCTTCGAGTGCAGGGAACAGGTAAAGGAATAACACGCGGATCCAGCTGTTCTACCAATTCTCACCAGATCGCAAGCTCTTCGGGAAAAGAACCGAGCTGAACCACTGGTATGGGCAACTGAGGATGAGGACCCATACTCCTCTGAAGATGAATGCGAAGACCTCAGCTCGTCCCTAGGGGGAAGCTGCCTGGTATGGGCAACTGAGGATGAGGACCCATACTCCTCTGAAGATGAATGCGAAGACCTCAGCTCGTCCCTAGGGGGAACTTCAGCTGATGTCCCTCCAACTGCATCAGCATCCGATGCCCAACCGAACTCGGTTCAATATACTGTAAATGTTGAGGATCCAGACTCAACAGCTGATCAATCACCAGCCCTGAAGACTCCAACTCAGATGTCTGAACAGCCACTGTTGGAAGAAGAAGGAAGACGCAACCGAAGATGGTATGAAGTTCATTCCACCAACGACATCATCGGAGATCCAATCGAGGGTGTGCGCACACGGAGCAGAGTTGCAAATCCAGAATCAACCGAGGAAGAATCCAACACTTATGCCCAATATGCTGAGGAATTGGCAGTTCTAGAGGAGTTCGAGCAAGCTGGAGATGTTGCCATGATTTCTTGCTATGTAGCTGATGTTCCAGAACCGAAGAATGTTGGGGAAGCTCTCAATTGTGTCCACTGGACAACAGCCGTGCAAGAAGAATTGAATGAGTTTCTACGCAACTGTGTATGGGAGTTGGTAGAAAGACCAAATGGTGTCAAGGTGATTGGACTAAAGTGGATTTTCAAAAACAAGAGAGACGCCATTGGATTCATTGTGAGGAATAAAGCAAGGTTGGTAGCTCAAGGATACTGCCAACAAGAAGGAATTGACTTTGAAGATTCCTTTGCACCAGTTGCAAGGCTGGAAGCCATCCGGATCTTTCTAGCTTATGCCGCACATCACAAGTTCAAAGTATATCAGATGGATGTGAAGTGTGCATTCCTCAATGGAGATATAAAAGAAGATGTATATATTGAACAGCCTCCTGGTTTTGAGACTGGAGATGGAAGAGTGTACAAGCTGAAGAAAGCTATCTATGGTCTAAAACAAGCACCAAGAGCATGGTATGACACTCTTTGTGGATTTCTACTGGACTCGGGGTTCAAACGAGGTTCAGTTGATAAAACTCTGTTCACCATCAAAGTTGAAGAAGATATACTTGTCGTGCAAATTTATGTCGAAGATATCATTTTCGGGTCCAAGTCGGAGGAGCTGTGCAAGAAATTCTCCGATCTTATGAAGGAAAAGTTCGAGATGTCGATGATGGGCGAGATGAATTATTTCCTTGGATTACAAGTGAAGCAGTCACCTGAAGGGATTTTCATCAACCAGTCCAAATAAACAAGGGAGCTCATCACCAAGTTTGGATTGCAGACAAGTAAGACAACCAAGATCCCTATGAACACGAACTGGAAGATCGAACTAGGAGCTGAGGGAAAGCTCATTGATGCCAGCCAGTATAGAGGGGTCATCGGTTCGCTGCTCTACCTAACTGCCAGCCGACCAGACATTTCATACGCAGTTGGAGTGTGTGCTCGTTTTCAAGTCCAACCAAGAGAAGCACACATGTTGGCAGCAAAGAACATCATTAAGTATCTGAAGGGAACTGTCAATGTTGGATTGTGGTACCCAACTGATGACAATATCCAGCTGACTGGATACTCAGATGCCGACCTAGCAGGAGATCAGTTGGACAGAAAGTCTACTTCTGGACACTGTCAGTTCATGGGAAGCAAGCTGGTTTCATGGTTCTCCAAGAAATAAGCGTGTGTTGCTACTTCGACAACCGAGTCAGAGTACATGGCTGCCGGAAGCTGTTGCATGCAAGTATTGTGGCTGAAGCAGCAGCTGAGAGATTATGAAGTCTCAACTGGACAGGTTCCCATACATTGTGATAGCTCGAGTGCCATAGCTATCTCTCTAAACCCTGTTCATCACTCTCGGACTAAGCATATCGATATTCGTCATCACTTCATCTGAGATCATATTGAGAAGAAGGATGTGTCCATGGAGAAGATCTCAACTGAGATTCAGAGAGCTGACATCCTCACCAAACCTCTTCCTGAAGCCCGGTTCAAGATGCTGTGTGATCTTCTAGGACTTTTGGATCCGAGCTAAAAACTCATCCGAGCTGAAGAGTCATCCGAGCTGATAAGGATTCATCCGAGCTGAAGAATCGGATATCCACTTAAGGGGGAAGCTCAGATGAAGGGGGAAGCTCAGCTGAAAGGGGAATATCAGATACTGATTGCCAACTGAAGACGTCAAACGTCAGCTGAACAGACGAACTCGAGTCAGCTGATGGTATACGGCAACTGAGGAACTCGACTAATGAACACAGCTGATTCAGACATCAGCTGGCAGGTATCATTTATGACTGAAGGTGTTATATTCTTAAATGAGAATGTTTGAAATAAATTCAAACATTCCTGTGCTAGTCAGTTATATTAAAATAGCCATCATGTCGCATTAAATGTAAAGTACGGCTGAGCATCCATAGCCTACTTTATAGTGCGACTGGGCTGACATGAAACTGTACACCTTCTCACGCGCTGGTTGGAACTCGGATCAAAACGTCGAGTCAAAGATAGTCAACAGTCGCGTAATCCCAGCCGTTGATGGATTCGCGCCAATTAACCCCAGCCGTTGATCTCATCCAAGTCAAAGACCTATATAAGGCGAAAAATCAGGAAGATATCTCCTAATTTCCTCATTCGTGCTTATCAATCATACTATTCATCGTCTTCCAGTTTTTCTGCCTAACCCTTTTCTGCAAATAGATTTCTTCCTCCCCTATATATTTTACCTTTGCAGTGATTTAATGGCACCCAAAAGCAAAAGAATGGCATCATCCGGACCTTCCCTCGTGCCTACAACGTATGAAGAGTCGTTCGATATGTTAGTATCGAAGATTCACTTCGAGCAGATCCTCTCCGACGAGGATCTAGAGTCGCCGGTCCTAGGCCCTCTCGCCAACACTCTCCGTGAGAACGGACTTCTGGAATGGGCCAAGCTCTGTCCCTCTCACTTGCTCAGGCGTCAAGTCGGAGAATTCTACGTCAATCTTCTTCGCCCCCTTGACGGTTCAGAGGGAGTTTCTACGACGGTGTCCTGCCGACAAAGGGATGTTCCGGCAAGGACAATACGTCGTGTCTCATTCTCCATTGACGTGTCCGATGTCCTCCGATACATCATACCAATCAACCACACCGCCACCGAGTTCCTGGAGAATATTACCGACGAACAGGCGGATGAATTTCTACAGGATGCTCTGATCGAGCCAGAACGGTTGAGGAGCAACATGCAAAGGACTAAGCTGAAGCATGAACACCGCCTGCTGTTCGATGCCGTGTCGAAGGTCGTGTTCGGATACAGTGGCGCGTTCGGCGACATCAGCCGACCCAAGTTAAAACAGCTGTTGGCCCTGGAGCACCAACACCAAATCAACTAGTTCCAATATTTTCTGAACCAGTTGATGATGGAGAAGTCGAAGATCTCTGAGACTACGACTGAGTCTGGAGAGAAGCTGCTGAGTGTGAAGGGCACGCTCAACTTTGGATGCAAAATCTCCGCCCTCATCCTCCTCGCAACAAAGGACCGCAACATGGTCTGGGCTGACTGCGAGGAGACGCCGCTGAAGAAGCTATTGCTGTTCCCGATGGCCAAGAAAGCACAGGAGGTGCTGAGGAGTGTCTACACTCCCAAAGACAAGAGGGAGTCGGGAAGGCCAGCTAAGTCAACAGCTGAGGGAGAACAAGCTGCTGCTCGCCCCACAAAATCCAAAGCCTCACGTCGCCGAGCTGACGTTGAGACGGAGTCGACTGATGAACCTGCCCAGAAAAAGTTAAGGGTAAGGTTCAAGAAGACAATCAAGAAGGCAGCTGAGGTGCCAGCTGATGAGCCAACTGATGTTCCAGCTGACAAGTCAGCTGATGAGCCAGTTGAAGTTCCAGCTGAGGAGCCAGCTGAGGAACAAGCTCCAGACGAGGAGGGAGCGCAGGTCGAGTCCACACCTGCTGAGGAGCGTTCCGAATCCAGCCGCTCAGCTGAGGCCGCATCATTCGAGATCGCACCTCGAGGCCCCGGAGCTGATGAGGCTGAGGGCATGGAGACGTCGGATGCATCCTCCTCATCTGAGGACCTCGAAGATGCTACCACCTCCCCCACAGCTGGAGCAAATGATGTACCGCCCCCAGAGCCTCTTGCTCTCTCTACCCAAACCGAGCCAGAAATTCCGAGCTCTCAGCTCGATGCCAACATCGTGACCTCTCCTTCGGCCGATGTTGAGGAAACCATTCCACCCTCTTCCTTAACTGAATCCCAAATTCCGAGCTCTCAGCTTGATGCCGGTGTTGTGACCGACTCTTTGGCCAACATCGATGAACCTCTTGAACCCGAACCATACAATCTCACCCCCTCCCCGATCAATGAAGCGGAGGACCTGCAGGCTGTTGCTGACGAGCACGAAGGCAGGGTGGCCTACTGCTTTCAAAAGCTGTTGGGTCTATTCCCTGCGGCTCGCGACATGCCCATCTTCGCCACACTGGGAACCGAGCTACTGTACCAGTTCCACCTGATCTTCAGCCAGTGGTATGTCAAGGAAGACACGATCAGGGTACTGAGCTGGGACAGGCTGAAATCTGACGAGTCCCGCATCCGAGCCTACTTCAACTATTCCAACTTGGAGGTGGCGTACAACAACTGGATCGCGTTGCTCACTAGACGGTTGGACCAGAGTCTGGCTGAAGGGAAGGACACAAGGGAGGCAGCTGAAAAAGAGTGTGTCGACTTCCTTGACAGCATGTTGGTAAAATCAGCCGACTTCCTTGAAGATGTCGATGCTGCAGCCGCCGCAGTAAAAGAAGAGGAGGAGAACCTGAAGCTGTACCTGGCAAACCGTCAAGCCATGGTCACAGCTGAGCCTCTAGCTCAGTCTGCTCAAGCCTCTCCAGCTGCTCAGCTCGCTCCTTCAACAGAACAAATCTGCGAGCTAATTGCTGAGAGGGTAAACCAGTTGAGGACCGAGCTGCTCGCCAACCTCCAGCACCAACACGATGACCAGCTGAGGGAGTTGGCAGCTCAAGAAGTGAAGTATCAACAACTGATGGAGGAGAATGCCGAGCTGAAGATGAAGATGAATGATCTCTCCTCCTCCACCAGTCAGGACGTGTCGGAACTGAAATCCACTCTGTTGGGCTTGAAGTCGGAAGTGAATGTCTTCAAGTCCTTGGCTGACTCAAATCTGGCCAAGTCCCAACAGACGCAGGATGCTGAATGGGAGTCCCGGTTCGAGTCGCGTTGGGCTGAGTTCGTTGCATTTCAGACAGAGGTCAATGACAACCTCTCTGTCTTGAAGAAGGCAGAACAAGAGCGCCAGGACTCCGAACTGGCGACGGTCGATGAACTCTTCAACCGTGTTCAATCCACCGAGGCCAAACTCAACTCTCTGGACGGTTTAGTAGCAAGCCTTGTTGCTGATGCCAAAAAGGGGGAAGAGAAGGAGAAGGAGGGTGAAGCACAGGAAGAAGAAGAGACCCAAGAAGAAGGAGTGCCAGCTGCTCAACCATCCAAATCTCAGCTGAGGAGAAGGAAGTCTGCTGCTGCCAAGACAACCGAAGTCGGTGGAGCCGAAATGTCTAAGGACTTGGAGCAGGCAAAGAAGATTGGAGTTTCCTACAGCTCCATAGCCGAGATCGCAGCCGAGCTGGATTCTGAACTCGACGGGATAACAACCGAAGAGTGCATTGCAGCGGCCAAGGCTATGGATGTAGAGGAGAAGGACTACATGAACCCGAGCTGGATCAGAAAGTTTGCCGCCAGCCAGGCGAGGAGGGTGAACCAGTTCGAGGTTGAGCTGAAAAAGGTTTCTCAGAATCTGGACCGCAACGTTGCCTCCCGCAGCCGACGCCGCATCAACAGAATCCAATCAAAGGCGGAAGCTCGGTTGAAGCAACAAAGGTTGCCTCTAAAGTCCAAGGTTGAGTCGATTCAGGCATACTGACAAGTGGATGCCGACCGAGTGGAATGAGGATTGGGAGATGTTCAAGCAGGAGTTCGTGAACGACTTCTATTACAGGAAGGTTTACGCAACTGACGACCCAAGGAGAGCGTTCAAAGAGGCGCTGACTGAGTTGCACTCAGGTGACCCGGGCATGTTCAGTCAATTCAGGAGGGCCATGATTGACGCCAACCTGGACTTGAACACTGTTCCAGTTCCCAAGAGGGTTACTTATCGGCCACCTCTTCTCTCGGATTCCAGCAACCCGAACCGTCAGAAGATTGCATCTGAGGCGAGGCAGGTCTGCAAGGAGCATGGAGTGGACATCTCTAAGGAGTCACCTGCTAAGAGGGAAATTTTTGTAAGGATTTTTGGCAAGTATGGGCTACAATACTAGCTCAGTTAGTTTTCTAGCATCTGTTGTAATTTTTTTTGATTTTTGAGTCTATCTTTTGTAACAATCAGTTGTAATGAAAACTATTCCGTTATAAGATTCACCTTGATGAACAATCCCTCATTGTCCAAGCTCTGAATCACAAAGTCTTTTAAATACCATGTTATAACTGTGCTAATCCTTTGATGTTTTATCTTATAAACTATCTAGAATTTCAGCTGAGATTTTAGATAAGTTAGTGAGGTTTAGATCAGTAGTGGTTTCAAGTTGTAAGTGGTTTTGGCATCATCAAAAAGGGGGAAATTGTTGGGAAATTTATTAGTATAAGTTTTGATGAATTCCAAAACCGGCTGACCCCAACCGAGTAGATGTTGCCAATACCTAATGTTAGAATTTAGGCTCGCTATTTGAGCAAAGTTAAGATTTTATCTTTACAGGTCTCCAGCTGAAGATGGCAACAAGGCGTCACTCAGACAGAACATCAGTTGTGAAGAAAGACAACTGAGAGTTCATTTGTTCAGATGCAAACAAGGGGAAGTCTTCAGAACATCAGTTGAAGGAAACCAACTGAGCGTTCATCAGATGAGAAACAGCTGAGAGGTAGAGAACATCAGATGAAAAGGAAATCATCTGAGGGTTCAAACCCAACTGAGTAAAGAAGTGGAAGACAACTGAGGGTTCAGTTTCAGAACCTCAGTTATAGAATCTAAACAAGGAGTTCAACTGTTTTGAAGTTCAAAGTCAGCTGAGAACTCGACAGATCGGAACATCAGCTGAAGATCACTCAGATGAAGGTCAAGACTTTCAACCGACAAACCGAAGTTGATTGTCAAAGATTTGAGTTTCAAAATGAAGTCACATGAGGGTTTGACCGTTCAGTCATTACCCCATCTGGCCCAACACAAGGCTGTCTCAGATGGAAAGCAGAAGAGCACAGATGCTATATCGGGAAAGTCTGCAGAGATGAGAGACAAGCCATCGCTTTCAATCGATCAAAGATCAACTGCTCCTCCAACGGCTAGTTGATTCTCTCCGCCTATAAATAGAGGGATCCTCTCATTCGCGAGAGAGACATATATGCAGATAGACACATAGACGACGAAAAATTCAAGAGCTTTCTCGAGAGAAATCAAAGCAAATCTGCAACGTCATCATCTAAGAGCATCAGCAGCTGAGAGTTCCAATTTGAGAGAACATTAGTAGCTGAGGGTTCCTAGAATTCGAAACTGTTTTTGATCTTAGGTTGAGTGTTTAGTCGTTCAAGCCTTAGATCCAGCTCTCATTCTTGATCGAGCTGTAGTTGGAAATCCTACCCTTTCTCACACCCTAAAAAGTGTGCTAGGACCTTACTCTTCCTGTAATTGAGTAGTCAGGTCGTCAAGTACCTGCAAACTTGACTTAGGTTGTTTAGTGCCCGGAAACTAAACTGTAACGGTTGCTCAGCCCGTGTAAGCTGAGTGGTTCTGTCCAGAAGAACTTGGACTGAGGTGTGTGGACTCACATCTCCCCGTGGACGTAGGAGTTCTCTCCGAACCACGTAAATCTTGTGTGTCGTGTTTTTTTTTGTGTTTAGTCTTTATTATCATATCTTAACTGACAAACAAACCGCATACAATCTGCATACTTTCACAACAACAGTTTTGGTTTTGACCAACCATGCATAAAAGCGTGAGTTTGATTTTACGAGTTTATTTTCCACCACATTCCGCACAGCACCAACCTTCCAGCTGAGGTTGCTTACTCAGCTGTGAGATCCCAACTGAGTCCTCTCACTCAGTTGAAGTTGATTTCAAGGGTTAAGTTTTTTTTGAAAGCTCAAAAATCCTAACTGGTGTATCCCCCCCCCCATACACCAGTAACTCGTATCGGGACCATCAAATATTATTCGCTATCTATATATCTCTTCTCTCTCTCTCTCACCCGCTCCTTCTCTTACCTCTTTTTCTTCATAAAAAGCTAAAAGATTCAGTTTAAGAGTCGCTTTCTTTTAAAAGGAAAATATATTTTTGCTCACATCAGTTTTGTAAAAGAATAGAGCTTTAACAATTATCGAAAGTAATGAGAAATATATTAGTTACTATAATTTTTAACAATCATAACTATATGGGTTTGAGACGTAAACATGTGGTAAAATTACTTTTTAATTGAATTTGAGATGTGTTCAAGGGATATAAATTCTAAACGAGTTTAGTAGAATGCATAATTGAATTATTTAACGCTGAAATAATTAACAAATAATATTTCTTTTAATCTATCACATATTAGTACTATTTAATAATTTTATTAATTTTTATAATTTTCCGTCGATTTTCGACAGGTTATACGTTAGTTATTCTTCAATTATCAATAAAAAACTATTGTTTTACCCTCAATTGACCGTAGTACCTCAATTGACCGTACGTAGTATTTTTGTTTAAAAGTAATTGACCGCCAAAATTGATTGCAAATTGCTATTAATAGATGTTGTACATTGCATCTATAGCATTTAAGGTCGGGTTATTTTAATTGTGTTCTCACATTAAATATTTTAGAATTTGTGAATATATCATTTAATTGCGTTGGCACATTCGAACATATGAGATTTTTTCAATCAATTTTCGTTTTTTGTTTTTGTATCTTTGTAGTTACAACATTTGTGGAATTGTTTTCATTGTGTTGACACATTGAATATGTGAGAATTATGAGAATTTTAACTGCGATGACATTTAAGTATGTTGAATTTTTTTTAGATTTAGCAAATGTCAATTGTTAAAATATCTCCAACGCAAGAATATAACTATCAACAAACTGAACTTCTAATAATACGTTAATTTTTATTTTAAAAAAATACCTTAATTTGAATTTGTATCTTTTTGTTTTAATTTAGCAATTGAAACTTTAATCACATAAAAATATGTCTACAAGATTATACATTCACAGCTGGGCTTATTAATTCTTATATGATACCTCTTGAAATTTGCATTTCTTAAATATAGCCTAAAAAAAAGGAATCCGATAATTTTCTTCAAACGTGGATGAAAAATGTGTACACCATAGCTTATAAAATTAACTCAATTAACAATGATAATTACAAAATTTGCCACCGTAAAATTGATTTGGAAATTTGCAATCAATTTTGCAATTGATTTGGGATTGAAAACTGCCACTTTAATATATAATAGATAGATAATATCAAACTAAAATTTATTAATTTTCAATTATAAATTTATTGATCTCCCTAAGATTTTTTAAACTGTAATTAGAAATTATCAAATATTAATCAAATTAATTATTAAAAATTAAAAACCCAAAAAAATGAATGAAAGAGTAAATCAGAAGGCAAAACAGAAAAATAGAAAAAAAAAAAGTTTTGGCATATAACAAATCTGAAAAAGTTGATGCATTGCCTCCACTCCTTACAGCATCAAATAAGGCCTGCCTGCAGAGATACAAGACAAATTTGGGGAATTTAATTAAAAGCCTCTCTCTAACTTACATTGCCTAAGAACTCCACATTAACAATCCTGGGCATGCTAGTTTAGGGACTAGGATGGGGAAACTCGTTATTATTTGATGCTCGCATTGGGGATGGAGGATCTGCACGGTCCAGATGAAGTCGTGAATGGGATGCCTTTGAATGTCGCGATACCCTTTTCATCAGTGAAAAGATTCTGCCCCAACAACATTATATCAACAAGATTGTCAATGTGAAACTTTTCAATAAGAACCAAGAAAGAGAGGACTAATATTTCTAATTTTAGTAGAACAAATCAGTCAAAGGGATGCGTTAATAGTAATCTTCTAATTATTAGTGACCCTATGTTGAAGTGTATAGTGAAAGTTGTCAATATTTGGACTTAATAATTTCCAGTAAAACCACAAAAGCCTTCACAATATGATACCTAGGCAACAAAATTTGCACAATTTAAATGATTCAGCTATTATTTGTGAAAGCATACCCTATAATAACATCAATGGGATAAACATACCGGAGTAATCTTATCCAACTGCTTCTTTTTGGGGTTCAAAACATCTTCTGGCTTTCCATCAAGTCTGGGTACGGGATTCCTAATTAGTATTTATAATCGAGTCAAATAAATCAATGAAAGAGCTAGACAAGGACCACCACTAGACATTACCCTGCAAATGTAACACATTCTCCAACTTTAGCACCTTCTGGAGCAATAAGAGGCTCGACAGTTGTATGGTCTTTACTTGAAGCACACAAGACCTGCAGGTTGAACACAACAAAATATGACAAATTGCAAGCAAGGATGGCTCGACATGCTTAAGTTAACCTTTCATGCAATCATGAATCGTTGGTACACGATAAATTGAACACATGCATCAAGTAAAAGCTAAAACAAACAAAATCATATAACTCAGATCTAATGGAAGACATATCAGACACGGATACAACCATTGTGTGCGACAATGGCGCACGTGACATTAACTGAGTGACATGGAGTAAGAAACAGCAATGAAGGAGTAGGCTAAGAAAGATGCATAAGAGCAATAAGATAATGGAGAAGTATACCAATCCCTCAGACATCACATCTCGTAACTTGCCCGGTTTTACATTTGTTATAAGCACCACCAAGCGGTTCTGCAAAACAATGCGGCAGACAGTAGATTGGAAAAATATGTTACACGTAAAAGAGCAACTCATGTTACATTACAAAGGATCCCATCGTCATTTACAGTTTCCTACCATCAATTCTTCAGGAGTACAGAACTTTGCCAGGCCACTAACCACTTGCCGGCATTTTGCTTCTCCAACATCTATCTCCTCAACCAACAAACTGCATTACATACAAAAATCACAGAGAACGGTTAAGCTGGGACTGAAAATTCAGAGGAAAAGGCACTGGAATTACTGTTTAATGCAAACATTTTCCATAAGAGGAAAAAAAAAATATAATCCTAATTTTCTTGCTTTGGATTGACTGCATGGTTGCAGCAAATAAATCCATCCAACATGTGCATAACAACTCTCAAAATATCTAGAGGCATTCGTTAATTTGCAACACAGAGACATATTACCTGTCAGCTGATGGATGTTTCCATGCTTTACAAATCTGGCCAATCTGGATTTTCAGCAAACTAACGCTAAGTTCATCGTCTTTCTTTTCCACTTTATTTTCCACGACTTTTTCGGGAAGTATCTTCTTCGCTTGGCCAGCCTGACTCTCTTCAACTTTTTTCTTTTGTTTTTAGAAGAAGTAAATGAGCAAAACGTGTAGTACAACCATTGATAGTACATATAAGATAGAATTTCAAAAGTGTCCAAGTAAAAACCCCAACCGAAATGATTTCGGAAGTCGAAGATAATACCCCCCCCCCCCCCCCCAAGTTTACAACAAGATAATTCTCTGTAGACTTGCATAATTAAATTACCAAAATAGATTTGAAGGGTAAACACTTACATTATCAGCACTCTTCTTTCCTTTAGAAACAGCCTCTGACTTTCCAACCTCTTTTGGCTCTTCGACAGTTTTCTTTGGATTGGAATCTTCAACCTTCTTTAAAGGTTTTAATGCCTGGAGTACATTGTCCATAAATAAATGCATCAAGCTTTGAGCTGATGTTTGCATGCTATGCAGGACATTTAACATGTAAATAACTCCAAAACATGGAATATGTATATACTCCCAACAAGGAAACACCAACAGAGTAATAGCAAGACACTCAATCAGAGAATGGCATGTAAGAAATTCAAGGTAAACCATCTCAGATTATGGTCAAAACTCCCAATTTAAAACAATTTTGCTATCTACAAAAGTAAAGGAAGAATCAAAGGATTGAGGGGAAGGATAATTCAACTGAATGCAAAACGGCTTTGATTACTTACCACCGGGGGCACAAATTCAACCTTCTCAATGACAATCTTTTCCAATATTCCCACAATATCGTCCTGATTCTGCACTTCACAAAAATAATTGCCCATGATTGAAACTGCATGGCAGTGGTGCTATGCCATCTATCTATTTGATAGAGTTCATGCTTAATAAACTAAAATCACTACAAAATTAAAAAATCCAAACATCATAACCAAGTTGTGCACTAAAGAGAAAAAACCACGAAGGAGAAGTGAAAAATAATGAAAAGGGACTGATGCAGGAAAATTTTGGGGGGGGGGGGGGGGGGACCCTTCGTTTTTTCAGTATTTGGTAACAAATTTCTAAAGAAAACACACCATCAAAAGTTATTAGCATATCACTAGCTTCTTCTTTTTTTGATGAGATCGAGGGATGATATGCCTGTCCACTCTGTTATGAGCTCAAAGAAAAAAAATAAGATTTGAAAATAAAAGAAAATGAGAAAACCTATGTGTATGAAACAGACATTTCTTACCTGGATGTAATCAACCCATCTCAACACATGTGGCAACTTTGCTCTATCCGAACTCGAAAGACCAACCTACAAACCCAAACAATGAAAAAATCACCAAATCAGGTACAAAATTGCTCCAACCACTTCCTTAATCCACCTTAAGCACAATTAGCATCACTTAATTAGCAAAAGTTGTTTTAGTTTCTCAGTTCTCTACTCTCTCTCTTACTCCTCACTTAATTAACAATTGTTCTACTTTCTCAGTTCTAATACATTATGTTAATGCAATAATTCAATGGGAAACACGTACCACAGATGAATGCGCCATGGCATAGAGATAAACATCTGCTGCAGCTGGTTTGAGTCCATTGCCTGATACAACGGACTTCGTAATCAGCTCATCATTCAAGTCCGTAAGCGCCTTTAGCTGCGCATCGGAATTCTTCAAAAAACTCTCACCAAATTTGCACCATCTCTGTAGCTGCCACCAGTATTCACATATCTCAGTAAGAAATTGTTGATTCTTAAAGAACATAAGCATTAACCCTAAAATACTTTAAACACCTCTTTTTTATTGAGATTATCTTCCCCCTCTTGCAAAATTTTACCGCTTTGTAGGATCTCGATATCATCTACCAATGGACTCTGCAAGAATCAGGGGGCACACAATTAACAATTACGAATCGAAAACTCTCTTTCCCACACTTGAATTCAAAAGGAAAAGTGCACACTCTAAAATTTTGAGAGTTTTTTTGAAGGCTTACATCTTTGGCTCCAAGTTTAACGATCACAGTACACATATTACGCGCTATAGCATCCCGAGCTGCCTTATCCAATTCCATAACTTGGTTTTTCCTTGCAAAATTGAATTTTTCGAGGGTTTCAACTTTGAATTTTCAAGGATTTCAACTCAGTATCTTTTAGGGTTTCTCGAATTTCTTAATTTGGGCTAAACCGGAATTGGGCCACTCTGGAAGATTTCCACGGTGCGGTTCAATGTCCAATTTTTGTAGGTCTCACCCACTATCGATTAAGAAAGGGTTATTATCACCAAAATACACGAACTTTAGATCAACTTTCATTTTTCCCACGAACTTTCAATTTTTTGTGACAATACACGAACTTTCAATTAACTTTTATTTTTTCCATGAACTTTCACTTTTTTGTGACAATACACAAACTTTCGGTCAACTTTCATTATTCCCACGAACTTTCAGTATTTTGTGACAATAGACAATCTTTAGGTCAACTTTAATTAACTTTCAATTTTCTATGACAATACATGAACTCTGTGTGGCAATCAAGAGTATGCAATCCTCCTGTCAGGCTATTCCGTTAAACGATCCCATCTTTTGATCTTCATACGTCGTCGTTCAATCTCAAAATTAACATACCTAACGGTTTAGGGTGATATTGAGCGAAAATTCTACATATTACTCATATCAAGATGATAGGGAAGAATAAGACATTAGTGTATGAATTTGGTTTGGATACGACGATTAGTGGCGAAATTGAAAAATTAAGAAAAGATATGAAGAAATTTTAAAGGGGAGGCGATACGCCTATCTTTATAGGAGAAATATGAAGAAATTTTTGCCGCAATATTTATATGACCTTAAACTCTAGCAAGACAATTAAAAAGTTAGGTTTGGTAATGTTTGAATCTAACGATGACTTATGGAGATTACAAAAAATGAGTTATTTAAGTTAGCCAACGCGAAAAGACCGCACCATCTCGATTGCTAGATAAGACATGTCAACTTGAATTTGAGCGAAATTAAGGATCGTTTATTGGACCAAAGTTCATGTACTCTCAAAGAAAATTGAAAGTTCATGGTAAAAATGAAAGTTAATTCAAAGTTCGTATATTGTCACAAAAAATCATAAGTTCGTGGGAAAAATGAAACTTAATTAAAAGTTCGTGTATTGTCACAAAAAATTGAAAATTTGTGGGAAAAATGAAAGTTGATCCAAAGTTCATGTATTTTCATGATATTAAGCCATTAAAATATAAGGTAGAACCTCTATTAAGGAATATTTTTTGGACTGCAAAAAAATATGACAAAATAAGAGATTATTTCTAAATAGAGTTCGAAGAAGAATTTTTAATTTTTTTCTAATTTTAATGTACATAAACAATAATTATATATTATAATTACTAAATATATGTATTGTATAATATATTATGTGCAAATACATGTATTGATTTATTTCACCTAAAATATGTAAAGTCTATGACTTAAAAGTATGCATTTAACTTGCTCGACAAGTTGGAAATATTTTGGGATCAACAAGAAAATGGTCATATGGACGAACTGTTAAAGACAAACAAATTAAAGGATATGTTTACAACAAAAAAAGATGAAGTCACTGTCACAATTAACTTTAGAAAAGTATTTTAAATTAACCTAAATCTATTATATATATATATATATATATTATTTAGTGTGATTTATTCCTAAATAGAAGTGTATTTCCTTAATATGAGACCGGAAAAAAATATAAATTATGACAAATATATAGTTTAATTCTATTTATGTCTGGTCCCAAGTTGAGACCATGAAAATATATGACAAAAAATTAGAATTTATTCTTAAATAGAATATTATTTTCTGGAGGTTCTACTGTACTAGTAAAATTTAAAACAGCTCATAAGCAGTTTCTTTAGACTACCATAGAGCTTTCAATTTAATAGTTTAAAATAACATAAATAACAGTTTATAAAGTCAAACACATCAAAATAACTCTATTTACACTAATAACCAGTAACCTATACTATAAATATAATTTTAAAACAATCTAACTTATGCACATTATACCCTAGAATACATATATACTATCGTCATTTACACAAAATAACCAAAGCTAAAATTTTAAATGGAGTGGTCAATATTTACTTACTCGGACTTATACCATGTCGGTCATTCTTTGAGATCAAAGTATGGTGATTTGTCACTTCTATACAGACAACGAGAAATATGTTAATTGATTTGTTCACATCTTTTCACATTACGCGAATCATGAATAGTATATGAAAAAAATACATAAAAAATGTTCATAGATCGTTTTCATTAATATTCATTACTTATTTGTTTTTTGTAAGGGGATCAACAACCTTATTGGGTAAGGAATTCCTTCATGCCACGGATTGTGGTAAGATTATAATAAGCTTTTTCTGAAAGATGTATTATAATAAGCTATTGATTAGAAATGGTCAAGTTGGAATGAAATTTGTTGAGTTATGAAAACTTCTAATATAATTTTGAGGCTTAATACCATAATTGGTCATCAAATTATGTTGTTTGTATTATAATTATTGCTAAACTTTAATTTATTTCAAAATGGATACCCAACTTATATTTGTATCATTCAAGGTTTTAATTTAGTTTTCAGATTAATTTTATCTTACATGGCAACAAAAATACCATATAAGCTTCCCATACATGCTAACTCATTTCTTATTTCTTAAAACCTGCATACTTTCTTCTACTACGATTCTATGTCACCCCTCTACTCGTTTCATCCAATCTTTCTCACTAAAAAGACATTAGATCAATGAAAAGAACAATGTCCTTTCAAAAAAGAAACAAAGAGAAGAACAATGTGTTGAAGCACAAACTCCAATTATGTTGTGTTGGTTATATTAATTTCGTTTTGTATTTACTTTTTAGTAAATTAGCATAAATGAGAAGTTTGCATGTGGTATTTTTATTGCCATGTAAATTAATCTGAAAAATGAACAAAAAAGGTTGAATGATACAAAATGTGAGTTAGTCATCTAATTTAAATTTAAGTTTCATTATCATTTTGATACAAACAACATAATTTAATGATGATTTATGAAATTAACTCATAATTATGATGGAGAAATTAATTTTTATTATGAAAAAACGAGGGAGTACCTTGTAATCAATACCAGAGAAAAATTAATTTTCTTTTATGCAAACAAGGAAAAATGATTAAACCTTAAATTTGCGGAAAATTGACTGTATAAAGTATAAAACCGAAATTATATAAAAGCTTTGATTAAACATTTAACAAACATGTGGCTGTAGTTTAGTGGTCAGAATTCCACGTTGTGGCCGTGGAGACCTGGGCTCGAATCCCAGCAGCCACAATTTAAGTTTTTTAATTTTGACTAATGTCAGTTAATTTATTCTATCATGCTCGCTTCTCGTATATGTTATTTCTATATATTTATTGTGAATCACTTTGTATTTTTCTTTTTCTTTTTTTTTGGATAAAATGAATCATTTCGTTATAAATAGAATCAAATGAGAGTTGAAGTAACAATTACAAAAGTTGAAATTTTTCAAAACTTGTTATTTACTAGTATATTTTATGCATTATTTTTTAGGTTTATAACGGTAAGCCTTCACTAATTCTTTTATACCAAAAATAATGAATTCTGTTCTAAAAAATATATGTCCCATTGAAACAAAATTTATGGAGATGGGCCAAAAAAAGTGTAAGTGTGGCTACAGACAACAGTTGATACTTCACTTTCAAAGGATGAACCTTTTATTCTTTTTTGCCTAGTGTTTGTAAGAAGAGACAATTTTCTCGAGCCCTGATTTTTTCCAACCATTAAAATAATTAATTATTGTTTATGACTTTTTTTTGGAGGAATTTGCGTAGACTTCTCAAATGGTTTTCACTTTTCAGATAGAGTTGCTTATTAGTCAATGAGTGGGAGAGAGTGCAAATTTTATGTAACTCGTAAAATTTCATATGTTTTGCAATTTATTGTTTAGCACATTTTTAACCAATTATATTATTAGTATTTTATATGTTACTGCGTGTATTTTGAAATTTTGGTGTGCGGAGTACTCGTTCTTTCACTATTTTTTTTTTTTTGTTTTATTTTATCTCTTTCTTCTTACCATACTCTTCTATCTAATGAAATGAGTCCAGTTAGGATTTCCAATTAAAATGAATTTTGGAATATGGCTTAATTCTTTTTTTTTTTAAATAATTGTTTGATTCTTCACGCAAACGTAGTTTACGTGTTCTGCAAAACAAGTGTTGTTTTAATCACATATAAATGAAAATACTGACCCTTTTTAAAATAGTTTCGAGAAAATATATAAAATTTGATTTAAAATTGACCGATCTTCTCGATAAACAAGAATTGATAAGTACATAGCTGAAGATACACGATCAATTTATATACTATCTCCAACTCCCAAAATTATACATAGTTTTTTTTTATTCCGTCTGTCCCATAAAATTATCCATAGTTCATTTTAAGAAATAATTTTTCTACTTATTACGCTTATAATGTGGGACCTCATCCACTTAAATTTATTTTTTTTCACTTACATCTCACTTTTCAGCATTTTCTTAAAACTCGTGCCTACCAATACTATGCATAAATATGAGGGTCAGAGAGAGTATTATATACCGGTTGACTAGAAAGAGCTAAGTTGAAAAGTTGATTGGTGCACGGTTTAACGTATAAGATCAAGTACATCGATGAGAAATTATATTTTAATAAAATTATTAGATAGTAATATGTGATATGTGATATGTGATATGTGTACGAAAATGAAAGACAGATAAATGAAATGAACCGAGGCTAGTGTTAGGCACTATCTCCGTAAGACAAAATTGCTCCACTATCGTGCACGCGGTCTACAGCAATTGTCTCCAAGATACAACGGTTCTAGCGAACTTGAGACGTTGCACGACGTGTCGACGAACTACTCGATACTCGGGACTGAGTATTTGATCATAGGACTCGAACTATATGGAGTGTATGTATGCAATCGAATATAAACTCGATTCTGGTGTTGATATTTTAAATCGTCCTTTTCGTGAAGGGGTGCGTCCGAAGAGGTGTGTTGGTTCGGCCATAACCGCCTCCAACTTCCAATCCGCATAGTCGGTATGGGCATAATGCGTGTGATAGACATAACTATGCCCTAACCGACGCGTCCCTTCGGTCTTCAACCGCCCCAAGGCGTGAAAAGATGCGAGGCAATTTCGAATAATCATGTTTGTTCGCTCGGTCGTTCAGGCGGTATGGGCATATCTCATGGGATAGTAACTGCCCATAACTGCCAAACTACTTATTCGGTTTGGGCAACTGAATGGGCTATTGCCTTATCCGAACCTTGCGTTCCAATCGAACGGGTGTGACTCTTGGTTGAGCATTATCAGAATTCAAATTTCCAACAATGAATACCAATGTTTTATGCTCACAAAATCCGGTTAGCTCATCAATCTCAATTTCAGAACAATCTCGGTGGTAATTGATGAAGGAGAAAAATGAGGAGAAATAGAGATTATTAAATAGATGGGGCATGGGCACAGACTGAGTTGGTTTAGGAATGGGTAGGTTCGGTCCTACTTGTACCAATGCTGGACCATGAGTTGACCTAGTTAGGTTTAGGTTTGAGCCACACTGACTCGATTATTAACTTCAAAATAGGTCCATATATTCTTATTTTTAATAAGCCGGACCATATCGAGCTTGGGCCGGGCATGGCCGCCCCACATGAGATGAGAGAGAGAGAGAGAGAGAGAGAGAGAGATTGGGGGTGGTGACCTCATTACTAAAGCTGCTGAGCAACGCTTTAAAGAAAGGAAAAAAAGCTTCTTCCACCTCCCAGGCCACCTGCTACTCTGCACAACTCTCTGTCCTCCACAATCCACATCACTCTCCCCACTCTAAATTAAACCACTATTTATAGTCTTCTTTATTGCCACCAACAACCATTTCCCATTCTACAACCAACTTTCCTTTCTACCTATCTTTTCCTCACTATTGTTGTTGTTCTTCTTCTTCTTTTAATCAATTTGTATATCGTAGTTTAAATATTCAACGATATTATGCTTATTTCAGTTTAGGAACATATATATATATATATGTGAGCAACTCTCCTGTGCGGCTGGTCGCATTAGACATGCGACCGGATCGGGTCGGGTTGACCCGGTCAACCCGAGTTTGACCCATTGACCCGTTAATTTCAGTTTTTTATTTGGTTTCGCCTTTGACTCCAATTTTACGGCTCCACCTTCGGCTCCGATTACTAATATAAGGATAGTCGGCGGGCAACAATTTAGACTTTTTCAGTTCGCTCCGAGACCTTCGGTTCCCGTCGCTCGAATCTTGATCAAAGAAGAAGCGGCAAACAAAAAAACGAAAAGGCAAATAAAAAAAAAGTGCAAAAAAAGTAAAATTTTAAAAAGAAAAAAATAAAATAAAAGCTAAAAATAATAATAAAAAAGAAACTGGAATACAGGAAAACAGGAAAAAAAATCAGAAAATTAAAAAAAAAAAAAATAGGCGTATGCACCCCACGCGCGGTCGCATGGGGTGCGACCTGCCGCATACGAGTATTTATGTATATATATATATTCTACTCACTCCCTACATGAAAAAATGTTCTACTTATCACATTTCAATTGTACACCATCAAATGTTTTGTTTTACTTTATGGACTTATATACCCTTCAAAACACAATTATTTACATCCTATATCATTAAGTTTACTAGCCCATTTATTAGCCCAAATCAATTAATCTCTAATCCAACTCTAATGACCCATTGTATTATATCCTTCAATTTTACTTTGTGTTGTCTAATTATCAAATTAAAAATATTATTGAACCTGCTTAATTTTATTTTATTTTATGTTGTTTAATTAAAACTGCAGATTTTTAACTATCAAGAAATAAACCTGCTTAATTGAAATTTGAATTATAAAAATGACGGCAAATTTTATATATAGGTGGGGGAGGGTTTAAAGCACCAAACTTTCTTAAATTCCGTATCGAACTATAATGGGGTATTTTTATAAGTACGGATAGAATATCTTCCTCTTATTAGTTTAGTTTTCCCATAAATTTGTTGTGTATCTACTTTTGCTCGCTTTTTGAGGCACGGAGCTAGGCTTCATGAAATATTTAGTTGTCACAACTAGATTATATTTAGTTTTATGACTAAATTTATGCGGCATATAATCAGATAGATTCAGCCATTGCCTTAATTTTAATATTACTACTTCTTCATAGGATTTCATGACTTTTAACCTTTTTGAGTCATGGCTTCGCTCCCATGACCAAATTAGTCCTAGACTATTATTATGGGTTAATCTTTATCTGTACTATATTGAATATACTTTCGGGAATCAAACAACATAATTATTTACAATCATAGTACTACTATTAGTTTTCATTTTTAAGTGGTTGTTCATATGTAAAGGAGTGAGTAACATCTAATTAATTTTTTATTAAAAAAAAAATCTATTAATTTATATGCACAATAAAATATACTATGATTTTGAAACATCTCGATGTGAGTGTTACGGTTGCACTAATTAACCCGTTAATATTAGATTTAAATTTAACTTTAGCAATTCATAATCAATTTTTTTTTATGGATGATATATATAATTTGAAAATCAATGAAAACATTATACTCCTACTTTCCTATCCATTTCCATTGATACATCTACATCCCCACAAAGCAAAATAATCATAATGTACATATTAGAATGTACAACAGTACATATCAAGATATTTTTATACTGCTATTAATTAGATCGTCAGGTGATCTAAAAGTAATTTATAGTTCTAAATTATTTGGTCATTGACCATAGAACAATGTATAATAATACTGTACACAAATAGTCATGTGACGAAGTTTTTTTTTTTTTTTCACACTACTTCATTAAGAGCGGAGCAAAAAGGAGTATAATGGAGTGCATAATTTATTAATTGTACTTAAAAGTATTTTTTTAAAAGGTCAAATTAAAAGATAGATAGATCGAGGAGTACAAGGGGTATTCAATCCTTACAAAGCAGAATAAACGAAATTACAATTTAGAAGGTATACAATCTTCCGGATACAAACACCATCTAAGAAGAGGAACGCAAAAAGAGTGAGAAAAATTTGCACGTAGCCATTTCCAAGAGTTAATCTTCACGCCTTCCACAATCTTAGCGATGTCCGGAACAATGTCCTCAAAAATAAGCTCGTTTCTCGCCTTCCAATTCTCCAAACAGTGCATTGCCAAATTAGATTTAGCACCTTTTGTTTCACATTTCCTTGCCCCTTCATAATGAAGTGATCAAAATGATCTCACAAATCCGAACAGGTAGCAAAAGCACGATTAAGCCACGAACATACCAATGACCAAATTTGAGACGCAACATGGCACTCGAGCATTAAGTGAGAGGCAGTTTCAGGGCTTCCCGTGCACAAAACGCAAGATAAGGATTCATCACTAGATAATATGTTTCGTTTGACCAAGTTCTCTTTGGTAGGAATCCTTTCTTGGAGGAGTTTCCAACAGAAAGCAGATACCTTAGATGGGATTGTTATCCACCACACCCTCGGTAAATGTGAATCAAGAGCAGCAAGCGTATCAGTAGAAGTAAGTGAGGCGTACATTGACCGGATTGAGAAGAGCCCATCCGGAGAACTTTTCCAACGCAATGAGTCGGCCTTATTAGTCGAGATTTTAAGCTTGCAAATACAATTCCAGAGTTCCAGAAACTCGAGAAGTTCATTAGCATTAAACAACCGACTCCAACTAAAAGACCAAGACCAAGACTCGTTAAAAACAACACTCATCTCTTTAACTAACCAAGATTTTTGAAAAGAAAGATGATAAATAGCAGGAATTTATCTTTAAAACAAACTCCCTCATTAGGCCAAGGACCCTCCCAAAATCTAGCACGACTACCATCACCAAGAACAAAAGACAGATTATTGAAAAATACATCACCATCGTTCCCAAGAACTAAATCCAGCAAATCACGCCACCAAAGAGACATTTTGCTTCTAGCAATGTTATCCCTACAATACAAAGACTCATATCTAGATTTAAGAAATTTCACCCAAAGAGACTCATTTTCCCTCGACCACCTCTACGCCCACTTAAACAAAAGTGCTGAATTAAAAGATTTCACATTTTTAACTCCTAGACCCCCCAAACTTTTATTCTTACACACCGCATCCTATTTGACCTAAGACACTTTGCTACAACTTCCTTTCCCCTCTCCCCCCCTCCAAAAAAAAAAAATTCCTTTGAAGTTTAGAGATTTGATTGATCACACATGCTGGAGCTCTAAAAGAGGATAGGTAGTAGAGTGGTAATGCAGAGAGTACCGAATTTAAGAGAACAATCCGACCTCCGAGAGATAGCCTTTTTTTTTTGTCCCAACCTGAAAGTTTTTTTCTGAAATCTTTCAAAAAGCGGTTGCCAAACCTCTTTCTTTCTGTGATTAGCGCAAACTAAAAGCCCCAAATAATGAATGGGGAAAACACCAACCTTGCAACCAAGAATTTCAGCCAACGATAGACAAAACTGGTTATCCACATTAATTCCATGGATAGAGCTTTTTGAGAAATTTATCTTTAGCCCAGAGGATATCCCGAAGAGGCGGAGGATACCTTTCATTTGTTTTGGCATTGGATATAGTGGCGTCCCCGAGAATAACGGTGTCATCTGCAAACTGAAGGTGGCTGATTTTTGCTTTATTCTTTCCGATCTCAAGGCCTGCGAAAACTTGCTTCCGAAAGGCCTTTTGCATTAAACAATTGAGATCCTTGGTAGCTATAAGAAATAAGAAAGGAGATAAAGGATCTCCTTGCCTTCTTCCTTTTTGTAAAGCAAATTCGCCCAAAGGACTTCCATTAACCAAAATAGACATAGTTGCTGAGGAAAGACATTCGAAAATCCACTGTCTCCACACCTCACAGAAATTCATACCTTCGAGCATTTCATCAATAAACTCCCAAAACACCGAGTCGTATACTTTTTCAAAGTCAACTTTCAGGACCATCCCTTTTTCATTAATTGTACTTAAAGTTTTGGATAGCTCATTAATTTCTTTAATACCTTTCTCAGGTGTCTTAACCAACTTAGTAAATGATAATTTAATAATCTTACTCGTATCGAATTTTTCTAGTACAATTTTTTTTTAATTATATTGAGGTATGATATAAACCACTACATCACAACATATATAAAGGTAAAACCTTTGCACCACGCAACGATGAAACCACACTAAAATAAGATTTACTTAGTGCATAAATCAACTAACCATCACGAATTATCTTCATCGTACAAAAAAGTTTTTATTTGAATAATCTCTTCCTGCTTTACTGGCCCAACAAATTAAAACGCGATGTCATAATGAATACAACACTATGAATTACTACTCATCTTATGAGATGGCCTAATCATAAAATGAGTTCTATAATTGTCAAGTGCGTCTCACATGGTATTGATTATTGAAATGTAATGGATTTATGATGTTAAATTCAACATTTTTCTACAATTTAATTTGTTGAAGAAGGCATCTTTTGCTATAAGTTATAACCTAGGCTTTAATCACGCACAAGCCCCCTGGTTGGAATTAAGTAGATTTATATATGTAGTTATAGTAGAGTTTTTAAAAAAGAATACAGTATAATCTATTAAAATTAATACTCGATATGTTAATAACATTTCTAGGATAATATTTTTTTCCGATCTTGAGTTAGACATTTGACGTAAATAAATAACTTCGATAAATTAATAAGAAAATAATTTTTAGGAAGACCTATATACAAATACATGATCTCAAACAGATCATGAGATCAAACATAATATTTTCTTAAAATTACAAAGATAACTATCATAACTTAATAAAATATGAATTAATAGTTATTTGATTTTTATTGAAATCTATATCAAAATAATTTTATCTTTATTTTTCTATCGACATTCAATAGCTCGCTTGTGATATTCTTAGGGTGCAACAAAAAACTATGAAGGGTTTTTGACGCTATTATTGCTTCATTTCGCATAATCGGTTTCAATGGTATTGTATCATCATCTCGAGTTTCATCTACAATTGTAGTTTCAATTATGGTGTCCACAATTTCTTAGGGTTTGGATCACCGGACATGCTTCATTTTCTCCTCGATAATTCAATAGGTGAATGACATCCATTTTACTGTGAGTATAAATTAATAAATTATTAATTTATCGATTAATTAATAACTCTCTAAAATAAAATTTTACAGTTTCGTGAGTAATAATTTATAGAGGTTACTAAACTTATTTACGAATAAAATTTCATTATCTCAACTTGGAACCATTATACATAGAAATAAACTTCATATTTTCATAATTCATATTTTTCTCATGTCCAGTTTCAAGAAAATACACCTTATTTAAGAATACATAATAATACTAAATATGTATATAGATATCTTTACAATATATTTTTTTTTTATTTACAATACTACTTGTTTATGGTTGTTTGTGAATAACTCGATCCTTTTTTGTTGTTGTAATCACGTTCTTTAATTTGTGTACCTTCAATAGCTTGTCCACATATACTTCCAACGAGTCAGTCTCCCGTGCAACGCATCGCACACTGTGAGACGAGCGCGTGGCGGGCGCTTCCCAGGCACCCGATATTTTTTTTAATTTTTTTCTGTTTTTTTATAAAATGTGGTAGCATTTCATTACACGGTATGATGCATCTACCACATTGTGGTGCATATCATTGCACATGGTGATGCATCTCATTATTCATGGTAGTGCACCTCAAAATAGTGGTGCATCTCATTTCATTTGACCTTAAAATTAAAAATAAAAAAATAAACAAAAAAATTGAAAAGGCATTGGGTTGACAGAGTTGACCCACCGGTCTCATAATGGTCTCACCCAAGAATTTGTCAATTCCAACTAATCGAGCAAGCTTAAATCTTTTCACATGAAACATTTTTATACTTCTATATTATCATCATTCGAATTATTTCTCTCCTTTTATTGCCTAATTCATGCCATGATTTCTACTACAACAAAATCAATTACACTATTTACACACATCACATTAACAACATATCTATTAATTATAAACTTTATATATTGTCATGCACATTAAAATTAGGAAAATTAAATAAATTTTCTTATACCTCTATCAAAAATAACCTTCCATTTAGAAATACTTTTATAAAAGTCATGCTATGCCTAACTAAAAAGAAATGATATTAATAGTTTAAATATATCGCGGCACTTATATCGCCCACATATATATAGTACTATATATTAATCGGGACTCGGGAGTAAGTTTTTTTTTTTAGCTAGACTGGAATAAAATATGAAGAGCCATACTTCCTTATTTAGATAGGCAATTTTTTTTTTTTCCATGCAACTGAAAAATCTCAATTTACCCCTTCGCAACATATTATTTGGGTAAAACTCCCTCTCATTTAATTTTTTTAAATGCTTTTCCAATTTAACTTTATTCATGATACCAAAGTATTGATGTTAAGGTTCGCCTAATCATGTAATGGAAAAAAATATTGTAGTGAACGTTAAGGTCTCAAGTTTAATCCTTATTAACGCTTTTATAGGTTGAATCTGTTAAACTTATACTTGAAAAGTGTGATTTACCTGTCTTGTGTGATTTACAGACTACTACACAAAGACAAAGATTTATCTAGCGAGCACAAAAAATACTCCCTCCGTCCAAAGATTGTGTACCCATTTGGGTCCTGGCACGGCTATTAAGAAAAGGGAATAAAGTAGAGTTGGTGGGATAAAGGTGTATTTGAGGGGTATTGTTAATAGATGTAGTTAGTTAACTAATTTATGATTAACAAAAGCAAGAGAGAGAGTGTAAGTATTGTAGACAATGTCCTTCACTGTATTTCTTCTCTCATTTGTGGTTTTCGTTTTTTTTTACTGTATTTCAATTCAATTTTCTGTACAGTAATTTTTCGTTTTTTTTTCCTGTACATTAATATTTTCTGTAAATTAAATTGCTGAAATTCAAGTTCCCACTACATCTACTTAGCAGTAGGAGATACACCAAAAAAAGGAGGGAAACAAAGCCAAGTGATCAAAATATCCAAGATTTCATTGAATTAAATATTCATACAAGTACATTGATGTGATCAAATATGCAAATGAGGGAAATTTAAATCTAACTTAACCAATTCGAGGCCTATAAATATCAGCAAAGCATTCATTGCTCATAACCACCAAACACTACAAATATAGAGGAGAAAATGGTGCAGCCAGTTCCAAAAAGAAAAGACTTAACTGCCGATGAGCTAAACAACATTGCTCAATGGCTACTACAGCGAAGCAACCAAGGAAAACTAAACTATGGAGTGAAGAAGCTTGCTGCAGAGGAGTTCCAGGTATGTTTGAAGACTATTTGGAAGATTTGGAGGACAACAGCACCTCAACAGCTTCAAGGCATTCCTGTGATTCTGTGAACATCAAAAGTATGAAGGCAGGGTCACTACACATAAAAAAAAAAGCCATTTGATATTGAAAAAGTCAACAACCTCTCAGTTAGGCAGAGAACATCATTGAGGTGTATGGCAAAGAATCTCAATGTTAGTAAAAGCTTAGTTCAAATCTGGGTGAAGGACAAGAAGCTGAAGCCACATACAAATGCCATCAAACCTTTTCTTACAACAGAAAACAAGTTGCAAAGATTGCAGTGGAGTCTTTCTCAGCTAGGAAGCATTATTGAAGGGGGGAAGATCAAGTTTCAGCACATGCACAACACCATCCATGTAGATGAGAAGTGGTTTTTTCTTACCAAAGAAAATGAGAGATACTATCTTGTTGTTGGTGAAGAAGAGCCACATAGGACTTGCCAATCAAAGAGGCATATAATTAAAGTAATGTTCAACTGTGCAGTGAGTAGACCAATCATAGATGCACAAGGTACTGTCATATTTAATGGCAAATTTGGTATATTTCCTTTCATTACTGAGGAACCAGCTCAAAGGAACTCCAAGAACAGAGAGAAAGGTACAATAGAGACTAAAGCAATGCACAATGTCACAAGGCCAGTAATCAAACATCAACTAATCACAGAGGTAAAACAGATTGCAACCAATCACTTACAAAATCTGTGGTGCCAATCACTTACAATATCAAATTGTTTGCAGATGGTGCCAATATTTAAAGCCAAGTGGCCATCATGTCTACCAAAACACATAAAGATCCAACAGGACAATGTTAGACCACACATTGCAGATAGTGATGCTGACTTTCAAGCAATTGCACATCATAATGAATTTCACATTGAACTTATCAACCAATCAGCCAATAGTCCAGATAGTAATGTCAATGATTTAGGGTTTTTTAGGAGCATACAGTCAATAAAAAACCAGCAACCTGCTTCAAGTGTTCAAGAGATGCTGGATAATGTGAAGGCAGCCTATGCAAATTACTCACCACTGAAGCTCAACAATATATTCTTGACATTGCAGAGTTGTTATGAACAGATAATGATCAAGAAGGGATCTAATGACTACAAGATCCCTCATTTAGGCAAGGACAGAATGCAGAGAGAAGGAGTGTTGCCAGATTCTATTGAAGTAGATGAAGAACTTGTGAGAGAATGCATGGAATACTTGGAAGTGAATGGAGGGAGGCCAGAAGACAGATTTTACAATTTGGATGATCTTGTGAACACATTGGATCAAGTGGTGTTGGAATAGTATCTTTTTTAGGGTTTACAGGGACAAACATGGTCAAAGGCTTTTGGGTTTTGTGTTGTTTGGAATGTAAACACTGCTGAAATGCACTATATGAATGCTTATCATATGTATGGATCAATTTGTGTTGTTTGCACTATATGAATGCTTATCATTTTGCAGTTAAGATTATCTCATTCAATCAGCACACACATTGGCATCATGGAGTCTCAGCACATGCATTGACATCATTGACATTATGCGGCAATTAGGCATCAATTAGGCATGAATGGGGCAGCAAGTAGGTAGCAAGTGAGCCTCCTAAACCAAGGGATTCCTCTTTTAGTGGTGGCATCAATGCAATGGACAGAATACATATTCAAGTAATCAGCACATGCATTCGCATCATGGAGTCTCAGCATATGCATTTGCTCCATTGACATTATGCAACAAATAGGCAGCAAATAGGACAGAATGCAAGTGAGCCGCCTAAACCAAGCAACTTCATACTTAGTGGTGGCATCAATGCAATGGACCTACTCCAATTGAGTCTCAGCACATTCCTTTGCATCATTGACATTATGCAGCAAACATTCAAGACATCACAACAAGTCATTTAGGCATCAAGGCATCACAACAATTCATTTAGGCATCAAGGCATCTGAACAAGTCATATTGCAGAAGGCAACAATTAAAGGCAGCAAAGCATCGCGGCAAGGCAACAAAAATAAAGAAGGCATCACCAGCCATAAACCCAAATCAACCACAAAATGCAATAGGCATCACCAGCCATAAACCCAATCAACTAGAAAATGCAATAAGCATCACCAGCCATAAACCCTAACCTCGCATCAAGCCATAAAGCAGAATTAAGAACAAAGCACCTGAGTAGCATCTGAATCAGTATCTGATTCGTAGACAGCATTCACGACGGCTTGGCGGTAGAGCTGATATGGATCCAAACCCGTCGCCGTGGGTTCAGATGGTGCGACCTCGTCGTTGGGGTGTATGGCAGATTCGACGGTGACATGCGATTCCGGCGGAATCTCATCCCAATTAGTTTCGTAACCAGGAGGCCGCGGTGGCATAGAATCAGTCAGACTTTCATTGGGGTCTGTTTCGTAGCCCGGCGGCCTAGGCAGAGGAGAATCGGCGCCGTGAAGCTTCATCGCGACTTGGGGGAAATCGCTCAGATTTATTTAGGGTTTTGAGGGATGCCGACGGGGAAAAAGAGGATGATCACGACGGGGGAGAAGAGAAGGATGCCGATTTAGGCTTTTCAGAGAATCGCGACAGAGGAGAAGAGGATCGCGGCGGGGGAGAAGAGGGGGATTTAGATTTAGGGTTTTCTACCGGTGGGAAAATGAGAGAGGAGAGAGAGAGAGAGATTCGATAAAATCAAGTCAGTGGGGTGGGGTGTTTGGGGTATGTTAATTTAGGTAATTAACATTGTTAATTAATAGGGGTTAAATGTTAGTGGGTGGGCCCAAGGGGTAAAGGGTAAAAAATAAAATGAGTTAGTGAGGGTAGATGAGTACTTTTATACAAATGAGTACAGAAACATTGGACAGATAAAATGGGGCAAGTGAATACAGAAATATTGGACGGAGGGAGTAGTAGCTACGGGTTTCCACAAATTTTTTTTTTAAGTAGTAAACCTTAAGACACTATTAGTAACTTTATTTATTGTTATAAACAATTAGCATTTCATTGGAACCATATTGGTTTTACTTTAGTTTTGTAATTCTTCATTTAATATAGTACTATTATTTTAAAAGAAAGATTAAAAATTAATAAAACCAATTAAATATAATGTGGAGTACTAGTATTTTTTTTCGTTTGCCCTTAAAATGTGCGAAGAAAAATTATACATTTACGAAGTTGACTGAAATACTGTATTTTTTAACAATTTAATAGTGGGTGACCCACAAACAACGTATTTGTACAGGTAGGCGCAATCCTAACCGGTAATAATAAGCCACGTGTCCAACCTAATGAAAGAAAGCATCCCCCCGCCCCTCTCTCTCTCTGCGCTATGCTTTTCCTCCTTCCCACTCTACTTTTTTTCCCGTTGATAAATGCATGTCTCTCTCTCTCATCTGCTGTAATAAAGTAGAGAGAGAGAGAGAGAGTGTGTGTGAGAGAGAGAGTAAGAGAGTTATTATTAGCTCTTAAATTGGTCTCCTGACGTCCTTCGCCGGCAAATTCCAACTGTATCCCCATTTCCGGTAACACTCAAGTCTCTACTTCCTCCATTTTCCTCTAGAGCACTCAAGCGAATTGTTTTCTTTTCTCACGTTTGAGCTCTACAATCTTCTCTTAGATCGAAATTTCTCTTACTCCGACTAAATCCAGCTGTTTTCTCCGAAACACTTTACCTCCACTTTTATTTTCACTAATTTTTCCTCATCTCTTTGTTTAGGTTTCAACTTCTGGAAAAGCGTTATACCTAGTGTGAGTTTGGGGCTGCCTTTGCTAATGTTGCTTCTAGGTCGGACTTCTTATAGGAATTTCTGGTTTACTTGCTTTAGTTTTTGGGCAAATTTGTCTTATGGTCTTAAATTTTAATGGTTAAGAGCCGAATGTGGTGAAGCAAATGGATAAAATATAATACCAATTTTTATCTAAATATCTTTTGCTTCCTGCGGGCTTTTAAGGATTTTTACTCTCTGAGTTTTAGGTGGTTGAGATTTTAACGGAGTTTACGAATTAGTAAACGTTTCAGCTCCATTTCAAATTCATCTTATCGGTTATCAATTAGGCTACATTTTTCGAAGGGGGAAATTAGGAGTTTTTCTCGTTGGGATTTTGTGAAACCAAGCAATGCCATAACTTAGCTTGTCCAAATATTTCTGATTTTATTGAAAATGAGGAGTGTTGTTTGCCTTTTGTTTCTTTTGTTTTCCATTTGCCTATCTCCGTTGTTGGTGAATTCGTTGAGCCCCTCTTTGAATGATGATGTTCTGGGGTTGATTGTGTTCAAAGCTGATATTCGAGATCCTGATGGAAAATTAAGTTCTTGGAATGAAGACGATGATAGCCCATGTAACAATTGGGTTGGGGTCAAATGCAACCCCAGATCCAACAGAGTGTCTGATCTTGTCCTTGATGGCTTCGGCCTCTCGGGCAAGCTAGGCAAGGGACTTCTTCAACTGCAATTTCTGCGAAAACTATCACTCGCGAATAACAATTTTACTGGGAGCTTGAGCCTCAGCTTTGCTCAGCTGTCTGATCTGAGGGTCCTGAATTTGAGTGAGAATGGTTTATCAGGGGAGATTCCAAGTGATTTCTTTAGCCAATGTGGATCTCTAAGATCACTGTCATTGGCTAAGAACATGTTTTCAGGACCTCTTCCTGAGAGTTTGGGCTCCTGCCCGACTCTTGCTTCGCTTGACCTCTCAGGCAATCAGTTCTCGGGGGCGTTACCCGTGGGAATGTGGTCAATGACGGGGCTAAGGTCCCTTGATTTGTCTGATAATATGTTGGAGGGTGAAATTCCAAAAGGGATTGAAGGGTTGAACAATTTAAGGTTGATAAGTTTGAGTGGTAATGAGATTTCTGGTGAAGTTCCTGATGGGATTGGGAACTGTTTGTTGTTGAGATCGGTGGATTTGAGTCGAAATTCACTGTCTGGTGGGCTTCCAAGCACAATGCAGAAGCTCTCCTTGTGCAACAATCTGGTTTTAGGTAGGAATGGGTTGAGATGGGAGGTTCCTGAGTGGATAGGAGAAATGAGAAGCCTTCAGACTCTTGATCTTTCTGAGAACAATTTTACCGGTCAACTTCCATTTTCTTTGGGGAAGCTTCAGTCTTTGAAGGTTCTTAATGTATCCAAAAATGCCCTTACGGGGAGCTTGCCCGAATCCATGAGCAGTTGCATAAACCTTCTGTCTTTTGACATTAGTCATAATGCCTTTTCGGGGGATTTCCCTTCATGGGTGTTCAAACTTGGTTTGCAGCAAGTTCTGTTTTCAGGGAACAGGTTAAATGGAAGCATTGATGATGCTTTTGTTTCTTCACCGGAGAACTCTCAGAAAAAGCTTGTGATTTTGGATGTCTCCCAAAATGTGCTATCTGGTGCAATTCCAGCCGCTCTTGGGAATTTTAAGAGCTTGCAGTTATTAAATTTGGCCAAGAACTCATTCTTGGGCAGCATTCCATCGACTATTGGACAACTGAAAATCTTAAAGTTTCTGGATTTGAGTGAGAATAAATTTAATGGTAGCATTCCTTCAGAGATTGGAGGACTGACGGCCCTTGA
Organism: Schizonepeta tenuifolia; assembly: GCA_029490685.1. Classification (NCBI taxonomy): domain Eukaryota; kingdom Viridiplantae; phylum Streptophyta; class Magnoliopsida; order Lamiales; family Lamiaceae; genus Schizonepeta; species Schizonepeta tenuifolia. Next base: position 6,706,846 of record CM055958.1, read on the forward strand.
TGAACTTAGACTTGAGAGGAACTCACTGGGGGGCAATCTTCCTTTGTCGATTGGAGATTGCAGTTCACTTCAGTCCTTGTAAGTATTTTGCTTGGTTTTATGATCTATCATGCCACTTACTTTGTAACTATGCTGCAACTTTCTTGCCTTTTTATTTTTCTCAAAGTTGATCCTATTTTGCGCACTTTTTATTTGCTAGATGTTCATGCGAGAAACTAACGGTACACTCTTACTACACCCAAAAGTGATTTTACACTCTTAGTTTATGATGTATGATTTCTGTGCTCTTCCATTACAGTATTGAAATTTGGTAGACTTTTAGGTGCTTAGAGACCATCATGATTCATGAGAACAAATACCCGAGATGATTTATTTTGGAAATTCGTATCTCTCAATATGATTCATCTCCAAAACTGGCTTTTGGTTCATTAAATCGAGTAGTTCATATATATAGCTTCTCTAGTCTAACAATGTTTGTTCACACTGTGTTTAAATTGCAGGCTTCTCGCGCATAATGAAATAACTGGTCCTATTCCTGCTTCTCTTTCAAAGATCTCTTATCTTCAAACTGTTGACTTTTCTTTCAACAAGCTTACTGGAACCCTACCGAAGCAGCTGGCTAATCTTGTACACCTTCAGTTATTTAACATTTCACACAACCAGCTACAAGGCGAACTGCCAGCTGGTAGTTTCTTCAACACAATTGCTCCATCATCTGTATTGGAAAACCCATCACTTTGTGGAGCGGCAGTCAACAGAAGTTGCCCCACTGTCCTTCCAAAACCTATTGTACTCAATCCAAACTCTACTGATGCAACACCTACCACCATTCCTCCAACCTTTGGCCGTGGAAAGAAAATCCTTAGTATTTCTGCCCTAATAGCTATTGGTGCAGCGGCTGCCATTGTTATCGGTGTCATTACTATCACTGTTCTCAATCTTCGTGTGCGTTCTTCCATGCCTAGCTCTGGAGTAGCTCTTACTTTCTCTGGTGGTGATGATTTCAGCAAGTCACCATCCACAGATGGAAGTTCCGGGAAGCTTGTCATGTTCTCAGGCGATCCTGATTTTAGTACTGGCGCGCATGCTCTTCTGAATAAAGATTGTGAACTTGGCCGTGGAGGATTTGGGGCTGTCTACCGGACTATGCTTAAAGACGGACGCTCTGTTGCCATCAAGAAGCTCACTGTTTCTAGTCTAGTCAAGTCCCAAGACGAATTTGAAAGGGAAGTAAAAAAATTGGGAAAAGTTCATCATTCCAATCTTGTTGCACTCGATGGTTATTACTGGACTCCATCATTACAGCTTATTATCTACGAATTTGTTGCTGGTGGAAATCTGTACAAGCATCTCCATGAAGGATCAGGTGAAAACTACATGTCGTGGAACGATAGATTCAACATCATCCTTGGGGCTGCAAAAGGGTTGGCTCATCTGCACCAGATGAATGTAATCCACTACAACTTAAAGTCGAGCAACATACTGATTGACAGCTCCGGAGAAGCTAAGGTTGCAGATTATGGTCTTGCAAGGCTGCTGCCAATGTTGGACCGCTACGTCCTAAGTAGCAAGATCCAGAGTGCACTTGGTTACATGGCACCAGAATTTGCATGTAAAACTGTCAAGATAACTGATAAATGTGATGTCTATGGTTTTGGCATACTGATTTTGGAGATAGTGACTGGGAAGAGACCGGTGGAGTACATGGAGGACGATGTTGTGGTGCTGTCGGACATGGTGAGAGGAGCGCTCGAGGAAGGTAAAGTCGAGGAATGTGTTGATGGGAGGCTGCAAGGGAAGTTTCCGACTGAGGAGGCGATCCCAGTTATGAAACTAGGGCTGATTTGTACGTCGCAGGTGCCGTCGAACAGGCCGGACATGGCGGAAGTAGTTAACATATTGGAGTTGATCAGATGTCCTTCAGAAAGCCAGGATGAGTTGGGAGTTTCAAGCTAACTGTTAGGAATATTCAAATGTGAAAGTTAAGAAGAAATCTGGGGTTGCTTGATCTTGATAAATTCGTATTCTTTCTGCAGTTCCATCGCATTATGACAGAATTTTTGGTGCAGTAGTGTATTAGATAGGTCTGTAATTCCTTCTCCATTTTGCACTTGGACTTCCTATTTATTTTTGCCCATTTCGGCCGTTTATTGATGTTGCAATTCTTGCTTCTTGCTGTTTTTACTTGTCTACATTTAGTTCTTAAGGATTCATTCGCGAGAGAGAGAGAGAGAGAGAGAAATTTGAGCATGATTGCATTATCATGGATTAACTATAGGGTTGATTAGACTTGCACCAAAAATTTTTGTCACGGTTTTTAGATAAATAACACATTTCATTTTGATTTATCATATGCTCAAGATTTTGTAACGGAGTTTGCAACCCTTAACAATTGACAGTCTATCTTAATGTTTCAAAGATTCTATTAGTTCCCACTTCCAACCAAGTAATCTGAGTTGTGAATATAAAATGAAAAAGTGAAAAAAAAATTAAAGGAATGGAGAAATAAATATAAAATAATAAATAAAGAAAGAATGCAGGGGAATCAACTTTATTTAAAGGTAGAAGATTGATGATGTCGGAAAAAGATTAGCTTATTTATTTATTTTTTTAAATAATAATGTCAATAGTTTTATGAATTTGGCCGAGTTGTTTAAATGCATTTTTTGTTGCTTAGTTTTTGACCAATTTCAATATTTATTTTTCCCACTTTTGAAGTCACATGAAGCGACTTATGTTAGGTCTGTAGCAGCTGTGAATTTCACATGGTTTTCCTTATTCTTCTTGCTGTCTTTTTCTTGATTACAGTCTTATATGTTTGTATGCATATCTTTCTGCAATTTTTGACTCTTTCTTGTCTTTATTAATTCTAGCTAGTATTTTGTTCTTTCCTCAAAGTCTTATGTTCATCTCTGAAATATTCTATCTACATTTAGTGCCAATATTTATGTCCAATCATTTTCCCACCCAACAACTCTCTTGAAAAATAAATAAATAAATTATTAAACGAAAAGTCTTTTCTTGATATAATGACAAAAAATTATATTACTTCTGCATTTTTGGTTGATTAGTTGATATGCAATTTTAGTGAAACAATTATTTAGGAGCATGTGAATTGGTAACCAAAATGAGTTGTCCCTCTAACCATATGGTTTAATAAATATGATTATGTTGGTCCCTGTTCAACCTAACCAATTGGCATTTTTAACATCAGCTGGCATATATATATATATATATCTGTGTGTGTGTGTGAGATAATTAATTAATTAATATATACATTTTTTTTAGAGAATATCATGTGATATAGCCAATATGAGCATTGAAATATAAATTATAGCCCACCCTCTTCATAAATATAAATTATGGTCATTTTTTTGAACTTAGGACCTAAATACCCTTTTCCCTCTTTTATTTGTGATCCATCACTTCTTCACTTATTTTATTGACACTTAATTCCCTTTTCAAATTTTTTCTTTCTTTTTTTTTTGTTTTTTTTTAATTGTCCAGTTTTTTTCTTTTTTTTTCTGTTTTTTTTCTTCTTATTTTCCAGATTTCTTTTTCTTTTTTTTTTCTTTTTTTTTTTCGTATTTTCCAGATTTCTTTTTCTTTTTTTTCTGTTTTATTTTTAATTTTTCAGATTTCTTTTTTATCTTATTTTTCAGATTTTTTTTCTTTTTTTTCTGTTTTTTTTTTATTTTTCAGATTTTTTTTCTTTTTTTCTGTTTTTTTTTATTTTTCAGACTTTTTTTAATTTCCAATTTTTTGTTTGTCTCTTCGTTTTTTTGTTTGCCGCTTCTTCTTCGATCAAGATTCGAGCGAGGGGAGCCGAAGGCCTCAGAGCGAGCCGAAGAAATCTAAATTGTTGCCCGACGATTATCTTTATATTAGTAATCGAAGCGAAAGCGGAGCCGTACAATCGGAGCCGAAGGCGGAGCCGCAAAATCGGCGCAATATAACATGAAATAATTGGAATGTTTGTCCCAAGAGTACCATGTCATAACTTGAAACATCTGGAACTAATTCGACAATTCGTCCCAATTGTACCAAATCTGGAACAATTGGCACTAATAAGGCTAAATTTGTACCAGAAGTACTAGAACAGTTGGTACTAATATGACTAAATTTGTACCAGAAGTACCAACTGCCTCATACCCGGCCCGATCCGACCCGCGCCTGCCCGCGTCCGACCCGACCCGTTCCGCGTTTCATTAAGGGTATTTTCAACCCAAATTAAAAAAAATGGCCAAAATTTATATTTTTGAAGGAGGTGGGCCAAAATTTATATTTTAATGGTCATTATGGCTATTTGAAAATATTTTTTTTTTTTATATAGTAATAATAGGCATGAATTATGCAGCATGGTCGATGCAATCCCAAGTCATTAAAACAATAATGTCAGTTTGTTGGAAATGGAATCCTTCGTTCATGGTTGAATTCGATTGGATGGAAAAGTAAGAAATATTGAGCGAAAATGGGAGACAAAATTAGTGTTTACAAAGACAAAACTTGAACACTTTTTGCTTACTCCCATCACTCCATGTAAAAAGCATAATATATACTCACTCTCTCTCCAGCCCGCGTAAAAGCATATGCCGAAAATTTTTATCTTTAATTATTGCAAAAATAATGGGTATTAAATAATTGATCAAATTAAATATAAATTCGTCACTTTTTACCAATTTCTCATTTATATTTTCACCTTTTTTAAATTAGATAAAAGTTTTTCTCTTTTAAATTTTCGTAATTCGATACCTCCGACCAATTACCCCAAATGAGCTTTGACATGAAATTCGAAAATGCTTACATAGCAAAGCTCGACGGAAAAATAAACGACGTAGTTTTAAAAAACAAAACGTCGTTGTTTCCTCAAGCACAAATACTTAGAATTATATTTATTTATGTGTATTTGAAACAATATAAGTATTTGTGTTTGCGGAAACATCGGCATTTTGTGTTTAAAACTACGTCGTTTATTTTTTCACTGGGCTTTATCATGTAAGCATTTTCGGATTCCATGTCAGCACTAATTTAGGGGAAAATGGTCGGAAGTATCAAATTGCGAAAATTTCAAAGGTGGAGAATTTTCACCAAATTGAAAAAGGTGATGATATGAATGAGAAATTGGTAAAAAGTGGAGAATATATATGCACTTTAGCCTAAAAAAATTGCATGAAAGATAAGGATAAAATGAGAAATTCGCATTTTTTTTATAAAGTTTTAATGACAATTATTCAAGAAAGACAGTAGTAGCTAGTGTTATATATTTAGTTTTAACAGATTTATTTTAGAGATAATATATTGTTTTAGCCTAATGGGAGAAATTCTTGCTGGATGAGCCGTACATGCATTCTTCACATGATAATATTTTAATGATATAATGTGTGAAACTTGGGTGCACACCCCTGAAAGAATTTCCCAGAGAGTTTCATCCCAATGGATATCAAACGACATTTGAAAAATAAAAATTTGAAACGACAAAGGATATCAAACGACATTTGAAAAATAACGGAATAAGAATAATTAAGGTCAAAATGGGAACAAAGGATATCAAACGACATTTGAAAAATAAAAATTTGCAATGCCTAAAACGTCATTTATTTTGAATAGGAAGGAGTATTAAACTATAATGTCCCCATGATTCAAGTTGAACCAAGGTTGGATTTAGTATAATTTTCCAATAATAACTGCAAGCTCTGGAATATTTTGAGCATTGCAATATTGTGTCAGGCTTCGATATAAGAAGAAGAAATTGACTAATGGGTGAAATAATTTTTAATCCACATTAAAATGCCTAAGTGTGTGCATGCTTTTTAATGGTTCGCAATTTAAATAAATACCAAAAAAGGGTTGAAGCAAACACAAAAAGTATACAAAGAATGAACTCATTAAGGATAAAGTAAAACAAGAAGAATATTAAGCACATTTCAGAGCAATCTTAGGATTTTTGAAAGGTGATTCTAATTTAACTTTTCACAACTTTTTATATCAGCACTTTACTTTATTGAGATATGCCATTATGTTTATGTATATTTGCACACACACTCCAAGTTGGACCAAGAATATACAGAACCACTTTCTTGAAGTGGGAGTGCTGTGAGCTGTGAGCCCCATAAATGTTAAAACAAAGCTGCACTCATATTTTTGGGGGTGAGAGTATTTTGTTATGTTAAATTTTGAATATGACCACATTGTTCTATATTAATAGAAACATAACTTAATTATGTAAATACAAATTGAAGAAATGAATATATTTATCAATGTAGTGAATCCTTTCATTTCCTAACAAAATTGATCAGTTGCTTTGTTTACTAATTAAGTTTAACACAACTTTACATAAAAATAAATATATTATCATATCTACTGCAAATATACTATTTGGTGATGCTCCATAAGTTATGCAATATATAATGGATAAAATTATGGGTAATGATATTCGACCACACTGTGGCCAGCCACACGAGCTAAAAATAGTAATATATGTTTTTAAAATGGAAATATATCCTAATTGAGAAGCATAAACCCTAAAGAGGAAATATGATTATTTCCATTTTTATAGTCAACTTTCCTTTTTTTAAACGTGTGGCCGGCCACAGTGTGGCCGGATATCTTTATTCTAAAATTATATGATGATTATTATTAATATATATCTTGAATTAGGCACATTGTTCACTTTATAGTCTAAAATTTACATGAACTCTGATCCACTATTTGCATTAAAAACATGAGAGCAAATTTCCTATGATGGAAAACCAACGTGGATTGCTGGAGAGTATGAGGTGAAAATCGTACAAAATTATGTAGAATTTATATTTTTCACCGATCAACAAACAACATAATAAAAATTTACAAATTAAAAAAAACAAAACAACTTAACGTTGTGTCATTTTATTATTCGTTAACAAGATTGCCACTTCTACAAAAAGTAAAATGTCAATACCATGCGTATATGTATCAATTTTATAACCAAGAGTATAACTTCTACTCCATTGCCAAATTGGGTTTCAGGAATGGAACTTCATGTTTTGCTCACCATAATCTATATTTATAATATTATCAAGGCTAAATTGCATATAAATTCTCCACCTTTTATCAATTTCTCATTTATATTTTCACTTTTTTAAATTAAGTGAAAATTCCCCACCTTTTAAATTTTCGCAATTGGATACCTTCGACCATTTCCCTTCCCCCCCCTCCCCCCGCCCCCCAAATTAACGCTGACATGGAATCCAGAAATGCTTACATGACAAAGTCCGGCCAAAACACAAACGACATAGTTTTAAAACACTTATATTGTTCTTCGATCGGTGGCCCTAATACGCATAGTTTGAGGAAGCGACAACGTTTTGTGTTTTTAAAACTACGTCATTTGTTTTCAGCCGGGATTTGCCATGTGAAGCATTTATGGATTCCATGTCAGTGCTAATTTGGGGAAAAATGGTCAGATGTATCGAATTGCGAAAACTTGAAAGGTTAGAAATTTTTACCTAATTTTAAAAAGTGGGAATATAAACGAGAAATTGGTAAAATGTGAGTAATTTTATATGCAATTTAGCCTATTATCAATTATAAAAGTGTTACTCGTACGTAAAAACGTTGTAGATAATATTGTGAAAATAAATCCAATGATACCAAACAAAGTAGCTATAGCAAATTAAAATACCAAAAAGAAAAAACACCGATGGCATTTTTTTTATCCACTAGTTATATTATACATAAAGAATTATTGACCTGTAAATTCCTCAACTTTCATCAAATTCTGGTTTTGCTCCTCAACTATTGAATTAAAGATTCTGCTTCCAAATTCTCCAACTTTCAGTTTATTCTGATTTTGCCTCCGACGATGCTGGAAATAATTTTGGGATTTGCTGACGTGACATAATGTAATCTATGTGGCACTCGCATGGCATTTGAGTGACATTAAACATTAGGATTTATCTAACTTCTACCTAAAGGACACCATTTTAGTTTACTCACAACGATGTCGTTTGATAAATCCAATTGTTTAATGTCACTCAAATGTCATGCGAGTGCCACATAGATTATATATGACACATCAGCAAATCCCGAAATTATTTTTGGTCGGAGGCCATCGTCGGAGGCAAAATCAGAATAAATTGAAAGTTGTAAAATTTGGGGGCAAAATATTTAGTTGAAGAGCAAAATCAAAATTGGTAAAAGGTTAAGGAATTTACGCGCCAATAACCTTTATATATAATCACTTGTGAGTGGCTTGGGCAAACGATCTACTATTGAGATGGTAAATTTCTATGTGTGACTGACTAGTCATTGTATGTGGCCGAATTCGAAGGTGTCTGATTTGATTCGCACAATCGCACCTACTACTATTTCTTTTTTTTAACAATATTACAAAGAAATTTAAATACCACGTGACGAAGAATTCGAATCCGTGACCTTTGGCCCGAGCATTAACCTCACTACCACTAGGTTAACACGCACACAACAAATAATAATAGACGTAAACGCACCTACTACTATTGATGAGATAGCGGTTCCCTAGTTAATAATTATGGGATCTTCTCGATCTCTTGAAACACACATGTGGACCAACAAAATGTAATTAGTATTTACTTGCAATGTTGTTCAAAAAGAAAAAATGTAATTAGTGAAGAAAGAACAAAAATAAAAATGAACAACATGGAATCGCAAAATTAAAATCGTTTTATGGTAGTAGCTGAAATTATCTTCTAACAAAATTAAGATTGAATCGTAGTCCATTAAAATCGAATCACAAGGCAATAGAAATTAAGGCCCGTTCAAAGAAATAATGAATTTAAGGCCTGGAAGCCCATATTTCGTCAAGCCCAACTAATTAGGAAAGTTTTTTCTCATTAATTGGAAAGTTGATTACAGGAGAAAAGCAGTCTGCCTATTTATAGAAAACGTAATAATGAAATAACACTAGAGTGTAAGTTGAATTTCTAACAAGTCGAGTTTGAAAACGAGTTCGAGCGCGAACATGGAAGAAAAGCTTGAATCTACGAATATCTAATATTCAAACTCAATTCAAGTTATTTTTTAGAACCTTACATACCACTATCATATTTAAAAAGTGCTTTACTAAAGCTTATTAATTCAAATTCTATGGCTAAGTTCCTCTCCCTCACACCAGTAGTGAGAAATATCATCAACATAGTTAACGAGCGCATAATCCTTTGCTTCAAAATAGGAGTACTATTTATTGATAAAGTAAGAATCTGGTTTCTACCATATATTTATTTGAATCCCCATGCTATCAAGTTGGCAAATAGTATCTCAATCTTACAAGGTAGTATAGGAAATCGGGGCTAAATTTCAATAGTAGTGTAACTCAAGTCACCCAAATATTAATCTGTAGTCATAGATATAAGAAATTTCTGAAAAGAACAAGTATCTTAGGTTAGAAATAATACTTACACTAATAATTATTATGAAACGATTTGAAATTATGTTTTTTAAAAAAAGGTAAAAAATAATACTATTGGCCCAAGCAAATCCAAATCAATTTTTGTATACACTATAACTTGTTCAAAGCAACCTACAAACAAAACACCCCTACTTCTCAAGTCTCCAACTGATGGGAAATGTTAAAACCTCATTTCACAATTCTTAGAACGTGAAATGGCAGCGGTTCAACACACGCACACACACACACACACACACACACACACACACACACACACACAGAGTAGAGGCTATCTGCCAAGAAAATCAAATGATCAATCAGTGTATGCTAATTAAAAGAAATCCACCAGAAGTGCATGTTCATCTATGTCCAGTCAAGAATATCAATGGCATTAGAAGCTTAGGATAACTAGCAACAAGGTAGGTTTTCCCTAGACGATAAGAAGTTGCAAGTCGAATATATCGAAGCAGCAGCAGCCCTTACAGCTAAATCCTTGTCCGAATTTTCTGCAGCTCCAGATCTGCATTTCGAATAGTTTGTCAAACAACTGTTTCTAGCCCAATTTAACAAGAAAAAATATCATTGCTCATACACAAATACTTTTCTATAACCAAAGTTTTTGAATGCATTGGAGCAACTCAGTACAGAGATATTTCAGTAGAAAGTAGACTTTTAAGGCTGAAAGGGAGAAATCCTTCTTGGATCAATGAAAAGAGGATTATGTTAACTAGTAAAAATCATAAGAGATTCTTGTCCAAGATGTGACTGCAATCTATTTTAACTGAAATTCTTTTGTTGTGATCTATGCTACTAGAATGTGTTGACTGAATACAGATAAATTTATACGGATCAGAAAGTGAGAACATAACAGCAGCATATAAGATTACCATGCATGCTTTACTTTTCTCGTGTCAAGCAAATAGTTGATGTTAAGGGAGTCGTGATGTAAAAAATGTAGCGTTGATTTGAAGAAACAGATATCATGCTATTGCTGGCTATTAAACAAATTCACTTGTTTCAGATAGAAATACAATATCTTACATGTGATATTAAGAATGTTGAAAAATTTACCTGATGTCGTATCCAGGAGGAACTATCTGCTCTGAAGGATGGTGCAAATTTGTATTGAGACCCATTTCACATTGCGACTGCATTTCCTTCACTTGGTTCAGCCAATTCTCCTGATAATATTCAGAGGCAAACTGATCAGATATTGTATTGCCAATGCAAGGAAAATAAAGCAATGAATCAGACACATTTCAGATAAATGCTGGATTGTTCAAAGGAGGAAAATTAGTACATCAATCAGTTGTGAAATGACAAAAAAAAAAAAAAAGAGAAAGACAAAATGTTATTGCACCAAGAATTTAAGGAACTTAAAATAAGATGGAAAAGAAGCAGAAATTCACCAAAATTCTGATGACATAACTCCTCCTGAGAAGGAATCTGGTAATAATTAGACAATGTTTAAATACTCATCTTATCAGACAGAACGACAAATATGTAAAATCACGGGAATACGAAAAGATATTAGCTTTAGACTTTCAGATATTGTATCCATAGATGAGTAAGTTTGGAATGCCTGTAGCCAGTTGTAAATAGAGATATCAAACAAGTATGTGTGCCATGAAAATCTATGCACAATCTTTCAAAAGAATCTTGTAGCAAAACTCACCAGTTGCCCCTCTTCTTGGGAAAGTGCTTTATCCATTTGTTCAAAGAGAGTGCTCCATTTATCAGAGTGGGCATCAGCAGTCGCTTGGTTGAAATGGCTAGCAGTAGAATTTATCATTTGTACATCTTTTTCTACGTTAGATGAGAACTCTCTGGTTATTAAGAGGGGTAATTCTGTGGAAATAACTGCACGGACTCTTTTTTTACTGCGTTTTAGTGCTGCATGTAGAGATCAATCTCTGTCAGGAAAATAGCTGATGCCTAAAGTAACAATATGAAACTTTATCATATTGAAAAGATAGACCATGCCTGCAAGACGCCCTCTTATATCTTGATTTAGAAGCTCCAACCATTGTGAAGCTATATTTGCAGCTGAAAATCAAACAAAATAAACATTAGCTATAGCATTCAGCAGTACCCTAAAATAGTAAAAACAAGATAAATTTTAATATGCGAAAGAAAGTGTTGAGAGGATTAAAGCTAATTAATAAATCTTGTGCATAATAAAAGTTGCTAAACTAGCTAAAAAAGCATCATCTTCTTGAACATGTCAACAACCACAGAATCAAAAGAAGAAAATACGTAAACAACCTTTCAAAGAGAGTGAAGTAACAGTGCTTATGTTTGCTGATTCATCACTCGACAAGCAGCTGGCATTCTCCGTACCAACTACTATAGATGACGAAAGCTTTAGTGGAAATCTATCATCCTCGTTTTCCTTTTCACACCTTGAAGGCACTCTAGGATAATTCCTTGTGTACCCCATATGTGAATCACCATCACCTCTTGTGACCTCTCTATTTGAATACATTGATTTCGAAAAGAAAGCATAATCGCTCATCTGCCTTCTCTCTACTAAACCACCTCCAGAATTAAGCTCAGACATATGGACTCCTGAACCACACACATTTACAGCCACCTTTCTTTCTGAGAGTTCGTGTGTGTTACGTTTCTTGCTTCCTGAAAGTAGATTTTCGTCCTTTTCTGATTTCACTAAGGCCTCTATAATAGAGTGGACCTGCTTACTGTTTCTCACATGGTTAATAATTCCAGGATTAAGCCCGTTAAGCAAACCACTTGGAGCAGCAACTCTTGCAAATCTATCAACCTGCTCTTTCTTTGCAAGTTCAATTTTCTTCTTCAGTACATCGTTGGTAGATTTCTTCCTCCCACGCGCCTTTGGTATGGCGACAGGTGGAGCTCCATAAGGAGTAGACAAGTAATTATTTTGTTTCAAGCCTCTCCAAACTCTCATCGGATCCTTTGTTTCCAATGGACCTACTGAACTTACACAATCCGAGTCATCCCTGGACCTCAAATGCCCGTTTTTTTTAGAGGGATACACCGACTCATTGATAGAACTCGAAACATCTGCAGCATTTAGGTCCAAATCAAACCCTCTAGACTTGATTAGGCCATCACTGTGTTGCACATCTTCCTTCTTGGATGCAGGGAGATTGTTTGATTCATCAACACATGTTGGATCATCATCACAAACCACACAGTTGAGACAGCCAACATGAACATTCAGATCAAGCACTCTTGAATCGAGAGATGCTGCATCGCTTCCTCCTTTCCCTGTTTGAGCTCAATCAGTTTCATGTTTTAGTTTTCAATTTCATTTCGTCTAACAAGGGGCAACAGGCCTCTCAACATATTGCAAGGAGTTTAACCGATTTATATAACAGAAAATCATGAAACCGACTGCTTACCTAAATCAAATAATAAACAGAAAAGGGGAAAAAGAGAACAATTGAATAGATGTATAATAATCTATCCTAATATCAAGTTAAACGATAAACAGAATAGATTTCTCATATTAGAAAACATTCAGTACTCTCTGCAGAAATGAATCCGAAAATTCTTTTAATACAAAACTAATATCTCTAAGAATTATAAGCTACACTTTGAAGGTCCTATTCCGTATTGACAATGTAAAAACTAAATCTTTAGACGATAATATACACATGTATATAAATACCAAAGTTTGAAATGAAACAGTGAAATCAATTCAAGAGAATTTTTTAACATCAGTACCTTCGGAGCGAAAAACTGATTCAAGGTCGCGCATTTTCACTCTCTTCTGAGAAGTTTCAGAAGTTTCTTCGATTTCCATGCTACTCCTTTTCTGTTCCAAAACACCAATCAAATCAAAACCTAATTCACAAATTCAGCCAGAACAAATCTATCGGTCCGGCAACATCAAATTACATTTAAACAAATCCAATGTTATTAAAAAAATCCAACCTTTGAATCAGATCTGTGCGCTATTGGAGACTGATTCTGAACCCGACTCTCACCATCCATGAAATGCTGATTTCTTTTGGAGAAGATCTGTCTATTGAATTTCAATATTCAAACTAGGCGCCCTTTCGGAAATAAACCTCAAATTAAAACTGAAAGTTTTCAGCTTCAATCAGTCATACGACGGAAAAGTTTACAAATTGGTAAAAGGGATTGGGAGAAAGAGAAGGGAAGCAGATTGCAGATTTCTTGATTAAGTTATGTCAACTGCAAAGTTTGAAAATGAGTCAACAGGGTTAGGACTCTCTCTCTCTCTCTCTCTCTCTCTCTCTAGAGATGTGAGAGATGTGTATGGATTTGAATTGCAGAGGGGAGCGCGCTGAGAAAAAAGAAGCGCTTGGATTTATTTGTTTAATTGCGAATTCTAAATTTTTAATTTGTTTTTGCCATTTTGGGGTATTCACTATTCAGATTCAGATTTTCAAATTCAAAATGGAGGGATTTGAGTTGGACACTAGAGGCGGCTTTGCCGCGAATTTGCAGTAGGTCCTCCACTCTAATATTATGGGCCTATTAAAATTTTAGTCCTATAGTTAAGTGCCTAAAAATCAAAATATTTAGGAATTTTATGAGTCATCGTGTCTAATTGTTTAAATTATATTCTTATCTTGTTATAAACTAGACTGAAACGAGAAAATAGAGAAGAGAATATGAATCGAGTATATTCAATATGAGTATATTTACAATACTTCCCCTTGATTGACCAATCCCTAGAATAAAAATGTTGTCTCATTAAAACCTTGCTAGAAAAACCCAATGGGACAAAACCTAGTTGAAGGAAAAAGAGTACAACTGCTTCCCCTGAACTTGAGATCATTGTAGATCTTTGAGTCGGCGCATGCCGATCCCGTGTACCAACTTTCTGAATGTTGATGTTGGTAATGCATTGGCGAATAAGTCCGCCAAATTCTTACTTGAGCGAATTTGTTGAATATCGATATCACCATTCTTTTGAAGATCGTGTATGTAGAAGAGCTTAGGAGAAATATGCTTTGTCCTATCGCCTTTGATATATCCTTCCTTGAGTTGCACGATGCAAGCAGCATTGTCTTCGTACAAAACAGTTGTTTGGCCTTTGATGAAGCTAACCCGCACAACTCTTGGATATGACTTGTCACATTTCTCAACCATGCACACTCTCGACTTGCTTCGTGGATTGCAATGATTTCAGAATGATTTGAGGATGTTGCTGTCAAGGTTTGTTTCACATATTTCCATGATATAACAGTTCCACCACATGTGAAAACGTAGCCAGTTTGTGACTTGGCTTGGTGTGGATCAGATAAAAATCCTGCATCCGAATATCGTACTAAAGTATCATCAGAACATTTGGGATAATATAATTCAAGGTCAATAGTACCCTTTAAATAACGTAGAATGTGTTTAACACCATTTCAATGTCTCAAAGTGGGTGCACAACAAAATCTTGCGAGAAGATTGACAGAAAAAGCTATATCAAGTCTAGTATTATTAGCCAGGTAAGTCAAAGCTCCAATTGCACTTTGATATGGTACTTCAGGACCAAGTATCGTTTCACCCTTTTCAATAGGTCGAAATGAATCTTTCTTAATATCAAGAGATCTAACGACCATTGGTGATGCTAATGGATGTGCATTATCCATGTAAAAGCATTTTAACACTTTTTCTGTATATGTGAATTAATGAATAAACGTTCCTTCATGGATACGTTCTATTTACAAACCAAGACAAAACTTTATCTTTCCCAAATCTTTCATCTCAAATTCTTTCTTCAAATATTCAGCAGTTTTATTGAGCTCTTCAAGAGTCCCAATTAATTTAAATCATCAACATAAACTGCTATGATTGCAAATTCACTTTTGATTTTCTTAATGAAAACACAAGGACAAATATCATCATTCTTGTATCCTTCTTTCAAAAGATACTCGCTCAGTCTATTATAACACATACGACCAAACTGTTTCAACTCATACAATAATTTTTGCAGTTTAATTGAATACATGCTTTTGGATTTTGACTCCAATCCTTGAGGCTTTTTATATCCTTCAGGAATTTTCATATATATGTCATTATCTATTGACCCATATAGATGTGCAGTCACTACATTCATAAGACGCATCAAGCCTTTGTAACACAACCAGACTAATAAAAAATCTGAAATAATGGCATCCATTACTTGAGAGTATGTTTCCTCATAATCAATTCCTGGACTTTGGGAGAAACCTTGTGCTACGAGTCTTGCTCTATATCTCGTAACTTCCTACTTATATAAATAGAGGTCTTTGTCCCTCATATTGAATACACTCGATTCATATTCTCGTTTCTCTCTAGTTTATTCTCTCTTCTCTATTCTCTCGTTAATTGATTTTTATGCAAAATTCTCATACTAATCTTAATTGGGAAGACTTTGAATTATTAAAATTGAAGTTCGATTTGTTTATGTACTTTGTGATTCATTATATTGTCTGTATTTCTTATTGTTTATATATTGATGTTTATATAATCTTGAAAAATATATGTTGATGTTATTCGAGTAGCACAAGTAATATTCCTGAAGAATATTACATACTCTAAGAGCAAGTAAATTAAACATTTGGATAACATGTCCTTGATTATTTTGTGCAGAATTGTACAATGACAAACATAGTCAAACTTGAGTTCATCGCCCTTGACATCTCGGGCAAAAATTACATGTCATGGACTCTTGATGCTGATATTCATCTGATCTCGAGGGGTCTAGGAGATACTATAAAAGAACGAAACAAAGCGTCCAAACAGGATCGCGCTAAGACACTATTATTCCTTCGTCATCACCTCATGATGACCTTAAGATAGAGTATCTGACTGTCAAAGATCCACAAGAATTGTGGACGAACCTAAAAAAAAGTTTGATCATCAAAAGATTGTCGTCCTTCCTAAAGCTCGTTACGTGTGGATGCATCTTAGATTACAAGACTTCAAGTCTGTCAATGCTTATAATTATGAATTATTTAGAATTATTTCTAAACTGAAACTTTGTGGAGAGAAAATCAGTGATGCTGATATGCTTGAGAAAATTTTCTTCACTTTTCATGCTTCTAATGTGCTGTTACAACAACAATATAGGAATTGTGGTTTCAAAAAGTACTCAGAACTAATATCTTATTTGTTGGTTGCCGAGCAACATAATGAATTGCTCCTGAAAAATCACAAACTCCGCCCTACTGGTTCCGTTGCATTGCCTGAAGCTAATGCTACTTTCAACCATGAATGGACGTGGTCATGGGAACCAAGGAGGACGTGGACGTGGGCGTGGACGTGAGCGTGGATATGGTCGACGATCGTGGACGCGGTAAACCACGTGATGCAACCTCTAGCAACAAAAGGCATAAAGCATCCAACGAGAGCACAATTCACCCAAGAAGGAAATTGAATGCCAAACATGTGGCATGATGGAACATTGGGTACGTACTTGCCGAACGGCAAAACACCTTGCGGATCTATATCAAGATTCAATCAAGGGAAAAGGCAAGAAAGAGTCCAATAATGTCGACTTTGATGGTCCACTTGATACTACTCACTTGGATGTCTCCGACTTTTTTAATGACCCAAAAAGAGATAATATGGATCATTAAATCGGTGGTGGTGTGCTTGAAGACAATAATATGGACATTGCTTAGTCATTTATCTTTCATTTCTAGTTGATAAGAAAACATTGCTTGATTTAGTCATTTACTTTCACTTCGTTGTTTTTCTATTAGAAACATTTGCTTAATCAATAATAACTGATGTTCGTTTCAAAATATCTCAGAAAATTAAATGGAATCTTGTGATATTTATCTTGCTGATAGTGCCACTACACACACCATTCTTCAAAAGAAGAAGTATTTCCTTAAGTTGACATTAACTGAGGATAATGTTAACACAATATCAGGTGTATCAAACATCATTGAAGGCTCTGGAATAGCTTGTATCATTTTACCAAATGATATTAAATTAGATATTGAAAATGCACTGTACTCTAGTAAGTCTAAAAGAAACTTATTAAGTTTCAAAGATATCCGCAATAATGGATACCACATCGAGACAATTGCGGAAGGTAGCAATGAATATCTTTGCATAATTTCTTTTGTTTCAGGCTATAAACTGACAAAAGAAAAATTAGCAACACTACCTTCTGGAATGTATTACACATTCATAAAAACAATTGAGACAAACCATGTTATGAACCTGAAGTTCAATGACACAAAAAGCTTGAAGTTTTGGCATGATAGGTTTTGATGGTCCCGATACGAGTTACTGGTGTATGGGGGGGGGGGGAGGGGGGAATACACTAGTTAGGATTTTTCAACTTTGAAAGCTTATCCCCCAAAACTTCAACTGAGTAAAGAAAGTCTCAGTTGGAATCACAACTGAGTAAGAGAACTCAGCTGTGAGAGTGGTGCCGTGCGGAATGTGGTGAAAATTATACTCGTAAAATAACTCACGCTTTTGTGCAAGGTTGGTCAATAACCAAGACATATGATATGTAAAGATGCAGTTTGTATGCCGGTTAGTTTGGTCAGTTGAAAATGCAATAGGTAACTGAACAGAAATAAACACAGACACACAAGATTTACGTGGTTCGGAGAGAACTCCTACGTCCACGGGGAGATGTGAGTCCACACACCTCAGTCCAAGTTCTTCTGGACAGTTCCACACAGCTTACGCAGGCTGTGCAACCGTTGCAATAAGTTTCCGGGTACTTATCAACCTTTACAGTTAAGTTTACGGGTACTTAACAACCTATGTCAAGTTTGCGGGTACTTGACAACCTAACTACTCAATTACAGGAAGAGTATGATCCTAACAAACACTTTTTAGGGGGTGTATGTGGATGGGTTTTCCAACTACAGCTCGAACACGAATGTGAGCTGGATCTATGACTTGAACGAATGAACACTCAAACTAAGATCTAAGACAGATTATAATTCTATGAACCCTCAGCTACTAATGTTCTACCACTCGGAACTCTCAGTTGTTGATGCTCTTAGAATGTGATTTTGCAGATTTTCTTTGCTCTTGTTTCTCTCGTGAGTGCACTTCAAGTTTTCTCTGTCTCGTATCACATGTCGAATG
The DNA here is from genome assembly GCA_029490685.1 of Schizonepeta tenuifolia. Lineage (NCBI taxonomy): Eukaryota > Viridiplantae > Streptophyta > Magnoliopsida > Lamiales > Lamiaceae > Schizonepeta > Schizonepeta tenuifolia. The sequence goes on from CM055958.1 coordinate 6,725,303, forward strand.
AATGAATGCCTCTATTTATAGGCGGAGAGAATCGACTAGCCATTGGAGGAGCTGTCGATCTCTGTTCTTTGATAGTGATAGCTTGTCTCTCATCTCTGCAGACTTTCCCAATATGGCATCTGTGCTCTTCTGCTTTCCATCTGAAACAACCTTGTGTTGGGCCAAATGAGGTAATGACTGAACGGTCAAACCTTCATGTGACTTCCTTTTTGAATTTCAAATTCAAACCTTTCTGACAGTCAACCTTGGATAGTCGGTTGAAAATCTTGATCTTCATCTGAGTGGTCTTCAGCTGATGTTCTGACTGAACCGTTGAACTCTCAGCTGACTTTGATCTTCATGTTGAGACTACTTTATAACTTCCCCCTTCTTGAAACATTCTCTTTATCGGATGGCATTCTCAAGCTGATGTTCCAACTAAACAGTTGGTTTGAACTCTCAGTTGTCAAAAAGTATTCCCCTTTTTGGCATAACTCTCTCATCAGACAGAGTCTTGTAACTGATGTTCCTTATCCGATCTTCCATCCGGGGTTGTATCCGAGCGTTGCTATGTTGCCGTCTTCAGCTGGAGATCTGTAAAGATAAAATCTTAACATTGCTCAAACAGCGAGCCTAACTGCTAATAATAGGAACTGGCAACATCTACTCGGTTGGGGTCAGTTGGTTTTGGAATTCATCAAAACTCATACTAATAAATTTCCCAATAGGTTTGGACATCCTAGAGTAACTATGATGCGCCAAATAAACAATAATTCATATGAACACAACATAAAGAATTAAAAGATTCTTTCTGCAAATGAATTCTCATTTGATGCGTGTGCGCAAGGCAAGTTAGTCATCAGACCTTCATATACGAAGGTTAATACTGAATCTCAATCTTTTTTAGAAAGAATTCAATGAGATATTTGTGGACCTATCATCCATCAAGTGGACCGTTTCGATACTTTATGGTATTGATTGATGCTTCTTCTAGATGGTCACGTGTATGCTTGCTCTCTACTAGAAATGCAACATTTTCTAGACTACTTGCTCATATCATAAAATTAAGAGCTCAATTCCCAGACAATTCAATTAAAAGAATTCGTCTTGATAATGCTAGTGAGTTTACATCTCAAGCATTTGAAAATTATTGTATGGCTATCGGAATTGAGATTGAACATTCAGATGCTCATGTTCATACTCAAAATGGCTTGGTAGAGTCATTTATTAAACGACTTCAACTTATTGCTAGACCATTGCTTATGAAATCGAAACTCTTAACTACTGCTTAGGGTCATGCCATATTACATGCTGCAACATTAGTTCGAATAAGACCATCAGCAAATCATAAATACTCCCTAATGCAAATAATTTTTGGCCGAGAACGTGATGATTCTCATTTGCGACTTTTTGGTTGCGCGGTTCAACTCCTAATTGCACCCCCACAACGAACAAAAATGGGTCCCCAACGAAGGCTTGGGATATATGTTGGATTTGATTTACCCTCGATTATAAGGTATATTGAACCTTTAACGGGTGACTTATTTATTGCACGTTTTGCAGATTGTTATTTTGATGAAATGACATTTCCAACATTATGTGGAACAAATTTACATCCAGAAAAGCACAAGAAAATCTCTTGGAATGAGAAAAACTTGTCACATTTTGATTCTAGAACAAATCAATGTGAACAAGAAGTTGAAAAAATCATCCATTTGCAAAAAATTGCAAATCAAATTCCTGATACTTTTGTAGATATAAGAAAAATCATTCATTTGCAAAAGATTGTGCACAATCTCACATACATGCTGCAAATACTCCGGCTAAAATTGATGTTCCTAAAGGACAAATAGTTTTGGTAGCAAATGAGTCTAAAATTAGTAAAAAACGTGGTCAACCAGTTGGTTCTAAAGATTCTATGCCTAGAAAAAGAAACGGGCAAGATGGAAATCAAATTATGACGAAAATGACTAATCAATCAAATGAAAGTGATGTAATTCCTGAAGAAATACAAATATCTGAAAATCATGAGATCTCAATAAATTATTTATATTCTAATCAGATGCTAGAGAGACAAAATATCATCGTGGATGATAAATTTGCCTTTCATATAGCTCTTCGAATTTTAAATGAGGATCTTGAATCAAAATCTGTTGTAGAATGCAAACAAAGAATTGATTGGCCAAAATATATAAAGCTATAGAAAGGGAATTGATTATTCAACATGGTAACAATTTGTTCCATTCGAACAATACAATTTAGCATGTGTGCTTCCAAAGCTTCCATCCTAGCCTCGTATTCAATCACATACTTCTCGAATATATCTTCTAAAGATAATTTTTTTGACTTATCAACAACTTTATTCTTGTAAGAAAATCCATCATAAAATTCGTAGCCACCTTGATAGCTTCCTTGGTGAGAATAGAAGTTCCCATAATAACCGTTGTTAAGATAATTCATATTTATCAATGACGGTTGATTCTCCATGGAATTAATCCACGGATCATATGTACCATCATAGATTGACATCGACTGAAACATATCTCTTGAAGAAGTTTCATGGTAGCTCATCTCAGCTTTCTTTTCATCTATGAAGATTTGAAATTGCCGAATTATTTCTTGGGTTTGGTAAGCCATTCTTTATAAGCTTCAAATATCCCCCTCGCAAAAGAAAAGAAAAGAAAAAATTAGAAAAATAAGCAATTTATATTTGTCTAAACTAGTATCAAACAACCTAATCGTAATATCACTAGAAAAAAAAAACAATCCCCGACAACGATGCCAAAAACTTGTTTGCTAATTTCTTTCACATTGCAAGTGCACGGGTGTAATTGAGCACATGGAAGCAAGGTCGTATTCCACAGGAATTGTATTAATTCCAACGAGTACTACTTTCAATTGTTCTTCCTCTATTTAGACTTTCGAATTTTAATGATTAATTAAACTAAGATACAAATATTTAAACAAAATAACAAAATCAAAAGCAAAGAAAAAAGATTTAAAGATTTAAGATAGAGAAGATATCCTAAGGTTTCGATTTAAATGGAAAATCAACTTCAAGATTCAATCAATCAATCAATTAACATTGGGACTCAACTCTTCTTAGAACAATCAAACAATTAGTTTAAACCTACTCCCGTAGTGAATAAACCGTTGATCACATGCAAGGGTTTTCGTTCCCGATAAACATCATATGCATGCAACTTCAAAAAGATCGATTAGATTAGCGCTCTAACACAAGGCTCGTCCCCTCCCGGTTATTTTGCAATGTATGTCCTATGTTCTACATCAAGTATTAACTATCTTCTTCCGATCTGAAGTTAACACATCAAATCATACAACATTGGTAGCTATGCAATCATGCAAACAATCAAACCAAGAACACAAGAAAGAAGTGAGGGTCGCAATTGATCAATCAAATAAAAATCAAAGTTAATTATCCATCTACTCTCTAGCCCTAGGATAAAGGAAAATTAGTTACTCATAGACATCATAGACAATATCCAATAAATAACATAAAAACCGTTAGGCGAATCCTTAGTTCTTGAGTGTCTCTTCTTCTCGCCTCCCAATCTTCAAAACTCCTCCAAGAAAATAAATCTAAACTAACATAATCTAAAATAATAGAAAAAAAAGATAAGAAATTAAAGGATTAAAGGGGATATGAGAGATCTGTTTTGGAGGAAGTATATATAGGTGGGAAAATAGTACAATTCGAGTAGGGCAAGGAATTGGGCTAAGGAAAGTAGTATATTTCGAGAAGGAAATAACTTGGAGGAGTCTACCAGGCCATGCAATCGCATGCGGGACCGCATGCACAACCGCATGGAAAACTCGTATCTTCTGTCATGATTTTCGGATGAGCATGCGGTTTGTCATGCGGCCGCATGCTGGACCGCATGCCACTGTGTCTGCGCGCAACAATTTTTAATCGACTCGTTCTCCCTCGTTTTAACTCCGATTTTGGATCCGTTTTCACCTACGAACTCCTATCGAGCTGTATTTTCACCCTATAATGCTCAATTTGCATAATATTAACTCTAATTTTCTGTAAAATTAAACAAACAATGAACAAGCATCATATTTCACAAAATAACAATACTTAAGCACAAAACTCTTTACAAACATGATTTTCCAATACAAATCGACATCAATTAAGCTTATAAAGATGAGAAAAGCCATGTTTATTAGAAATTGAACTCCTGTGATAATTGAAAAGTATTTGGACCTATAGTTCGAACTCCAGAATCTAAAATCCTTGTGGGATACAGATGGATCTTTGTTAGAAAGAGAAACGAGAAAAATGAGAAGAGAATATGAATCGAGTGTATTCAATATGAGGGCCAAAAACCTCTATTTATACCAGTAGGAAGCTGAGGTTTTAGGGTAGATTTCTTGGTCAACACACATAAGATATATTTGGAAAATATATTTACAACATATGTTTTACTCCCTCTATCCCACTCCAGTTGTCATACTTTCTATTTCGGGCGTCCCATTCCAGTTGTCATACTTCCTTTTATAGAAATAATTAGTTGTTTAATTACACTCACTTTACACCTTTCAACTTACTTTTCTCCTCATTTTCTGTGTCATTCACCATTCTCCTTCTCTCTCTACCCACTTTATTCCACTATTCACTCTCTCTACCTACTTTTTCACTTTAATAACTTCATTAAACACACTTTCTACCCTTAATTATTTTCTCCTTAATTCCCGTACCCAGAAAAACTAACTGTTTTCAATTACAATATGCCCATTTTTTTGTAGATAAAATTGAAGATCAAGGCTAATGGATCGAAATTAAGGTTAGTGACTTGTCGAAATTGTTATGAAACAAAGGCCCTTGAAATAGTAAGACTATGGTTATTGTTTAGGTTGTGTTTACTTTTTTTTAGAAAGGAGACGAATACAAATATTTTCATTATTTTTTTATATTATTAATCATACGTGTATTACGATTATTACTTTTATTCATACAAAATGAATAATCTTTCTAGACAACTAATTTTTTATCATTTACACTTCAGTTATGGAAAATATTAGTAACATAAAAGATAGATGCAATAATATTTTCGTTGAGACCAAACATAAATATGTGCTTGAGAGATAGCTGTCCACACACTGATAAGGGATGTATGGATTCTCGAGAAGAGAGGAGCCATGGTTGTCCCACTCAGATCGCCCGGATCCCACGAGTGAATCGAAACTTGGATATACATTGAATCTCACTCGAATCGCCCCATCTATCCTCCTGAAGATGGGTTTGGTTTCAAACTCCGGTTCGAACAGGAGGATTACGCCATGCTAATGTGCCTTGGATGATCCACATCTCAGGGTCAGGCGCCGATTAGCACATTAAACTACCCATGTGGTTGAGAGCCCTCACAACCCAGGTACAACGACGCAATTATTAAGGGCGCGCTCTACCACTAAGCTAATAGCCCGTCGTGCGAGCCTCCTGTTGGGGGCCGCTATGTCAAAAACGAGAGAAACCCCACCCTGCTATTTCCTTTTTTCGCCTCCATGTCCCCACACGGGAGACATGGGGACATAACAAAGGGATCATATCAACTTGTTCCGACCTAAGATAATAAGCTCATGAGCTTGGTCTTATTTTACCGTCGAGAAACGAAAGAAGACTATGGACAAAAACATTTACAAAAAAAAAAAAAGAAAAAGTGAAAGGATAATGGGACGTATATGATAATTTTATTTTTTATTCTAATAAACATGTGATAAAAAAAAAGGATGAAATTTTTTTCCCTCGTTTTTTATGACAAATTTAGAGTTAAAATAATGGTAATAGAAGATGTGTAGATGAGAGTTGAACTTGATATTTTCTTTCTTCAAACAATGATTTTCGAGATGACCAGCAAATATTTACATATGAAATAATTACACGTGGAAATATTAATAAACACCACATGAAATAATTACACGTGGAAATATTAATAAACACGACAAACAAACCACGTAAAAATTAGGTAGAAATGGGATATTAGCAATTCTATAGATAAAAATACTAATTCTAGCAACAATTTTAAAACATATAAAATCTAACAATTCTAGACTTTTTTACCCTTTTATATTTTTTCTTTTCTTTCAATTTTACAATATAAATGTATTTACGAGTAATATTATGTGTATTAGATTTCAATTTATCTTTTCACTTTCACATTATTTTTCACGTGAATTCTCATTATTTTCATGTGAATTTTGAATTCGATACGAAATCATACAAATTATAATGTGATTTCGCATTATTTTTCATGTGAATCCCCATTTTGTCATGTAAATTTTCATTTTATTTTATGTGAATTCGAATTAAATATGAAATCACACAAATTTTAATGTGATTTCACATTAGTTTTCACATGAATTCCCATTATCTTTCATGTGAATACGAATTAGATATGAAATCACACAAATTATAATGTGATTCCGCATTCTTTTTCATGTAAGTTCTCAGTTTTTTTTCTTGTGAATTCGCATCATACATCAAGAACACGAAATAAAAAACTGCAGACAAAAAAATAAAAGAACAAAAAATTACATTAATAGATTTTCATTTAATAAAAGGCCTAAGGGTATATCAGACCTCAATTGCTAGATTTAATATATTTTATATTAGTTGCTAGAATTAGTATAAATAACCTATGTAATTGCTAAAATCGTGGATTTTTTCTAAAAATTATTGGTGCGTGATAAAATTTTAATCTAATTTTTCTCTAAAAATTATTGGTGCGTGATAAAAATTATTGGTGCGTGATAAAGAATGTGATATTTAAATCAATTAACTCACTTCTTTAGTGATAAAGCATGATTTTCCACATTGTTTACGAATTTGATGCTATTTGTTGTTGGAAATTATGTTAGAAATAAGCATTAATTTGGTTTAATTTTGTTTTATGAAATTTTACAATTACTTGCAAGTTTTGACCAAAATGCAGAAAAATGAAGATCAAATTAGAGTGAAACGGCCATGTGATATCAAAGAGGAGTTCGATACGAAACCATAAGAAAAGGCGGAGATCAATTCAGAGTCCGGACGAGAAAAGAACGAGGCAAAACAAAAGCATCGCGCGCAACAATCACCCACGCCACACCGCGCAGCCTTGTGTTCCGAAGCGGCTCACTGCTGAGGCAGCGGTTTTCGAGCACTCGACCGCTCCATCTCGCGCGCCCGCATCCCGACCTTCCTTAGCCACGTTTTTGCACATTTTGGGCCAAAATTGATATCCTACTCTCAACTTATGTCATTTATTTCAGTCTAGTTATTTGCTTGTATACATGGGATCTTCTCCCAAGTAGTCGATTAAAATCTCCAAGACAACTAAAAACAGTCTTTTTTATATGATAAAAAAAAGTAAAATAATTGCAACCATCGTGACAATTTGCTTTGTAATTTAGAATTCTTTTATTAAAATTTTCAAATTATGTAACAAAGAAATAATTTTTTCACATTATATAATTGCAACAATTACATGGTATGTATTATGATTTTTTTCTAATTTATAACTTATAAGCTCGCTAATCAAAATATTTTTTTTATAACAGATCATCTGTTTTCCAGAAGAATAGAGCTTTGAAAATTATCGAAAGGAATGGGAATATAGTAGATTATAATTTTTAACAAACATAACTATTTGAGTTTGAGACGTAAACATGTGGTAAAATTATTTTTTAATTGAATTTGAAATATGTTCAAGGGCATATAAATTCTAAGCGAGTTTAGTAAATTGCATAATCGAATGATTTGACCCTAAAATAATTAATAAATAATATTTTTCTTAATCTATTACATATTAGTACTATATAATAATTTTATTAATTTTTATTAATATAATTTTTCATCAATTTTCGACGGGTTATACGCTTAGATTATTTATGCATGATGAATACTATTAGCGATATTGTTTGTTAAAAAGTTGGGCACATCGCACATTTCAAAATAATCTAAATATAAAATAATATTTTTAAATAGAAAAACAAAAGATGAAATGAAAAAATTATTGAAAAAATGGGGTTGATGATCGAATGATGAAGTGATAAATACTATATTAGTATAAATAAGTTCAGTATTTTGTCACATAAGTTAAAAATAGGAGTGTTATTTGGTCATATTGTGACCGGTCATACAAGTTAAAAAGAGTAATATAGAGTTTTGAAAATGAAAATATATCCTAATTAGAGAAGCATAAATCCTAGGGGGAAATGCGATTATTTCCATTTTTACAGTCAACTTTCATTTTTCTTACGCGTGTGGCAGACCACTGTGTGACAGAATAGCTTTATTGTAAAAAATTATGCTAAAGATTAAGAACATGACTTGCATGCGCGACCTGCCGCATTTGCCTTGCGCTCGGGTTCGGGTCAAGTTGATCAGTTGTCCCGGTCTTTCGACTTTTTTTTTTTAATTTCACTTTTTTTTTTCCGGCTCCACCTTCAGCTCCGATTTTACGGCTCCGCCTTCGCTCCGATTACTAATATAAGGATAATCGTCGGGCAATAATTTAAATTTATTCGGCTAGCTCTGAGGCCTTCGACTTCCCTCGCTCGAATTTTGACCAAAGAAGAAGCGGTAAACAAAAAAAAAAACTGGAAATTTAAAAAAAAGAAAAAATAATTAGATATTGTGACACAAAAAAATACATTGGAAAACACTTATTAGGACACTTTAGAATAGTGTCCTAATAAGTCAGAGAATTAAAATTAAAATTGAGGTGTGTGTGCACCCCACGCGCTGTCGCATGGGGTGTGACCTGCCGTAAACAATTTTTTGCGAAAGATTAATCATATCATAATTTAGTTAAGTAACATATCAATTTAATTTAAATTAATAAATTGGCCCAACTAAATCGAAAACAAAAATAGAGAGTCAGCAGGATTTTTTTTAGTAGCTTGAAATTAATTTTGACTTTTATGGGCCTAACCAATCAGACTCTCGGGTTGGTCGGATTTGTCCGATCAATCCTTGGGCCGGTCAAAATTATATGAAGGTATTAATGAGCACAACGATGTAGCGAGCCAAGTTAAGAAGTTGTTAATGTGTGCGTGATTTCACTCTTGCAATTCCTAAAGATTACAAAAAATTGCAATTCCTAAAGATTACAAAAAGATGCCAATTTCATGTTATGTCTTATACCTCTTCACTTGCTCTTTCGGGTCTAATGTCAGTGTCACATGTTTATCGATTGAATTTAATCTCTCAATTTCATTGTTGTTATTTTTACAAAGCATTTTGCCTCAGCAATTTATGGTCATTGAGAGTTGGGCCATTTGTTGTCAATTTTTAATACTAGCACTTACTAAAACCTCAACTTGAACGACAAAAATGTTTGGGAGGTGTACAAGACTACAACCCAAATATTGGATACAAACTGCAATGCTTACGTCTAAATTATAAATAAACAACAAAGCACACAACCGTAACATTGCATTGTAAAACAAATTAATACTATATCCATGTTTTGAAAGTGTAAATACACAGTTAGATAAATTATATATCATTCTTAAATGGAGTATCTGTATCTGCATGTTTGGCATGTGAGAGGAGTTGGTAGTTATTGAAACTAAATCCTGCATACACCGTCACCACCTGGTCGAACACCTCCGATCCGACATCACCATCACTACCACCCAATCGTTACAACCTCCACCATCACCGCCGCCGCCGATCCAACCACTTATTACATCTATGCATCTTAGGCTTTCAATTTGCTAAATCAGGCTGGATGGGTTGACATTTAAGGTGGCCCGATTTTTGCTTCTAACCTTGTAGGCTCGGCAAGACAATTTGATAGCCAGGCCGGTCTTGACAAAACATGAGCCTAAGACGCCCTCAATTTTCATATATAATAATATTATTTAAACATGCACAAAAAATATATTAATCATAAAAAAATTATTCTTGTAATACATGTAAGTATTACTAGTATTTTATTATTTTTTATAAATTTAATTCATAGTCCTCTTAATTTGTATAATTATGCAGTATTTCTATAAACAAACTAATTATATATGTGAACAAAACTAAAAATAGAATAGCAGGGCCAATTAAAATATCGGGATACAGTATATATAGAATGATCTGTGGCTCTGACCTACGTATTACTATATTTAATTAGTAATTTTTAAATAAATTTAATTCATAATCCTCTTAATTTATGTTATTAATACATAGTATATCTAAATAAACTAGTTATATACTTATATATATGAACAAAACTAAAAATAAATAAATTACCGGACTATTACAATATTGGGATATAAATATAGAAATGAGGTCCTGACCTGTGGCCCACTCATAAAAACCAAAACCATAAAAGTTTTAAGAGTGTAAAAATGGGGTAAAGAAAGAAAAATATGCGTGGGGTTTGAGGGATCGATCCCAAATCACATGAATGATAAAATAAGGGTGCATTTACTTTGATGCAAAAAATTGAAGTACATATATTTTTATTTATTTTTTATCATTTTTATATATTTACTTTGATTGAAAAAAATTTTCCAGACAGATTGAAATATTTTCTTAAGCAATTAAAGATGATAATGGGTCGGGCTTTTGTGGATACCCGCACTTTCCAAACTCTGATGGGATTAGTTTGGAAAATCTTAATGATTTTGGGCAATTATCTCCGAGTACCTACTACCCAAACTCATTTATATAGATATATTCCCTCCGTTCATCAAAATATGTCCACTTTTGAACAGTAACCATGTTCACCAAAAGATGTCTGATGGTCCCGATACGAGTTCTGGTGTATGGGGGAGGGGGGGAATACACCAGTTAAGAATTTTAAAATCAACCCCCTGATAAAAACCACAACTGAGTAAGAGGACTCAGCTGAAATCACAACTGAGTAAGAAAACTCAGCTGGATGAGTGGTGCTGTGCGGAATGTGGTGGAAATAACAGTAACTCGTACAAAATAACTCACGCTCAGATGCAAGGTCGGTCAACAACCAAATCAGTTGAAATGCAAAGATGCAGTTTTGAGTGCTGGTTAGTTGGTCAGTTGGAAATGCAGAAAATAACTGAACAGAAAACACAAACACACAAAGGATTTACGTGGTTCGGAGAGAACTCCTACGTCTACGGGGAGTTGTGAGTCCACACAACTCAGTCCAAATTCTTTAGGACAACTACCACAAAGCTTACGCGGGCTTTGCAACCGTTCAGATAAGTTTACGGGTACTTATCAACCTATCTACTCAATTTCGGGAAGAGCAGGATCCTAACAACCTTTTTAGGGGATGTGTAAAAGGGTGGGTTTTTCCAACTACTAGCTCGAACAAAGAAGTGAGCTAGGATCTAAGCTTGAACAAATGAAGACTCAAACTAAGATCGAAAAACACCAAGACAGAATCTAACACTCTAGAAACTCTCAACTAGTGATGTTCTTAGAGGATAATTTCAGTTTAGCTTGTGTGCAGTATAAAGTTGTTCTTTCGCTCGTTTGTTTGCTCTCTACTCTGTCTTCTCGTACTTGTCTGTCTTCTATCTTGATGAATGAATGAAGGCCTCTATTTATAGGCGGAGAGAATCAACTAGTCGTTGGATGAGCCGTTGATCTCTGTTCTGTGAAAGCGATGGCTTGTCTCTCATCTCTGCAGATTTTCCCAATTTGGCAACTGTGAACTTCTGCTTTCCATCTGAGACAACCTTGTGTTGGACCAAATGAGGTAATGACAAAACGTCAAACCTTCACGTGACTTCCCATTTGAAATTCAAATTTCAACCTTTGTCTTTCAACATTGGTTGGTCGGTTGAGAAGTTTGGTCTTCATCCGAGTGGTCTTCAGCTGATGTTCCATCTGATCGCTATCTTCAACAGTTGAACTCTCAGCTGCCTTGAACTTCATGTTGTCGATCTATCAGTTTGAGTCATGCAACTGATGTTCCATCTGAACAGTTGGCTTGAACGCTCAGTTGTCTTTCTCACATCTGATGTTCCATCTGAACAGGTGGCTTGAACGCTCAGTTGTTTTTCTCACATTTGATGTTCTGTATCTTGAACGCTCAGTTGTCTTTCTTACAACTGATGTTACACATCCGAATTTCCATCTGTAGTTCTATTCGAGTAACGCCATGTAGCCGTCTTCAGCTGGAGACCTGTAAAGATAAAATCTCAACATTGCTCAAACAGCGAGCCTAAATACTAACATTAGGAACTGACAACATCTACTCGGTTGGGGTCAGTTGGTTTTGGAATCAATCAAAACTTTACTTAAATTTCCCAACAATTCCCCCCTTTTTGATGATGCCAAAACCCTACTGATCTAAACCCTACTGACCTATCTAAAATCTCAGCTGAAATTCTAGACAGTCTATAAGATTAAACATCAAAGGGTTAGCACAGTTATAACATGGTATTGATATAACTTTGCGATTCAGAGCTTGGACAACTAGAGATTGTACGTCAAGGTGAATCGGATATAAGATGAAAGTTTTCATTACAACTGATGAATACATAGATAAGCACAAAAAAACAAAATACATCAGTTGCTCAAAAACTCTAACTTGGCTAATACTTCAGCCCATACTTTCCAAAAATCATGACAAAAATATCTCTTTTGGCATTTGACTCCTTCGAGATATCCACTCCATGTTCCTGACACACTCTTCTTGCCTCAGCTGCAATCTTTTGTCGGTTAGGATTTCTTGTGTCTAGAATGAATGGAGGGAGATATGTGACCTTCTGAGGGACATGGACTGTGTTCATATCCAGCTTTGCATCAATCATAGCTCGTCTGAACTGGCTGAACATGCCCGGATCCCCAGAGTGTAGCTCGGTCAGGGCTTCCTTGAAGGCTCTTCTTGCATCCTCAGTTGAGTACACCTTCCTATAGTAGAAATCATTCACAAACTCTTGCTTGAATGATTCCCAGTCATCATTCCATTCAGCTGGCATCCATCTATCAACATGTTTGAAGCGACTTTGTAGCTTGATCTTTCCAGGCAGTCTCTGTTGCTTCAACCTTGCTTCAGCCTTCACCTGATGTTTTTCAATTCATCGTCGGCATCGAGAGGCAACATTCCTATCCAAGTTGTTGGTAACCCTGGCAAGCTCTTGTTCAAACTTGTTCACTCTCGTTGCTTGGTTGGCTGCAAACTTCTTGATCCATTCAGGATTCATGTAGTCCTTCTCTGGAACATCCATAGCCTTAGCAGCAGCAATACACTCTTCGGTTGTAATACCGTCGAGTTCAGCATCGAGCTCGGCTGCAATCTCGGCTATGGAGTTGTAGGAAACTCCATACTCCTTTGCTTGCTCCATGTCCTTCGCCATTTCATCTCCTCCGACAACAATGGATTTCAGTTGTTGTTGTTTCTTGTCGGTTGGCTTCTTCTTCGGAGCTGTCTTCTTTTTCGGAGCTGTTTTCTTCGGCTGGGTCTTCTTCAGCTAAGATTCTTCGACTGGTGTCTCATCTTCCTGGATCTCATCTTGCTGCATCACATCTTCCCCCTTTTTGGCATCAGCAACAAGGCTTGCGACTGAGCCATCCAGAGAGGTGAGTTTCTGTTCAGCCTGCTGGATTCGGTTGAAGAGTTCATCAATAACGCTCTCCACATCAACCTTCTTCACCAGTTCATTATCTCGGCGCTCTTGATCAGCTTTCTGCATTGCAGCGAAGGTTTCAGTGACTTCGGTTTGGAAAGCGACGAACTCAGCCCATCTGGATTCGAACCGAGAATCCCATTCTTCATCTTGCATTTGTTGAGATTTGGCAAGATTTGATTCAGAGATGGACTTGAACACGTTCAGTTCTGATCTGATTCCATGAACGGTTGTCTTCAAGTTATTGATGTCTTTGCTGGTGGATGTTGAGAAGTCATCCATCTTCTTCTTGATCGCATCATGTTCTTCTAGCAACTTCCTGTGCTTTTCCTCCTGAGCTTCTATCATCCTCAGCTGTTCTTCTTGGTTGAGCTGGATGGTGGCAAGCATCTCATTCCTTAGCTGATTGACCCGCTCAGCGATCAGCTCGCAAATTTCATCCGAGGAGAGGGGTGCAGGCTGAGCTGATAGTGCTGGCTGTTCAGCTGGTGCTGGCTGTTCAACAGCAACCATGGCTTGGCGATCGGCCAGGTACTGTTAAAGCTCTTCTTCCTCCTGTTTCGCTGCTGCGGCGGCTGCGTCATGGTCATCGATGAAATCAGCAGACTTGACCAGCATGTTGTCAAGGAAGGCGACACAAGCTTGTTCGGCTGTCTCCCTTGTGTCTCTTCCTTCTGCCTTGCTGATATCCAGACGACGAGTCAGCAGTGCAACCTTGTTGTTGTACGCAACTTCAAGGTTGGTGTAGTTGAAATATTCCCTTATTCGTGACTCATCTGCCTTGAGCTGGTTCCAATAGTGTATCCTGATGGTATCTTCCTTGACATACCAGTGGCTGAATATGATGTTGAATTGATATAGCAGCTCAGTTCCGAGTGTGGCAAATGTGGGCATGTCGCGCGCCTCGGGGAACATTCCGATTAGCTTCTGAAAGCAGTAGGCCAACTTGCCTTCATGTTCCAGCGCGACAGCTCGACGATCAACTTCTTCGTCGATGGGGGAGGGAGAGAGATTTTCATATGGAATTGGTTCAAGGGTTTCCACAACATTGGCCTAAGAGGTGGTCTCAATGTTGGCATCGAGCGGGGAGCTCGAATTTTCGGATTGGGTGGGGATGTTGGCATCAAGAGGTTTCTCTACATTAGCCAAAGAAGTGGTCACAATGTTGGCATCGAGCGGGGAGCTCGGAATTTCTGACTGATGGTCGGTTGGGATAACCTGTTTGGGCTGTACGGCATCAGCTCCTGCCGTGGGAGAGGTTGGAACATCTTCGGATTCCGTGGATGAAGAGGAAGCATCCGAGGACATGTTCGGCTCGTCTTCCGGATCGGTTTCCACCCCTTCCATCTCATCAGTTCCACCTGCGCAAGGAACAATCTCGAAAGCAGCTGCTTCAACTGAGTGACTCGACTCAGAAGGTGCCTCCTCAGCTGGTGCCTCCTCAGCTGGTACCTCCTCAGCTGGCTTTGCAACTGACTTCTTGATCCGAACCCTCAATTTCTTTTTAACCGGCTCTTCCTCCCGATCCTTATTTGACTCATCCCTGAGTCAGCATGCAGCTGTTGATTTGGAAGAGCGGCCGACAGCTGGAGACAGCTCCTCAGCTGTATCTTTCTCCACAGCTGTTTTCATAGCTTCCCTTGTGTCTTTCGGAGTGTAGACACTCCTAATCACATCCAGAGCTTTCTTGGCTGTTGGGAACAACATCTGCCTCTTGACTGGAGTCTCCTCACAGTCTTCCTACACCATGTTCTGATCCTTTGTTGCGAGAAGGATCAAGGCAGAAATTTTAACTCCAAAGTTGAGAGTTCCCTTGACACTCAACAACTTCTCTCCAGAGTCAGCTGTGGTTTCTGTAATCTTTTGCTTCTCCATTATCAACTGGTGTTCGAAAAACTTGAACCAGTTGATGTTGTGCTTGTGATTGTGCTCCAAAGCAATCAGCTACTTGAGTTTTGGTCGGCTGATGTCCCCAAAGGCTCCGCTGTATCCGAAAATGACCTTGGATACAACATCGAACAGAAGTCGATGCTCGGGTTTCAACTTCGTTCGCTGCATGTTGCTCTTCAATTTTTTTGCTGTAATGAGAGCATTCTCCACAGATACGTCCTTCTTCTCAATATGATTGTGATACCCCGAGTTTTTATCCCTTTAAGTGAGTGTCTAATTAACCGAGTAGTTCAAAGATGAGAATTTAGGAGTAAAATTTTTCTTTTCTAATCGATGAGTTTTGAATAAAACGTTTATTTTGCCTTGTGAATCTTGTGTGAATTTATCTGTTCTATTTATCTGAGATGATGATCATGTGATATGTTTGTTGAGTCGTTTATATGAAAATGAGTATGAGATTAAATTCCGGAAAAATCCCGAGAAGTTTGTTTAATTAAGATAACATAACGTTAATCGCCGAGAAATATGTTTACGCCGATGAACCTAGAATAGAATTAAATTAGAACCTTCGACTTAGAATTTCTTTTAAGATCATTGAGATAGGGTAAGAACTTATCCGAGAATTGAGAAGAGAAATGAGGCGTTAGTCTTGAAAAGGATTAATAAACGGATTAATAAGCCGATTAATTTCTTTTAAGAATTAAAGGACTAAAATGATCGAAGCCTTTAATCTTTTAATTTGAGACGTGACATAGGATTGGGACGAGTTAGTGTCAAAAGTGAAACGAGAAGAGGTTAGACCCGTTAATAGAACAAAACGGAATTAATACAAATCATTTTACCCGGATAATTAATACCCGTAACGACACGACGACGACACGTGTCATCCACCTCTCTCCCTCTCTCGCCACCTCACAACCCCTCTCCCATCATCTCTCAATTTCCAAGACCAACAAGACATAGTGGTGTCTTGTACATGGTTTGCTTGAAGTATGCTTACAAGTTAACTTCAAATCACCTATCAAGTCTTGTTCTTTACAATTTTCAACAAAGTATACTTTTTCTCTTTATTGGATTTCAATTTTGTTCATCTAAGACAAGAGAGGAATGCATCAACTAATTCATAACATTCCATCTCTCTCTCTCCATCGAAAACTCTCTCTCACAAAACAAAAGAAAAACTCTCTCAAACCCTCTCAAACTCTCTCTACTCTCGGCACTCCCTCTCTCTCACACCCCTTTGATTTTTCTTCACATGCAACCATGGATTCAAGATCTCCATCCATGGAAATGAAGTAAAGAACACCATCCTCCATCCATTCCATCCATATTTTCAAAGAAAGGTACAAATTTCCAAGTTCTTGAAGTTGAATTCAAGAATTTTCCAACATTTTTCTTTATTTTGATTCCTAAAACCTATGGATGATTAATCCTATATTCTTTCTTTTTATTTGAGGATTCAAGAAGACATTCTTCTTTCTTTCAAGATCCAAGCTTTGAAGCTACCATTTCCATCCATTTCAATCCCAAGAGCCAAGAGAAGAATTTCCATTTATTTAAGTATGATTTCATTTGATTAGTTGTAAAAATGTATGTCTATAAGTCCTAAAGGAAAGATCTATGCATGCATGTTATTTAATTTATGTTTAGGCAAACTTAGGATATGCATGTGCTAATCGAGTGAGAAGAATTCGTTAGGAGAATCGAGCACTAGATATTAATCGATGAATTAAGAGAAGAAAAAGAAACTAAAACCCTAAAAAAATGATAAATGCCAAAAAATATAGTAAAAATAGGAAAAATGTGAATCTTTGAGTTATTGTTATTATGATGCTTGAATTGTTATTTTTATAATGTTAGTAATGAGATTATATGCATGAAAAATTGAGAAATAAAATGCACAAGAAGTACATGTGTGTGCCGTGTGTTTTTGAAGAAAATGGAGAAATTATTTTGATGATTTTGTTGATGTATAGAGTGATGTTTTAATCTATGAAATGATTGTATTATGTTAGTATAATCATACATGTGTTTAAGTGAAAAAAATGAGATTGCATGTTAATTTTTTTTAAAGAAATTAAGTGTAGAAATAATAAAAATAATTGGATATTTAAGTATTTCAATGTATGTATGAATGATAGTTTGAATATAGAATAAAGATAGAAGTTTTGATAAAAAGACTTAAAATTGAAAAGCTTTTAATTAAATAAAAGATGAAAGATGTATAAAAGATTTATTAATTAAATACCTTGTATTAAAATTAAAAGACTTGAAATTTTTACTAAAAATACAATAAAAAGATCTTCTATAATAAAATGAAGAAATTCATAAAAATGTTTATCAAAAGATAAAGAAATCATTAAGTAAGAAATAGTTTAAAGGTTTAAAACAAATAAAAGAAGAAATTATTAAAGAAGTAAACAAAATAGAGAAAACCGAGTTTAAGAAGAATTAAGCGATACGAAATAAAAAGGATGTTAATTTGAGTAAAGAAAAGATGCTAGACGAGTTAAGATAGATACTCGTATAAGTTGATCGAGAAAATGAGAATAAAATAAGATGTCGAATAATAAGTTGATAGAAGATTAATTAAATAATTAATTTAGGAACGTCGTTCCAATCAAGCGAAGAAAAGATAAACCGAGATAATAATTAAAGGAATGATATTCGAGTTAAGAAATGAGAATCAAGTTAGAATTGAACAAGAATTTATAATTTCATAAGAGTTTATTAAAAGCTAAGAGAATTTTTGTTAAATAAATAAAAGTTATAAAATACCTTATAAGATAGCGGATGTAGAACGGAGCGTTGTCTATATAAATAAGAAAGATAGAATTAATAGTTTAAGCCTTCATAAAAAGAATTGCATAATCGAGTTAGATTTTAAGGTCAAATGGAATGCATGTTAATGTGTCTTGAAGTATGTTTGTTTTATATGATTTCAGTATATGTGTGATTATGTGTTTAAATGCATGATAGTATTATAATGTGAAATATGATTGAAATTGTATGCAAGATAATTGATTGTTAAAATAAGAATGAACTAAAGTCTTTGAAAGAAAGCTCGAGTAATAATTTGTAATAATGAAGTTATTAACTAGAACGAGAAAAGTATACGATATTAAGTAGTAGAGTTAACCTTTTCGAATACAGTTAATGAAATAAAGACGAAAACGTGAGATCTTTAGAAAAGTTAGAACGAAGAGAGCGACAACTCAAATAGAAGTCCGTCAGTTAAGTCCAACGCCTATGTATCCGTCTTTCATATATCTTATCTATCGATGTCAACCTATGAAGGATTGAGCCGGACGGATCGTTAAGCGAGGACAAATAGCCCTAGACCACCTAGCTAAGTTCTTCGGAAGTCAGGTGGGCTTTTTTGAACCAAAAACTATCGATGAAAATTAGTATGCTATTGAATATTATGATATGATTTTCAAATGTGATTGACTTGCCATTTTATTGAAGTTAGTATGTGTTATCATCTATTTATATGAAGATGTGATTATCCTGTGAAAGCAGGAACCCACGTGTGGTATATATTGAGGTGACTGTGAGCCTTGCTTCGGTTGGGCCGGTCACAGTGTTTGAGAAGGAGGCCTACTTCTCGGCACATGAAGTTATTTGTGATAGATGATACATGCTATTATATTATATGATATTTGACTGCGCAGTCCGTTTTAAATAAAAATGTTTTGACATGCACAAGTAAAACCGTTTTTAAAACTGCTTATATACTTGTGATGTTTGGCAAGGCAAGTTCAATTAATATAGCTTTAAGAAGCATCTTTAATCAAATGTTTTGGCTTGTGTTCACTGAGTACGAAGTACTCAGCCCTGCATGTGTTTCTAAACATGCAGGTTGACTGGATGGCGATGGCGTGGATACTTGGTGGTGTGGTTTGGTTTTGTTGGTTAAGTTTGATAGAATTTCGGACTGGCATTTGTACGTCTTCATACGTGCAAGTGTTGGGAGTTGATGCTAATTTCCGCTGCAATCTTTTTGAGCTAATGTCTGTTGAAATTAACACTTTTATACTCATGTTTTTGATTCCGAGCGTTGTGCTCGAAGACTTTGAATGCCTGTTGATTTCGTAACCCCTTTATCTTGTAATCCCGAGCGATGGGCTCGTAACTTGACTTGATGTTGAACATGATTTCTTTATCTTGAGGTATATATATTCGTATGTTTTCCTCTTTTTGTTGGAATTCCCTTCCCATTAGCATGATTTACTTGTTTGGATTCCTGTTCAAAGTGAAGTTAAGATGCTCGGTTATTATTCTTTATGCTTTTGAAAACCAAATTCGATTGCCTTATATTTCATCTTTGTTTTCCCCGAGCATGTTCCCTTTGTTTGAGTTAGTTGTTAGTTGTTTAGGTTTGTTGTTGTTCGTAAGTCGCACCTCGAGAGTCGGGGCGTGACAATGATCTCGGATAAAATGATGTCGGATGTCAATGTGTTTCGTCCGAGAATGGTGAACAGGATTCAAAGAGATAGCAATGGCACTTGAGCTATCACAATGGATGGGAACCTGTCCAGTTGCTACTTCATAATCTCTGAGTTGTTGCTTGAGCCACAACACTTGCATGCAACAACTGCCTGCAGCCATATACTCTGACTCGGTTGTAGAAGTGGCAACATATGCTTGTTTCTTGGAGAACCATGAGACTAACTTGCTTCCCATGAACTGACAGTGTCCAGATGTGGACTTCCTGTCCAACCGATCTCCGGCTTGATCCGCATCTGAGTATCCGGTCAGTTGGATATTGTCATCGGTTGGATACCACAACCCAACATTAACAGTGCCCTTCAGATACTTAATGATGTTCTTTGCTGCCAACATGTGTGCTTCCCTCGGCTGAACTTGGAACCGAGCACACACTCCAACCGCGTAAGATATATCTGGCCGACTGGCGGTTAGATATAGCAAAGAACCGATAATCCCTCTATACTTACTGGCATCCACGAGTTTTCCCTCAGATCCGGGTTCAATCTTCCAGTTAGTATTTATCGGGATCCTTATGGTTTTACTTGACTGCAAACCGAACTTTGCGATGAGCTCCTTTGTATATTTGGACTGATTAATAAAAATCCCTTTTGATGACTACTTCACCTGTAGCCCAAGAAAATAATTCATCTCGCCCATCATCGACATCTCGAATTTCTCCTTCATGAGGGTTAAGAATTTTTCGCACAGCTGCTCCGACTTGGAACCGAATATGATGTCATCAACATAGATTTGCACAACAAGTATGTCTTCTCCAACTTTTATGGTGAACAGTGTTTTATCAACTGACCCTCGTTTAAACCCCGAGTTCAGAAGAAAACCACAGAGAGTGTCATACCAAGCCCTAGGTGCTTGCTTTAAGCCATAGATAGCTTTCTTCAACTTATACACTCTTCCATCTCCAGTCTCAAAATCGGGAGGCTGTTCAACATAAACATCTTCCTTGATATCACCGTTGAGGAAGGCACACTTCACATCCATTTGATAAACCTTAAATTTGTGAAATGCGGCATAGGCTAGAAATATTCTGATGGCTTCCAACCTTGCAACAGGCACGAAGGAGTCCTCAAAATCGATTCCTTCTTGTTGGCAATATCCCTGAGCTACCAACCTTGCCTTGTTTCTCACGATGAATCTAATGGCGTCTCTTTTGTTCTTGAAAATCCACTTTAATCCAATAACTTTAACACCATTTGGTCTTTCTACCAACTCCCATACACAGTTGCGTAGAAATTCATTCAGCTCTTCTTGCATGGCTGTTGTCTAATGAACACAGTTGAGAGCTTCCACAACATTCTTCGGTTCTGGCACATCAGCTACGAAATATGAAATCATGGCAACATCTCCTGCCTGTTCGAACTCCTCAAAAACTGCCAACTCTTCAGCATATTGGGTGTAATTGTTGGAATTTTTCTCAGCTGAGTCTGGATTTGCAACTCTGCTTCTAGTACTCACACCTTTGGCTGGATCTCCAATGATGTTGTCCTTGGAATGATCTTCATACCATCTCTTGTTGCGTCTTCCTTCTTCTTTCAACAGTGGCTGTTCCGTGATTTCAACTGATGAGATAACCTGAGCTGTGGGAGATGTTGGGATCTTCATAACTGGTGATTCATTTGCTGTTGAGTCTGGATTCTCAATATGGACAATATTTTGAACCGGGCTCGGTTGGGCTTCAGATGCTGATGCAGTTGGAGTTACATCAGCTGAAGTTCCCCCTTGAGATGAGTTGGGGTCCTCACATTCATCTTCAGAGGAACAAAGATCATCATTCTCAGTTGCCCATACCAATGGTTCAGCTAGATTCTTCTGCCTTAGAACCTGCGATCTGGTGAGAGCTACTGGAACATGTGGATCTGCTTGTTGTCCTTTAGCCTGTTCCCTGCACTCAAAGGTAGATTCATCAAAACTAACATGAGGTGTTATCTCCACAACACGAGAACTGTTGTTAAAAATTCTATAAGCCTTGATCTGAGCGGCATATCCGAGAAATATGCCCTTCGAAGCCTTGACGTCAAAAGTTTTCAACTGAGTCTTCCCATTGTTGTGAATATAACACTTAGAACCAAAAATGCAAAAATATGAAATATCAGGCTTCCTGCGTCTCCATAGTTCATATGGAGTCTTTCCCAACCGCTTGGTCAGAAGAGACCGGTTCTGGGTATAGCATGCTGTGTTGATTGCCTCAGCCCAAAATCTTTTTGGCAGAGCTGAGCTTGTCAACATGGATGTTGCAGCATCCTTCAGCGTTCGGTTCCTTCGCTCGGCTACTCCATTCTATTGTGGAGTACGCGCAGCCGATGTTTGATGAGTGATTCCGTGCTTCTCGCTGTATTGGTTTCATTCAGGAACTCGGTTCCACGGTCTGATCGGATAGAAATGATTTTCATCTCTTGTTGGTTAGATATCCGATCCATCAGCTTGGGTAGCTCATCTCGGGTTTCACTCTTGTGACGCATGAAAATGGTCCATGTGTACCTGGAGAAATCATCATTAACAACAAGGGTATATTCGTTACCATTCATGCTCTTGGGTGTAACAGGCCCGAAGAGATCCATATGGATCAGCTGTAATACTCGGTCGGTTGAGGGAATCGTTTTCAACCGAAAGGAGGATCTAGTGAGCTTTCCCAACTGACACGCACTGCAGATATGTGTTGTTGAAAACACATGGTTCGGAATGCCCTTTGCATGTTCCTGTCTCGCAAGTCGGTTACTTATCTTGAAATTCAGATGGTTGAGCCTTTTGTGTCATAGCCAGCTCACATCTGAACTGCTCTTTGATAAAAGACCGGTGTCAGGAGGACTACTATTCCAATCTGCATAGTAGACATTCCCGGTTGGGGATCGATTTTCCAACAATATGACTTGCTTTATTCTGACATTTTTGACCCTGCAGCCCTGTGCATCAAACTTGACAAAGAAACCATTATCACAGAATTGGCTGGTAGAGAGCAAGTTATGCTTCAATCCATCAACATATGAAATATTAGAAATAGACACGTGATTGGTTTCAAGGGTACCGTAGCCTTTGGTGTGACCTTTTGAGTTGTCACCAAAGGTAACTGATGGTCCTTCCTTCTCCACGAAACTTCCAAGCAAATCCCTCAGATTTGTCATGTGTTTCGAGCATCCACTGTCCATCACCCACATGGTATGTGATGCTTTATTCTTCCTCAGCTGTTCCTCCTGCTCCTGCACAGAGAAACACGCTTAGGTCCCCAATTTTAGTTGGGTCCTGGAGGGTTAGAACCAGTTCCCCCTTGAACTGTGGATCGTTTATCCCTGTAGATTCGGATAGATTTATCATTCCAAATTATCTTTCCTTCTCATCAACTATAACAACACCTCGGTCATCCTTAGGCTTGTTGTTAGTATTGATGTTCTGTTTCTTGGGAGGAGATAGATTTCTCCCATTGTGGCCTTCAGGAGGAGAGGCGTTCCCCCTGTTTTGCTGACGTTTCTGACCCTGTTGGTTTTGCATATGAGGTCGGATGCCATTTTGGAATCTTTGTGGCTGAGTCTGATTCCATAGACCTGGCTGTCGACTACAGCTGTTCATGCCCTGTTGTTGATTCATGTTCTGGCATGAATATCTCCATCTGTTGGAACTGTTCCACATTGGTTGACTCTGATGGAAACTCTGGTTGTTTTGATGATGGAACCGATGTTGATTCTGATGGTTGAATCCCTGTTGGTTCGGTTGATTCCATCTCTTCTGAGGTCGGTTCAGAGGTCGGTTCAGAGGTCGGTTCTGAGGGCGGTTCTGATTGTATCTCCGACGTCTCTGATTTCTCTTCTGAGTCCTGGAACATTCCCCCTCGGTTATTATCCCAATCGATGAATTCTTCAGTTCTCCAACCACAGCTCCTTTTCCCTTTTCAGCTGCAGTTTCCTTAGCTGGTTGTGCTAGCTGTGACATGGAGGTTGGATTAATTTGGGGAGTTGCAGACTCAACCGGATTTGGTTTGGCAACCGTGACATCCAAAGCCTTGACAAAGGTTGCGGGTGGAATTCCAGAGTCCTTGACCATGTCGTAACCGAGTCCAGACACGTCATCCATTTGTCTTTGGTAACTGATGAGATTCTCGATGATTTTGGATGATTGATAGAGCTTTATTAGGTTGTCCTTCTCAGTTTGTAGATCCTTGAGAAGAACAGCTATATGCTCGGTCTATGCGTCTGACTTCTTCATCAGCTGATCGATCTGTGCCTCTTGCTTGTTCAACTGATCACGCTGCTCCTTGATCTGCTCCTTCAACTCCTCATCGGTTGGAGCCTTAGTTTGGGTGGCCTCATTCAGTTGACTTTTGAGATCATCAATCTCTTCGGTTTGACTTTTAATCAGATCGTCCTTTTCGGTTAAGGATTCTTCAAGTCTGGCAAACTCTTCTTGAAGATTCTTAAACTCAATCGATTGCTGATGCAATTCCTAACTGAGTTATAGGAAGACACCCCAAGAGGGTTCCAACTCTTCATCTACTGTTTCCTGGATGTTAGTAGCATTAGAAGAATTTAAATTAATTGGACTAGAATGTACCTCAGCATCATCCTGGTCAGTTCCAAATGCCATGAGACATTGATCCTGTCCGATAGCGTTGTTGGTGGAAGTCAGCTCGTCCTCATCTTCGGTGTCAGTGAAGATGTCCATGTCATCAGCTGCTTCTTCTGCAACCATGGCCTTGTTCTTTGCATTTTGCTTGGCCCTCAACGCTTCTCTATCTTTCTTCGAAAGATCTGGACAATCAGCTTTAAAGTGTCCCTCTTTGCTGCATTCAAAGCAACTGTTGGTCACAGGCTTTGAGTTATCTCGAGTTCGATTGGATTTATAGAATCACTTATATTTTCCGAACCGAGTATCCATGTCAGCTAGCTTCTTTGACAAGGCGGCTATACTCTGTTGCAGCTTTTCTCTGCTCGGCTCCTTCGAAGCTGTGTCCGCAGATCTTGTTGCCCTTGATGTTCGCAGCTTGGAATAGTCAGCTCGAAGTGCTACTGTCTTTGTTGTTGAACCAACATCCTCATGTCGACTCGTCTGCCCCGAGGACTGAGTTGATCTTCGTCGGTTCACCTTGTACTCGTTTCCTTTCAGAATTGAGAACAGTCTGTCAGTTCCCATTTCTCCAAGATCAGCTCGGCTTTCATGAATGTTGGTGAAGGTGTCCCACTCAGCTGGTAAGGCTTGTAATACTTTGAGGTTAATCTCTCTCAAAGTATATTTTCCTCGTCGGATAAACTGAATCCTTCGGATGATATCCATGAACCGAAGCTCCAACTGATCAATGGTTTCATCAACTCTTAGACAGAAGTTGTCAAAATCTTGACAAGCATGGGAGAACTTGTTCTCCTTGGTTTCGTCACTCCCTTCACTAAGAGATGCCAAAATGTCCCACATCTCCTTAGCTGTGTTGCACTCTTCTATCCATGGAAGATAGTCTTGTCCAACTGTGGACATGATAGTGCTCTGAGCCCAGATATCCAGCTGGCTCACTTTAGCTTCCTCAGGAGTAAAATCTTCTGGCTTTTTCTCAACCATCACCTCAGTTGCATCCCCATCATTGGGATTTGTAGGAGTGCGAATAACTTTTTACATGATGGTGATCGGTCCGGATGTAATCACTTGTTGCATTCGATGATGCTTGGATAGTAGAATCTTCTTCATCCGAGTCTTTCAGGATGTATAATTCACAACCGAGAACATGACAACAATCTTGTCTTTAACATCCATCTGCACACAACAAACAGACAACAAATGCAAGCAGAAATGCACTAGCGTGAAAAAGATCTATTCAGTTGACCACTGAAGAAAAACACCTCGATTCACACCTCGTGTAACAGAGACATCAGTCTTTTGAACCACTGCTCTGATACCACTTGATGGTCCCGATACGAGTTCTGGTGTATGGGGGGGGAATACACCAGTTAAAAATTTTAAAATCAAACCCTGATAAAAACCACAACTGAGTAAGAAAACTCAGCTGGATGAGTGGTGCTGTGCGGAATGTGGTGGAAATAACAATAACTCGTACAAAATAACTCACGCTCAGATGCAAGGTCGGTCAACAACCAAATCAGTTGAAATGCAAAGATGCAGTTTTGAGTGTTGGTTAGTTGGTCAGTTGGAAATGCAGAAAATAACTGAACAGAAAACACAAACACACAAAGGATTTACGTGGTTCGGAGAGAACTCCTACGTCCACGGGGAGTTTTGAGTCCACACAACTCAGTCCAAATTCTTTAGGACAGCTACCACAAAGCTTACGCGGGCTTTGCAACCGTTCAGATAAGTTTACGGGTACTTATCAACCTTACAGATAATTTTACGGGTACTTATCAACCTATCTACTCAATTTCGGGAAGAGCATGATCCTAACAACCTTTTTAGGGGATGTATAAAAGGGTTGGTTTTTCCAACTACTAGCTCGAACAAAGAAGTGAGCTAGGATCTAAGCTTGAACAAGTGAAGACTCAAACTAAGATCGAAAACACCAAGACAGATTCTAACACTCTATGAACTCTCAACTAGTGATGTTCTTAGAGGATAATTTCAGTTTAGCTCGTGTGCAGTATAAAGTTGTTCTTTCGCTCGTTTGTTTGCTCTCTACTCTGTCTTCTCGTACTTGTCTGTCTTCTATCTTGATGAATGAATGAAGGCCTCTATTTATAGGCGGAGAGAATCAACTAGCCGTTGGATGAGCCGTTGATCTCTGTTATGTGAAAGCGATGGCTTGTCTCTCATCTCTGCAGATTTTCCCGATTTGGCAACTGTGAACTTCTGCTTTCCATCTGAGACAACCTTGTGTTGGGCCAAATGAGGTAACGACAGAACGTCAAACCTTCACGTGACTTCCCATTTGAAATTCAAATTTCAACCTTTGTCTTTCAACATTGGTTGGTCGGTTGAAAAGTTTGGTCTTTATCTGAGTGGTCTTCAGCTGATGTTCCATCTGATCGCTATCTTCATCTGACATTTTGTCTGAAGAGGAACAGTTGAACTCTCAGCTGCCTTGAACTTCATGTTGTCGATCTATCAGTTTGAGTCATGCAACTGATGTTCCATCTGAACAGTTGGCTTGAACGCTCAGTTTTCTTTCTCACATCTGATGTTCCATCTGAACAGGTGGCTTGAACGCTCAGTTGTCTTTTTCACATCTGATGTTCTGTATCTTGAACGCTCAGTTGTCTTTCTTACAACTGATGTTACACATCCGAATTTCCATCTGTAGTTCTATCCGAGTAACGCCATGTTGTCGTCTTCAGCTGGAGACCTGTAAAGATAAAATCTCAACATTGCTCAAACAGCGAGCCTAAATACTAACATTAGGAACTGGCAACATCTACTCGGTTGGGGTCAGTTGGTTTTGGAATCAATCAAAACTTTACTTAAATTTCCCAACAATGTCCACTTTACCTTTTTGTACTACACTACCCTCTATACTTTCTAAATATTACTACCCTTTGCCTCTCACTTACCCACCATTTTATAATTAGGCCAAATTAACAGAATAATTAAACCCCTATTAAAACCCAAAATTAAACCCACCCACCCACCCACTAACTCAACCCAATTAATTACAAATCGGTCCAAAAAATGTCTCACTTTCTGCCCAAACCCTAAGTGTTCTTGATCCATCTCTCACTCTCATTCTTCTCGATTCATCTCTCTCTCCTTCTCAATTTCTGCCTAACCCTAGATCTTTCGCAGCCACTCTCCATCATCTCTCACAGTTTCGATGTTGAATCTCTGAAATCTCACTATGTGAAACCCTAGATCCTTCACCCCTCAATCTCTCGTGTGAATACTTTGGCAGATCTGAAGCTGTTTCGCCCCTCAATCTCTGATGAATTCTTCGGCAGATCTGCCTCCACTGGAGGAATTTCCCTTCAAATCGTGTGATTCCTCATCCCCCACTGCCACCTATTCATCGAAATTTGACTCCGATGCGATGTCTCGTGTTGAGGAGACTGAATTCACCGTTGAATCTCAATCTCCCCTCGTGTTGGGGGCAAATCGATATCTCGTGTTGACTCCCAATCGATCTCTCCGTCAGAGAATCTATTGATGACAGCCGCCGCTCTGTTGCCGCCTTCTGGATCCGCCGCTCTGTTGCCGCCTTCTGGATCCGCCGCTCCATTGCCGCCTTCTAGCTCCGCTGCTCCATTGCCGCCTTCTCGATTGATGAAGCCATCCTCTATATCTGATGCGGCAGCGAATCCATTACCGGCGACCAGAGCTAGGCGGCAGCTATCTCGTGTCTGGGAATCTAAGGCTGATTGTGAGGACGAATCTGAGGTGCCACAAACTCCATCGTCAGATTTTGACGATGAAGTTGATGTGTATCTCACCAAAGCAGAATGAAGGGCCAAGTACCTTCATCTTCTCAAGGCTGGGAAATGCTAGGGCTTTTCTGTCCAGGTTCTATTGTTTCTATTTTACTGTCTAATATGGTGTTGGGGGCTAGTGATGCCATTTGATGATTCTGTGGTGCGATTTGATGATTCTGTGAAACTGGAATTGTTGCTTTGATGGTTATATGATATGTTCTATGATCCTATGATGCCTTTGATGCTTCTACTTATGATAGTTTCTGTGAAATCTGAGGCTTTGATGGTTATATGATCTGTTCTATGCTCCTATGATGCCTACTGTGATGCCATTTGATGATTCTGTGAAATTTGAGGCTTTGATGAAACTAGAATTGTTGCTTTGATGGTTATATGATCTGTTCTATGATCCTATGATGCCTTTGATGCTTCTGCTTATGATGATTTCTGTAAAATCTGAGACTTTGATGGTTATGATTATATGCTCCTATGATGGTTATATGATATGTTCTCTGATGGTGATGATTTCTGCCTATGATGGTGATGATTTCTGCCTATGATGGTTATGTGATGATTTTTGTTTGTTTGTGAATGATGAATTATCTTGTTTTGTATCCATGATCATATGATGCCACCACTAGGTTCATAAACACCTAGTTTAGGAGGTTGAGTATGATTTATAAGCAGTCAATGATGCAAAAAGCTCAAAACTTTTCTTCAAAGTGCTAAGACTACAAAGCTTACAAAAAATAGCTCCAACAAGACAATTTGCATTCCAAACATAAAAAATCAGCTTTGTATGTATGTCCCTGTAAACCTGCTGCCAAAAAATCCTTCTTGTTGATCCTACTCTTCTAGATTGACAGCCTGCATACCATTCACTAGTCCTTCAAGGCTGTATGGTGCTTGTCCTTCAGTCCCATGTACATTTAGATAGTCAATACTCTCTGTCACTAAGTGTTCCTCCACCTCAATACATTGTGGTAGAATTCCCTCCCTTCTAAGCCTGCCTTTGCCAAGGTGTGGAATATTGTAATTGTTCCCTCCCTTCACTTTCATGATTTCTTGATAGCAAGCTTGCAAAGTCAAGAACACATCATTGAGTTTGTAGCTTGGGTAATTCTCATATGCTTCAGTAACATTCTTGATCAAATCATCTATTGTGATTGCATTCTTTTCATCCTTTAATGATTGTATTAGTCTGAAAAATCCCAAGTCATTGACATTAGTGTCAGGGAAATTAGGTGGTTGGCGAATAAGCTTGATATTGAATCCATCAGTGTGTGCTATTGCTTGAAAATCTGGATCTTCATCAGTGATATGTGGTCTTGCATTATCCTGCTGAATTATGATGTTCTTGCTCACATCTTCTGGCCACTTTTGTTTGATGCATGGTATTGCCTGCAACATTGTGAAATGAATCTGATATGAATCTGATATGAAACTGATACTACTTGTCCATGATCTGCCTATGATGATTTCTGTGAAATGAAAATGATATGAAACTGATACTACTTGTCCATAATCTGCCTATGATGATTTCTGTGAAGTGAAATCTGAGGAGAAACTGATACTACTTGTCCATGATCTGCCTATGATGATTTCTGTGAAATGAAAATGATATGAAACTGATACTACTTGTCCATAATCTGCCTATGATGATTTCTGTGAAGTGAAATCTGAGGAGAAACTGATACTACTTGTCCATGATCTGCCTATGATGATTTCTGTGATATGAAACTGATATGAAACTGATACTACTTGTCCATGAACTGCCTATGATGATTTCTGTGAAATGAAACTGATACTACTTGTTCATAATCTGCCTATGATGATTTCTGTGAAGTGAAATCTGAGGACACTTGATACACTTACCTGCTGAAGGAAAGCTATCTTCATGACATCTCTGTTAATAACTTGAATAGGCTTTGTGATGATGGTGCCTTTGACTCTATTCTTTGAATTCCTTGCTGCTGGTTCCTTGAATATGAATGGGAATATCCCAAACTTGCCATAAAAAATTTCAATCCCTTCTACATCTATGTGTGGTCTGCCAACTATTGATAGGAACATGATTTTCTCAATATGAGACTTTGACTTGCATGTTCTGTGAGGCTGTTTTTCACCCTTTACCATGTAATGCCTTGATGATGTTCTTGTAAGATTAAACCATTTCTCATCTATGTGTATGATATTATACATTGACTGGAAGGCAACTTTCCCATTATGTGAAATGCAATATAGCATACTAAGTGACCATTTCAACCTGTGTAACTTGTTTGGCTCTGTGAGAAACGGTTTGATAGCATTTGTGTGTGCCAAAATCTTTTTTTCCTTCTTCCACTTATGAGCTAAACCAAGACTGACTCCTAGATGACCTGCTAATTTTCTAAAGCTGCCCCTCTCAAGAAATGATAGGTTTTTCATCTTTTCTTCATCCAACATCTTTATACCTTTTATGTGTATGCATCCTTTCCTCTTATCCACAACATGGTTAGCTAATCCCTGCCTTTGTTATTCTGCTACAGTTTTCCATATGCGGTTGATGGTGCGAACAGATTTATGGAAAAGGACAGCCCCTTCTTGTTGAGCACCATGTTTGAGTTTGCCACAATGGCTGTTTTCGATGAGCCACTGTGCAACCACATTCTTTTCCTCTTCTGACAGATTTGGAGCCATTTTGGTGGAAAGAAGAAGAGCATTTAAGAGCTGTAAAATTTTCTGTAATGAATGCTGAAGGAAACTGTTGTACTTACTCCTTATTTTTGCATTTTTTTAGTGTTAGGTTGCTTTGAAAATTCCCACGAAAACTGTTTTTGGTGGGAAGTTTGGATTTGAGTAAAATTTTCCTCTCAACAGCTAATGAATTTTTTGATCACATCAAGTGACGTGTCCTTTATTTATTTAATGAATTTTCATCTTTCCATATGATAACAGGTTTTATTGTTTTTGTTTATTCATCCTGCATTTACAGTTGAAAAAAAAATTGAGCACTTCATAAAAAGAAAAAAAAATCAAGCAGTTTAACAAAAAATTCGAAATGTTGATTAAAAAAAATAATCGAGCAGTTCATTAAAAAAAACGAGCAATTCATAAAAATCGAGCATAATAAATGAGGACCATAAAATAAATAAGGAACACAATAAAGAGAAAAAATAAGAAAAGGTACAAAAAGATTAACAAACTAAACAACTTTATTAACAATACTCTTACATCCTAACTTTTATCCCACTAACTTTCACTTTATCAGCTTTCTTAAATTCCGTGCCCATACCAAAGTGGACATGTTTTGGTGAACGGAGGGAATATAAGATAAAAAAAATTATATGTATAATTTTTTTAATTATAAATATTAATAGATTTTGGATTTTATATTATTTTCTTAACCCGTATACACATTTCGTAAGAGTCGAGTCTTTAATGTTTCTCCTCTACTTCTGTAAATCTACTTCCGTAATATGACGACACAACGACAACATCAATAATTCATGATCTTCTAGTTATGTTTAAAGATTTTATAAGTTCGTAGTACTTTGCTTTGAGATTAATTTTAGTGAAATAATCTATTGATGTTTATGTTTTAATCATATTTATAATATTTTGTTATTTGATGTTTAATTTTTAGTATTCGGATTTTTAATGGGTAATAAACGGGTATTACTCAACGGGTTCGAGTCAGGTACGAGTTTTAACATTATTTTTTAATCGGATTTGGAACAGTTTTGGGTGTGAAAAAATTTCATGGGTTTGAGTTTGGAAAATACTTAACGAGTGGAAACCTACCCATTGTCATTCCTATAGGCAACCCATTTTCACTTTAACAATGGATAATATTATCCTTGGGTAGTGATGTAAAAATATATTTTCCAACATTTTTATCTCTAGTAAACATGTGATAACAAGTACTAATATTTTCTTATTTTTTATTATCCATCATTTTCCAATAATACTTTTACTATCAAAGCAAACACACCCTACCAATTATCCACTTCCCGAAAAAATTTGGGTCTAAGGCACAAGTTTCTTAAGACTATTTTCAGGTGCGAGCCTATTAACAACCATAATTGTATTATTTAAAAATAAAAAAAATAATACATGAAGACCATTTTCGGGCAATTTATATAACAGGTCTAGAAAATTATGTAAACTTCAGCTTACGGACATCCTAGCATGAAAATTCAAAGCTTAGAATTATGGTTGATAATTTTTCATTCGGAAAAATATAATCCAATTGACTTTAATTGCATAATCTGAAACTGAGTATAGTAAAACCTCTATAAATTAATACCCTTGGGACCATGAAAATTTATTAATTTAGAGAGATATTAATATATCGATAAATTAATATTTTGTTAATTAAAAGAGTGATTTTTAAAATTCAAAAAATTAATTATATTAGTATTCCTTTGTATTGAAAATAAATGAATTCATATATTGTTCATTGAATATATTCATGCATCACCCAATTCGTTGTAATAAATACATATATTCATGTACAAATGAAGCAATCTCAAACGACTTAAGTCAGACAACCTTTGAAGAAGGCTTGCATGAGCTAGAGAATATGATTAAGGATGTTGGTTATTGCAATCAAATGGACGTCAACAACTTGTTGGATTATCTGGGTAAAAATGATGAATGTTCACAAGTTCAAAGTTTAGAGGAAATTGTTGCTGACATTATTGATGATCCTACTAATGATGAAGTTGAAGATGATTCAACGCCGTTGGAATCAGTCACGCGAAATGAAGCTTTGAACGCGGCAACAACTCTTCACAATTTTTTATTGCAGCTAGAGAACTCGAAATCGCAACTTTTGAGTGCAATTAGAAAAGTTAGGGATGAAATCCAATTAAATTTAAATTTTAAGAAAAACAAATAATAATAGATTCATATTTTAGTAAATTAGCATGATATTAATAATTGTTGTTATAATAATATATTTATATATGGGCATTACTATTAGGATTGGTTAAGGTTTTCTATTCCATATCTAATGTTATTATATAGATATCCTGTTATCCCTACCTTGTACTTACACACTTGAGAGTAATAATAATATTTCTCATTCTCTGTGCCGTCTCTCTCTTCTCTTCTCTTCTCTCTATTTTCTGTATACTTGTTTGATAAACATGAATTTTCTCATCTTTATAAGTTTATTTGATGTCAATTTGTATTGAGAAATCGTATTTGAGTTTTGTGCTTAAGTATTGTTATTTTGTGAAATATGATGCTCGTTCATACTTTATTTGATTTTTCAGAAATTTGGAGTTAATCTTATGCAAATTGAGCAAGATAGGATGAAAGTACAGTTCGATAGGAGTTCGTCGGCGAAAACGGATCCAAAATCGGAGTTATAACGAAGGAGAACGGGCCAAAACACATCTAGACACACCATCTTACATCTTTACATTACTACTCTTAGTTTTTATTTTCTTTTAGCTTTGTCTTGGAGTTTTGAAGACTTGTTCAAGAATTCAAGACGAGATTTGTTTCGACTACGGTTTTTCTTATTTATTGATTATGATTTCTTTTCTTTTGATTGTGTGTTTTGTTTTAAGTATGAGTAGCTAATTTTCTTGTATCCTAGGGTTATAGAGTAGATGGATAGTTAAACTTTGACTCTTAATCAATTAATCAATTACGACCTTCTCTTCTTTCTTATGTTCTTGATTTGTTTTGCATGCTAGTTGAATGATCACAAATTTAGCATAATTAGTTTTGTTAATTCAATAGTCGGGAGATGAGGATTAATACATGAACTGGAATATAGGACACGCATTGCAAAATAACCGGGAGGGGACGAGCCTTGTGTGAGAGCTTTAATCTTAGGGTCCTTTTGGAGTTGTATGCATATGATGTTTGTCGGGAACGAAAACCCTTGCATGTGATCAACAGTTTATTCGCTACGAGAGTATGTTTAAGCTATCTTTGTGATTGTTCTAAGAAGAGTTGAGTTCCAATGTTAATTGATTGATTGATTCAGATTTGAATTTTAATTGTCCATTGAAATCGAAGCCTTATGATATCTTTATCTTATTGAATCTTTAATTACTTTTGTTTGTTATTTGTTTGCTTTTTGATTGCTTGTTAATTTAAGTTTACAAACCCAAAAGTAAGTTCGAAGTCTAAATAGAGGATAACAGTTGAAAGTAGTACTTGTTAGGTTAAATCAGTCTCTGTGGAATACGACCTTGCTTCCATATACACAATAGCACCCATGCACTTGCGGTGTGTTAAAGAAAAGTGCGAATCTTTCCCACGAGGTATGAATTTGTTTCCAGTCTAATTGATTTCCTAATCATTAAAGTCCGATCGGAGATTAGAGAAATATTAAAATATTAAATATGTATATTATTGTTAAACTGATGATATGTTTCATTGTTGATAATATGAACTTGGAATAATTTTCACAATCTCTGGAATAATTTAGTAATTAAACGAATCAAGGCAATAGTTATTATTTTTCTAAAGTTTGTTATTATCACAATTTTGTGCCGTTTTCGCTTGTTATGTTTTTGAATTGCATCATACGATTTCTTTTTCTATTGAAGAATACAAGCACGTCATTAGAATTCATACTAATCTATGTTGCGTGATTTGACTTTCATGCTGGAAAAGTTTTTATTGCTTTTATAAGTCTTTTCCTATTAGCATTGATTTTAGCACGAATTTAATACAAATATAAGTATGTTCTTTACATTTATAAGTTTGTGTCATGTTGCATAAAAGGAAATATATGATCTAATATGTTTGTTAGTTAATTATTTGCTATTTTTAATTATGCTTTTGATTGAAATCTCTCAAAATATGAACTCAGTAATCCTTAGCAAGTGTTGGAACCGATTATTGAAAATCGATTCGTTTTCACCTGTGGATCAGTTATGGATATCTAACGAACACATATAAAATCCACACCTAGCATGCTCCTATGAATTTAATTACAATCATAGGATGTTTATTCGGAATACCTGCAAACTTGACGCACAACGACTCCCGAATGACCTTCTGAACTGTTCCCGGCTAGAGCACGACGATGGATGGGATCGACTTCGAGCTCTCTCTCACTGTGGGGGGCGGCGGCTCACACTCTCTCTCTCTAGGTTTTAGTTGCTTAGAATGCAAGTAAGTAATGAGTCTTATGAACTTTGTATTTATAGACAAATAACTGCTCACAATCATTAAACCTAGACAACCCTTACGGGCCGTAGGAGACAGGCGCCTAGCCCACTTAGAGACACAGGCCATTGGGCCAGTTCAGGGATCTACTAGCTTAAATAAGATTGGCCCGATAATATCTGATTTAATCTATTCAGCCCAAAAATATAAATCAGATATAAATATTAATTCATTCCACTAAAGAATTAATACTGACTTATCCTCTTATTTATTTAGTTGAGTCGGGGCTAGTATTAAACTTAATTAATCTCTGTATTTAAAATTATCGAATATCCATTAATTAATTAAATACTTCTGATAGCAATTAATTAATCAATTAATTATTCACTAATAAATAATTATCTTGAGTGCTACCACTTAAACTTATTATCGTATCAGAACTAATTCCACCTTCTGAGTTTAATACAATAAACTTATTAAGTTCCTCGAGAGGATATCATCATCCCATTATTCATAGGACACGGATCCTTATTGCAGCTCTATCAATGTCAAATAAGAACTGCTACCGCCCAAAATACGAAATTTCGAACCACTATCAAGTTCTCATTTATAATAGATCAAAGCAATAGTCAGACACTTATTTATAATGATAAGCCCATTTAAGGTTAAGACTATTTAAGTCACCGAAATCTTTAATTCTCAATAAGTCAGAACAGAGAATTAATCTCACTGTGATCCTTTCAATACGATTAACGTACTAGCATAAATAAATAGTCAAGATAAACTATTTAATACTATTATGCTACAATCGAAACCAACAACTCGTCCAAGTTGTCTCGACTGTGAATATTAGTTTATATCTCATAAGATGCCGATTATATAATGTTCTGTGATCTACAACACACTATATAATCTTTAATATTGAGATAATTGGACAAATAATTAATATGCAATAATAAAATATTTCAGATAGAAGAATTATAGTGAAATAAACATCAATTGTATATAAGCAAAAAAGTCTTGCTTTCGTATACAACCCTTCAGCAAGTATGTAAATCAGTCAAATAGCTTATGAAATTGAATCATTGGAGAAAATACTTATGAAAAAATCGTGTCTGATGTTGCATATATTTGTTATTGTTGATTGAAATTGATCTATACCAACTTATAGTAATTAATAAGTATAAAACTGAAGGATCTAGATATAATATTAATATGCAGGCATGAGTAAGAAAAACTAAGCTCATATGTGCTTACGTATAGTGTTTGTTTATATTCTTTGAATTTTTTTTGTAATAAATTGATGGATTTTGAATATAAATACAGAAAAATAATGAAATGTCTGAATTTATGCTATGATATTTTATTATCACTACTTATTTATGATCTCTATCTCGATAATTATTGGAGTTTGAATATGTCTGACATCAATAAAAGAGAATTCACCAAGCTTGCTGTGGAAATTATTTGACATGGGTTTTGTATGTTGAAATATACATTGCCTCATGTAATCTGAATGAAACTATTGTTTCAAAATCCTCAAGTAGCTCCGCCCAGAAGGCGAAAACACTAATTTTCCTTCGTCATCACTTGAATAAGGACCTAAAGAATGAGTACCTTACTGAGAAAGACCATGATGTCTTATGGCAATCCTTGAAGGATCGCTTTGTCCAACAAAAGACAATCGTTCTCCCTCAAGCTCAATATGATTGACTCAATTTACGATTTCAAGAATTGAAGTCTGTAATTGAATATAATTCTGCATTGTACCATATTATGTCACAATTGAAACTCTGTAAGCAAAATATTAAAGAGGTTGATTTGACAGAAAAGACTCTTTCAACTATTCATACTAGTAGCCTTGTACTCCAACAGCAGTACATGGCCAAGAATTATACTAAGCATTCTGCGCTTATTTCTATTTTACTAGTAGCAGGAAAACATAACCAACTGCTAATGAAAAATCACAGTGCTAGGCCAGTTGGTACACAAGCAGTGCCTGAAGCACATGCTACCATCTATAAAGGTGGTCGAGGGATGAGGTCGAGGAAATTCAAGTTGGTCCCAATGTGGTGTACGAGGTTGGTCACATTGAGGGGGTCGAGATCGCGGATACAATAATGTTGCTAAATTCAAAAGTTATGGAAAAGGTTTTCAAACGACACCCCCTCCACAAAAGGATGATACATCTCAACAATTTAAAGAAAAACAACAGACCAAAGCAAAGCAACAAACTCGTCATAGATGTGGATGTGAGAGTCATTGAACTCACACATGTCGCACTCCGAAGCATCTTGTGGAAGCATATCAAAGAATGCTTAAGGAAAAAAGGGCAAGGGAACTCAAGGTGAATCACATCATGCTAGTTTTTCTGAAGCAACTACAACTTTTAATGCCGATGATGACCATTTTAATAATCATGTTGCGCTAAGTATGAATTTTAAAGATCCAAAATCTTTTAAACTATGGTATGAGCGAATGGGTCATCCTGGGCAAAATATGATGCGTCGAATTATTAATAATGCTATTAGGCATAATCTGCAACGTAAAGTTGGAATAGAATCTCCTACATTTCTTGAAAGAATTTAAGGGGATATTTATGGACTAATTCACCCAACGTCATGACTATTTCGATACTTTATGGTTCTGATTGATGCTTCAACTCGATGGACTTATGTATGCTTGTTGTCTACTCGCAATAAAGCATTTGCAAGACTTATTGCCAAAATTGAGTTGAGAGCTCAATTTCCTGATTATTCCATCAAGTCCATTCGAATGGACAATGCCTGTGAATTCACGTCATGACGAATATTGTCTTTCATTAGGTATCAAAGTGGAATATCTTGTTCCTTACGTCCACACTCAAAATGGTCTAACCGAATCATTAATCAAACGTTTAAAATTAATAACTCGACCATTGCAACGTATCTTTTACTTGTTGGGGACATGTAATTTTTCATGCAGCTAATTTGCTCCAAATCCGACCAACTGCATATCATGATTATTCCCCCATACAATTAGTACGTGGTAAAGAACCAAACATTTCCCATCTGTGAATATTTGGTTGTGGAGTGTATACTCCAATGTCACCACCTAAGCATACCTCAATGGGCCATCAGCGAAAGCTAGGCATTTACGTAGGTTATGAATCTCCGTCTATTATTAAATTTCTTGAACCCATGACTGGGGATCAATTTACTGCTCGGTATGCTGATTGTATTTTCGATGAAGATCATTTTCCGATATAAGGGGAGACAAAAGCTCAAATTTAACACAATGTCGAGAAATTTCATGGAATGAAAAGAATCTTCAATATTTAGATCCACGTACTAATGAATCAGAACTGGAAGTTCAAAAGATAATTAACTTGCAATATTTAGCAAGTAATTTGCTAGATGCATCTACTGATCATAATGGAGTGACTAAATCTCATGTTCCTGCTATAAATGCACCACAAAGAATTGAAATTCCACGTGAACTAACTAAATCAGCTGATTATCCTCAATGCCAGAAGCGTGCTAGACCTATTAGTGATAAAGATAAAAATCCCCGACACATAAAATCAAACAAGGAAATGATATCGCTCCAACAACCTCCTGAAGAGGATCATCCTGAAGATGATAATCCTAGTACATCTAAAAGTGCACTAACTAATTATAATACTAGGATTACGGAACGATCAGATCACAATATTATGGGAAATGACAAAGATCTGGTTGATGTTAATATCGAAGTTGCTATGAACTTTGTAAATATGGGAGAAACTTATAATAGAAATGATATTATTGTCGACGATACTTTTTCCTTAACAATTACCCTTACCATTTCTAATGATAATCAGGATCCTGAACCAATAACAATAGCTTAGTGCGGGAAGCGCTCTGATTGGTAAAAATGGAAGGAAGCAATGGAGGTAGAGCTAAACGCGATAAATATTAAGAAAGTTTTTGGCTCGATAGCACTTACACCAAACGGTGTTATCCCAATAGGATATACATGGGTGTTTGTACGAAAGAGAAACGACATAATGAGGTGGTCAGATATAGAGTGCGATTGATAGCTCAAGGGTTCTCGCAGAGACCTGAAATTAATTTTTATCAAACATATTCTCCTGTTTTGGATGGCATATTGTTCCGATACTTGATATCTCTGGCATCAAGTATGAATTTAGAAATGCAGTTAATGGATGTCTTGACCGCATATTTGTATGGGTCACTAGACACTGATATTTATATGAAAGTACCTGATGGGGTTAAAATTCGTCAAATGAAATAAAATGAAACTCGTAGCATTTATAGTGTTAAATTACAAAGGTCGTTGTATGGCTTAAAACAGCCGGAAAAAATGTGGTATAACCGAATAAGTGAATTCCTCTTGAAGAAGGAATATGTGAACAATGACATAAGTCCTTGCGTGTTTATCAAAAGATCACAAAATGATTTTTGTATCATTTATGTGTATGTTGATGATATAAATATAATTGGAACACGCAAAGAGATTGAGGAAGCTAGCTCTGTAGCTCATGCTTAAAGACGGAGTTTGAAATGAAAGACTTGGGTAAATCCAAATTTTGTCTCGGCCTGCAGATCAAGCATCTCCCTGAAAGAATGTTTTGTACACCAGTCAAACTATGTGAATAAGCTATTAGAAAAATTTTATATGGATAAGTCACATCCACTTAGTACACTTATGGTTGTCCGATCACTAGATGCGAACAAGGACCCATTTAGACCTAAAGAAGATGATGAAGATATTTTAGGACCTGAAGTTCTTTATTTGAGTGCAATTGGAGCACTACTTTATCTCGCAAACTGCACGAGATCCGATATCGCATTTGCAGTTAACTTGCTAGCAAGGTTCAGTGCTTCTCCAACACGGAGACATTGGAATGGTGTTAAACATATTCCTCGTTATCTTCAAGGTACAAAAGATCTTGGTTTATTTTATCGAAGAAATCAAGACATGACATTGGTAGGCTATGTGGATGCTGGTTATTTATCTGATCCCCACGATGCTAAATCTCAGACTGGTTATATTTTTCTCTGTGGTGGTGCAGCTATTTCTTGGAAATATGTTAAACAAACTCTAGTCACTACATCTTCAAACCACTCGGAGATTATCG
This sequence comes from Schizonepeta tenuifolia, assembly GCA_029490685.1. Lineage (NCBI taxonomy): Eukaryota > Viridiplantae > Streptophyta > Magnoliopsida > Lamiales > Lamiaceae > Schizonepeta > Schizonepeta tenuifolia. The sequence continues at coordinate 6,765,809 of CM055958.1, forward strand.
CTTTATATGAAACTGCTAAAGAATGTGTGTAGCTAAGGTCATTAATACAACACATTCGCGGATCCACTGGTATTGCGATAAATGAGAACTCTTCCACTGTCCTATATGAGGACAATGCGGCTTGTGTTGCACAAATGAGTAGTGGATATGTTAAAGGAAATTTAACAAAGCATATATTACCTAAATTCTTTTACCCACACGAGCTCCATAAGAGCAGCGAAATTATAGTACAGAAAATTCACTTTTGTGAAAAACTTGCAGATTTATTCACAAAATCTCTTCCTACATCAACATTTGGAAAATATGTTTATTATATTGGGATGCATAGGCTTGGAAGATTATTATCTTCAGGGGGAGCGAATATTACGAAATAGTTTTTGAAGATTGGACTTTGAAGGTCTACATCAAGTCTCGAAGGCTAAATTTATTTTGCTCTTTTTCCCTTTACTAAGTTTTTCCCATTGGGTTTTCTTAGTTAAGGTTTTTAGCGAGGCAACAAATGCAACACATATAGAAACATGGGTTTTTTCAGCGAGATTTTTAATGAGACATGAACATCACGTCGTAATGTCCAAGGGGGAGTGTTATGAATAATATATTTATATATGGACATTACTTGTAGGATTGGTTAGGGTTTTCTATTCCATATCTAATATTATATATATATATATATATATATATATATATATATCATGTCATCCATACCTTGTACTTACACACTTGAGAGTAATAATAATATTTCTCATTCTCTGCGACGTCTCTCTCTCCTCTCTATTTTCTGTGTACTTGTTCCACTTACATTACAACAATTGTTATATTTAAGAATTATTAATTTATACTGGGACCTATTAATTTATAAAGGGATTTTAAAAAAATATATTATTTTATTATTCTATTAAATTTGATGATTTTTTACAAAGATAAATTTATTATATTAGAGAGTTTATTAATTTATAGGGTATTAAATTATAGAAATTTTATTGTAGATTGATTTATGTTAAAACGTTTAAGGCATTTGAGCTTTCAAATAAAGATTACACAAAACCAATCATCATGAACTAAACAAAAATTGAATGAGCAATTTTCGACACGATCCAGATTACTTGACTGCCAAAACCATTTTGAGCGCCAAAATTGACAGTCGCATGAATTCCATCCAACTACTAAATTCCATGGATAGATGGCAAACCTTTTTTGACTTTCCAAGCACGCTTCTCAAGGAAACAGAATTAATATCGATTTTTTCAATCTCATATTTTCAATAACATTATTATTTTATATTCCCTCCATACGTGAAATAATGTCATACTTTACTCCTTTTTCTAGTATGTGAAATAATGCCATATTTCACTATGCTGTACATTTATACCCTTAAAAGAACACTCATATTATCTTTTTTACCTTTATTGGACCCACCATTAAATTTATGCAGATTTAATTATAGGTTATTAAGTATACTTAACCCATTATAATTAAATCCTCCTAATCTACCCTAAATCGACCCAACTCATAAACAACCAGCCCACTACTCACAAAACCTAATTTCCTTTGTCTGTGCCGATTTCACTCTTTTCTCTCATTTCTCTATGTCTTCGTCGAAGAACCCTAAATCGAGTTCACTCAATTCTCTGAATTCTATCTGAAATTGAACAAGCCTACATCAATTTGGGATTCTATCTCTCATTTCTTGCTATTCCCTCTGATTTTTCTCTGAAATCGAAGAACCCTACATCGTTGCTCCGATTTCTCTCTCATTTCGCGAGAACTCCTCTGTACGCCGATGGATCCACACGCCGACAGTCTTGATTGTGAGGAGTTATGGGTTCCACTGGGGTGGGAACCAAGCCCATGCCCCGTCGGCGCTAAGTTCCGCCGTGATTCGCCTGAGTTCTTCTCTGATCTATGGGTTCACTCGGCTAGGAACCAACCCCTACTCAGTCAGATCCGGCGATGAACCCGCATAAAGTCGTGCCTGAAACTCAGGTGAATGGCGGCGCTTCCATGCCGACTCTCGACCCCTATCAGATTTATTGCGCCGTAATGCTCGCCGACGACTTCGAATGGGCTGGTGAATCTGATGATGTGATGGTCCCGAAACGAGTTACTGGTGTATGGGGGGGGGGGGGAATACACCAGTTAGGATTTTTCAGCTTTCGAAAAACTTAACACTTGAAAACAACTACAACTGAGTAAAAGGACTCAGGTGGGATCTCACAGCTGAGTAAGCAAACTCAGCTGGAAGAGCGGTGCTGTGCGGAATGTGGTGGAAAATAAACTCGTTAAAAACAACTCACGCAAATCAGCTCGGTTGGTCAAGAACCAAAACAGCTCGGTTGAAAAAGTACAAAAGAGGTTTGAATGCTGGTTAGTTCGGTCAGTTAGAAATGCAATATGGACTGAAAAAAAATAAACACGACACACAAGATTTACGTGGTTCGGAGATAACTCCTACGTCCACGGGGAGATGTGAGTCCACACACCTCAGTCCAAGTTCTTCTGGACAGAACCACTCAGCTTACGCGGGCTGAGTAACCGTTACAGTTTAGTTTCCGGGCACTAAACAGCCTAAGTCAAGTTTACGGGTACTTGATGACATGACTACTCAATTACAGGAAGAGTAAGGTCCTAGCACACTTTTTAAGGTGTGTGAAAGGGTAGGATATCCAACTACAGCTCGATCAAAAATGAGAGCTGGATCTAAGGCTTGAACGAATAAACACTCAACCTAAGATCAAAAACAGTTTCGAATTCTAGGAACCCTCAGCTACTAATGTTCTCTCAAATTGGAACTCTCAGCTGTTGATGCTCTTAGATGATGATTTTGCAGATTTGCTTTGATTTCTCTCGAGAAAGCTTTTGAATTTTTAGTCGTCTATGTGTCTATCCGCATCTCTTACTTCTCGAATGAGATGATGCCTCTATTTATAGGCGGAGAGAATCAACTAGCAGTTGGAGGAGCAGTTGATCTCTGATCGGTTGAAAGCGATGGCTTGTCTCTCATCTCTGCAGACTTTCCCGATATGGCATCTGTGCTCCTTTGCTTTCCATCTGAGACAGCCTTGTGTTGGGCCAGATGGGGTAATGACTGAACGGTCAAACCCTCATGTGACTTCCTTTTGAAATTCAAATCTTTGACATTCAACTTCAGTTTGTCGGTTGAAAGTCTTGACCTTCATCTGATTGATCTTCAGCTGATGTTCCGATCTGTCGAGTTCTCAGCTGATTTTGAACTTCAAAACAGTTGAACTCCTTGTTCAGATTCTATAACTGAGGTTCTGAAACTGAACCCTCAGTTGTCTTCCACTTCTTTACTCAGTTGGGTTTGAACCCTCAGATGATTTCTTTTTCATCTGATGTTCTCTTCCTTTCAACTGTTTCTCATTTGATGAACGCTCAGTTGGTTTCCTTCAACTGATGTTCTGAAGACTTCCCCTTGTTTACATCTGAACAAATGAACTCTCAGTTGTCTTTCTTCACAACTGATGTTCTGTCTGAGTGACGCCTTGTTGCCATCTTCAGCTGGAGACCTGTAAAGATAAAAACTTAACTTTGCTCAAACAGCGAGCCTAAATTCTAACATTAGGTACTGGCAACATCTACTCGGTTGGGGTCAGCCAGTTTTGGAATTCATCAAAACTTATACTAATAAATTTCCCAACATGATGAATCAGATTTACCCCCTTCTACTCCTATATTCTATCAGGTTTGACATTTCTGACTGTGGGGGATTGGCTGGTGATGCCTCGTATCTGATGCTCTATTTCGTTGTGGGGGATTGGCTGGTGATGCCTCATTTATGATGCACGATATATGATACTTGAAATCTGATGTTGCCTTATCTATGTTGCTAGATTTGTGATGCTTCAATTCTGTGATTTGCCTTGCTTGAATCAGAGCAGTGTGTTGCCTGCTCCATGATTTCTGATGCTTGATTGATGCTTGATATGAAACAGATACTACTATGTGATCTATGCTTATATGTTGCCTTGAATCTAATGCAGATGATGCAATGCTCTTGCTGATGCTTTGTTGCCTGCCTTTAATTTGCCCTGCTTTGATTCTATCAGTGTGTTGCCTGCTCCATGATTTTTGATGCTTGATATGAAACAGCTACTACTATATGATCTATGCTTATATGTTGCCTTGAATCTAATGCAGATAATGCAATGCTCTTGCTGATGCTTTGTTGCCTGATAGTCATGTATGAAAACTTACCTGATGCTTATATGTTGCCCTAACCCTTACAAATGCAGATGATGCAATGCTCTTGCTGATGCTTTGTTGCCTGCCTTTGATTTGCCCTGCTTGAATTCTGAGCAGTGCAATGCTTGCTCCATGATTTCTGATGCTTGATATGATGCAGATACTATATGATCTATGCTTATATGTTGCCTTAACCCTTACACACCAGATGATGCAATGCTCTTGCTGATGCTTTGTTGCATTTTGGAGGTTGAGATAGTAAAGGTCTTGAGTCAATGATGCCATATATATCAAATAATTTCAAAAAGCTGAGACATTCTTCTATTCAAAACAACTGCTTCCAAGCTGAATTTACATTCCAAACAAGTGAATTGGCTTTCATGTTTGTCCCTGTAAACCCTTACAAAAAACTGATCTATACATCAGACCTCCTAATCTTGTCAACCTAGCTGGTGCAGTCCCTCTTCTATGTTGTTATTGTTGAGTGTTGGCTCCTGCTCCTCCTCAATTTCATTGTCCTTTAGATACTCCCAACTGTCCTTCACTAGTTGTGCATCAACTTGAAGGCAGTCAGGTAGTAAATCCAGCCTCTGTAGCTTTGGGGTTCAAGGCTCAAACTCTTCAAATGCTTGTAGTACATTCTTTATCATATCATCAACTGTGGCTGCCATCTTCTCATCCTTGAGTGATTGAATTGCTCTGAAAAAACCAAGGTCATTTATGTTTGTGTCTGGTGAGTTTGCTGGTTGTTTAATGAGCTGAATATTCCACCCATTTGCTTCTGTTGCTGCTCTGAAATCATGATCATCATTTGTGAAATGAGGCTTTGCATTATCTTGCTGTATTATTATGTGTTTGCTGAATTGGCTTAGCCACTTTGCCTTCACAATGGGTATCATCTGCAGCATTTACAGCTTTTATTGAACTAAATGATGAGATCCTCTGTGATTTATGAACCTGATAGTCATGTATGAAAACTTACATGCTGCAGAAAAGTATCCTTCATTACTTGCCTGCTTATATTCTGAATTGGCTTTGTTACCATTGTTCCTTTAGATCTGTTTTTGCTATTTCTCACTGCTGGTTCCTCATAAACAAATGGAATGATGGTAAACTTGCCATCAAAGATGATGTTGCCTATAATATCAAATATAGGTCTAGAAACCATGCATAGGAACATGATCTTACTGATATGAGTCTTGGATTTGCAAGTCCTGTGGGGTTCTACTTCACCATCTACAAGGTAATATCTACCTTTGGTTTTGGTTAAGTTGAACCATTTTTCATCCATATGAATGACATTATACATTGGCTTAAAAGGTATTTTCCCATCTACACTTAAGTTTCTAAGTTGTCTTATTAGGCTGAAATGAAGTCTGGTCAGCATGTTTTTCTCACTTAGAAATGGTTTAATAGCATTTGTATGAGCCTTTACCTTCTTATCCTTAATCCACTCTTGTACAAACCTCTTACTCAGCCCAAGGCTGGATGCAAGCTTCCTCACTGTTTGCCTCTGTAAAATTGATAATGCTTTATTTTTTCTGCATCAAAAAGTAAGGTATCCTTATGTTTTGTTCCTTTTTTCTTTGAAATTACTGAAACAGGAACTGCCAATGCAAGCTGTTGAGAAGCAAATTTCCAGATCCTCCACACTGTCTTCAAGTCAATCTTGAAGAGTTGGGCAGCTTCGTTTTTTGCTCCATGGTGCAGCTTCGAGTTTGTGCTGTGATGGATAAGCCATTGCACCGCATCATGCCTCTGTAAATCAGTTAAATCTGGCCTCCTCTTCATCTTCTTCAATGAATGCTGCTGCTCTATTTTTTTCCTGTTTTTGTTGTATTGGGGAGAGAAATCTTTAAGCTGTAATGAATGCTGTTCTGAGCATTGAATGCTGGTGTTTAAATAGGCCTCTAAGGTGTTTAAATTTCCCCCCAAGAATTTGCCTCCAATTTTTTTGTTTAAGTGGGAAACTGAGCAGTCTTAGTATCCTAAGTGATGTGACTTGGAGTTACTTTGTTAATTATGAATGATTCCTATTTTCTTCATTTCAATGTCCTGTTGTTCATTTAATTTTATTTGCTTCTTCATCTATGATTGCTGGAATGAGAAATCAGGAAAAAAAAAACAAAATCAACATGATCGATTAAATGCTTAAATCAGAAAAAAAAAAAAAAAAAAAAAAAAAAACATGCTCGATACAGTGACACAGAAGTAAAAAACAAAACGAATGTTAAGTTAATTATAGTAAATGTAGAATAAGAAACATAAATTCCTGTGGAAATTTTTAAATTACAAAAAGAATAAATTCCATAGAATATAAAAATGATAAAAGTTCCATCAACCCACCAACCTTAATTTACAATTAACAAATAGTAAATCTATATCATTACCACTACTCCTACTTTCTAACTTTTACCCCACTCAAACTAACTTTACCAACTTTTTTATTCTACGTGCAAAATACCAAATGGAGCGTTATTTTGCGTACGGAGAGAGTAAAAGCTCGTAATCTCTTACTCAAGAAAAAAAAAAGACATCAATTCAAATAAACACAAATACATCATTGAAATATCAATTTGAATTTGGAGTTCACGAATACAGAAATTAAATCTATTAATTAAAAGAATTCTATTTATATTACCATAACCATAATTATTTTCAGAGATGCCAAACCACTGCAGTTGAGAAACAAATTGCACAAATCATACGCAGTAGGTGAAAAATACTACCAACATTTGGTTCAAGAATCATCGTGTTTAAAATAATCTGTATTCAGCTAATTACACTTAGAATATTTGGATTTAAAACTAAAAATCTAAGAAATAATTACTATGTGTTTTTACTGCAGCAGCCAAGAATCTTTGAACTGCTCCAACGCAGAATCCCTAAAATTGTTGACCTTCATCAAACAGAAATGGGTGCAGAAGCCTAACCCTAGACCACCACACACCCGATCCGTCTTGAGCAAATAGCAGGCGGGCCCACACTCGGCCCCCTTCCCCTGCACAACAATTCCCCAAGCCCTCGTCACTCCCTGATTCTCGTCGCTTTCTTTCTCTAGCTCCTCCACAAATATCAATCCATCTGGCGATCTTGATTCCCCACTTCTCCATTCATCTCTCGCCGCCGACCATTCCTCCGAAACAGCCTTCTCCGTCTGAATCTTAATCTTCCCATCGAATTCGGAATAGATTTGCACCAGCAGAGGCGCCTGTTTCAGATTCTTCACAATGTCAGATACGGAATCCTGCAACCAGGAATCGACTTTGCCGAGACGATCGTCGCTTCTGATTTGCGAATCGGCAGCCGGATCCATTAATTCTTCTTGATTTTGAGTTGAGAGAGTCGTTCGGCGAGATGGAGCGATGGATGCGGACAGAAGATTCTGGGGGATTTTGTTGGTGGGAAACAGAGGGTTTGTGGAAAAAATTTGGTTGGGTTTGTTGTTTATCGGAAGAAATGAAGGGGTGCGTGATAATTTTGCAGCTGTGTGTATCCCGATTGACGCCATCGCGGGAAATGATGGCGACTGGGGAGGGAGATTTAGAGGATAGAGAGAGAAACCTTCGATTCCGGCAGCAAGAGAGAGAATCGGATAGCTTTAGAGAGAGAAGAGGATTCCGAAGTTTCAGGCCAATTGCGAGCGACGAGACATACCGAGTGTCGTAGAGCAAAAAGGCTCGTCGTTATCTATTTATATTAGTTTTGTGCGCCTTCCTATTTTTCGAATTAAAATAATTGTTTATTTATGTTGCAATCATAAATTATCTAATTCTTTGGAAGGTGACGATCACCTACAAATTGTTATGTATATGTCACTTGTCAAAAATAATAAATTTATTTATTGCACATGACTATAATTTGATTTATTTTTTATTTTACTATTTTTTAATTTGAAGAGAGGGGGGGAGGGGCCATTGCCATTGTGTTGTGGAGTGGTGTTGTACAAGTCATCAAAGGGGAGAGAGAGAGGCGTGAGGCAAGCGATGTAGAAAGCGTGGAGAAATGGAGAGGGCGTGTGGCGATAAAATGGGGCTTGCTCTACGCTTCTGCCTTTCGCGTGTTTTATTGTTTCCGTCAATGGCACATGGTCCTACTATACATACGGATTAGAAAAGGAAAAACAATTAAAAAATTAAGGCAAAGTCTCGAGAAAGACCGATCTCTTTAGAGACCGGCGCCTAGGGCCCATGCGCTGCGCGTGCACCCCACGCGCCTTTTTTTCAGATTTTTTTCTTCTCTTTTTTTTTTGCCTTTTCATTTTTTGACAAAAATAATTTTGTTCTTTTTACGAACTCGATGTCGATAAATCTGTGTTTGTCGCTTCTTCTTTAGTTAAGATTCGAGCGAGGTCAGTCGAAGGTCTCGGAGCGAGCCATAAAAATCCAAATTGTTGTCCGACGATTATCCTTATTTTAGTAATCGAAGCGAAGGCGGAGCCGTAAATCGGAGTCGAAGGCAGAGCCGTAAAATCGGAACCAAAGACGAAAAAAAACCAGAAATTAAAAAAAAAAGGACCGATCAACGGGTTTGACCTGGATTTGACCGGGTCAACCCGGTCTCTTACTAGAGACCGGTCTCATGAGAAACCATTTCAAAAATTGATATAGGATTACATTATTTATCAGTTTTTGAACAACGAAACTGAAATTCAAATAACCTGGCATGGGAAGAATCATCTTTTCTCTCTTTATTTTGTTAGATGAATATTACTTGAAAGTGCTCCTTAAAGCGTGTGTAATAGATAAATTTTAGTATTACTCTTATTCCGGATGGAGGAAGTATAAGATAAATCACACTATAACTTTTACACTAACATGCGATAATTTACAACGTGGTCTATTGATGATGTATAGTTATAATCATAATAATTGTATTACAATCACAATAAATCCTAATTAAAATAACATAAGATATTCAATGAGGAATAATTTGGGGTGTTTGGAGATATTTCGTACGTTTATTTTTCATCCAAATTGGTATGTGCTCGTTGATCGTTCCATGTATTTTTTATGAGGAAATTAAACCAAAAAAAAAAAAAAAAAAAACTCGTGTAAAAGTAGTAGCCCAGTTTTTTTATTGTTAAAAGAAAATTGATTGGGGCAGAGCGTTATGACATGGTTGGTGGTCCAAAGACACGTTGGTGATTATTTGGAATTAATATGGTGGATTTGGATACACATTTATTTGATTTTATTTGGCGAATTATAGTAGTAGCAACGTGGGCGGTAGACTTACTCACAATGTCGGGTGAAATAACCGAACCGCGTAAGTGTTAGGTACAAATAAATTTGGCGTTGCACAAAATAAAACATAGATATTGTGTGCAACTTGTGACATTTAAACATCATAAAATATTATACATTCACAAATGCATTATGCATGGCTGCAACGCTCGCGGCTCGCATATGTGCGACGGTAGCCTAATTCTATTTTTTTTTAAATTCTAATTAAAGTTTATTGATTTATAATTATGATTTATTAATACTTAATTCGAGTTTTATTAAATATTAATTGAATTAATTAATTAAAAAGAAAAAAAACTCAGTGTCACACCTGCAAAGTGTGATCCGGCGCATGCAGAAATTGTATTTGAGGTGCAAAAACTACTAAAAGTCATAGATTTCGAAACATTTATTCAATTTTAAAGTCACAGTACTATGTTTTAAAATACTCCTACATTAGAATTATTTCTAATGTGTCCGAAACGAATTTTAGGTGTATTGGGGGAATACATTTATAAAAATTTCTTCATAAATTTTCTCTCAACTGTGAAAATCAGTTGGAGGTAGGGCTGAGCATCCGGGCGGTTCAGGCCCAACTCGAACCGAACCAAAATTAACCGAACCAAATTACGTTTTATTTTTCAAATCAAACCAAACCGTATTATATGTGTAACCAAATCGAATTCAAACCATAATTTGAGGTTTCAGTTCGGTTAAATTCGGTTTTAACCAATATTTTTGACTCATTTTAAGTGCATATTTTTCACAGCTTAAAAACTAAATTATGATGCATAATGGACAACATATTTTTCTTAACATTTGCACATAGAGAGTAATAGATTTGCACAAAACATAGTTATTATATCGGTTCAACCAAAGTCAAACAACATTGGTAATGATATGTGCCGCACGCGACACTGCAGTTGGAGACGGGTTATTTGGGATGGAAATATGGCTTTATGATTTAGCACATCGTGTGTATAAGTGACGGTTATATTATCACAATTTCACTTGTAAAGTTTGATTTACTTTTTATCATTAGTATATAAATATAATAAAATATGCTAAAACATATAAATATATTTCGATTTTCGGTTAGAGACCAAATTTTTCTGCTCAACCCGAACCAAACCGAAATAATTTTGGGTTTCAATTTCTCAAACCGAACTGAACCATTAAATTGAAAAAAACAAACCAAACCATCAATTACAGTTTGGTGCGGTTTGAATTTTCAGTTCGGTTCGGGTTTTGCTCACCCCTAGTTGGAGGTGTTAACTCGGTTGAGTACTCAACTAACTACTTGGATAGTAGGTTAGTTGTAGATATCCGATTGAGTATCAAGTGCAATGCGGAAGTTGGTGGATTTTCTCTATAAACTCGTTTGTGTGAAAACTTAGTTAGTGTCTGGGTAAGGTCAAGTTGCTAAAATACTTGTGCAGTTTTTATGCGAGCGCTTGTATGGTCAATTATATGTCAGCTTAATAAATTAAACAGAGAGTAAAGACATGAGCAATTTAACGAGGTCAAAGCCACACTCCTACATACTCGGTTGGGAGTCCTCCCAAAGATTCCAGTTCACCTTAGGATTCAAACCTCTCAGCTTATGCGTCCTGAGAAAGCGTACACTTGGATTTCGGGTTTCAAACAACCTACAATAGGATTACGGGTTCCTATAAGACCATGCGATTGGATTGCGGGTTTCAATCAAACTTAACGTCTAGATTACGGGTTATAAACAACCTAGATGACTTAGTTACGGGATCAGTCGATCCTAATATCACAAACTAAAAAGTCTCTGGATCTTCCAACTATGAATCTCGACTTGCGATAAGTCTCGAGATCCTTACAGCAAATAGCCTTGTAACAAGTCTCTATTCGCTAAGCTATGTTAGTACAGAGAGAAGATGCAACTAGTCTAGAGACTGATAATATGTGAAGATTGGAAGTGGAGAAGGCTTCGCTCAAAAGTGTTCTTGTTCTTTATTTGTGCGGACGATTATTTGTATATGTCTTGGTCTTGAATGCCTCTATTTATAGGCTGATAGATCAAACTAGCCGTTGGAATAAAACCGTTTAACACTATAAAAAAACATCAAAATAACGATGGAAATTAAAAAGTTGGCCTTTAACAACGAATTTACGACGGATTAATGACCGACTTCAAACACTTGTATTGACGATGGAAACGGCGACGGATCGCCGGGGGAACTGTTCGCGCCACCTTTAACGACGGAAACGACGATGGAAATTCCGTTGTGAAAATCGGCGGCGAATGTATTCCGTCATTGATAATTTATAATTAATTTTATTTTGATTTGTTTCCGTTGTTAATTTTTTATGAATTGTCGTGTATCTATTTCCATCCTTTTCTCAAAAGCCCTAATTTCATTCTCTCAAATTAAGCCCCCTTCCTTGTGTCGCTGTTTCACCTTTCTCGCCGTGCCTCCGCTCAGATTTGGTTGTCTCTCGCCGTTCTCCTCCGCCTCCGGTCAGGTTAAGTCTCATTCTATCTTTTTTGTCATCTCTTTCTTTATCTCTCTCTCTCTCTCTCTAAGCGTCTCTCTTTCACCATCGTTGTAGCTACTGCTACTCCGCCGCCATGCCGTCCTGCTTGGCACAACTCTCCACTTTGTCGTGCCGTCCTGCTCAGCCCCGTCAACATTCTCTCTCTCTCTCTCGGTAAGTCTCGACCTGTGTGTGTGTGTGTCTATCTTATTCTCTCTCTCGCTTATAATACTGTGAAAATCAAAATCAAAATAATGGGAGCAGTAAACCATAGTTGAAGAAATTATTTCCCTCAACCGAAAGAACAGTAACAAGTTAACAGCGAAAAAGAGGAGTTATTGTCATTCATCTCTCTCTCTCTCTCTCTCTCTCTCTCTCTCTCTCTCTCTCATTTTTACGTGTAAAGTTTCCTTTGATTTATTTTTTTATTGAATTTGTTAATCTTAGGTATAACATTAATGTGTTTGCATGCCTAGAACTTATGCATGTGGAAGTACAAAAAGGAAACAAAAGAAAAATAAAAAATGTTAGAGCTACATAATACCTCGAGAAATAAAAAAAATGCAAATTCACAAATTTCTAACAAGTTAAATCGATTACTTGTTAAGAGAAGAAGATCAAATAGGGATCAACATGATTATGATCTAATGAATTAGAATTGTTGAATCTCCAGAAATTACGAGTGGACAGAGCTAAAACTTAAAATAAATTAATAATTTTGAGCATAAAGCATAAATGATACACTAAAAATACACAAGGATGAGATGAGAGAATGAACAATTCCCCATCTTCACCAGCTTCGTAAAACTCTCACACACACACACATTACATTGCTGCCTCAAAAGGTAGGAAATGATAACATACATTTTGCATCACAGATGGTGAATGTATTTTAGATAATCACTTGGTAAATAAGCAAATCTAACATTTATCTATCTTGAAGGTCCATGCTAGACAACCTCTTACCCGTGCTGCAGCACTAATTCTCCTCCCTAAACCCGCCATCGTCGCTTCATCTTGCTGCAGCGGTCAATCCCTCTAGCTCTACCTTATTTGCTGCTTCTATTTTATCGTTTGATGGTGGAAGAATTTCATGTTCTACCTTATTTGCTGCTTCTAGTTTATCGTTTAAAAATTTAAGTTATCATAGTGGTGAATAAATTCTACATTTTCATGTAGTTTTATCGTAATTTATTTTATTGAATTTAGATAAATTATAGATATTTTATTTGTTATGTATATGAATAGTTAAATAAATTAAGGATGAGTTTGTGAAATAAGTATAGTCTTATTGGGATAGATGTAATAATTTCTAAGGATCTTCTCCCTTTGGGATATAAATTATTTACGTCTTAAGGATCTTCTCCCGAGAAATATTTTATTTATGTGCTACTTGTGAATTGGGACATGGATAGTCGTAATTATGTTGTCGAGGTATTCTTATTTTATTATGTGAGTCATTAAATTTTATTTTCAGATTTGGGAGATAAGAAAATGAGTGGAAATAATCGTTTATGGATGTATCAACGTTATAAGAACAAGAAAATATCAAAAGAATTCTTAGATGGATTAGAAAGTTTCATCGACTTTGTCCTTGCTCAACCAGAGTTCTTGGATGGAGATAAGATTAAGTGCCCATGTAGCAAATGTAAGAATCAACAATACCACCCACAATTTACTGTTCGGTTACACCTGGAAAAATCAGGGTTTGTACCAAACTATTATAACTGGATTCATCAGGGAGAAAGTCGGGCACCACAGGTTAATTATGAACAAAATTTTGAGCATGAACATGGTTCAAATACATATTATGAGATCTTAAGGGATGTTGGTGCTTCTCAGTTTATGATGAATGACCAAGAGGAGCCTCCTAATCCAACATCACAACATTTCTACGACATGTTGAAAGCTGCAGACATAGAGTTGTGGCCTGGGTGCAAGAAACACTCACAATTATCACTTGTGGCTCGTCTTATGAGCTGAAAATTTGAGAATAATATCACAGAGAAAGCTTTTGACCAAATCACAGATGAAAGAGACAAATCCAGAAGATAACTTGGTAACCGATAATTTCTACACTAATAAGAAATTGTTGCGTGGTATGGGGTTACTAGTTGATAAGATTGATTCTTGCCCAAATCATTGCATGATATATTAGGCTAATGATAGTGAATTGACTCACTGTAAGTCTTGTGGTCATCCTCGATATAAGAATCAAGGTAGTGCATCAAGAAGTCGAGAAAGAAAGCAAGTTGCATTTAAAAAGATGTACTATTTTCCTCTAACACCTAGATTATTGAGGTTGTATGCATCGAATGCAACTGCTGAGCATATGCGTTCGCATGCATCATCAGTTGACGATGGTGTTATGTGTCACCCCGCAGATTCACTGGCATAGAAGCATCTCAATGAAAAGTTTCCAACTTTTGCATCTGAAATCCGTAATGTCAGATTGGGGCTTTCCACTAATGGTTTTCAGCCATTCGGCCAATCATGCCAACAATACTCCTTATGTCCAGTTATAGTAACCCTAGACAATTTTCCTCACTGGATGTGCATGAAAGAACAATACTTATTTCTTAGTGTATTAGTTCCGGGCCTACGCAATCCAAAGTTGAAACTTGAGGTGTACCTATAGCCATTGATATCAGAATTACTGAACTTGTGGAATGAAGGTGTGCCTACATATGACATCTCTTTGAGGCAAAACTTTCAAATGCATTGTGGTGACCCGCGACCTGGGCCTATGCGGATCCGTCCGAGCCGCCACGCGGGGGTAGGGTGAAACCATATAAATCATGATCATAAATGATAGTAAAAGTTATTTTATTGAAGCATTGAAAGGATAAGTGTTTGAGACAATAAAGGCAAGGTGGGTAATTATTCAACATCGATGCCCTAACATAACATAACATAACCGGGGTCGATGTATGAGGACACCGACCCCACACTGCGGAAGCGTTTCAAAAGATAACCATATAAAAATAGATGGTTAGAACATAAAAGGTAACATGAGTTTGATGACATAAGATTTATTGAAGACAACAACGATGGTCATAAAGACCGACACAACAAGTACTGGAATGGAATAAATAGAGAAACATCGACATCCCCTCCTTCACCTCCACGTTGATCAACCTGCATTAGGGAAAACAATGCAGGGGGTTGAGTACAAAAGCACTCAATGGATTTCGTGCCCCATTTTGAAAACACTTTTACAAAGATATAGCATGCTTCTTTCTTATGGAAGGGGTACTTTAGTGAAAACGGTTGTCCTTCTCATAAGTTAAAATAGTTAAAAGATTAATCGGTTCGAACCATAAAACAACTCACATTCTTGGGTTACCGCCCGGTCCAATTAGAGGGGAGCCACTCCCTCCAATCGAACCGTCATAACTTCCTGTGTACACTACCTTGGCTTGTACAGAACACAAGGCCGATCGTATTATAAAGACATTCAACATTGGTAATCCACAAGCAATTGAGCATAAAAGATTTAGCATGCATATCACATTGGAAAGCGTTGGGTTTAATAACCCTAAAGTTACCTCAGTGGGAGTTTGTAATCCCACAGTTTGAAAATAGAAACCCACCTTGATTCACATTCACTTGACTAGTCCTCAAAATTAAGGGTTGTTTGGTCCTACAAGAGTTGTCTTAAACACTTAGGTTCACAGGCATGTATGTGTCTAAAGTTTTAACATCCTAGGTCAAGCTTATTCCCGAGTTATAACATGTATGTCATGCATGTTATGTCATATGAGTCACATAGATGTTTTATGCATACTATATGCTTTACATCGTATCCTACATATGCATGCATTCTTAAGTAATCACATATCTCATGTCATAAGATTATACTTTAAAACATGTAATACAACATCCATACTTGACTATTGAATATATAACAATTATTCAATTGACTTATATCATTTTAATTGATTAATTAATAATTAATTATTAAATACATATAATTAATTATTAAAGAGTTAATTAATTAATAAGACATATAATTAATAAAAAAATAATTAATTATTAAGGCATATAATTAATTAATAAAAAATAATTAATTAATGAAGGTATATAATTAATTAATTAATAATTAATTATTAAAAACATTTAATTAATTAATTAATTAATTAATTAAAGTATATAATTAATTAATTATTAATTAATTATTAAAGACATATAATTAATTAATAGAAATAAGAATTAATTAATTAATAATTATTATTAAAGACATATAATTAATTAATTATGAAAGTATTCTATTTAATTAATTAATTTTCAATTAATAGTTATTAATAAATAATTATTTATTCAATTAATAAATAAATAATAGACAATTAATCATGCATAAATAATAATAAACATTAATCATATATTATACAACTTTACTTTTAATAACATACAGATATAGACTAAGGGTCCATATCACACATAAATAAGTTATGTTGGATCATCATAATTTCATTAACTATATAAGATTAAACCCATTTCATATTTCTTTTTATTAACTTATAATAGTCCAACCCAACAATATAATAGCCCATTATAATATCATAGGTTCAATTTTATTAATTACTAGGTCCATTCGAATTATTTTAGGTTATAGTCAATTTTCAATAAATCTGGGTCCAACATATTGTAAGACATAAAACCCACACATAGGGTCTAATTCAAAAAATTACACATTGAACTCATACACTATAATAAATTTGGCTTAACATATTGTCTAGGCCCAACCGAATCTTTTTCTTTACTCATTTATAAAGTGATATTTGGCCCAATGTCTCTAGAGTTCTCATAAAAATACTAAGTCCAACAACATTAGCCCGATTTTAATAATTAATTACTTAGTACATAAAATAACTTCTTATATTCATCAATTAATTCATAAATCACCACTTTAACTTATAAAAATGTTATTACATGTCTTGATATGAAATTTAGTCATATTTTTACCCAAAAACCGAAATTAACATAAAATAACACATAATTCATTTTCTGCAGATTTTTCTTCAAGACGATCATCACCGTAAATTCTGATTAAAATAGTAACGAGCTCAAAATGTCTTGAAATTTTTATAGAATGCTCCTAACACATAAGAGAGTTTCCAGAAGTCACTACACTCCAAAAATATAAAGTTTTACTTACCCAAACGGGGCCTCGTTTGCAGATCAGTGAATCTGCCAAACGTTGAAGTTCTACTGCACAACAGTTTACTTGAAAATTCAATATAAAATCGTTCATTTGGCTCCAAGGGATGAGAAATATCAACTTAAAATCCTTAGGATGTCTAGTTTCAATTTCCAAAAGGCTAAGCCTTCAAACATTATGAATCAAAGGGGAAAAATACTTGTATATTTTTCTGTGCAGATTAGATTTTCAAACAAGAGCAGTAGAGTATTAAATCCACCAAAATTATATTCTTCAACTAAATATTCTGAAAAATTCACATAACCTTCCTAACATGCTTATCTACAACATATAAAAATTTGAGATTCAAATTTGAAAGCTATCATATTCAAACGGACAAATCAGAGCAGTGCAGTTTCATACTTTGCACACGATTCATTCCAAACTTCGTTTATTCAAACTCAAAACACCAACACAGCAGCAATATACTCGGTTTTCAGCCTTAAACACACACACATATCATCTATATCAACCATATGATTATGAAGAACACACATTCCTAAGTCATGATCTTCTTAGAATGCATATAATCGAGTATAACTTCACAACAAGCATCAAGACCACACAAAATCATCATTGCCTTCACTACACTATGAAAATCGTATAAACATCATCTTCTTCACACCAAGACCAAAGGTTCCACCATTTTCTTTCCCTAAACATGCTTCTAAGATTTTGAAAAGAAGGAAGAAATATGATAAACGAGGGTTTAGTCTTTATACCTTGTCTTCTTCTCTTCATTTCTTTCTTACTCGGTTCTCTCTCTTCTTAACCTTCCTCCCTCACGGCTGCCCGTTTCTCCGACTTTACTAGATGGTGGTGGTGGTGGTTCCAGTGGTGATGGATGGTGGTAGATGGTGGTAGAAGAAGAAGGGGTTAGGGCTTGAGGAGAAGGTGATTTACAGAGATGGTGAAGAGTTTCATCTACAACTTTTTTTTTTAACGTGAATGAAGGGGAGGGAGAATCTGTAGGCAACTAGGAATATCATTACTTCTATTTATTCTGATTAGAGATTACGGGTGGTGATTTTGAGGGAAGGAAAAAGGGATAATGATTGTGTCAGGGATAAAAATCTAAGTAAAATCTCTTCTCTCTCTCGCCCCACATTTTCTTTCTTTTTCTCGCGCACACACTCATTCTTACATATATATATAATATACAATATTATATTATATAATTTCCTTTTATATACTTTATTCCGTAACACGATATTTATTAATCGGATCAAAGTTTTGATCGAGCATACGAATAGAATTAGTTATTTCGATCCTAACGAGACCAATATTGATATTACTTCATAAAATAATTCGTCTTCAAATCAACTAGGCAAATAATTCATATATATATATATATATATATATATATATATATATAGATATATATTTCATCTTTTGATTAATTATTTCTAATTAATCACCATATTGCATAAACAACAATCATATAAAAGTATTTCACTCAATCACATAATATGAATGCTCGTTCGTATGCAATGCATGTAATGTCTAAATTTATTATAATTTAGAGATTTGAAATTGATCGGGAATAAGTGACCGTTCTATTATTAACCCCCTTTTTTTTCCTACTTATTTTATATACTTAAAACAAAAATTTTAGGCTCGAAATTTTCGGGGTTCTACATGCATGCAACTTTGCTATGGACAATCAGTGACTTTCCGGCGTACTCTATGCTATCGGGTTGGAGTACTGTAGGAAGACTGGCTTGCCCTCATTGCATTGTTAATACTTAGGCTTGCACTCTACCGTGCAGTAGAAAACAATCATGGTCTGAAACCCATCGAAATTTTTTACCCGATAATCATCCATTTCACCAGAACAAAAAACCATTCACAAAGAATAAGCAGGTTACTGGACGTGCACTAGAAATAAAGTCGGGGGATGAACTGTTGTACAAAATAGATGTGTTGGGTTTGAAGAAGGTTATCAAAATTGATGTTGAGGAATTAACAAGCAAACCTTCAAAACGATCTACACAATCTGATTCTGGGTGGAAAAAGATGAGTATCTTCTGGGATTTTCCATACTGGAGCTCTTTGCTATCCGACATAATTTAGATGTCATGCACGCAGAGAAGAACGTGTTTGACAATATCTTTAACACCGTGATGAATGTTCCGGGGAAGACAAAAGATACAGCAAAATCGAGGGAAGTGATGGTCCCGATACGAGTTCTGGTGTATGGGGGGGGGGAATACACCAGATAGAAATTTTAAAAACAACCCCCTGAAAAAAACCACAACTGAGCAAAACGACTCAGCTGGAATCACAACTGAGTAAGAGAACTCAGCTGGAAGAGTGGTGCTGTGCGGAATGTGGTGGAAATAACAATAACTCGTATAAAACAACTCACGCTCAGATGCAAGGTCGGTCAATAACCAAATCAGTTGAAATGAAAAGATGCAGTTGAGTGCTGGTTAGTTGGTCAGTTGGAAATGCAAAATATAACTGAACAGAAAATACAAACACACAAAGGATTTACGTGGATCGGAGAGAACTCCTACGTCCACGGGGAGTTGTGAGTCCACACAACTCAGTCCAAATTCTTTAGGACTGCTACCACAAAGCTTACGCGGGCTTTGCAACCTTCAGATAAGTTTACGGGTACTTATCAACCTTATAGCTAAGTTTACGGGTACTTATCAACCTATCTACTCAATTTCGGGAAGAGTAGGATCCTAACAACCTTTTTAGAGGATGTGTATAAGGGTGGATTTTTCCAACTACTAGCTCGAACAAAGAAGTGAGCTAGGATCTAAGCTTGAACTAATGAAGACTCAAACTAAGATAAAAAACACTAAGATAGATTCTAACACTCTAAGAACTCTCAACTAGTGATGTTCTTAGAGGAAAATTGCAGTTTAGCTTGTGTGCAGTTTTTCATTCTTTCGCTCGTTTGTCTGCTCTCTTAGTATCTTGTGTTCTATCTTGATGAATGAATGAAGACCTCTATTTATAGACGGAGAGAATCAACTAGCCGTTGGATGAGCCGTTGATCTCTGTTCTGTGAAAGCGATGGCTTGTCTCTCATCTCCGTAGATTTTCCCGATTTGGCAACTGTGAACTTCTGCTTTCCATCTGAGACAGCCTTGTGTTGGGCCAAATGAGGTAATGACAGAACATCAAACCTTCACGTGACTTCCTATTTGAAATTCAAATTTCAACCTTTGTCTTTCCAACATTGGTTAGTCGGTCGAGACGTTTGATCTTCATTTGAGTGGTCTTCAGCTGATGTTCCATCTGATCACTACCTTTAACTGACCTTGTGTCTGAAGAGGAACAGTTGAACCTTCAGCTGCTTTGAACTTCATGTTGTCGATCTATCTGATTGAGTCTTGCAACTGATGTTCCATCTGAACAGTTGGCTTAAATGCTCAGTTGTCTTTCTTCCATCTGATGTTCCACATCCGATCAGTTGGCTTGAACGCTCAGTTGTCTTTCTTACATCTGATGTTCTATATCCGAACAGTTGGCTTCACATCTGATGTTCTATCCGAGTATATCAATGTTGCCGTCTTCAGCTGGAGTCCTATAAAGATAAAATTTGAACATTGCTCAAACAACGAGCCTGAAAGCTAACATTAGGATCTGGCAACATCTACTCGGTTGGGGTCAGTTGGTTTTGGAATCAATCAAAACTTTACTTAAATTTCCCAACAATTTCCCCCTTTTTGATGATGCCAAAACCCTACTGACCTATCTAAAATCTCAGCTGAAATTCTAGACAGTCTATAAGATTAAACATCAAAGGGTTAGCACAGTTATAACATGGTATTGAAATAACTTTGCGATTCAGAGCTTGGACAACTAGAGATTGTACGTCAAGATGAATCGGATAACTGATGAAAGTTTTCATTACAACTGATGTGTTTACATAGATAAGCACAAAAATAAAAAATACATCAGTTGCTCAAAAACTCTAACTTGGCTAATATTTCAGCCCATACTTTCCAAAAATCCTGACAAAAATTTCTCTTTTTGCATCTGACTCTTTTGATATATCTACTCCATGTTCCTGGCAAACTTTCCTTGCTTCAGCTGCAATCCTCTGCCTGTTTGGATTTCTTGTGTCTGGGATAAATAGAGGGAGATATGTGACCTTCTGAGGGATGGGGACTGTGTTCATATCCAGTTTTGCATCAATCATTACTCGTCTGAACTGGCTGAACATGCCCGGATCCCCAGAGTGTAGCTCGGTCAGGGTTTCCTTGAAGGCTTTCCTCGGATCCTCAGTTGTGTACACCTTCCTGTAATAGAAATCATTCACAAACTCTTGCTTGAATGATTCCCAATCGTCATTCCATTCAGCTGGCATCCACTTGTCCACATGGTTAAAGCGTCCCTGTAGCTTGATCTTTACAGGCAATCTCTGTTGCTTCAACCTTGCTTCAGCCTTTACTTGATGTTTTTCAATTCGTCGTCGGCTGCGAGAGGCAATATTTCTGTCCAAGTTGTTGGTAACCTTGGCAAATTCTTCTTCAAACTTGTTGACTCTCGTAGCTTGGTTGGCTGCAAACTTCTTGATCTATTCAGGATTCATGTAGTCTTTTTCCAGAACATCCATAGCTTTGGCAGCAGCAATACACTCTTCGGTTGTAATACCGTCGAGTTCAGTATCGAGCTCGGCTGCAATCTCGGCTATGGAGTTGTAAGAAACTCCATACTCCTTTGCTTGCTCCATGTCTTTAGCCATTTCGTCTCCTCCGACAATAATAGATTTCAGCTTTTGTTGTTTCTTGTCAGTTGGCTTCGGAGCGGACTTCTTCTTCTGAGCTGTCTTCTTCGGCTGGGTCTTCTTCAGCTGAGATTCTTCGGCTGGTATCTCTTCTTGTGTCTCATCTTTCCTGATCTCATCTTGCTGCATCACATCTTCCCCCTTTTTGGCATCAGCAACAAGGTTTATGACTGAGCCATCCAGAGAAGTGAGTGTCAGTTCAGCTTGCTGGATTCGGTTGAAGAGTTCATCAACAGCGCATTCCACATCAACCTTCTTCGCCAGTTCCTTGTCGCGGCGCTCTTGATCAGCTTTCTGCATTGCAGCGAAGGTTTCATTGACTTCGGTTTGGAAGGCGACGAACTCAGCTCATCTGGATTCGAATCGAGAATCCCATTCTTCGTCTTGTGTTTGTCAAGATTTGGCAAGATTGGATTCAGATATGGACTTGAGCACGTTCACTTCGGATTTAATTCCTAGAACGGATGTCTTTAGATCGGAGATATCCTTGCTGGTGGATGTTGAGAGATCATCCAACTTCATCTTCAGCGCATCATTGTCTTCCAGCAACTTCTTGTGCTTCTCATCCTGAGCTTCCATCATCCTTAGCTGTTCTTCTTTGTTGAGCTGGATGTTGGCAAGAATCTCCTTCCTCAGTTGATTTACCCTCTCAGCGATCAGCTCGCAAATTTCATCCGTGGAGGGTGCTGGCTGATCAGCTGGAGCTGGTTGTTCAACTGGTGCTGGCTATTCAACAGTGACCATGGCTTGGCGGTTGGCCAGGTACTGTTGAAGGTCTTCTTCTTCCTGCTTGGCTGCTTCTGCAGCTGCGTCAAGATCATCTATAAAATCAGCAGATTTGGTTAGCATGTTGTCAAGGAAGGCGACACAATCTTGGTCAGCTGTCTCCCTTGTGTCTCTTCCTTCTGCCTTGCTGATGTCCAGTCGGCGAGTCAGCAGTGCAACCTTGTTGTTGTACGCAACTTCAAGGTTGGTGTAGTTGAAATATTCCCTTATGCGTGACTCATCGGCCTTGAGCTGGTTCCAGCTGTGTATGCGGATGGTATCTTCCTTGACATACCAGTGGCTGAATATGATGTTGAATTGATATAGCAGCTCAGTTCCGAGAGTGGCAAAAGTAGGCATGTCGCGCACCTCGGGGAACATTCCGATTAGCTTCTGAAAGCAGTAGGCTAGCTTGCCTTCATGTTCCAACGCGACAGCTCGACGATCAGCTTCTTCGTCAATGGGAGAGGGAGAGAGATTTTCATAAGGGATTGGTTCAAGGATTTCCTCAACATTGGCCAAAGAAGTGGTCTCAATGTTGGCATCGAGCGGGAGCTCGGAATTTCTGGCTGTGTGGGGATATTGGTATCGAGAGGTTCCTCAACATTGACCAAAGAAGTGGTCACAATGTTGGCATCGAGCGGGAAGCTCGGAATTTCTGGCTGGGTTTCGGTTGAGAGAATCTCTTTAGGCAGTACGGCATCAGCTCCTGCCGTGGGGGAGGTTGGAACTTCTTCAGATTCCTTGGATGAGGAAGAAGCATCCAAGGATAAGTTCGGCTCGTCTTCCGGTTCAGTTTCCATCCCTTCTGTCCCATCTTTGTGAGAAACAATCTCGAAGGCAGCCGCGTCAACTGAGTGACTCGACTCAGATGGTTCCTCCTCAGCTGGTACCTCTTCAGCTGGTTTTGCAACTGACTTCTTCTTGAGACGAAGCCTCAACTTCTTCTTAGCTGGCTCTTCCTCTTTCTCTTTATCTGACTCATCCCTGAGTCGGCGTGCGACTGTCGTTTTGGAAGTACGCCTGGCAGCTGGAGGCAGCTCCTCAACTGTATTTTTTTCTTCGGCTGATTTCACAGCTTCTCTTTTATCCTTGGGAGTGTAGACACTCATGATCACATCCAAAGCCTTCTTGGCTGTTGGGAACAACATCTGCCTCTTGACTGGGGTCTCGTCACAGTCTTCTCAGACCATGTTCTGATCCTTCCTGGCGAGAAGGATCAGGGCAGATATCTTGACTCCAAAGTTGAGAGTTCCCTTGACACTCAACAGCTTCTCTCCAGAGTCAGCTGTGGTTTCTGTAATCTTCTGCTTCTCCATTATCAACTGGTGTTCAAAGTATTTAAACCAGTTGATGTTGTGCTTGTGTTTGTGCTCCAAAGTAATCAGCTGCTTGAGCTTTGGTCGGCTGATGTCTCCAAAGGCTCCGCTGTATCCGAAGATGACCTTGGATACAACATCGAACAGAAGTCGATGCTCGGGTTTCAACTTCGTTCGCTGCATGTTGCTCCTCAATCTTTCTAGGGTGATGAGAGCATTCTCTAGAAATTGATCAGCATTTGCATCGGTGATGTTCTCGACTGTGTCCGTGGCGGTCATATTTGGTGGAATAATGGATCGTAGCAAATCAGAAACTGGTATGGAGACGGTGACACGGCGGATGGTTCTGGCAGGGACGTCGCGCTGTCTACTTGAGATTTCTGAAACAAAGCCATCTCGGCTGTCAATGGGAGACTTCAGGTTCAAGTAAAATTCTCCGACCTGTCGCCTGAGAAGGTGAGTGGGGTAGAGCGTCGCCCATTCAAAAAGACCATTCTCCCTGAGAAGATTTGCGAGGGGAGATAGCACCGGCAAGTCCAGAGCGTCTTCTGACAAAATCTGCTCGAAGTGAATTTTAGAGAGCATCATGTCGAAGGATTCCTCATATGACGAAGGGACTAGAGCTAGTCCCGATGATGCCATCTTCTTTTCTTGCGAAGAAGCTTTTGGTGCCATTTAGTGTTGCTGTGAAGATTATATAGAGAGAAGAAAACAAAGACTTGCAGAAAATGGTGAGATAGAATCAGAGACGATGATGAACAGTTACTGCAGATAAACACAAATGTAGAAGGTAAGAAATCACTTCCTGATTTTCCGTCTTTTACAGGTTTGTGGGTCGGTTGAAATCGACGGCCAAGGTTGAATGGCGCGAATCCATCAACGGCTGAGATCTCGCGACTGTTGACTAGCTTTGACTTGATGTTGAATTCCGAGTTCCAATACGCGCGAGTGAGAAGGTGAACTGTTTTTATGTCAGCCCAATCGCACTATAAAGTAAGGCTATTGATGTTCTGCCGTACTTTACATTAAATGCGCTATGATGGCTATTTTAATCTAACTGACATGCTCAGGAATATTTGAATTTATTTCAAACATTCTCATTTAAGACACAAACACCTTCAGCCATAAATGATACCTGCCAGCTGATGTTAGAATCAGCTGTGTTCCAATGTTGCGGCATACCATCAGCTGACTCCAGTTCGTCTGTTCAGCTGACGTCTGATGTCTTCGGTTGGCAATCCGCATCTGAGATTCCCTCTTCATCTGAGCTTCCCCCTCAGATGGATATCTATCTCTTCACCTCAGCTGATTCCTCATCTGATGGATCCAACAATCCAAGGAGATCACATAACATCTTGAACCGCGCTTCGGCTAGAGGTTTGGTGAAGATATCTGCTCTCTGAATCTCAGTTGGAATCTTCTCCATAGATACATCCTTCTTCTCAATATGATCTCGGATAAAATGATGTCAGATGTCAATGTGCTTCGTTCGAGAATGGTGAACAGGATTCAAATAGATAGCAATGGCACTTGAGCTATCACAATGGATGGGAACCTGTCCAGTTGCTACTTCATAATCTCTCAGCTGTTGCTTGAGCCACAACACTTGCATGCAACAACTACTGGCAGCCATATACTTTGACTCGGTTGTAGAAGTGGCAACACATGCTTGTTTCTTGGAAAATCATGAGACTAACTTGCTTCCCATGAACTGACAGTGTCCAGATGTGGACTTCCGGTCCAACTGATCTCCGGCTAGATCCGCATCTGAGTATCCGGTCAGTTGGATATTGTCGTCGGTTGAATACCCCAACCCAACATTAACAGTGCCCTTCAGATACTTAATGATGTTCTTTGCTGCCAACATGTGTGCTTCCCTTGGCTGAACTTGGAACCGAGCACACACTCCAACCGCGTAAGATATGTCTGGCCGACTGGCGGTTAGATATAGCAGAGAGCCAATAATCCCTCTATACTTACTGGCATCCACGAGCTTTCTCTCAAATCCGGGCTCAATCTTCCAGTTAGTATTCATCGGGATCCTTGTGGTTTTACTTGACTGCAATCCGAACTTTGCGATGAGCTCCTTTGTATATTTGGACTGATTGATAAAAATCCTTTTTGTTGACTGCTTCACTTGTAGCCCAAGAAAATATTTCATCTCGCCCATCATTGACATCTCGAATTTCTCCTTCAAGAGAGTTGAGAATTTCTCGCACAGCTCATCCGACTTGGAACCGAATATGATGTCATCAACATAGATTTGCACAACAAGTATGTCTTCTCCAACTTTTATGGTGAACAGTGTTTTGTCAACTGACCCTCGTTTAAACCCCGAGTTCAGAAGAAAACCACATAGATTGCTTTCTTCAACTTATACACTCTTCCATCACCAGTCTCAAAACCGGGAGGCTGTTCAACATATACATCTTCCTTAATGTCACCGTTGAGGAACGCACACTTCACATCCATCTGATAGACCTTGAATTTGTGAAATGCGGCATAGGCTAGAAATATTCGGATGGCTTCCAACCTTGCAACAGGCGCGAATGAGTCCTCGAAATCAATTCCTTCTTGTTGGCAATATCTCTGAGCTACCAACCTTGCCTTGTTTCTCACGATGAATCCAATGGCGTCTCTCTTATTCTTGAAAATCCACTTTAATTTAATGACTTTGACACCATTTGGTCTTTCTACCAACTCCCATACACAGTTGCGTAGAAATTCGTTCAACTCTTCTTGCATGGCCGTTGTCCAATGAACACAGTTGAGAGCTTCCACAACATTCTTCGGTTCTGGCACATCAGCTACGAAACATGAAATCATGGCAACATCTCCTACTTGTTCGAACTCTTCCAGAACTGCCAACTCCTTAGCATATTGAGCATAAATGCTGGAATCTTTCTCAGCTGAGTCTGGATTTGCAACTTTGCTTCTAGTACTCACACCTTTGGCTGGATCTCCAATGATGTTGTCCTTGGAGTGATCTTCATACCATCTCTTGTTGCGTCTTCCTTCCTCTTCCAACAGTGGTTGTTCTGTGATTTCAACTGATGGGGTAACCTGAGCTGTGGGAGATGCTGGGATCTTCAGAACTGGTGATTTATCAGCTGTGGAGTCTGGATCCTTAACATGGATAATCTTTTGAATCGGGCTCGGTTGGGCTTCGGATGCTGATGCAGTTGGAGTGACATCAGCTGAGGCTCCCCCTTGAGATGAGCTGGGGTCCTCACATTCATCTTCAGAGGAACAAGGATCATCATCCTCAGTTGCCCACACCAATGGTTCAACTAGATTCTTCTACCTTAGAACCTGCGATCTGGTGAGAGCTGGTGGAACATGTGGATCAGCTTGTTGTCCTTTAGCATGTTCCCTGCACTCAAAAGCAGATTCATCAAAACTAACATGAGGTGTTATCTCCACAACACGAGAACTGTTGTTAAAAACTCTATAAGCCTTGATCCGAGAGGCATATCCGAGAAATATGCCTTTCGAAGCCTTGGCCTCAAAAGTTTTCAACTGAGTCTTCCCATTGTTGTGAATATAACACTTAGAACCAAAAATGCGAAAATATGAAATATCAGGCTTCCTGCGTCTCCATAGTTCATATGGAGTCTTTCCCAACCGCTTAGTTAGAAGAGACCGGTTCTGGGTGTAGCAAGCTGTGTTGATCGCCTCAGCCCAAAATCTCTTTGGCAGAGCTGAGCTTGTCGACATGGATGTAGCAGCATCCTTCAGCGTTCGGTTCCTTCGCTCAGCTACTCCATTCTGTTGTGGAGTACGCGCAGCCGATGTTTGATGAGTGATTCCATGCTTCTCGCAGAATTTGATGATGGTTTCATTGAGGAATTCGGTTCCACAGTCTGATCGGATAGAAATGATTTTCATCTCTTGTTGGTTCGATATCCGATCCATCAACTTGGGTAGCTCATCTCGGGTTTCACTTTTGTGACGCATGAAAATGGTCCACGTGTACCTGGAGAAATCATCAGTAACAACAAGTGTATACTCGTTACCATTCATGCTCTTGGGTGTAACAGGCCCGAAGAGATCCATATGGATCAGCTGCAATACTCGGTCGGTTGATGGAGTCGTTTTCAACCGAAAGGAGAATCTAGCGAGCTTTCCCAGCTGACACGCACTGCAGATATGTGTTGGTGTAAACATACAGTTCGGGATGCCCTTTGCATGTTCCTGTCTTGCAAGTCGGTTCATTGTCTTGAAATTCAGATGGTTGAGCCTTTTGTGCCACAGCCAGCTCACATCTGAACTGCTCTTCGATAAAAGACAGGTGTCAGGAGGACTACTGTTCCAGTCTGCATAGTAGACATTCCCGGTTGGGAATCGATTTCCCAACAATATGACTTGCTTTGTTTCAATATTTTTTACCCTGCAGCCCTGTGCATCAAACTTAACAGAGAAACCATTATCACAGAATTGGCTGATGGAGAGCAAGTTATGCTTCAATCCATCAACATATGAAACATTTGGAATAAACAAGAGATTGGTTTCAAGGGTATCGTAGCCTTTGGTGTGACCTTTTGAGTTGTCACCAAAGGTAACTGATGGTCCTTCCTTCTCCACGAAACTTCCAAGCAAATCCCTCAGATTTGTCATGTGTTTCGAGCATCCACTGTCCATCACCCACATGGTATGTGATGCTTTATTCTTCCTCAGCTGTTCCTCCTGCTCCTGCACAGAGAAACACGCTTAGGTCCCCAATTTTAGTTGGGTCCTGGAGGGTTAGAACCAGTTCCCCCTTGAACTGTGGATCGTTTATCCCTGTAGATTCGGATAGATTTATCATTCCAAATTATTTTTCCTTCTCCATCAACTATAACAACACCTCGGTCATCCTTAGGCTTGTTGTTATTATTGATGTTCTGTTTCTTGGGAGGAGATGGTTTTCTCCCATTGTGAGCTTTAGGAGGAGAGGCGTTCCCCCTATTTTGTTGACGAGGTCGGACGCCATTTTGGAATTTTTGTGGCTGAGTTTGATTCCATAGTTCTGGCTGTTGATGACAGCTGTTCATGCTCGGTTGTCGATTCATGTTCTGGCATGAATATCTCCAGCTGTTGGAACTGTTCCATATCGGTTGACTCTGACGAAACCTCTGGTTGTTCTGATGATGGAACTGATGTTGACTCAGATGGTTGAATCCCTGTCGGTTCTGTTGATTTCATCCTTTCTGAGGTAGAATCTGAGGTCGGTTCAGAGGTCGGTTCTGAGGTATGTTCTGATTGTATCTTCGATGTCTCTGGTTCCACTTCTGAGTCCTTGAACATTCCCCCTCGGTTGTTATCTCAACCGATGGATTCTTCAGTTCTCCAACCACAGCTCCTTTTCCTTTCTCAGCTGTAATTCCCTTAGCCGTTTGCACTGTAGGCTCTTGCTGTGACGTGGAGTTTGGATTATGTTGAGGAGTTGCAGACTCAACCGGATTTGGTTTGGCAACCGTGACATCCACAGCCTTGATAAAAGTTGCGGGTGGAATTCCAGTATCCTTGACCACGTCGTAACCGAGTCCAGACACGTCATCCATTTGTCGTCTATAACTGATGAGATTCTCGATGATTTTGGATAATTGATATAGCTTTATCAGGTTGTCCTTCTTAGTTTGTAGATCCTTGAGAAAAACAGCTATATGCTCGTTCTGTGCGTCTGACATCTTCATCAGCTGATCGATCTGTGCCTCTTGCTTGTTCAACTGTTCTTGCTGCTCCTTGATCTGCTCCTTCAACTCCTCATCGGTTGGAGCCTTAGTTTGGTTGGCCTCATACAGTTGACTCTTGAGATTATCAATCTCTTCGGTTTGACTTTTAATCAGATCGTCCTTTTCGATTAAGGATTCTTCAAGTCTGACAAACTGTTCTTGAAGATTCTTAAACTCAACTGATTGCTGATGCAATTCCTCACTGAGTGTTAGGAAGTCACCCCAAGAGGGTTCCAACTCTTCCTCTACTGTTTCCTGCATGTTAGTAGCAATGGAAGAATTTAAATTAACTGTATTAGAATGTACCTCAGCATCATCCAGGTCAGTTCCAAATGCCATGAGACATTGATCCTGTCCGATAGCGTTGTTGGTGGAAGTCAGGTCGTCCTCATCTTCAGTGTCGGTGAAGATGTCCATGTCATCCAGCAGCTTCCTCTGCAACCATGGCCTTGTTCTTTGCATTTTGCTTGGCCCTCAATGCCTCTCTATCTTTCTTCGAAAGATCTGGACAATCAGCTTTGAAGTGTCCCTCTTTGCCGCATTCAAAGCAACTGTTGGTCACAGGCTTTGAGTTATCTCGAGTTCAGTTAGATTTATAGAACCGCTTATACTTTCCGAACCGAGTATCCATGTCAGCTAGCTTCTTTGACAAGGCTGCTATACTCTGTTGCAGCTCTTCTCTGCTTGGCTCCTTCGAAGCTATGTCCACAGATCTTGTTGCCCTTGATGTTCGCGGCTTGGAATAGTCAGCTCGAAGTGCTACTGTCTTTGTTCCGGAACCAACATCCTCATGTCAACTCGACTGCACCGAGGACTGAGTTGATCTTCGTCGGTTCACCTTGTACTCGTTTCCTTTCAAAATTGAGAACAGTCTGTCAGTTTCCATTTCTCCAAGATCAGCTCGGCTTTCATGAATGTTGGTGAAGGTGTCCCACTCAGCTGGTAGGGCTTGTAATACTTTGAGGTTGATCTCTCTCAAGGTATATTTTCCTCGTCGGATAGACTGAATCCTTCGGATGATATCCATGAACCGAAGCTCCAACTGATCAATGGTTTCATCATCTTTTAGACAGAAGTTGTCAAAATCTTGACAAGCATGGGAGAACTTGTTCTCCTTGGTTTTGTCACTCCCTTCACTAAGAGATGCCAAAATGTCCCACATCTCCTTAGTTGTATTGCACTCTTCTATCCATGGAAGATAGTCTTGTCCAACTGTGGACATGGTAGTGCTCTGAGCCCAGATATCCAGCTGGCTCACTTTTGCTTCCTCAGGAGTGAAGTCTTCTGGCTTTTTCTCAACCATCACCTCAGTTGCATCCCCTTCATTGGGATTTGTAGGAGTGCGAATAACCTTTTCCATGATGGTGATCTGTCCGGATGTGATTACTTGTTGCATTCGATAATGCTTGGACTGTAGAATCTTCTTCATTCGAGTTCTCCAGGATGTATAATTCACAACCGAGAACATGACAACAATCTTGTCTTTAATATCCATCTGCACACAACAAACAGACAACAAATGCAAGCAGATATGCACTAGCGTGAAAAAGATCTATTCAGTTGACCACTGAAGAAAAACACCTCGATTCACACCTTGTGAAACAGAGTCAGCAGTCTTTTGAACCACTGCTCTGATACCACTTGATGGTCCCGATACGAGTTCTGGTATATGGGTGGGGGGGGA
Source organism: Schizonepeta tenuifolia (assembly GCA_029490685.1). NCBI lineage: Eukaryota > Viridiplantae > Streptophyta > Magnoliopsida > Lamiales > Lamiaceae > Schizonepeta > Schizonepeta tenuifolia. The sequence goes on from CM055958.1 coordinate 6,797,174, forward strand.
ATACACCAGATAGGAATTTTAAAAATAACCCCCTGAAAAAAAAAACCACAACTGAGCAAAAGGATTCAGCTGGAATCACAACTGGGTAAGAGAACTCAGCTGGAAGAGTGGTGCTGTGCGGAATGTGGTGGAAATAACAATAACTCGTATAAAACAACTCACGCTCAGATGCAAGGTCGGTCAATAACCAAATCAGTTGAAATGAAAAGATGCAGTTGAGTGCTGGTTAGTTGGTCAGTTGGAAATGCAAAATATAACTGAACAGAAAACACAAACACACAAAGGATTTACGTGGTTCGGAGAGAACTCCTACGTCCACGGGGAGTTGTGAGTCCACACAACTTAGTCCAAATTCTTTAGGACTGCTACCACAAAGCTTACACGGGCTTTGCAACCGTTCAAATAAGTTTATGGGTACTTCTCAACCTTACAGATAAGTTTACGGGTACTTATCAACCTATCTACTCAATTTCGGGAAGAGTAGGATCCTAACAACCTTTTTAGAGGATGTGTATAAGGGTGAGTTTTTCCAACTACTAGCTCGAACAAAGAAGTGAGCTAGGATCTAAGCTTGAACTAATGAAGACTCAAACTAAGATCAAAAACACCAAGACAGATTCTAACACTCTAAGAACTCTCAACTAGTGATGTTCTTAGAGGAAAATTGCAGTTTAGCTTGTGTGCAGTTTTTCGTTCTTTCGCTCGTTTGTCTGCTCTCTTAGTATCTTGTGTTCTATCTTGATGAATGAATGAAGGCCTCTATTTATAGGCGGAGAGAATCAACTAGCCGTTGGATGAGCCGTTGATCTCTGTTCTGTGAAAGCGATGGCTTGTCTCTCATCTCTGCAGATTTTCCCGATTTGGCAACTGTGAACTTCTGCTTTCCATCTGAGACAGCCTTGTGTTGGGCCAAATGAGGTAATGACAGAACGTCAAACCTTCACGTGACTTCCTATTTGAAATTCAAATTTCAACCTTTGTCTTTCCAACATTGGTTAGTCGGTTGAGACGTTTGATCTTCATCTGAGTGGTCTTCAGCTGATGTTCCATCTGATCACTACCTTCAACTGACCTTGTGTCTGAAGAGGAACAGTTGAACCCTCAACTGCTTTGAACTTCATGTTGTCGATCTATCTGATTGAGTCTTGCAACTAATGTTCCATCTGAACAGTTGGCTTAAATGCTCAGCTGTCTTTCTTCCATCTGATGTTCCACATCCGATCAGTTGGCTTGAACGCTCAGTTGTCTTTCTTACATCTGATGTTCTATATCCGAACAGTTGGCTTCACATCTGATGTTCTATCCGAGTATATCCATATTGTCGTCTTCAGCTGGAGTCCTGTAAAGATAAAATCTGAACATTGCTCAAACAACGAGCCTGAAAGCTAACATTAGGATCTGGCAACATCTACTCGGTTGGGGTCAGTTGGTTTTGGAATCAATCAAAATTTTGCTTAAATTTCCTAACAGGAAGAACTTAACCAAATTTGTAATAGACCAGAGATGCAAGGTGATAAGAGGACAAAAAATATCCAAAAGCCAGTTACATGCTTGAAAAAGGCACAGTGTGCTGCCTTATGTACATGGTTATCAAGCCTTCAATTTCTTGATGGATACTGCTCAAACATGAAATATTCTGTGAATATGGAGAAGCTTAAAATGTTTGGGATGAAGAGTTATGATTGTCATGTATTGATGCAAAGGATTTTACCGATTGCATTTTGTGAACTTCTCCCGGACAATGTGTGGAAGACAATTGCAGAATTGAGCTTATTTTTCAAGGAATTGACATGTGACACGTTTAAGGTAGAAGACATGTGTCGATTGCATGAAAATATTCCAATCATTTTATGTAAGCTTGAATGCATTTTTCCACCAAGTTTCTTTGACTCAATGTAGCATCTACCAATCCATTTGACAGACGAAGCTCGATTTGCAGGGCCGGTTCAGTATCGATGGATGTACCCGTTCGAAAGGTACCAGTTTATATGATTAGCTTTAATTTCAACTACAACCCAATATTATTTCATTACGCTATTCTTAAATCTTTCAACAATTAGAAACATTCAAAAGTTCTATGCACAAAGAGGGATTTAGTTGGAAGCTAGTGCTAGAGAAGAAAACCCTGGAGTATTTTGATGAGTTCAAGGTAATCTAATCGATGTGAACACATTTCTCTACGAGGTAATTATTTACTCATAACAAGTATAACTATGTTTGTTAATAGAAAAAAGTTCTACTGGGAACCGGCTGAGGAGGAGGTAATTAAAGAATTCTGGATGACGAGAGCTGCGATTAGGTATAAGAACCTGGTCAGTAACTTTAAGGATAAACGGTTTTCAAAAGGAGTAAAGCCTAAATTCTTGGTGATTCGGAGTGGTCGGGTTGAGAAGAGTATTGGAAACGACCTGATGTAATTGATAAAGCGAATAAAGCAAAGCAGTCCACAATGTCGGAGCCTGATGGACCAGGGACATGCATTGCTACACACTACGGAGGGTCGAGGATTGCGAATGAGCATGCTATAGCTTTAGTAAGTACTTTTGTAATATTATTGTTATATTGTATTAGTTATTTGACTTTTGTATAATAATTTGTCTAATTGTTTTGCATGAATAGGTTAAGGAGTTGAATTTGCCTGATGATCAAATTGACTGGGAAGTTTTTTTGAGGATTCACGCTAAAGATGGAAACTATACAACAACAAAGACAAAGCGAATTGCTGTAAGTAATTTTTCAATATTTTGAAAATACTTTACAACTTAAATGTTGATACTATTCTGTCCAGTCTGTAGGCTTTTCTGTCTAAAAATCTGAGTGGAACAGTTGGTTTAACTGTTCTTAATTAGTTATATATCAATTAAAATATTACTTATACAAAAGTTGCTATATTTTGTATGATTTTATTATGAGTTGGTAATATCTTTGCAGCTAGTGCTTATTTTACTACTTTAATTTATTAATTATGTGAACTGTGTTTCATTTAGTTTATTTTAATTGAACTAGTAAGCTCTACATCTTATATACATGTTTATAAGTTTAAAAGATGTTAGAACTATTTAAAAATCAGTAATTTAATAATTATCGTAAGTTTATAAGTAATTGTTTTTGTACTTGACATGTATCTGTCTATAGGAGAAGGTGTATGAACTTGCACACTATGAGAGAGAGCTACTAGACTCTAATGAAGAGCAAGATGTCGATATGAACTTAATATTCATCAAAGTGGCCAAGGAGAACAGCAGCAAGGGGAGAATGATTGGTTTGGGAGATCGATCATCATTATACACACGCGGATCACACTCGAGCTTGGAGGTGCCACCAAACGCTGACACGGAGGCTATGATTCAACATTTGTCATCTTTACAGACTGAGCTGGAGACAGAGAGGGACGAGCGTGCTCGGATTATGGAGAAAATACAAGCTGAGCGTGATGAGAGGCTACAATTGGAACAACGATTGCAGCTGCAGGCTGCTGAGCAAGAGAGACTGAAGGAAGAGTCCGCTAAAATGAAGGAACAACTTGACATGCTTATGTATCAATTCAAGAGTTCACAACCCCCACCATCTTGAATGTAGTTTCTATTTGAATTTGAATATTACATACTTTGTGTTGTGACTTGACTATGTCAGATTTGGAACTTATTTATGATATTTGAATTTCACATTTTCATTGCATATTTATATTTTAGCAATTGTATTTCTGATTTAGCAATTGTATTTCTGATTTGGTCTGATATGAACAAGATTTTGGAAATTGAATAACAAAATTAAGCAGAAAATTAATATTAAAAACAAAAACTGCGACGGATTAACGACGAAATGAATAGTAGCTAAGTTCTCGAAAAACAACGACGGACGTGTTCCGTCGTTAATTGCCGACGGGTCTGTGACGGAAAATTAGTCTCCAAGCCCTTCAAAAACAGTGACGAAAACAATTCATTGTTATTCGGTGACGGAAAAATCTGTCTCTAATCTGTCGCCAATCCGCGACGGATCTGGGGCTAGTATCCGCGACGGAATATTTGTCATTGATCCGTCGTTGTTTTCACTGACGGACATAAAATCCATCGTTAATCTGAATGGCGACCAGCAAAATAACGACGAATCTTATCCATTGCAAATCCGTCAGGATACGTAAATGGTGAAGGAATTTCAATCTACAATGATGGAAATTTCCGTCGTCAAATCTTTGTTTTTTTGTAGTGTAAATCTTCTGTTTTAAGTCTGCCTTCGTTCATTTGAATCAATCAACCTAACTTTTTCTCAGGCACCTTCGACTGAGTCTCTAAGTTTCCCTTAGTTTGAGACCTGTAAAGTTAAAAGATTTCACTATGCTGAAACAGTTAAACCTATTTAAGACTCAGACAATCATCTATTCGGTTGAGGTTCAACTGGGTAATCAAAACTTAATTAAAAATTTTTTTCCAACAATTCCCACCGCCTATCAGTGAAGAACATGAACTCCTTTGGAAATTTATATTTTTAACACAATTTCTCAAAAATGAATTTGCTTTCTCGTTTTTTCTGTTAATTATTTTTCCTCATTTACGTGTATCTCACTTATCATTTTCTATATTCAGTATATAAAATAAGTCTAAAAGAAAAGTAAACCTACAAACACATACTGGTTGGCATATCAAAAATGAAAAATACAATCTACAAATAAGTTGGCATTTTATCAAATAAATTGTGTATAATGCATATTAAAGCTAATTTAGATGGAAAAAAATATGAGTTTTTTTCTTTTTCTTTTTTTGTTTCTATGTCGTCTGCCCTTTGTCTATCTACCAAAAAGGGATACAAATATTATAACAAAGATAAAATTTTCATATTTATAACTAGGATTAGAAAATAAAATGAAAAATTGGGGGTACGATTGAGAACCCCCTTGCTCAGTACTAATGACATTATTTAATTACGGGTTTCCGCGATAGAAAAAAAAAAAGGAAGGAAAAAATGGAAATTAGTTAGATTAATGTTTATCAGTGACCTGTATAATGATCCAACATTTACTAAAAATGCATTTCTCTCTTCCACATACATAACCTATACAATTCCACAACTTTTCTAGTTTTATCAACGACACTAACCCAACAATTAATAAGTTTTTTCTACATTATTTTATGATCTATAACCATTTTTATAATATTTAACGGTGTAAGAAATATATAAAAATTACTTGTTATTTTAAATCCCTAATTATATTAATGATTTTTCTTTTACCATACACTTAAATAAGCTACGATTATTTCCATTTTTTGAAAAATCGATGAACTAAGTAAACCAATAAAACTTGTCTTTACCCACTTAAGTTATTACAAATTCATATAAAAGTAACATTTATATGTTAATGTTTAAGAGACAAATAACGACCTTTACAATCTTCTAAAATTAATACTCGATAAATTAATAACTTTTTTAAGATAATAATTTTCTCCGGTTCCGAATTGATCCTTGGGCACAAAATAATAATTTCGATAAATTGATAAGATAATAATTTTTTGGAAGACCCTTATATAAATATAAGGCCCCAACAAAATCATAAATTAACAATTTTCTAAAATTACATAGATAACTAGGACAACTTAGTAAAATATGAACTAATTGTTGTTTGCTTTCTATTGAAATTTATATCGAAATGAATTTCATCTTTAACTTTTCTCACAATACTCAAAAGCTCTGGTATGGCATTTTTCGAACTCAACACAAAATTATGAAGGATTTTTTATGCTATTATTGCTTCCTTTCGCATAATCGGTTCCAATGGCACTGTATAGTCTTGAGCTTCATACTTAGAAGACCTTTTGAGTGTGTTTGAGATAGTACCTTGATTAACTTTCAAATGGACATTCTCACCTAGTCAAAGTTGTAACTCTTTTTGTGTGCGTGTGGGGTTATCTCTTTTGTATTCCGATAATGCCTTACGTATTTGTTATGTTATGGTTGTTTTTTTCGACTTCTTTTAGATGAGAAACCATTGTATTTTTGGAATGATTTAAAAACCTTCTATTTTGTTTATAAATAGGGTTCTTTCATTAATATGGAACATCGAACGTCAATATGTATATAGTTCTAATGTTCTTTTGAATTAATTTAAGAACATACATTCGTTGAATTAATTTAAATTGTACTAATGCAACACATGCACTAGTTTTCTAATACATTGCACTTTTCATTCGTTGAATTCATGTATTGTGATTAATCTCAATTCACCTAATATGAGTTACTCCTTTAATTAATAAATTATTCATTTATTCATAAATTAATACTTCTCTAAGATAATAAATTTTAACGTTCCGAGGATATTAAGTTATAGAGGTTCTACTGTACTAATGTTTGGTTAATTTACATTCACGATACAAAAATAATATAACGGTTACAAAAAAAAACCCCTTGATATTTTTTTGGAGGTAATACCCCTTATATTAAGTTTTTTTCAAGGATGGAAACCCCATAACCAGAAGTAGTAGGATTAATTCTCATAATAAATAAAAAATATGTCGATATTTTTTTTGTGAAAATTATCGAATTCAAAATAAATGTCCAATAGTATGTCGAACGGTTAATTCAATAACAAATGGGAATTAGCACTCTATTTTGTTGGTGCCCTCTAATCGAATCCAATTCAATCATTTACTCTTCAATGATTCAATGAGTGAATTTTCAAACTCAACCAAGTAAAGTTCAAATGGATAATTAAAGATCTTGAGAAAGTTTTTCATTTATCTATCATTATAGACAATCCCATCTATAATCCAGATTTTTATGCCGTAAAAAATATTTATTTATTGAACGTGTTCATTCATTTTGACTACTTTAAGCGCATTTCTCAGAGTAATTTTGACTCAAATTTCACCCTCCCGGAGTTCATTCTCCGGCTAATCCCATTAAAAAAACTCGGTGTATTCTTTCCAATCAACCTTTTCTCTGATTTCGTTGGAAATCATATAAAGACAATTCCTAATTGATATAACTATTTTGGCCAATATTTTACGATTAAGAAGCAACTGCCTCTTATATCAATCATGTATTAATTTTATAACTATAGGATACTCCCTTTTCTCGAATTACTTCGTTTATTCAAGTGATCCACAAACGACGAAAATTTCTCTTTTGTTTATCCCTATCATGTTGAGCCGAAACCTAAGCTCTTATTTTTTGTTGAGTAATAGTTTGAGTAAGTCTTGAATCCTTCCGTGAGATTTTGCGTATTCTAGAGTTACTTACCTTGTCAATTCTCAATTCTTGGTCATTGAGATTCACATGAATTCATATTAATATTTAGGTATAGATATTAGCGTTTTTTCTCCTTTTCAATTGAAGTTTTTCTATTTGGAATCGTGTTAGGTCTAATTCCTACTATTTTGGATGGATTGTTCGTAACTACATCTTTACAATATAGGCGTGGCGATCAGTTGGACCTTTGATTAATTCACATTTGATTAACTTCCTCCTATCTTTAATCCACATGAGATCAAAGTATAATTGTTGTGCAAGCAACTGAATTCATTTCAGTTTAATTAGATCCATCCATGGAAAAAAAAACCACGCTCTGTAGGATTTGAACCTACGACATCGGGTTTTTGAGTCCCACGTTCTACCGAACTGAACTAAGAGCGTTTTTTTTGTATCATAATAGAAAAGAATGTAGAGAAATGATTCTATTTTTAAAACGAATCCATTATTATTTTATATTATATGCATATATTCTATAGTTTCATAAAAATGAACGATTTCGCGCAACGCAATTTGAACAATCTCGGTTGATTCCTCATTACTGCTCAAAGGGGTAGTAATAGATAGGGATGACAAGATTTGACCCGTGACATTTTGTACCCAAAACAACCGTGCTACGAAGCTGCACCACATCCCTTCAATTGTTCTACAGTGTAATTGTAGAGAATTCGTGTCTTGTTTTCCACATCCCTATTTTCTGCATTAAGGAACGGTAGTTTCCGCCCATTTCATCTTTTTTGGCCTCATTTAACATATTTAACATAATTCTTTTTAAATCTCAATATACGAAATTCCCTCGGTGCCAGAGGATATTTTTATATTCTTTTGAATATAATTTTTAATAAAGTCTCTTGTTTTTTTTTTATCTTCTTTTAGGTCCTCAGAATTATTTTTTACTTTTGCAAATCAAAGAGAATGGTGACTTTGGGTTATACCAAGTCAGAAACCGAGAGGATTTATTTTTTGTCCCATACAACCTCAGCCTAAAATACCAATTATATATTAATGCTGTAATTTCTTCTCCCAATTGATGGGCTCCCAAATGCAGTCCCCCAAAATTAGATTTTTCAAGCCGGAAAAAAAGGGTTAATTTGTTATAAAATCATAAAGAATTCTCAAATTTCGGTTTTTCTCATAAAATTTTTATTTTACATCTAAAATCATAAACTTTCATTATTTCTGAAATTTCCCCCCAAATCGAATTCCAGCCAAATCGATAATGTGGCATCGAAAATTGCTGACATGTACTTTTTTTTAACAGTTAATTTGGTATAAATCCATAAGAATTCCAAACTTCCGTTTTTTTCCATAAACTTTTTAATTTTATTTCTAAACCCATAAACTTTCATTTTTTTCCTTCAGAATTTTTAGAAAAATTATTTTGCCTTGTTAATTTCTAAACCAAGGTGTATTTATTTTTCCATGTTAATTTGTATCTTATAATACACTTACAATAATTGTATGAATAATTCTTTTTATTAAAATAGAGGCCTAGAACTAGCTTAATTGCATTGGTTGAGTAAGAAGAAAAAAATATTAACAAAAAGAATTATTCATATAATTATTTTAAGTGTATTATAAGATACAAATTAACATGAAAAATAAATACACCTTGTTTAGTAATTAACAAGGCAAAATAGATTTATTCTAAAAATTTTGAAAAAAAAAATGAAAGTTTATGGATTTAGAATTAAAATTAAAAAAATTATGGGAAAAAATGGAAGTTCAGAATTCTGTATGGGTTTATACCAAATTAACTCTTAAATAAAAAGTACATGTCATCAGTTTCCGATGCCACATCATTGTCAATTTGGTCGGAATTCGATTTCGGGGGAATTCCGGAAACAATGAAAGTTTATGGTTTTAGATGCAAAATAAAAAGTTTATGGAAAAAAAAGAAATTTGAGAATTCTTTTTGGTTTTATACCAAATTAACCAAACAAAAAAAATTCAGGAAATTAAAATGTTTGGTGTTTATTGACAATTAAATTATCAATCAGTCTACTATGATAAATTAAATTTAACACCGAACCTTATTATTGAATAAAACAGTTTATTATTCCTTTTGCTTACTTACTCTCTTCGTTCATGAAAAAGAGTCTCATTATTTAAGACTGAATATGTATTTTAAGAAAGGTGATAAAATTATGGTGAGTGAAATAAAAATCGCTCTTGTTATGAATGGTAATAATAAATTAGAGTTAGAATTATTTTGGGGAGGAATAAAAGGCGCTCAAGACGCCCAACTTTCATCTCCCTAAAAAAGTTGAAAACCAACTTTCACCATTGCAGAAAATGGAATTGGAATGAAACTCAAAAAATAACTTTTGCTGTTAAAACCTATTTTCTGTCGGAATGGGCGCGTCTAATATGTAGCGCAAGAACTACAAGCAAGCTCTGGTTGGAGCGTGCAATCATGGCGTGCGTGGGCGGTTGATGGCAGGTCAAATTTCTTTCATTCTTTTTTTTTCTTTGTTTTTTCATTTTTTCACTGATTTAATAATTTTGTAGTCCCTCCATTCTAAAAAAAAAAGTCTCATTTCAAGCTGAGCACATAGATTAAGAAAGCTGATAAAGTGATTGTGAGTGAGATAAAAGTAGGATAGTAGGGGTATTTTTAATGACTTTGTTTAGTTTCTTAATCTATTTCCTTGGCTACAACAATTTAAAAGCTTTGGTGTGGATATATCAAAACTTGGGGAAGCCGTATTTAATTTCATGGCCTATGACAATTTTTAGTGAATTTGTTTGGTTTTTTAATTAAGGGAAGCTGTATTTAATTTCATGGTCTTTATACACGAAGTTGTATTTAATTTTGTAAATGATTAAATTTATAACATTGATTGTAAACAATTGAATCACTTAAGAGAATCACTAGAACATAGACACCACCCGCACCCCAAGAGAAAAAAAGGAGTAAGAACTTAATTTAGTGCACTCAGTAAACAGAAAATAATAGGGATCGGTTGGCTGTATCGCCTCGGCAATCTTCAGTAAATCCACCCCCAGCGATGTAGGGTCCGACACCATCATCAGAGATTCAGAGTTCTCAGTCTTAGGATTTGGAACCAAGCATCCAAAATCTGCAAATATAAGCAAAAGAGAAGAAAGTGGAATTAGTAACTATCGAGAAGTAAAAAACAATACACTAAATCTGGAAATATAAGCAACCAAAATCTCGAAAACAATTCAGATGATGGGTTGCAATACACTAAAAACAAATAACTCTATTGCAAGTTTGGTTATATTTGCAGATTTTGCAATACACTAAAAACGAACAACTTAATTGCAACCCATCAGCAAATGATTTATTGTAAAAACAATATACTATCGAAAAGTAAAAACAATACACTAAATCCATTATGTTGATAAATTTCAAAGCAGCAAGTGAGAAGAGAAGAGATCGGTGCTGAGGGAGAAAGTGGAATCTCGAAACCCATTTTCCCCAAAATATCAAATTACCTTAGAATGTTCAAAAAAAAAAAAAAACGAGGCAGCAAATATTATAGAAAAAACTTCATGGGGAGAGAGATTAATAGGTGAAGAGTGCGCTCACCTAGGGAAGAGAAGAGATCGGCCGCCATGACTGAGTTTTCCGGCAATATGGCTCCAAAATCTACAGATTTGTGCGGCATCGCGGAAGAAAGTTGGATGATTGATTTTTCCGACACCAAGCAACAAGGATCTGCAGATTTTACCGGAGAATCGAAGATGGTTTCAGGCACAAGGTCGATGGAACTCGTCGAATTGGAGAAATGGATCGGAGAAATATGGGTTGTAGTAGGGCATGAGATATCCTCAAAATTGAAGGTCGAATCGGGGAGAAATGGAGTTATTTCAGAGGAATTCGACATTGAAGAGATGAAATGGAGGGATTTTCAGTGATATTGGTGTTTGATATAGAGAAAAGATGAGAGAATATATTTTCGGGTTTGTGGAAAATGTGGATCAAGAGATTGTCTCTGGCAGAATTTTTTTTGAGCAAAAACTCAAAATACCCCTTCTCAAACACAAAAGATAAATTATAGCCATTTTTTTTAAAAAAAACTCAAAATACCCTTTTGAGTTTGTTTAGGACTTTTATGCCCTTCATGTATACAAGAAGATTGCATTTAATTTATATCATACACGAAGATTAATTTCTTGTATGAATTTCCGGCGACATTTTCCGGCTAAAAAAATTCCGGTGAAGTTTTTCCGGCTAATTTTCCGGCGAAAAATTCCCGGCGACAATTTCCGGCTAATTTTTCCGACGAAAATTTGAATCATACACGAAGCCTAACTTCATGTATGATGCATACATGAAATTATCTTCGTGTACGTATCATGGTTATTATTGTGGGATGGTGGGTCCATGAGTGGTAAAGGGTAGTAATTTTGATAAAGTAGGGAGAGTGTGATGGTAAAAAAAACAGAGTAGGACTTTTTTTGATGAACAAAAAAAAGGGAGGAAATGAGATTTTTTTTCGCAAATGGGGGGAGTAATATTCGAATGTTTGTAAAATAATCAATATATATATATATATATAGGGATAGGATCGTATAGGAACCACATTTTATATAGGAACTAGGAACCAATCCAAGCCATCCATCATACAAGATCAATGGATATGATTTAATCTCATAATTAGTTGGTCAAACCCGCTTTTTTTGGTCAATCTCGTGTCTTTTACTTAAGTAGGGTTATAATAGTAATTTTCGTCATTTACGCAGTACAAAATCGTGATGCATTAACTAGTATAAAACGATGCATAAATTAGTACAAAGTGATGCATAAATGCATATTGTTATAATGAACAAATAAACTTTATAAAGTGTGTACTTATACAGTTAATGCATTACATATTCGTATTCGTATTTGTATTCTTATATAATATCATAATTAATGCATTACATACATTATTTTTGTATTTATTACTTGATATTCTGGGAATAATTTTGCGATGCATTAACACAGTTTATGTAATGCATCAATATGATACTGTAAATGCACAAAGTAAGAAATGACTCATTGTCATAATTTATGCATTACATTGTTTAATTTTGTGCATTATAATGCCGTGATCGTACTTTCTAGCCACAGTCATCAAAGAAGGCTTGATAGTTCATCAACTAAGCATTAACTAAAACTAAATGCAGCGTCATTTATTTTTGAATATTGCAATCGTCAAGCATCCAACCATCTTCACGTTATTTTCCAGTAAAAATAAATTAAATAATATTGATTCGACGAAATTCCTCCTTGTCTTGAATTTTGGCCTCGACATTATTGATCGCTCAATTCGACCTCCAGAATAATTATTTTCTCCGTCAGAATTTTCACGAAGATTTTGAATCCCTCAATCAGTGCACCAAATAAAAATTGATTAAGGACTTAAAAAAAATAAATTAAAACTGCATAGAACAGACCTGCAATTGATTACTAATTTTGAACAATAGCACTTGACAGCGGAATCGACGACCCACGATTTGCGAAAACCCATAGAAGAGAGAGAGAGAGAGAGAGAGAGAGAGAGAGAGAGAGAGTGGCAGCGGTGGCATCAACGACGGCGGTGGTCGTGGTGGTGATATCAGTGTCCGGCGACGAGGATGGCGGGTGGTGGTGGCGATGGCGGTGTCCGACTACGAGGATGATTGATGGTGGTGAAGAGAGAAAGAGAAGAAAGATAGAGAGATAAATCGATCAAACCAGCTGAGATGGGAGAAATTTTGAGAAAGTTGTGTACCGTATTAGTTTTGATTGTAGCTATTTTACTGTTATACCCTTGTTCTTTAATTCTTTTGTGAAAGCTGTATAAGTAGCAACTGGAGCGGGAGTAATGATGGCCGTTGGATGATGGTGATCTAGGGTGTAGATTAGTTCCTATTTCCTATATAAGGGGTGGTTCTCACCAGATCCATACCCTATATATATATATATATATATATATATATATATATATATATATATATATATATATATATCTTAATTTAAAGAACACAACGAGAGCTTTTATTTGATGTAAAATCGTTAAATTTCAATTTCAAATGAACAAATTATGATAATTTAAAATTCATAAAAATTAATTATATACTACTATAAATTAAAAAGGACTGATTTTTATTTATTTTTTATTTTTACAGTTATACATTCATCGAATATGTAACTTATTTGGAAGAACACGTCGAGAGCTATCATTTGACATAAAAATCGCTAAAATTCCAATTTCAAACAAGCAAGATATGATAATTTAAAGTTTAAATTTCATAAAATTTAAATTATATAAGCATTAAAAATGACTGATTTAGCTTTTTTTCATTTAGGATGTTATTTTTAAAAAATGACTTATTATTATTATAAAATAAATTAATTTTACTTTATTATAGTTGAAAATTTATAATTTTGAATTAAATAATTAATCAAAAGTATGTAAATAAAATTATTTAATAAATACTATATGTATAAATATATAATAATAGTATATTATGGTGGGACCCTTCTAAAAGTTAGAAAATGAGTTTATTGTTGTAAAATAAATATGTGTAAAAACTGATGTGGCAAGTTGAAAGGTGGTATAAATGTTTTACCATTGGGAGAGCACTGTAAGGATCTCACTTGTTATGAGTAGATAAGGTAAAATAAAGTTAAAGTTGTTGTGAGTTTAAATAAAATAAGGTCTCATTTCTTATGAGTGAAAAATATTAAATGAAAGTGAAAGTTATTGTAAATAAAGTAAGATCCTAATGAATGTGAGTAGAAAAAATAAATTAAAATTCTTTTTCATAAACAAATAAAAATAGATAAATATGACTCTTTTTCGTGAGCGCAAAGAGTATTACACAACATGAGAACAAATGCAAAAGTTGCTCTAAGTGAATCTAAAACAAATTGTATTTACTCCTATCAATCGAGCCCAGAGAGATTGACCAATCCCTATGAAATTAATGGACTAGACTGAATGTCATACTACTATATTTTTATTTTGGACCCAATAATTATTATTGAATATTTCCTCTCTCTCTCTCTCTCCCCCCTTTCTTTTTTTTTTCTTTTTTTTTCGCGTTTGACCCAATCCAAGTCTCTAATATAGAATATACTTTTTTGGGCCTATTTTACACGAGCGATGATTGAATCCAATAACACTGATTTTGCCTATTTTATTAAACAGTTCAATTATCCCAAGTCCTAATTCACAAATCAAATGACTGGTAATGTTTATTTAGTGTGGAGTTAGGACCCGTTTGAAGTTGTTAGCAACAAACTTTTATCCTTAAATTAAGTTTGTTTATGGTCGTCACTATCAAATTGTATTTTTACCATCGTTATTAGTACACCCTTTGTCCGCTTATATTGTTGTGACGACCCGCGACTAATGCTTCCCGCAGGGATAAACTATCTTAGTCATACTTCCTTGATTGGTGAGACATCCACAAAAGCACGGATAAGAAGAATCTTAGTATGCAAGGGCTGAGGAGCTTCAGTGTCTTCTTTGCTTTTATAGAATATCCTCCGCTGCTGCTAAAGGCTTATTGGTAGTTCTTAGGCCAGTGAAACCCTTCGGTCCATCTTGGTTGTGAAGTCGATCAGACTCAAAAGGCATACTTGATTTTGTTGTTTGTTGCCTTCAAATCCCCTCTCTTTGTTAGTCAAATTAGCTTAGTTATTCTTCGGGAGCTAAGAGCACATGCTATATCAATTCAAGGACGAGAGTGCTGCTCATCGATGCACGCAATAAATACTATTAATTTACATTTCATGAATCGCTAGTTTGGGACCTCTTGGTCCCATCCGTAAAGGGGGATATCACACTCTTTATCTATATCCAATCGATAAATCCTGAGATCTTATGTTGGCGCTCCGAAGTGGGTGTTCGCTTCAAAATATGGTTTTTGGGGATGGAATTTGTGGCGTCAACCTATAGGGTTTATCATTTTTCTAATTTCTTCTCTAGTCGAGTGTGAGAGATTGCCTTTTGATTTACCAGAAGCAGAAGAAGAATTAGTAGCTCAAAATGATCTAGCCTACAGGCAACTGCTATAGATGACATGCCTATCATGACGAATTCAGTCACCCCAGGGTCTCAATCCTAATAAAGGGGGTATCGGTAACACGCTCTATGATTCAATCTGGCCAAACCTGCGGTAAAGCTGTTGTGAAGAAAAACAACTCGTTAGAATAGATTAACTTCTCTTAACTCTATCCGAAGCTAGGAATGTGTTGCGAAGGGACGGGTCTTAACTATTGGTATGTTTAGTCGGGCGGCGGCCGTTAGGTCACCTATTTTTTTTTTAGTTATGGATAAGATTTGCTTAGGAATGAAAATGAACTTTCTAACTTTTTGGGCTATATGAAATGAAAAAATCGAGGATTCAATGTCCGTCTCAGAATGAAAATCAACGAGCTAACTTTATGAGTTATATAAAATGCAACCTTGAACGAAAAGTAACCCCTATTGGTTTAGCTCGGAAGTCCTATCGAGGAAATCACCTACTAGTGATTTCCGTCAGAGAACTAGGTGTTGGATGCTCCCTCGCCCACCCTTTTAAAAGGCAGGTCTGGTAAAACCCCTCGAAATAAGAAGGAGCTTGAGCCACGTTCGGAGACCTCTTCGACTGATTACACCTTAGATTGGTTTCAAACTGTTTAACTCCTTACATATAGGGTTTACAGTCATGAACTCCCTTACCCTTAGGAAAAAGAGCGATCAACTAATTACGTAAGTGATGACTGAACCTCACGAGACGCCCCCTAAGATTAACCATCGGCTAGTCAAGGCTGCTGCGAGTGGTAATGATCGGGGAGCCAGTGTATGCCAATCCAAGTCTCAGAGTCAGTCAAGAGTCCTTCCATACCAGTCAGATCGATGAGATCGCTCAGTACTAGAAAGAAATCCCATACCTCCCCGAAAAGGAAGAGAACTACTAGCTCAAAGGGGCTTGAGTTCTCTCTCTACTATCACTGGAACCTGATACTTGACTACTAGTACAACCTTTGATTCCTGATTAACAGCCTTGGATTTGAGTCTTGATTGAACTTTTCGCCCTAGCCATAGGGTCTCACGGCGTACTCCCCGATCATTACCACTCGCAGCAGCCTCGACTAGCTGATGGTTCTTAGCAATTGCTCTTACTGCTCGAGTAGACTGGTGAGTGAATCATCTTCATCCTAAGGGCAGATCTATACAAATAAGAAGATTAGGCCTCCTTGCTGCTTCTACCTTTCGGTGGGTGATTTAAAGCGCCTTCTTACCGACTGACTTGGTTTATAAGTTTTATCTCTATAGGTTAACGCTCAATCGAGAAATTGCACAGGAAAGAGATCACAAATGATTAGCTCATCGCAGGAGTTATTCCCTCTACTCCTTGATGTTTTTGGTGTATATATATTATAAGCTCCCAGTTTATTACTTATGGTTTTAATGGTGTTCTTTGGTGCTGTGTTGAAGATCATCCGCTCGATGATTGAAGTTTTACTTGGTGATCGGTTTACTCCATGCCTTGCTTAAGGGGGAGTTTCAACACAGATTTCTCCAATTGCTAGTTGGAGGGGGAGCTTTGGCATACTTCATACAAGTTCGGTCTTGGAGAATTTGGAGGTATGAAGATGCTTATGATTGTTTATTTTCTTGATGATCGGTTTTGTCTACATAAATGCCATAGGGGGAGATCGTTGGAATTGAGGTGTTGCTGCTCAAGAGGTGATACTGCTCGAAGATGTTGGCAAAGTTTATGTAGCCAAAAGTACAGTTGAAGTGTCGAAGCCGCTGCGTAGAACAAACTCTGTTATGTGTGCTTCAGTCTGTGCTAAGGGAACCTGGAACAGTCTGGCAGAGACTTACCTTATCGGCGCGGATTTTGCAGGATCTTTTCCAAGTTTATGATAGATGCGGACAAGATACATATCAAGCAGATAAGAGACGTGTTCCCCAAGCCTTATTCTCACAAGAAAAGAAGATCTAAAGAGATATACATGATGGAAAAGAGATCTAGGGTTTCGCCTATATATATTCGACATCTACATTGTGAGGAGTGGCTGCCGTTGTTTTATTGTTTGAGTGCTTATACTTTCTTGAGAGTATTGTATTGTGAGAGCACGAATTATTGTGAGAGTTTATCTTTGATAAATTAGTTCCTAAAGAGAGTTAAGGGTCGAACTGGCGGTTCGGACTTAGGTTGAGCGATTGTAAATTGTCAATCACGAATTCACGTGACGCTAGGAAGAGGGTGAGCGAAAGGGTAACATAAGGTTGTGACCTGTATGTGTAAGATCATCTGTAGCCATTTCTTCTAATAGTGGATTGGTTCTCTCTTGGGCAAAGGCCCCCCAGACGTAGGTTGCAAAACCGAACTGGGTTACCATATCGTGTGTCTTTTATTTCAGCACAGTTTATTATTTCTGTTATACTGTCTGTGCTAAGTTTTTCAGTAACGCGAATAACTTTATATGCATAAAGTATACGTTTAGATCTAACAATTGGTATCAGAGCGGTACACCGATCTTACAGGTGTTGATCTTGGGACAGACATCTAAACGTGTTGCTGCATTCATGATACGACACAATGACTTCCACAGGTGGCAGTTCGATGACGAAACCACCAATTCTTGATGGATCCAACTATGGATATTGGAAGATTTGTTTGATGGCACACATCAGAGCCATCAATGAAGAGGCATGGGAGACGATAAAGTCAGAATTCAAACCTCTCATCATAGCCACGGGCCAACCCAATGCTGGCAAAGTCAAAGACAGGAAAGACTGGTCGGAAGCTAAAAAGAAAGAATCGGAGATGAATCAGGTTGCACTGAATGCCATTCAAGAATCTGTTACTATGGAAATATTCTCCCTTATTTCCACATGCGATTCAGAAAAGCAAGCATGGGATATTCTAGAGACCTCCTTTGAAGGAAATGATCGTGTGAAAGGGCAACGTCTTCAACAACTAGCAACCCAATTCGAGTTACTGAGGATGGAAGAACATGAGTCGATCAGTGACTTTCATGCAAAGCTGTTGAAAATTATCAACGAAAGTGTGGCCCTTGGGAACAAGTACACTGATGAATATCTTGTCAGAAAGGTTTTAAGATCTCTTCCCAACAGATCCGAGTACAAAGTGGCTGCAATTGAAGAAGCAATAGATCTTTCTAGCATGAAACTGGATGAACTCATTGGATCTTTAAGAACTGTTGAGATGGGAAAGAAGAGTGAAAGCACTGAAAGGAAAGGAGTTGCCTTTCAAGCACACAACTGGCACCCTGAGGCTCCGACTGTGCCAAAAGAAGAAATAGCAGCTGCTGAAGCAATGGCCCTAGTCACAAAGTCATTCAAGAAGGAGTTCAAGAAGTTTGCCAAACGAGGGCTTGACAAGAAGAAAGGAAGTAAATCATAATACAGTCAATTAGATAAGGAAGACTCCCAGTCCACTCCAAAGACTAGACCTCAATGTCATGAGTGTCATGGCTATGGACACTTCAAGCGTGAATGCATCAATACAACGCGGAGGCAAGGCAAGTCATATGTTGCCACCCACAGTGACGAGGACACAGATGATAGTGAGAGTGACATTGATGAAAAGGTTGCTCATGTTGCAATATCTGTGGTACAGTCATCCATTCCTGTGCCTGAGTCTGTGCCCACGAGCAAGAACAATCCAGTGGATGAAGAAAGTGATGCAGACAGCGTCGATGAGGAGTCAATGATTAAGAAGTATGAATACCTGATCGTTAAGTGTGATGAAGTTGGAAGAATCAACTTAACTCTCAATGCCCAAATTAAGGAAGTGACGAAAGAAAGAGACAATCTGAAAATGCTGATTATGTCTCTGCTTGACATGCTTCTTCACAAGATGGATCAGATGGATAAGTTTGTTAAGATGATGAATGGTGATGCAACTTCCAAGCTTGATAAAATTATTGAAACTGGATAGAGCTCAACCAGCAAATCTGGTTTAGGCTTCCAAGGAAAGCAGTGGGTGGCTGTCGAAGACAAGGAGAAGAAGGTGAAGTTTGTTCCTCAACACAATAAATCTCAGGGGAATCCAGCCCCCAAGTCAAATCCTTCCAACAATTCGAGGCAAAAGAGAATTCCTCAAAGGAATCCGCAGAAGCAGACACAGACGCAGACTCATGTGTCAAGGAGTGTTTTAAGAAATCAGAATCATCAGTTCAGGAAGGGACAACCACCACAACAAGAAGAGCTGTTCAAACCAGTATGCCATTATTGCGATCTCCCTGGACACATAAGGCCACACTGCAGATATTATCTTGATGACAGAAGAAGGATGTTTCAATCCAAAATTAACTACACTGCATATGTTGCTCTAACATCTCTTTGGGCTCGAGCGGATAACAGGTGGTACATGGACAGTGCTTGCTCCAAGCACATGATAGGAAATCCTAATTTCTTGACCAATATTGTCGATGTCTTTGATGATCACGTTACCTTTGGAGATGGAAATCAAGCCACAGTGATTGGAAAAGGAACTCTAAACATACCTGGAATGCCGTCTCTGCGGAATGTATATTTGGTTGATGGACTCAAAGCCAATCTTCTCAGTGTTGGTCAAATATGTGATGAAGGATACAAAGTGATATTTGACGAAAGTACATGCCAGGTAGTGAAGAATGGAGCTGAGTTTATGACTGGTCGCAGATCTCATGACAAGTGTTATCTTGTCACACCCGCACATGTCTGTATGCAAGTTAGTGCTGGAATGACAGAAACCTGGCACCAGAAATTAGGACATGCAAGTTTGAGGAGTATGAAAAAACTTCTGAATGCTGATGTTGTTCGAGAAGTTCCTAAGCTGGAAATTGTTGATAAGGTTGTGTGGGGGCCTTGTCAATTGAGAAAACAAATTGAGGTAGGACACAAGAAAGTTCGAAGCATCACCACCTCTAGCATTCTGGAACTAATACATATGGATCTAATTGGACCAATGCCTACTCAAAGTATAGCAAAGAAGGAGTTTGTTCTTGTATGTGTTGATGACTATTCAAGGTTCACTTGGGTGGAATTTGTCCGACACAAATCAGAAGCCTTCAAAGGCTTTAAGGACTTGTGCATTCGCGTAGAATTGGAGAAGGATCTTCCCTTGAAAAGAATAAGGAGTGATCATGGTGGAGAATTTCAAAGTGAAGATTTCATCACTTTCTGTGCTGGAAAGGGGATAGCTCACTAGTTTTCAGCTCCGAAGACACCTCAACAAAACGGAGTTATTGAGAGAAAATACAGGACTCTACAAGAAATGATGAGAACCATGCTCAAGGCGCATGATGTAGCTGGATTTTGGGCTGAGGCGATAAACACGGCATGCTATATTATGAATCGAGTCTATCTTCGTCCAAAGACCAAAGACAAATCAGACTCCTTATGAAATCTGGAAGAGAAGAAAGCCTAACCTCACACATCTTCATGTGTTCGGGACAATGTGCTATATTCTGAATGACAGAAAATACACTCAAAAGCTTGATGATCAAGGTCTTGAAGCTATATTTATGGGATATGCTCGTGACAGCAGAGCATTCAGAGTCTATGTCAAAGCAAACAAGACTATCATGGAGTCTATCAATATGGTCTTCACTGATTCTACAGACGCAGAAGCAGAAGAGGAGGCACAACTGCTATTACCTGTGCCAGAGTCTGTGCCAACATCCTCAAGTACACAGACCGAATCCAGTGACGCGTCCACTGATTCAGTCAAAGTTGAAGCTCCATCTGACTCCATCTCAGGCAAATTAGCCCCTACTACTCCAGGTCCATCCAGAAGACTATCTAAGTATCATCCACTAACAAATGTCATTGGAGATGTCACCGGAGGAAGATTAACCAGAAACGTAGCAAGGGACTACAAACATATGGTGGCAAACATTGCATTCATGTGCTATGTCTCTAAAGTTCTTCCAAAGAATGTCAATGAAGCCTTATTGATTGAAGATTGGATTGCCTCCATGCAAGAAGAATTGCTCTAGTTTGTCCGTTGTAATGTTTGGTATCTTGTGCCACGTCCCATTTATGTGCATATGATTGGGATGAAATGGATTTTTCGCAACAAAACAGATGAGATGGAGGAAATTATTCATAACAAGTTAAGATTAGTAGCTCAAGGATATTCTCAAGAGGAAGGTATTGACTATGAAGAGACTTTTGCTCCGGTCACTCGTCTAGAAGCAGTTCGATTACTTCTTGGAATGGCATGCTGCATGAACTTCAAGCTATACCAAATGGATGTTAAGAGTGTCTTTCTCAATGGTACTCTTCAAGAAGATGTGTACGTGGAACAGCCCCCAGGCTTTGTCGATCCAGAATTTCCCAATCATGTCTACAAGTTGAACAAGACGCTTTATGGTTTGAAGCAAGCACCTCGTGCTTGGTATGACACGCTGTTCAAGTATCTCATCTCCAAAGGATATGTTCGTGGAGGATCTGACAAGACTCTTTTCTATAAGAGTAATTCGGAAGGTATCATCATTATTCAGATTTATGTTGATGATATAATTTTTGGCTCTGTGTCTCAGGATCTGATCCAGGAATTTGTGGGACATATGACAAAGGAGTTTGATATGAGTCTTTTTGCCGAATTACATTATTTTCTTGGACTACAAATTAAGCAATCCGAGGAGGGGATATTTGTGACTCAATCAAAGTATGCTCGGAGTCTAGTGAAGAAATTTGGACTAGAAAATGCCAAGGTGCGTCGCACACCTATGTCAACTACAATCAAGCTTAGCAAGGACACAGAAGGTGCTTCTGTAGATCAGTCTCTATACAGAAGTATGATTGGAAGTTTACTCTACTTGACGGCCAGTAGACCAGACATTAGCCACAGTGTCGGAGTTTGTGCCAGGTTCCAGGCGGATCCTAAGGACAGCACCACATCCTTGATGGGGTACAGTGATGCGGATTGGGCAGGTAGCCCAGACGATAGGAAGAGCACATCTGGAGCTTGTTTCTTCCTTGGCAACAATCTAGTATCCTGGTACAGCAAGAAGCAGGTGAGCGTGTCTCTGTCCTTAACTGAAGCTGAATATATTGCTGCAGGATCAGCTTGCACTCAACTCATGTGGATGAGCCAAATGCTTGAAGACTATGGAGTGCCCTTCGAGTCATTTACCCTTTATTGCCACAACAAGAGTGCAATTGATATCTCGAAGAATCCTTTGCACCACTCTAAGTCGAAGCACATTGACATTCGCCACCACTTCATAAGGGAGCTGATTGAAGAGAAGATACTCAACATGGAGTTTATGCCTACGGAGAAACAATTGGCAGACTTGTTCACTAAGGCATTGGATGCAGCGAGGTTCGAATCTCTTCGAGCCTCATTAAGTGTTTGCTCTCTCTAAACTCTCTAGAGAGACCTCGTGCTTGTGGTCTTCTGAACAAGCACAATGTATATGTACATTTTTTTTTTGTTTTCTTGGTGTTTCTCGTTTTTCTGTGTGCCAGGAAGTTTGGGCACAACCAATGGCACACGTAGTATGCTGAAGCTGACAAGGGCTGACGTCATCTCCGCAGCCTTTCAATGGCTACTTTCTGTATTGAACTCTGCGACTTCCAAGTGTAGGCAACGGATGTTTTACGTTCAAATTTGAACATTGGAGATAAGGATCTCTTCAAATCATGATATATATTTCATCTCCTATTTTATAGGGATTTATTTCCATACATATCTTGTTAGAGAGAGAAATCCACCGCCTTAGTGCTTATATATATCGATTCCTTCTGCATTATGTTTTCACAAATCTTTGCTTAGTTTTGAAGTCTCTCTCTCTCTCTCTCAAAGATCTCTGCTGCGTTCGTATGTTCCTGTTTAATATTCATCATGTCGGATGGAAGCCGTTCAACCCAGCATCTCTTTGATGACTCCGACGATGATAATGTTCCTATCTCCCGTCTCTACTCTGCCGATGGTAAGAAGAAGCAAGGAAGTCTTCTCCAACTTCAAGCCACGGGAATCGTTGACTACTCTGACACCGGATCATACTCCGAAGAGAAGGATCCTTCTACCGCTTCTCCAAAAAAGAAGCCTTCTCCTGCTAAGTCCTTCTCGCCGGCGAAGACAGTTACTGAGTCGCCGTCAAAGCACTCTCTCCTCCGGAGAAACAAAGTGTAGAGGACTCTGTATCTGAGACTGAATCTAGTGAGAAGGAACAAGCGCATGTTCCTGTTGCTGCCATGAAGAAGAAGATTACTCCATCCAAGTCTTCTTCCTCAAGATCAATTCTTCGGCAACCCACACCTTCTGCTAAAGGCTCTCAATCTGCTCCTGATCAAGCTATTATTCATCCTGTGATTCCTATGTTCCAACATGCTGAGAAGAAAGCCACGACTGTTAATAAGGAGGCTGGTATTGATGAAGCAGCACTTGATGAGTTTGTGGCTGAACTTGAAGAAAATCCTGCTGATGAGTCTGTGCCAGCAGCAAAGAGGCAAAGACCTTCCAAGAGACGTCTTCGCAAACTCTCTGACCCTCCAAGAAAGAAAGTCGGAATTGAGGAAACTCCTCTAACCATCAAGGAACCTGCTGCGACCCCCGCTACTCGAACTAGGGGTCAACTTGCTAAGAAGATTGTTGCTACCCGTGAAGCCAAGGGTAAAGGGAAGGTTGGAGAATCTTCCAAGAAGAAGAAAAAGGCTGTCTCTAAGCCAAAAAAAGGTGTGGATCCCAATTAGCCCATAGATGTTGAGTCTGGGCCTGATCATGTGTTGGAGAGTGATGCTGGAAATTCTGAGCACGAAGTATCTCATCAGGGTGCATCTTCTACTACTCCAGTTAGAAGATCAACAACTGAGGTCATTCAGAGATCAAAGGTTGTGGTGGATGCTCTCAGATTCAAATCTGACGAGCAAGCTGAAGCGTGGAATAATGTGATCCACAGGAAGCTGGTCTATGAGCAACCTGTGAAGAAGGAAGATCAAGAGGGAACTGGCCTGGATAAGCTGCTCGAGGACGCTAAGTGGGATCAGACTGTCTTCCCTGTTCGTCATTATGTGCGAGCGGTTGTGCTGGAATTCTATTGCAACATGTCCAAGAGTATTACTGACCCTTCATCTCGTTATCATTTCAAATCTTACATTCGAGGAAGGTACATTAATTATTCTCCTGCTGTTATCCCTACATTTGTTGGGCGTGATGATCATGGAGTGCAAGAGGAGGATGTGTCTTTGGACACAATTGCAAGCGAGATCACGCACGGGGTGTATCGAACTTGGAGGAAGAACATGTCCATCAGTTCTTCTATGCTGTCACAGAAGTATGCGATCTTGCATAAGATTGCGGTCAGAAATTGGTGCCCCACCTCACACACCGCCACAGTAAGCCAAGAAACAGCAAGAGTCTAGGCTATCCTGGTTTAATCTTTGGTATTATCTCTTCGCAATTTCCTGATGTGATGCAGGTGGGAGAGCAGTTTGAGCGCACTCCAAAGAGCATTGTCATCCATGACAAGCTATTCAACGAGGCTGTTCATCCCAAGCACATCGAGGGTCCCTTTGTCCGTATTGTGGAAAGGAAGAAGCCAACATCATCTGTGCCAGCGCCTGTGCTGAGTAAGCCTAACCTCAGGGCTATTTCTACAAGGATGCTGCGAGAGCTGGAAAGGGAGTACAACTCCATTCTGTTCCAGATGAAGAAGCTTCGCATGCGCAAGAATGAGATTGCTGCGTTACTCAATGATGCCAAAGCAGTCTTTGCTGGAGGAGAAGCTGTGCCATCTGGATCGGCGGCACGTGATGCCGAGTCTGTGCCAGAAAATGATGATGATGTTGAAGATGATGATGCAGAGGATGAAGATGCAGCCGATGATGGTGATAAGACTGAGGATGTTGAAGAGGACTTGGGTGATAAAGATACCCAAACTGATGAGGATGAAGAAGTCCTCCAAGCCTCAGCTCAAGCTGCAAAGAAGAAAGGCTCCCAGTTTTTCTGAAGATTGGATGGAAGACCCCCCCTACTTTGTCATTTCTGCTAGACAAAAAAGGGGAGTAGAAGAAAATTTGAAGTTTTTGTATTTATTTTGGTTTTCTGGTTGTTTTGTTGGTGTTCTAGTGTCTGTGCTAGTGTTTGCGTAGACTTAGTTTTTGGTTCCAAGGAGTTATTCCCTCTACTCCTTGATGTTTTTGGTGTATATATATTATAAGCTCCCAGTTTATTACTTATGGTTTTAATGGTGTTCTTTGGTGCTGTGTTGAAGATCATCCGCTCGATGATTGAAGTTTTACTTGGTGATCGGTTTACTCCATGCCTTGCTTAAGGGGGAGTTTCAACACAGATTTCTCCAATTGCTAGTTGGAGGGGGAGCTTTAGCATACTTCATACAAGTTCAGTCTTGGAGAATTAGGAGGTATGAATACACTTATGATTGTTTATTTTCTTGATGATCGGTTTTGTCTACATAAATGCCAAAGGGGGAGATTGTTGGAATTGAGGTGTTGCTGCTCAAGAGGTGATACTGCTCGAAGATGTTGGCAAAGTTTATGTAGCCAAAAGTACAGCTGAAGTATCGAAGCCGCTGCGTAGAACAAACTCTGTTATGTGTGCTTCAGTCTGTGCTAAGGGAACCTGGAACAGTCTGGCAGAGACTTACCTTATCGGCGCGGATTTTGCGGGATCTTTTCCAAGTTTATGATAGATGCGGACAAGATACATATCAAGCAGATAAGAGACGTGTTCCCCAAGCCTTATTCTCACAAGAAAAGAAGATCTAAAGAGATATACATGATGGAAAAGAGATCTAGGGTTTCGCCTATATATATTCGACATCTACATTGTGAGGAGTGGCTGCCGTTGTTTTATTGTTTGAGTGCTTATACTTTCTTGAGAGTATTGTATTGTGAGAGCACGAATTATTGTGAGAGTTTATCTTTGATAAATTAGTTCCTAAAGAGAGTTAAGGGTCGAACTGGCGGTTCGGACTTAGGTTGAGCGATTGTAAATTGTCAATCACGAATTCACGTGACGTTAGGAAGAGGGTGAGCGAAAGAGTAGCATAAGGTGGTGACCTGTATGTGTAAGATCCTCTGTAGCCATTTCTTCTAATAGTGGATTGGTTCTCTCTTGGGCAAAGGCCCCCCAGACGTAGGTTGCAAAACCGAACTGGGTTACCATATCGTGTGTCTTTTATTTCAGCACAATTTATTGTTTCTGTTATACTGTTTATGCTAAGTTTTTCAGTAACGCGAATAACTTTATATGCATAAAGTATACGTTTAGATCTAACAAAAGCGCCTCTAGAACTTCTATTCATAGTGAAAAGGTCGTAGGAGCCATACCATAGTTAGTCAAGAATCAAGAGTAAGGGGCCGTTCCCCACTTTAAAAGTAAGCTCAAGCCGATGCTGCTATTTCCGAAACAAGTAAATACGGCCGTGCTCGAAGAGTGATGAGTGCCCCCTACAGCTACCTTGTTACGACTTCACCCCAGTCGAAGACCCCACCGTGGTATGCGCCAATAAGCCCACCAAAAGCCTTTGTGGCACTAGTGTGATCCTGATTTGGATATACTACTACCGCTACTGCCACTTGACCTGACCTGATTAACAACTCTTGACCTGAGAGCTACCTTGCCAGAGCACTTGAAGCTTGATTAGCTACCTTGATTTAACGACTACTACTAACAGAGCCCTTTGACTTGATCCTGGATTAGCATCACCAAATCACTCCACTTCCTCCTTTCTAGGCTTGGTTCATTTGGTCTCGTACTCCTACTGGCTTACTTTTCGATGATAGCGGTTTGTTTATCCTGTAACAGAGGCTACAGAGGAAGAAGAAGAAGGAAACACCGCAGGTTGTTCCTTTTCCGCTTCTAAAAAGTGGATATTCCGTTAACTCGAGAGTAGTCTCTTATCACATCGCAACTTTGGAACCCTATACCGATATACTTAAGAGTTGCCGATCCAATAGCTACACATCCACGGGTTTTCCATAGCAATATACCACTCTGCCTCCAGTTAGGATGTAAAGGTCTTCGAGCCTGCTGCGTACGATTAGCCAGCCATGCGGCGGCAAAAGGATTAGACGCTCTCCCATGCTATGGTTCCCTGCAGTCCAAACCTGGTGCCGCATTAGGTTAGGGAGCTGGACGAGTTCCTTAAACCTCCGCATCCCAAAGCGCGCTGCACTCCTAGGCGCGCAACACTAAGTAATCCAAGCCAACCCACATTACTAACTAACGGCGAATGATGTCAAAGCTCTGTCTCTTCATTCGGTAACCAATCCGTCTAGTCTTTGTTGTTGT
The DNA here is from genome assembly GCA_029490685.1 of Schizonepeta tenuifolia. Taxonomy (NCBI): domain Eukaryota; kingdom Viridiplantae; phylum Streptophyta; class Magnoliopsida; order Lamiales; family Lamiaceae; genus Schizonepeta; species Schizonepeta tenuifolia. The sequence continues at coordinate 6,824,627 of CM055958.1, forward strand.
CTATTGGTCCATCGTAGGTAAAGTGCGAAATGTAGTAGGAGAAGGTTCCATCCGCTTTCGTATCTCTCTTTCCTATTTGCTATGCTAGCCTTACAAGTCAAAGTATTCGAGTGGGCCTATGCTTTCCATTAGCAGAAAAAGCTGTACAAGTGGTATTCGTCTTTGATGTAGTACAATCCGTTGTTTTCGTATAGCCAGGGACAGTGAATTGTTGGATCCTTTGTCATTTTTCCCTCATTCTACTTGATTTATTCAATAGTAGACGAGGATGGCATCGAATTATGTTGGAGGAAGGGAACAAGACAGTAATAGGCAGAGGAGGACAAGACAGTCTTAACTCATGCAACAAGGAATATCAGAAGTACAGGCCTTTAGGGTATCTCTTCTCCCATATCCTTTTCTTTAAAGAATGGTTGCGGGGGCCCATAGCTCTTCTTAGGGGGATCCGTAGGGTTCTATTAAGTGTAATCATAACCAATCTAACGAGTTTATTTATTCCTAGGCTGGTTAGCTACATTCACTGCCGCTCATGAATAGCAACAGTAGCTGCAGTTAAAGTATTGACTAAAGATGAACTGGATACAATCCGAGAGGAAGTCAAAGCGAAACAGTCTAAACTTAACGACCTTATCAGAAAAAGAAAATGGAAGGTAGCCGTCTTCTTTCAGATTCTAAGAATTCGTTTTATTTTTCATTATGAAAGAACACGGAAAGTTAATAGTAGCTGGAGCAGCCACAATTGCTTTAGCTGGAGCAGCCATTGGCATAGGGAATGTGTTTAGTGGAAGTCGACCTCTTCTATCTAGCAGTTTTGGATTTCCACTTGTAACGAAGAAATAACAATCGCTTTAGCTGGAGCAGCCATTGGCATAGGGAATGTGTTTAGTGGAAGTCGACCTCTTCTATCTAGCAGTTTTGGATTTCCACTTGTAACGAAGAAATAACAATTCGCTTGATTCGGCCTTTAAGTTTTTCTTTATTTATTTCAAACTTACTCGAGTGGGCCAGGGCTATAATTAATAGCACTAAATCAAAAAACTTAAGATAGTTAATTAAGGATACTACGTTATCGAGTATAGTTAGATCTATATCTTTCTCTAAAAATTTAAACTCAAACCTTTACTCAGATATTTGAAATTTGCCTGTCATCCCTCTGTCTCAGACAACTCAACGAAGTTACCCGTCGGATATGTCGATTTAGCTAAATTCAGTTTTTGAACTCAGTGGTCATTTCTTTCTTCTCTTCGATCTCTTTTGTGGGAGTAGCTATCAGACTTCGAACTGTGCTATGTCCGTTGATTGTTTCGGTTTCTCGCATCCTATCTCTATAGAATCTTTACTTCCAATCCTTATATCTTAGATCTTAACATCTGGATCTAAACAAACTTCCTGGAACCTTGCAACATAAGAGTTGACTATTCCTATGCTTTTAGTAGACTAAGACTCAGACTAATTAAGTTATTAGCACTGCGCCAAGAAGTGAAGTCCGTGCACACACACGTAGGAAGGAATTGGTTCTCTTCTGGCTGTAATATCTTCATCGTTAAAGCGCGTTTAAGGGCTTTCTTTAGTCCTGTATTTGTCTCTTCTTTTTCTTACCAGCCTGGTAAGCAGATGTGGAACACGGAACACTAAGGCAATCTGGTTTCTCTTTTTCAATCCCACTGCTGAGATGCTCAGTTGACTCCTTAATCTTGATAGAAAGATGGCTTATTCAATAATTCGTGCATAAAGGAGACTCGTAGGCCAGATCCCGATTAGCTCGATAAGTCCAACAAGCAAGAGATTTGAGGAGCCCCATACTAGGCAATCCGTTCAGAGCACTTTTCCTATTAGATTTCCTATTTGTGAAGTTAACTATGACTAAAAGGCCTTGCTTTAACGAGTTCCTGTTGCTAACACAACGGCTGCAACTCCAATGGCCCTTATGGGCAAGTTTTCTCCTTTTCATAGAGCCAAGAGCAGTGGTTTTCCAATCGAGGATATCGAAAAAGCCCGATCCCAATTCACGAGAGATTACCTACTATGGATTCTCTCCGCCTTCGTGGATTTATTGGACCTTCCGCTTGCTTGCTCTGCCATCGCACCTTTGAGTCGCTTGATCATTTGATCTCAGAGTGTGTTCTTACCAAGCAATGAAATCTTGAAATCAGGAAAACAAAATGCTCAGAGCCCCCTTGATCAATTTGCCATTGTACCATTGATTCCTCTTAAAATTGGAAAATTCTATTTCTCATTCACAAATGCATCTTTCTTTCTTCTAATAACTCTGAGTTTAGTCCTATTTTCTTTCCGGATAGAAAGATTGGATAGAAGGAATGTCTATAAATATATCCCTAGGGCTTTTCTTTATTCTTAATCCTTGGAATGGCAGCCTAAGAAAGAGTTGGTTATCCTCCCACATGGATTACTAAAGGGAATGACTAAGACTTCCAACGCATATAGGTAATTAACAGCCCGTTATCTCGGAAAGTAGAATCGCAGGCCAACAGGCGGAAATCGAGGGTAAACCGAAGCTTTGAGTTCATTTATTGACGAGGCTGGTACTAAAAGAATGAATTGACGAGTTCCTGAACTAAGACAAAGCAAACTAGCACCAATGAGCTAATGAGTGGAAATGGGCCGTATGCTTTGGAAGAAGCTTGTACAGTTTGGGAACACTCCGGCCAACAACCGATCCCATTGCCAGTAAGATCGGACACCCAAGCTTTCGATCCCGATCATGTGTCCGACCTCGATATGTGAGCTACGAGAACAACGGACACGCGAGCTTTCTTTGATCTAAGAGATAACGTCTTCGCCTTTCCAGGGATACACGTTGCAAGTCTTTTAGAAGCCGAATATCTTCTATTGTTGCTAGTAGGCTGACCGATCTGTAGCTTTATTTGAGTTTGTACACCCCTTCTTTTGCATAGGGCTGATAACAAGAGTAGAACAAAGGATATGGAAGAGGCTTCTTTGGTGATAGTTACAGGAATGATATCAAATTAAGGCAAATGAACATCCACGCGAGCATCCTTAAACACAAGATTTGAGGCTCTATAAGGGCTTCCCTTTCTAGAAACTCGACCTTCCTAGCACTCAATCAGATCAGTTGGATTTACCAACACGCAGCATGCGCTGGAAGGATGGATAATTTGCCCATCACTTGACTTACGAACTGGTCATTTGCATATGTCACTGATAGCTAAGCTAAGCTATTCGGCTAGCTCAACTTCTTTTTTGGCTTTTCGAAAGGAATTGCTGGAAAGAGATCTCCGAACGGAGGAAAATCATAATAGTGGAATTACAAATCTTACTAGCAGGCTTTACTTAAAGTGAAAGACTAACGTGCGTACGCGAGACCAAGACGACGGGAAGCATTCAACTTGGGGCTGACGGGGTAGGAACATTTCCTTCTTTTTGATTATTCCACTCTTATTATTTTAATTTTATTCGAAAATCCATTTCTCATTTCAGCTTAGCTTTCTTTGTTTTTCTCTCCTTTTTTATCAGTGAGTTCCGACCCTTTTGTTTGAAATTTCTTCGTTCGTCGGGCCTATGCGGATCCGTCCGAGCCGCTATGCAGTGGGTAGGGTGAAACCATAGAAATCATAATCATAGGTAATAATAAAATGTTATTTATTGAAAACATCCAAAGATAAGTGTTTGGAATAATAAAGGCAAGGTGGGTAATTGTTCAACATCGATGCCCTAGCATAACATAACTGGGGTCGATGTATAAGGACATCGGCCCCGCACTGCGGAAGCGGTTCAAAAGATAACTAACTTAAAGAAGATGGTTATAACATAGAGGTAACTTGAGTTTGATTGACATAAGCCTTATTGAAAATGTTTCAACCTTTTTAATCCTAAGTTGCACGCAATTAAACGTGATCTTTGTAGATTAAGCAAGTTAACCCAAGTATCGTCTCACAAGGAAAACTTAGCAGGGAAATTATCTGTATCGCAAACAGAAAAGAAAATAAAGCAATAAAATTGAAGGTTTAATTGTTTATTACTAGGCGGAGAAATAACTAAGCATAAATTAATCTAGACAAAAATTGAAATAAAATCTAAAACGAATTAAACCTAGACGCAAATTGAAAGAAGAAATTAGCCATGAATTAAACCTAGACAAGAATTGAAATTTAATCTAATCTCTGAAATAATAATCTATAATCCTAGCATAAACGCAAAGGAATTAATCTAAAAGAGATTAAAGCAGAAGAAAATAAAGACATGAATTAAAGAACTCACAAGTTTCAATGCAAATTGCATCATAAACATTAAGATAGAACCTGAAAATAAATCCGTGGTGGTGTTGTTCTTGAATCCGGAATGAAATTACAATAATTGAAAGAGTAGAATCAAAAACTAATCAAGAGAAAAGAAATAAAATACTATCGTCTTCTTCGTGCTAAGCGTTCAAAGGTAGGAAAAAAAACAGAAATTAATTCCCAAAAGCCAAAAACTAATCCACCAGACCAGCCGTGTTGTTCTTCTCCAAAATCCAAGGTGAAAATACTTAATTAAAACTAAAAAGAACTGCAGTCGTCCTTTTTCCTCAAGAAAACGAAAACCTAAAACCAAAAAGAAAAGTCAACCTAAAATCCAATTTAAAAAGGTAACCAGCCCTTTTTTTCTAATTATCTCACGCAGGTGGCTGCTTTAAGTGACCCTGGGCAGGGAGCTCTGGTCTGACCAGGGAGCTCTGCCCTTAAGTCCTGCACCACTAATTAGACAGGGCAGGGAGCTCTGGTATGACCAGGGAGCTCTGCCTCCACTTGTTGGACGCGCAATGAACAAACGAGCAGGGAGCTCTGGTTATGCAGAGAGCTCTGCCCTCTACTTCAGCTCTACTCTCCTTATACCGCTCCGTTCCAAAAGTCGGATTGAGCTTACCTTGTTCTTTAAAACTTGCAATTCCGGTTCAAAACCTACGCTTTCACTCAAAATACTCAAACGAAGCATTAGTGCCAATTTTAACTTAGAACCATAAAACCCAAACGGATTATCATCAAAAACACACCTAAAAATATGTGCTGGTCATAAAGACTAACACAACAAGTACTTGAATGGAATGAACAGACAACATCGACATCCCCCTCCTTCGCCTCCACGTTGATCAACCTGCATTAGGGAAAACAATGTAAGGGTTTGAGTACAAAAGCACTCAATGGATTCCGTGCCCCATTTTGAAAATGATTTTGAAAAGATATAGCATACTTCTTTCTTATGGAAGGGGTGGCTTTAGTGAAAACGGTTGTCCTTCTCATAAGTTAAAACAGTTAAAAGATTAATCGGTTCGAACCATAAAACAACTCACATTCTTGGGTTACCGCCCGGTCCAATTAGAGGGGAGCCACTCCCTCCAATCGAACCGTCATAACTTCCTGTATACACTACCTTTACTTGTACAGAGCACAAGGCCGATCGTATTATAAAGACTTTCAACATTGGTAATCCACACGCAATTGAGCATAAAAGATTTAGCATGCATATCACATTGGAAAGCGTTGGGTTTAATTACCCAAAAGTTACCTCAGTGGGAGTTTGTAATCCCACAATTTGAAAATAGAAACCCACCTTAATTCGAATTCACTAAACTAGTCCTCGAACTTAAGGGTTGCTTGGTCCTACAAGAGTTGTCTTAAACACTTAGATTCACAAGCATATAGGTGTCTAAAGTCTTAACATCCTAGGTCAAACTTATTCACGAGTTATAACGTGTATGTCGTGCACGTTATGTCACATGAGTCACATAGATGTCTTATGCATACTATATAGTACTTAATATCGTATCATATTAATTCATGTACACTTGATTTATTACATATCTCATGTCATAAGATCACACTTTAAAAACTTTTAAGACATTCATACTTGACTATTGAATACATAACAATTATTCAATTGACTTAGATCATTTTAATTGATTAATTAAGAATCAATTAATTACTTAAGGACATATAATTAATTAATAAAGAATTAATTAATTATTACAGGCATAATTAATTAATAATTAATTATTAAAGGCATATAATTAATTTATAAATAATTAATTAATTAATTAAGGCATATAATTAATAATTAATTAATTAATTAATTAATTAATTAATTAAGAAAGAATTTTAATTAATTAATTAATTTTCAATTAATAAATTATGAAAGAATTAATTATTTAATTAATTATTAATAATAAATAATAAACAATTAATCATAAATAAATAATAATAAACATTAAACATATAGTATACAACTATTGAACTGCACATTTAATTATATATAGATATGGACTAAGGGTCAATATCACACATAGCAAGTCATGTTGGACCATCATAATTTCATTAATCATATAAGACTAAGCCCATTTCATATTTCTTTTTATAAATTTATAATAGTCCAACCCAACAAAATAGTAGCATATTATAATAATATAGGTTCAATTTTATTAATTACTGAGTCTATTCGAATTATTTTAGGTTATAGTCCATCTTCAATAAATTTGGGCCCAACATATTGTAAGACATAAAGCCCACACATAGGGTCCAATTCAAAAGATAACACATTGGACTCATACACTATGATAAGTTGGACTAAACTTATTGTCTAGGCCCTACCGAATTTTTTTTTACTCATTCATAAAGTGATACTTGGCCCAATATCTCTATAGTTCACATAAAAATACTAAGTCCAACAACATTAGCCCAATTTTAATAATTAATCACTTAGCACACGAAATAAATTCTTATAGTCATCAATTAATTTATAAATCATCACTTTAACTTATAAAAATGTTATAACATGTCTTGATATGAAGTTTAGTCATATTTTTACCCAAAAACCGAAATTAACATAAAATAACACACAATTCATTTTCTGCAGATTTTTCTTCAAGACGATCATCACCGTAAATTCCGATTAAAATAGTAAACGAGCTCAAAATGGCTTGAAATTTTTATAGGATGCTCCTTACACATAAAAGAATTTCCAGAAGTCACTACACTTCAAAAATATCAAATTTTACTTGCCCAAACGGGGCCTCATTTACAGATCAGTGAATATGTCAAAAGTTGGAGTTTTACTGCACAACAGTTCAGTTGAAAATTCAATATAAAACCGTTCATTTGTCCACAAGGGATGAGAAACATCAAATTAGAATCCTTAGGATGTCTAGTTTCATTTTCCAAAAGGCTAAGCCTTCAAAAGTTACGAATCAAAGGAGAAAAATACTTATATATTTTTCTGCGCATAATAGATTTTCAAACAAGAGCAGTAGAATATTAAATCTACCAAAATTACATGCTTCAACGAAAAATTTTGAAAATTTCACAAAACCTTCCTAACATGCTTATCTACAACATATAGAAATTTGGGAGTCAAATTCGAAGTCTAACATGTTCAAACGGGCAAATCAGATCAGTACAGTTTCATACGTTGCCCACGATTCATTCCAAGCTTCATTTATTTAAACCCAAAACACCAACACAACAGCATATACTCGGTTTTTCAGTCTTTAAACACAATCACATATCATCTATAACAACCATATGATTATGAAGAACACACATTCCTAAGTCATGCTTTTCCTAGAATGCATATAATCGAGTATAACTTCACAACAAACATCAAGACTTCACAAAATCATCATTGCCTTCACTACACTATGAAAATCGTATAAACGTCATCTTCTTCACACCAAGACCAAAGGTTCCACCATTTTATTTCCCTAAACATGCTTCTAAGATTTTGCAAAGAAGGAAGAAATAAGGTAAATGAGGGTTTAGTCTTTATACCTTGCCTTCTTCTCCTCTTTTCTTTCTTACTCAGTTCTCTCTCTCCTTCTCCTTCCTCCCTCACGGCTGCCCGTTTCTCCGACTTTACTAGATGGTGGTGGTGGTGGTGGTTCCGGTGGTGATGGATGGTGGTAGATAGTGGTAGAGGAAGAAGGGGTTAGGGTTTGAGGAGAAGGTGATTTGTAGAGATGGTGAAGAGTTTCATCTGCAACCTTTTTTTTTTAACGTGAATGAAGGGGAGGGGGAATCTGTAGGCTCTATGAATATCATTACTTCTAATTTCTTCTTCCCTTCGTTCTTTGGCTGGGATTAGGGGAGGTGGTTTTGGGAGAAGGAAAAAGTATAAAGATTGTGTTTAGATTTAACCTGCTGCAAATTTTTTCTCCCTCTCTCTCTTCTGCCGTTCTTTACTCTCTCCTCATAATCCTTTTCTTTTTTTTTATCTATTACTAGTTACCCTCTTAATTAAATAAATTAAAACTTCCTAACACATATTTATACACACGCACAGACCTACACGGCACACACACAATATTCACGCGCACACACACATCCTTACATATATAATATATATTATTATATTATATAGTTTCCTTTTATATAGTATTTCAATTTTTGTTCCGTAATATGATATTTATTAGTCGGATCAAAGTTTTAATCGAGCATACGAATAGAATTAATTATTTCGATACTAACGAATATTGATATCACTTCATAAAATAATTCTTCTTCAAATCAACTAGGCAAATAGTTCATATATATATATATATATTTCATCTTTTGATTAATTATTTCTAACTGATCACCATATTGCATAAACAACAATCATATAAAAGTATTTCACTCAATCACATAATATGAATGCTCATTTATATGCAATGCATGTAATGTCTAAATTTGTTATAATTTAGAGATTAAAAGTTAATCGGGAATAAGTGACCGTTCTATTATTCAATTTATTCTACTTATTTTATATACTTAAAACGAAAATTTTAGGCTTGAATTTTCGGAGTTCTACAATTGTCATCTTTTCCTATTTAGATGCACCACTCATATTATCATGTTTTCAAATTAATGAAAAGTTTTAACCCCTTTCAAAACCATTCAACCCTTCAACAGTTAATGATTTTCTAATGTGTAGGACATGTTTTTCTTCTTAAAATTCCTATTAGATATGAAACTAGAGTGACAATAATATTTGTAAAGACTTGTTAACTAATATATCTCTATTGTTTCATTGAAAGATATGATATATACCAAAAGTAAATCAATGCTACCATTTAAAGTTGGAAACTTTGTGGTTTGTCGGTGAAAATGGTATTTTAGACACATTTTTCTCGAGGGTTGATTTGAATAACGTCGGCCTTTAGTTAGATTCGAAGTCGTGATAATTGTCATTTTTCTTAATAATAATTGTTACTAGATATTTTAACTAACTACAGGGTAAAAATAATTAGCACCATGTATGCGATAAGATCAACCAACCATACTCAAGTAGGAGTATGTTTTTTCTTTTCTTTTTTCTTTTTTTAGTATGTTTACCTATATTTCTCAAGAAATCTCATGATACTTAGAAATAATAAGCCATGATTATTTTTAAATTCTATGTATTTGCATGCTCGTTTCATTTTTCTTTATTTTATTACATATCGGCGCACATTCAATTTTATTGCCATAGGTTATTAGGAGTATAAATTTGTCTCTACAGATCAATTATGGTTGGTGCCTGTCCATCTTATTAGTAATACCATTATACCAACCAACACATGGATAAGATTAAATTTCCTTTAGTACTAAAATGTTCCAATAATAAATCTTAAAATTGGGACCATTGATTTAAAGAAAATTAAATGCTATAGTAAAACTTTTGGCGTTACAAATATAGAGGATTGGCTTAGTTGGCAATCAGAAATTCAGTTTAGTGAGTGGAACTCTTAATCTTCTATCTATTCCATAAAGGCATATGAATTTTTTATGGGAGCAATCCGCAACCGTTATTTGAGATGCCCAATGAACCATTAGTCACATTCAATCATAAGAATATTCACTCTGCAAGTAAAATGTCATACTAATTGTACATGACACTACTTTAAAATATCATGATTTAATGTTGATTTAACTACTCTTTTCGATCCATTGATATTGTCATACTACTGTTCGGCACGGAGATTAAGAATAAGGGTAAAAAATAGAAAGTCAGTAGGTCTCATCACTTTTGAAAGATTCTAAAGGATTTAAACTTTTTTTATTTGAAAGACGACAATATAAGTGAAACACCTAAATAAGAAAATGATGACAATATGAGTGGGTATGAGGGAGTACAAGTTTAGTTCATTCTCCTGTAATTTCTATTGGCACCAATTATAACAATAAAAAGAGCTACAACGGTGTACTTGAGTTGATCTAGCATTAAAATGGTTAACGTCCGAGCTCATGGTGGCACTATTTTTAAATTTAATTATTTTTTTTAAATTACAAAAAAATCTGCTACTGCAATCTAACGGTTATCATTATTTTGGATTTATTGAGTAATAATTGCACCAAATAGGGGCAAGCGGTGTTGTTATATATACTATGTTAGGTAGAACTAGCGATGCTCATGCAGCCATGTCATCTCCTACGTACTTTCCCTTCTTATTTCCTACAATCTAACTAATAATACATTTTCCTAATTTTCCCTACCTAATTTTATACTAGTATTTTCTTATTTAGAAACAAATTGCACACCACTCCTTCTCCAAAAAAAGTGAGATACATCACTCAGACCAACATAGACAAATTTAATTAGTTGCAAAAATTAATTACGTAGCATAATATATTTTTTCAATATTCATGATTCTCTTAGAAATTTACAACCACAATAATATAAATAAATACACAGTACAAACTTTAATTACTCAACTTTCTCTCTCAAAAAAAAAAAAAAACACTTTAATTACTCAACTACCCTCTCTCTGGTTGACAGGTAGCATAAGTTCTTGGCTCCGACACTTTATAAAGTTGTGCAGATGAAATTGGTTTCAAAGATATTGTAATCTTGCACTTGCCTTCCCAAAATTCTTCCTTGCTCTTCATTTCTTCCGCAAACCTGCACTACAACTTCTTGCTGATCAAAGTAAACTCTCCCTCTCTCGCTCTTGTTACATATTATTATTCATTTGATGCATTTTTCATTTTTATACATAGTATTTGACAGTAAAAGATACTCCATGATTGCAATCAATAATCATAGTATATGCTTTTCAAATTCCAATAGCCAAATAATATTGTGACACTGATAATTATTTAGTATTGAATCTTGAGAGAAACTCGGATGAGATATTAAAGGGGTGAAATCTTGTATGATTATTATCTAAATTTGTTAATTTATTGTGATAATAATAATAATTTAAATGGTTATGACGATGCAGTGGGTGGTGATGAGGTGAAGGGTGTGATGGTGGACGATGTTCAGTTTCCTGCACAAATCAACCAACTGTCTTTGCTGGGTCATGGTAATTCTTATTTTACTCATTTTCTTATTTTTGACATACATATTTCATAATCTTATAGTATCAATATTAATGTATATGTCACGATTATACAAATCACTATAAATGAATTGCATTGAAGTCATTTTACCCTCACCATGCTTCTAGATCTGTCTTTTTAATTTTATATTTTACTTCTATTTATTAGTAATTATATATTTTAATTACTTATTATTGGAATTTGTTTGGATGATTAGGAATTACGGACATTGAGATACATTTCCTACAGATTAAATTTACAGCGATTGGAGTTTACTTGGATCCTCAGATTGGGGCCCACCTCCTCAAATGGAAAGGCAAATCTGCCGGCGACTTAACAGAAGACGATGATTTCTTCGACGCCCTAATTTCCGGTAACGTATCTTATCTCTTGTTTCTCTTTAACTTAAATTCCACATGATTAATTTTACTTTACTCAATCAAAATATGTAAATTTATAGTATAATGTAAAAATTGATCTTTTGATCATAGAGCGTTGTGGTTAAAGATTTGAAATTCAAACTTCATCATATGACAGCACCGGTGGAGAAGTTGGTACGAGTGGTGGTGATAAAGGAGATAAAAGGGTCGCAGTATGGAGTGCAGTTGGAGAATTCGGTTAGGGACCGTTTGGCAGAGGAAGACAAGTACGAGGAAGAAGAAGAAGAAGCTTTGGAACAAGTTGTTCAATTCTTCCAATCCAAATATTTCAACAAAGATTCCGCCGTTACTTTTTATTTCCCAGCTGCTTCTCCGCCGACTGCCGAGGTAAATAGGATCTTACAAGAACTAATCAATCGGTATTTAGTCATGTTTTTTTCAATAATAATCATGCTTTCTCATATGATCTTGCTTCCTATGTATATAAGATTGCATTTGCAACGGAGGGAAAAGAAGAATCGAAGATGGAGGTGAAGAACGCAAACGTGGCGGAGATGATACAAAAATGGTACTTGGGCGGAAGCCGGGGAGTGTCTCCGACCACCATCTCCTCCTTGGCCGCAGCTCTCTCCGCCGACTTATCCAAATGAATTATTTTAAGTTGCCAAACTATGTTTTGAAATTTTAGTCGTTGGATATGATTTATTTCGTGCTACTTGAGTATATTCACTTATTATTACTTAATATTTCACTTTTAAGTTATTTTTATTACTTGATATTATTTTTGACCGGTAACCCGATTTGCATGAATTGTATTAAAATTGAGAATTTAAAAAGAGTCCAACGAAATTGATGGAGCCAATCGAATCAGTCCAGTTTCAAAACATTGGTTCACAGCTTCGTGGTTATGTGAGTGAAGCCCAACAATTTGAAGGTTAAAAAAATACTAACAAAGTCCAAAGCCTTATAATTTTGTCCCAATTGAGATGATCTTCCTCAAGTAGTTTTTCTTCATCGTGCAACATAAAAAAGTAGAAATGACTATAAATAAATTGGCAATAACTCAAATGCGACCTGTCGCACCCTATGCGACCGCGCATGGGGCGCTTTTTTTATTTGCGCTTCTTCTTTAATTAAGATTCGAGCGAGGGAAGCCGAAGTCCTCGGAGCGAGCCGAATAAATCCAAATTGATGTCCGACGATTATCTTTATATTAGTAATCGGAAAAAAAACAAACAAACTGAATTTAGAAAAATTCAATTTTTTTTTATCATTGATCGGGTCAACCCGACCCGAATCCGATCGTATGATCCATGCGACCTGCTGCACAGGAGATCACCTCAAATAAATTTGATCAAGAACTCTTCTAGAGGAAAGATTGTGCTGACGATAACTCTAATACCCAAATCAGAATTAGAATAATCAATCATAAGGAATCATAAAAGACATTTTTATTACTTTTGGGCCATCACAAGTGGTCCATAAATGTTGAATTTTGATCCTCAATTAGTCTTATCAAAATCATCTAGTTTTCTAGATCATTATAAAGAAGAAATTCTCGAGGAAAAAGAAAACAGCTTGTTTGGTACCAAGGTGGCCAATTCGAATTTTAAAATTAGTAAAAAGATAGCTATAGAGAGAGAAGTAGGGAGGGAGAGTGAGATTCCATTGTGAAAGCACATTAGTGTGTCGATTTTGTTTGTCCAAAATCCAAACATGATATGTTTTCCCATGTGCTTCCCAAATCATATCAATCACACCCCATATCCATCTTCCTTTTAAGCTTGCAACTTTGTGCATAGCTTAAACACGAACTCTATATTTTATAACGATAGCAATTTCCCGCCATAACTCAAAGTGTCTAGTGGATAAATTCAAGTTAATATGTAATTAATATTTTGCGAACCATATAAAAATTGTACGTATTGCATTAGAATAACCTATTTGCCACGTACTAGAGCTTTAAGGTATAAATAAGATTCGAATTTGAGACCTTAATTTAATCATTACTCCAATAATATTGTATCCCAAAAGAATATATATATATATGATCATACACATTAATTTTAATCCTTGTCGCAATCATATGAAATTTGTTATTGAAAGAAACAATTAAAGAAAATTAAACACTAGCATGCTAGTTTAAAACTTAAAACTTAATTTTCATAGCACAGTATTCCAATTCAACATCATAAAGATGCGTTGATATCACATTACAATATTAATTAATATACACAATTTCAAAAAAAAAATCAATATTTACAGCACATGAACATTATACATTTAAAGGGGCTTTCCAAAACCACAGGCAAAATTAGGGGGAAAAAACAAATTCTTATCTTCCATTTTCCTTCTAACAAAAATTTACATGACACGGATCCAAGATCTATATCCAACGCAATATTCATCAGCAAACATCTCACACAACAATTTTTTTTTTCTTTTTTTTTTCCATTTCAAGAGGGAAATTAAGTATCGAAGCATGTGACTCTGACGACCATAAAAATAGCAAAATTAATAACAAGGAATGCAATTAGGCCACCTCCTCAGCAGATGCAGCAGCAGTATCAACATGTCCACCCGGCTGTCTCCCTCCGCTGTCGTCGCCGCCGTGCTCCTCCGCCAGCGACTGGCGGCACGTCGGGCACGACGAATGAGAGGCCAACCAAACATCCACACACTTAACATGAAAACAATGGTGGCACTTAGGCAGCACCCTGATCTTGTCTCCATCCAAGAACTCACCGAGGCATATCGGGCACTCCGTCGATCCAACCCCTTCCTCGGAGCCGTACACCGCCACCGGAATCCGTCGGCGCGCCTCCTTCTTCAGCCCCCTCCTCCCCAACCGCGGCGGCGCCTCGTCGGCGGCCGGATTCATCCTGGCGGCGCACCGCAGCATGCATCTTGCGATAGAATTTATCCCAAGAGCGCATATCAAGGCACACAACAAGGCTGCAAGTATGATCACCATGTTCGTGTCGAAATTCGCGGCTCTGCTGTAGTCATGGCGGGCGCCGCCGCCGTCGAGCATAAGGCGGCGCGGCCGATGATAGAAACTCATCTCACGTTGTGTAGGTGCTCAAATTCTAAGTGATATACTAAAAATGAATGGTACAAATCGAACCACAAAAGAAACACAAAGCATTTGCAGAGAGTTCATTATTGTTGCAATGAAATCACCAATCCTTTTTTGTGCTTTCAATCTTGAAAAAGGCAACAAATCTCACCAGCAGCTTATTGAAAGAGGTATTTTATTAAGTGATCTATAAATTAGCATCATATGTTTTGTGATTTATGGTTTTTCAAATATTGATAGGGAGAAGTCTACCTGAAATTTAGGAATGTCTACCAAACTGCATATAAAAAGTGGAAATTCTGAAACCACAAAATCCTTAATCCCACCAAACAGGGGGCATGCACAAATCCCAACAACTTAATCAAAACACTTTATAATTTCACCAGAACTGAGTTTCTAACAAAGAAATGTTGGTAGTTTTGAAAGAAATACAGTATGAGAGAGAGAGAGAGAGAGAGAGAGAGAGAGAGAGAGAGAGAGAGAGAGGCAATTAAGCTTTGAAAAAGTGTAGAAACACAAGTAGATGGAGAATTTTGATTATGGTACCTGATCCCACCTTTAATCAAAATTAAATTATTAGAAAATGGAGTGCCTGTTCTAAGCACCAACTCCTCGGGTCAATTTCTATGTCAAAGGATGCATTTGGGTCCATTAAATCAAGATTAAGATCTTATTAATAGCTATCATGGAGTGTAGTCAGAATCCTTTAAATCCTTTAATATGTCTGCTATTGCGTTCCAATGTTCTTTCTCCTTGAATTAATTAATAGTACTACTATAAACATTATACTATATTTTCTAAGAAAATCTATTGATTGAGAGAGAAGAATTTCTTAATTGTCCTCGTCATGAAAATATAAATAATTGAAATAAAGGAGATGAGCATACTGCATGTAACAATTGAAATAATAGAAACTACAAAAATAAGACGTGCCCGACCAAAATAATTTAAACTACCAAAATAATGAGCAAACATAATTGAAATAATTGCAACTACACCACTCCTAAATTTTTTCAGGCGAATTCCGACGAGCCTGATCAAATTTTCACGTACACATACTTAAGACGATATAAATTATCTATGGAAATAACTTGAATGCGACCGCGCGTGGGGTGCACGCGCCCAAATATTTTTTTTTTCAGATTTTTTTTTCAATTTCCGGTATTTTTCTCTTTTTTTTGTTTGCCTCTTCGTTTTTCTGTTTGTCATTTCTTCTTTGGTCAAGATTCAAGCGAGAGGAGTCGAAAGCCTCGGAGCGAGCCGTAAAAATCCAAATTATTGTCCGACGATTATCCTTATATTAATAATTGGAGCGAAGGTGGAACCGAAAACAAATTAAAATTAAAAAGAGATAAAAAAAATAAATTTAATTTTAATCGAGTCAACTCGGGTTGACCAGGGTCAACCCGACCCGAACCCCCAAGACCTACTCATTATCTATTATGCTGTTAGCCTGTTAGACTTAAACGGCGATGTTATCTAGTCTAGTTCTGTAAATAAAGTGTAATTATTAGAGAAAATTCACCGACAAAGATCTAGGGGTACGTAATTATAAAAGAATAAAGATATTTGGATAACAATTGTAATTACAACAATGTAATATTTATAATTAAATATTTTATTAATTTTTTTAATAATTAATATAATTAGTGTTTTGTGTATAATACCTTTTCCCACTTAATTATATGTTAATTTTTAAATTTAATTAACATTTCGAATTTTCAAAAATTTGTGCATGATATTAATTTATTTTAATTAATATTAGAAATTAGCATACAATTAAGTGGAAAAGGGTGTTATAGACAAAACACTAATTATATTAATTATTGGGCAAAATTGAAAGAGTATTTAAATATGAATATGTCACCATTATTCGGACAGTTGTTGTCCAAATATCAATACTCATTATAAAATCGTTAAAATGTGAGAGTATCTTTGGTTAAAACTTCATTATGAAAGGTTTATTAAGAATCCAACTCAAAAAAAGAGGTGGAAAATTTTATTGAATATAAGTTATACTCCCTCTGTCCCATTCAATAAGTCATATTTGGGATGAACACGAAGATTAAGGAAAGAGAGTTAGATGATAAAATTTGTGATTAAAATAGTACTGTATTTTATTGTTGATGTTAAAGTGAGTTGAGTGAAAAAACAATGTACAATAAAGTAAACAATACTATTCACATTTGAGTGTGACTTAAAATGAATTTTAGTGTATTATCTTTGTCAAGTAAAGAAATGGGACTTATTGGGTGGGACACTTGAAATGACAAGATATTTATTATTGAATGGGGCAGAGGAAGTAAATATTTCCAGATATTATGTAGACTCGTTGTTCGTACAATTGAAGATATCTTAATTTAGATAATAGGTTTTGCATTGATAATATTAATTAACTACTATTTCACGCCACCCCAATAATAAATAAAAATGATAATGATTGAGTAATTTGGAAAAAAGGGGAAGAAAGAATCGTCGATTACGATTAATAAATGGCATTTTTTTTATGTGTTATATTCTTCCCTCTATTCCATTATCAATCGCGAGCGGTATAGAATCAATATGAAATTGATGGATCACTAACTAATAAGCGACTACAATCAATGCTTTCATTTCATGATGAACATGTGGAGACTGGAGAGCTATCTGCCATTGGATTTGGATACGAATTATTAATTTTGTACTAGTACTTTCTTTATGGTTATTGTCACTTGATAGTTTATAGTAACATAAGTTACATCTTCCAACTATAATCCATCCTATCGGATTATTATTGATCTACTTCTTCTGATCAATCAGATTTAAAAAAGATAAATTAAATTATAAATTTTCGATCCTGATCTTGAATCTACGGTGTTTGAGATAGTTTCTTGAGCGAAAAATGAAAACAAACACGTATAAATTTTCCTTGATAACCCACCATATTCTTCTAATTAAAAAATAAATAAGATTGTGCTTGCTCATCCAACTTGGATGAAAAATGAGTCATTCTAACCGCAGTAACATCATTAAGTAATGACTAGAAACATATTTTTTTTCCTTTGTCACATCAATTAGTTTTCCGTGTTATAAGAGCATCTACAACAGTGGGCTCCGAAGCCCTAGGGCTAAGGGTATTTTGGTGGGGTCCCAATGATTGATAGTCCGGACTTGAAATTTTCACTATGGTGAAGCCCGACCCCTAGGACTATGTAATAATTGTTTTTTATTTAATTTTGCTTTTTAATTTTAATTTTTTATTTTGCAATATATAACAAATTAATTATCTAAATATGATGCGATTAAAACTCGAACAATTTTATTGAATTTGAAAAACAGATACGAAAAATACAATAATATTGAAAATAAAGCTAGAGCTAGTTGAGCGGACCGAAACGCGACCAAATTTCTTCAATCAAATCATCCGCAAGACGCTCGTGGGCCGTTGCATCTTGAACGCGAGCTCGTCTCTCAATATATTTTTCGAATTCACGCGTTCCACCCATGATTACTGGTGCCGTATTAACCTCCTTGTCGCCCCTTGCGCTCGCTTCCGGAACAAATTGACTTGCTTGGTGTCCCTCGTCTTTGATGATCATGTTATGCAATATGATGCAAGCGTACATGATGTCGCTTAAGTGTTCTCGAAAATGCAACCGAGCAGGGCCCTTTATAATTGCCCAACGAGCTTGGAGGACACCGAAAGCCCTTTCAACATCCTTTCGTGCAGCTTCTTGCATCTTTGCAAATCGGCATCTCTTTGGATCAGTTGGAGCTCGTACGGTCTTCACGAATGTAGCCCACTTCGGATAGATACCGTCGGCGAGATAGTATCCCATTGAATGCTCGCGGCCATTTGCGACGAAGGTGACTGGCAGGGCTCTCTCATGGAGAATGTCGGCGAAGACATCGGATTGATTGAGCACATTGACGTCGTTGTTGCTGCCGGCGACACCGAAAAAGGCATGCCAAATCCACAAATCTTGTGAGGCGACTGCTTCAAGGATGATAGTAGGATAACCCTTTCGTCCTGTGTACGAACCTCGCCATTTTGTTGGGCAATTCTTCCATGCCCAGTGCATGCAATCGATGCTTCCGATCATACCAGGAAAGTCATGACTTGCCTCGTGCATTGCTACGAGTCTGGCGACGTCAGCGCTGTTTGGCCTCCGCAGATATACGTCACCAAACGCATCTCTGATTGCCTTGCAAAAATACTTGAGGCATAGTGTGCCCGTTGTTAGTCCAACGTGCAGATATTCATCGTACTGATCGACCGATCCACCGTTGGCGAGTTGCCTCAAAGCAACAGTGCATTTGATCCATGGGTGAAGCCCCAGTCTTCCAGTTGCATCTGGACGTTGTTCAAAAAAAGGCTCCCGAGCAACCAAAGTGGCGGCTATCTGCACGAACAACTTCCTGCTCATGCGAAATCGGCGGCGAAATACATTTTCGCCCCAAATCGGATTCTCCGCAAAATAATCGCGAATAAGGCGTTGTTCGGCCTCTTCACGATTCCTGTGAATGTACGTTCTGCTCGATGACTCTGCTTCGTCGTCATCTTCAAAGTGCTCGCGGTAGAGATCAATGGCTTGCTGACCCAGCTGGAGTACCTCCTCCACTACCTTCTCATCTTCTTTGAGATCGAAGAATTCTCCATTCCAAGACATGTTTTTTCAATATTATTTGAAAGAATTCAAGAATGTTTTTTTGTTGAAAATTTTTGTGGGAATGTAAAAATGAGAATGAAGAAATAGGGAAGGTGTAGATGTTTAAAAAAGGGATGAATGTGATATATTTATAGGGAAAAAAAAAGCCGTTGAATTTGAAAACCGTTGCATGTTTTTAATATTTTTTTTTCATTTCAGCATTAAAAAAAAAAAACAGAAAATGGGAGGAGGCGACGCGTGTCCCTCCTCCCCTCCATCTTCTTCCGCTCGCCCACGGGCTCTGCAGCGCCAGGGCTCCATGCTCGCCGCCCGCCCTCGCCACCTCCAACGGCGAAAGCCCACACGGCGCCCGGGCTTCAGCTCCTTCGCCCGGGCTACGCCCCAGCCGTTGTGGCTGCTCTAAAGATATACACTGACATGAATATTACAACTCCTGCATGGAAAATCAAAACACATTCCACAAGTATTCTAAGCAACATCTCATCCATTAAAAAGTAAAACAATGAAGTTCCACAACCAAGTGGCGAGAAAGATATCATTTAAATCAGATGAATGAGACTAAGTTTTTTGAACCACAATATTTCGATTCTAGTCTACTTTAATTTTCACTGATTTCGAATTAAAACGACATTCATATAAAGCTAGACATATCATATTTGATTTCTTATCATCAAGCAAACTAAGATATATAAATTGCATAGATTGGATGTAGTAGTAAGTTGTAGTAGGATGGATTGAATAATGAGGAGAAAGAGTGATGAGGGAAGGGCTGTGATCCCATGCACAACCCCACACCATGAAATGATTGCACTCTCAAAAAGTCCACCCAACTCCCACATTCTCATTATTTTTTTTCAACACACACACACTCCTCCATTCTCTCTCTCTCTCTCTCTCTCTTCTTTTTTTCCTTTCTTTCCTCGTCAACCAGAAACAGTTAAATCCACTCCTCTCCACTCTCATCACCCAACTGCAAGAGCCTACACCTAAAAGGTTTCAACTTTTTCTAACTACTCCTCGCAATCACAAGAAATGCAAGATCCCAACTCCAAGCACTCCCTCAACCAAATGCCGCCCTTCTCCGCCGCAATGCGCCCCTCCCAGCATCGCCGCGCCCACTCCGAGGTCAACTTCCGCCTGCCGGAGGACTTAGATCTGGGCTCTGACCCCTTCGACGCTCCAGGGGGGAGTTTCGAGGAGATGGGATCCGAAGACGATCTCTTCTCCACTTACATGGACATAGAGAAGCTCAGCGCCGGCGCTGGATCTGGAGCTGCCGACTCCGTTTTCGACAATACCGCCGCCGAAGAAGACGGCGAGAAGAGCGGCGGCGGCGGCATGTCGAGGCCGCGCCATCGGCATAGCAATTCGGTGGATAGTTCGAGCTTTTTGTTTAACGACAACAGCATTGAAGCTAAGAAAGCTATGCCGCCGGATAAGCTTGCTGAGCTGTGGACTATTGATCCCAAGCGCGCCAAAAGGTACCTCCATTTTATTTTTATTACTTTAATTTTTTTTTTTTTTTTTTTTTCTGTTGTGGAATTTGTTGGCAAATAAATGTAAGTAAATGTGATCTGAGTTTTATTAGTTTTATTGAACTCAATTTTCTTTTAATTTGTAGAATTATGGGTTCAGATTGGATCTTGAGATGGATCTCTGTGAATCTTGAGTTGACTGATGATTTTTGTTAATCTAATCTCTTATGCGATTAATACATTGTATTTGTGCCAAACAGTATGAAAGTTTAGTTGTCTCTTTGCCTTTTGTTAATAATTGAATGTTGGGAACTATTATTCATTGATTTGTGATGTAATTAAGGTAATCCCTGTATAAGGATTGAACTGGATTTATCTGCGCTCCGACATTTATCATAACAAGTTTGTACTGCTCCAGATTTGTATCCTTTTTAAATTTAAAGATCTTGATTTTAGTTCTAGTGCAAAACTAGTTTCTGCTTGTGGGATTAGAAATTTCCTGCCTTTTTTTGTTTTCTTTCTTTCTTTCTTTCTACAACGAGTTGATTTTCAATTTCTGTTCATTTGAATGATGGCTATATGTATTGCATATTATGTATATGAGCTTTACTTAAATTGCTTTAGCTGCTATTTTCTCGTGCATCTATTGTTCTCGATCAGTTTAGTTGTCCTCGATCGTGATTTGGGATCTCTAATAATCATAGCTGAGTTACCATTATGAAAGTTCTTTCCTGTATTTGTATAATCCCCATAAGATAAATTTGCTCTGCTATAGTGTCTACAAAAATTGTCTAGTTGAACTTGGCAAGCTGCTAGATATTTCAAGACTAAGTAGGATAATATTTTGGACTAGAACTGACTGATTGATTATCTGAATTATTTTTGTTTTAACTTATTGTAGAATCTCTGTATAATTGTCAAAAGAAAGAACCTCTTTCCTGCACGATGAATTAGTGATCATCTAGCATTGGTAATACACTTCAGTATTAGAAGTTCCAATGACAAAAATTAAAAAAATTAAAATAAAAAAATACTGAAACACCTTAAAGGTTGTTCTTTAGTGAACTAAGAATGGTGTGCATTACATTGATCACTCTGACATGTTTTTCCTCTCTTGTCCGCTTCACTATTCCTTTTGATTTTTTGCTGTCCATTGCTTGTGATTTCTGATTTAGTTTTATGCGTGGCATAGTATGTGATATGCTTCATCATCAACAGCTATTTGGCTGTGTTTTAATTCTAACAACAATAACAACCATAATAATCTACAGGATTCTGGCAAATCGGCAGTCTGCTGCTCGATCAAAAGAAAGGAAGGCCCGGTATATATCTGAACTGGAAAGAAAAGTTCAAACCCTCCAAACTGAAGCAACAACACTCTCTGCGCAACTGACTCTGTTCCAAGTATGTCTGCTGGAAATGCTCCAATTATTAGTAGTTTCTTTATTTCATAGGAACTGATGATATTGCATAGTTGCAAAACAAAATAACCATAATCTCGTAAATCTATGATGTTTTCTGATACAAATGTACTCTCTTTCAGAGAGACACCACGGGACTGAGTAATGAGAATACAGAGCTTAAGCTTCGGTTGCAAGCAATGGAACAGCAAGCTCAACTACGTGATGGTAAGTAGTCGTGTTAATTACTTTTAACAATTTGAATCTTTTGTATCGCATCATTTCATGTAGGAGAAATTTTAATCTCTACAAATGCCTTGAAGCTACTCGTGTCACCACTTATTAATTTTTGTTATACCAAAATAATTTGTTCTAAAATGAGGTATTGAACCAAAATAATTTGTGTTTAGAGAATATCTTTTTAAAATCTCTAAACTAGTTCTAGTTTAGATGAGTAATGATACAGATTATATGACAAAACACTTGCCTTGCCTTCTGATTTTTATAAAAGTTTGTTTTGCAAAAATATGCAGCACTGAATGAAGCACTGAGGCAGGAAGTAGAAAGACTCAGAGTGGCGACTGGAGAAATGTCGACCACATCAGATACGTTCAATTTAACTATGCAGCATCTTCCCTACAACCAGACTACATTCTACTCCAATCAGCCCCAACCTGGCTCAAATGAATCCCTAAATGTACAAATGCAGCAGTTTCGTACACTTCAAACTGGCATGTCAAGTCACCAACATCAAATGCTTTCTGCTACTCAAGCACAGGGACATTCCGACTCAATGCAGCAAGACCCTCTCGGACGTTTTCAAGGGCTCGATATCAGCAGCCGGGGCACTCATGTGAAGTCCGAAGGGCCCTCTTTATCAGCCAGTGAAAGTAGCAGTACATTCTGATTTCAGGTTTTTCTGATTTTTTATTTATTTATCCCCAAGGCCCGGAAATCTGTTTGTTTACTTGTTCATAGACTGACACCGTGGTTAACATCCAGAATCATCAGCAGTCCACATTTTTTCATTAATTTTTTCCTTTTCCTTTTTTACTTTCCAATTAACAGGTTGTTTTAGGTCTCCCTTAGTACGTGTTGTAGGGTTGTTGTTCTTTGTGTTGGGAGCCGGTTATGTCTTCCCTTTTCTTTTCATCTACATTTTGATTTATTCGTTCAAACTGAGAAAATCATAGGTTGAGACGTGGCTGGATCTTCAAGCCACAAAGGTAGTAATGACGTTGGGATTTCTCAGTTTGCTAATGTGTCTGTCGATTGTAATGTTCTTTGCACATCAGTTTGTGTTGATTAACTGAAAGATTTTATTCTGTATGTACTTGATGGCTGAAAATCCAAGAATCATGTCTTCTTTTTAAGTAACAGTTTAAACTTGGGTTAGACACAACATTTGAATCTGTTGTCCGCTACTTAGTGATGCAAGTCTTGTGTGGAACGGTCTCATGGAGAGATGAGTCAAAGACTCGGATCCAAATTCATATCAAATGACATGCCATTGGTCGTTATTACAACTATGTTCTTCGATATGAATATGGATCAAGATCTGTGAGACCGTCTGGACAAGTTTTTGTGTATCTAGTCTGGTTTTATCAATCTCAAGTACTGTATTTATATATGGATGGCTATGCATGTATATCTAGACAAGTGATATTAATAATACTAACTTGTCACTATTTATAGCAAATGTTTCGAGGCAAAAAGGGTTTTCTTGCCCTTCTGCAACCCTAACTACGATTTGTAGATGAATCCTCAAGAATTGGGATCCTTTCACTTAATTTGTAATTTCAACACGACTATTTAATTATTCCGATTAAGACCTCACAGTTGCATTTGTTGCAATTTGTACACTAACAACTATTAAATTCTTGGACCAATTACACTTATGCCACACTTGTACCAATGTATGAGGTTTGTCAGGTTCGATCTGTAAAGGCCTTAGTGATATTCGAATTGGAGATATTTGTTTAACGAAAATAGAATACTCGTACCATTACAACACATTTGAGTGTTTGTACGAGCATTTTTTTGATATATGAGCCTATAGAGTTTCAAATGAAAATTTTCAAAACAAAACATAACGATAGCCAAATCATAAATAAGAACAATACATTGTTATTTCGGGTTATTCTATCCAAACCCGACTTATTCAGACCATGGTCCATGGTGTTTTTCGTGCTATAGATTGGTTAGGACTAGCACACGAGCCAAATGTTTAAATTTTAGATTGAGCTGAGCCCATCAAGCTAGTTCATTTTTTGAGCATGGTCGGTCTGCCGATATGTTAGGCATAAAAACAAAGTATTCCAATTCACCCCATTTTTTAAGTCGGATTAGGTTGGACCAGATTTGACAACTCTAAGTTGAAGCAATGTAACATTTGTTTGAAGGAAGAAAAAGAACAAAATATATTGATATATTTGAAAAATCATTTATTTCAAATTCATCTCATATGAATTTCTTTATTCCACCCCTTTTATCGGCAATTGACTCACCTTTGACTTTATAATTACTTACAATTGTGTCGTAAAAAAATAAACCGTGTTTAAGACTTTGTTTGTTATCTGCCATTCAACAGTGTGCGACAGCTTATATAATTGATGCAACTCATGTCGTTAGAAACATCAAACAACTCAGTAGGTGCACCATAATCATAATGGGGCGGACGTTAGAATTAGAGGGGCTGCTTCATTGTTGTGTGACGAGCAGCAAATGAAAAAGAGTCGTCGTTGTCGATATTGGCTACATTTAATTCTTCCATAGATATTTTACATTTTACTCAAATATTCAATTTTCATTTGTGTTTTTTTTTTTTAATTGTAAAAAAAACATTTGTTAAAAAGTTAAAGAAAATTCCTGGGGATGGGTATCATAATTTACATTCTTATATTAATAATTTTAGGACTCTGTACGTAATGTATATATATGAATAGAGTCCTAAAATTATTATACGACTGCAAGCGTAGATAAATTTACATTTATACTATTAATATAACATTATTAGAAATTAAGTCATGATTCTTATATTATAAACTCCATGTATGTTGGTTAGTGGTTACGATAGCCACGTATCTCATATACAAATAAAACACAATATGGGTATTATTACATTGCAATTCAGACCAACTTTTCCCCCCCACAAGTTTAGAGCTGAGATTTAGAAGTGCATGAAATATGATATTGAAAATGAGTGAGAACTGGCGCGACAAAGTTAAGGCTTCTTCCAAACTCAGATATTCAATAGTGATTCGACTATGAAATTAACAATACGAGAGAACAGTTCACAAAATAGATTTCAAAAATCTCATTCATTTTGATTTTCAGTGTGAGGTAAACATCTAAATCACAACCTCAATCTAAAAGAAAAATAGGTATAAATTCCAAAAATAGTAAATTGCTACATGTCGAGATGGAGCCAAATCACTCCAAATACTATTAGATACTATTAAATTGTAATTATACCATAAATAAATGTTAGATAGATAATTGTTTTTGTATACACATAATGACATACATTACATATAACTATATAAGCATAAGAAAGATACTACTACATACTAATATTTGTATTGTAAGTATGATGTTGGCGTAATCCACGAATTAGGGGGCGGTTTGGACCCCAAAATCAAATTGGCTAATGGGGGGGCCATTACGCGGCCTACCACAACCAAAATACACAAATTAATTGCACTTGCACATGGCAAACGTAGGAGTTCTTTTTTGTTTTTATTTTTTAAATTGAATTGAAATTGGCATATATTTTTTACAAATTCAACTTCGCCAAATTATCCTTCTTCTTCTCAAATCTCTTTAAAAATAAATAAATAAATAAATTAAAAAAAACTTTTTATTTGATATTTTCCTCGCTCAATCTCCCATCTCTCACTTTCTCATTTGTACATACCAAAACTATGGAGCACCTAATGATTCACACTCGTAGTAATAGAGCATGTAATATTTTTTTTTTTTGGCCTAAATTAATCATTCCGAAAAATATTAGAAATAGTGGGCTACGCTATGCTATGCTATGGTCCCTAAACAACGACCATTTGGATTAGACTCCCCACACCACACATGCCATTTGTGGATCTCATTTCAGCTACTCATGTTTTGTCTATTCGATAAATTTTGGATCACTACACATTTTTATTTCTTTTTAATCGAAACTCTCTACTATTCATAAATCTCGTTCAATTGGAAGCAGTCATCCCCAAGAAGAAGCTGGCACTTTCCACATGTATCGTTCAACTAATTATGTTACTCACCAATTAATAAATTCTCAGTAAATTTTGTTATAATGTGATAGTTTAGTCGTCGTCTTTGTGGTTATGGCTAAAACGTGACTTTATTATTTTTGGCCCTCAAACTCCCTTGGTATTTCTATTTGTGATTGCAATATATTGATTTTTCCATCTTTGCCGCTCCATTTGTTTGTTCTTCATATGTTCTGCCACCTCATTAACTAAATTCTCTGTTTTCTTCTAACTTTAATGCAATCTTTTTCTACGTCAAATTAAACCTAAAAGTTTTATCCAATATTTTAAATATAAAATAAAATAAGAAAAGACCTACTAGCATGCTTTTGGAAAAGATAACTATACTTAATATAGCACCATTTTTAAAATATATAAAAAAATAGTATTTTATGACTTTTTTGTCCTTCTTCCCAAATTTTAACATATAGTAGTGAAATCACATCAATATAATATTGCGAATCATATTTCTATAATATATGAAAGTACAATTTCTACATGTGCTTTCATATAAAAAAGGTTTTGAAATTACTGATTAGTAACATGTGAATTCACGTTTTTGAAAATGTGAAAACGATAATAATGTGAATTCATATTTTTGTAAATGCGAAAATGATAAAATGTTGGTTCGTACGTGTGTTTTCACAGAATTTTTTTTTGTGAAAATCACACGTAATAAATTCATAATGAAACTTGAGTAAATGAAAATCAAGATTAGGAAAAGGAATATTGGGGCGTTTTCGTACATGCAGAATTCTCTCGGCGCAAGTTAGCGGAACTTGCTTAACATGCGCCACTCACCGGAATCATGGCAAAACGCGGCCGTCTGAGGAAGCACCTAGCATCTATTGACCCACCGAAGCTCGCAACTCCAACACAATCTGGATCTACTTCGAGGAATGGAGCTGGAACTTCTGGAACTCAAAAATTCGATGGAACAGTAAATGACGAATAGGAAAACCTAGCGGATCTACAAATAGAAGAGACTCAAAGTAAGGGACATAGCTATTCTGAGCTGGAGGAGAAGAAGAGCAGCAAGCCCAGGCGCGAACTACTCAGATCCGTCCATCCAACGGAGGTATGAAACTCAACTTTGTTGCCGCTACTTTAAAAGATGGAATTCATGTTGTGTGTCTAGAGAAGAAAGATATTGAGGTTGAGGAGTTAAAATGGAAGAATGCTATCATTCTATATGTTATTGGTGAATCCCCAACCATCAAGTATTTGAGTACTTTCCTTGAGAGGCAGTGTAGGGTGAAAACTCTGGAGATCTATTACCATGTTGAAGGCTACTTCGTGATACGATTGCAGTCTGAAGAAGATAAAGATGGAGTGTTATTTTCTGGACCCCATACAATAGCAAATCGGCCTATTATAGTCAAAGCTTGGGATGCTAGTTTCTCATTTGAAAATGAGATATTGAGGGTGGTTCCACTGTGGATTAAACTCCCTAATTTACCATTGAATTGTTGGGGACTAAACTCGTTGAGCAGGATAGGAAGTATTATTGGAACTCCTCTTTGTGCGGATGAATGCCTACCAAATAGCAGAGGATCTCGTATGCTAGAATGCTTATAGAGGTTGATGTCACACGACCTTTACAGCATAAGATCTGGATTAAAGGAGAAGATGAGCAAAGAGTGGAGCAACAAGTCATATATGAATGGATTCCACCCTTCTGTAAGATTTGTCAAATGGCTGGCCATGATTGACATAAACAGATCAAGCAAAAGCAGCCAGTTGAGAAGCTAAAATGGGTTCCAAAAGCACCAAATGGTGGTCAGGAGCAAGCACAGAATCCACCTCCAGTACCAAACCCTGAACCTAAGCAAAAAGAGAAAGTGGATAAATGGGAAAAGCCAAGGAAAACTGTGAGCACGACTTATGCAAAAGATCAGGCTAACACTCTCAGAATAGAAAACACTTATTTGGTGTTAAACCAAGAGGAGATTCGTAGTATGGAAACAAAGGGCGGGGACCTCATCCCCTTAGTTCCAATATGAAGCTAATTGTGTGGAACGTGAGGGGTTGTAATAAACCCTTCAAACAGAAAAAGATTAAGCTCTTTCTGAAAAAGAATAAAATTGATAGTATGGCTTTCTTAGAAACCAAAGTGAAGAGTGCTAAATTTCTGAAATGTACTGAAAAAATAGAGAGAAACTAGGAGTATTTAAATAACTACACTCATGCTAGTAATGGAAGAGTGTGGCTTGGATGGGATCCAAGGAAAGTTGGGGTGACTGCTTTGAGCTTTCATGCACAGGGTATCCATGTGGAAATATTAGATAAGAGCAATGGATGGGTCTTCCAAATGGTGGTTGTGTATGCTTTTAACACAAATGAGTTGAGAAAAGACCTATGGAGCTATTTGAATGACATATGCCAACAATCACAAGGTGCCCTTTTGATTAGTGGTGATTTTAACTCTATTTGTGTGCTGAAGATCGATATCAAGGCAATGTGATGACTGAGCATGATATAAAGGATTTTAAGGAGGTTCTGAGGAATAATGAACTCCACCAAATCAGAATAGTTTGAGGGAGATATTCTTGGAGCAATAATCAGACTGGTAATGAGAAGATAATGACATTGATAGATAGAAGCATAACTAATACTGTTTGGTATGATTCTTTTAGCTCTGCTGTTGTTGAAATTATGGAGAGAGGAGTCTCAGATCACTATCTACAATTGTTGGAGTTAGGAGAAGGAAATAACAATACTAACTCTCCTTTCAGATTCCTAAATATCTTCACTAAGCATGAGGAATTTCAATCTATGGTGGCCAATATCTGGAATCAATCTCTCCATTCAAATTATTTTCTTGATATATGGTACAAATTGAAACAAATCAAAGGGCCTTTGAAACTGCTGAATACAAGTCAATATAGAAATATTGCTAGCAGATTGGAACAAATGAGAAATGAACTTATTCAGGTGCAAAATGAACCAAATCTCTATCCCTCAAATGAAGAATTGGCACACACAGAGAAACATCTCCTTGAACAGCTTGAGAAATGGAGCAGAATTGAAGAGAGCATATGGCAACAAAAATCTAGGGTGAATTGGATCAAAATGGGGGACTCAAACTCTAGATTCTTTCATGCTTATGCTAAAGCAAGAAAGTCTGGTAAAACAATAAAGATGCTTATTAGAAGTGATGGCACTCTATGTGTGACTTAGTTACAAATCAAGGAAGAAGTTAGGCAATTCTATATGAACCTTATGGGGAGTGCTGCTGCAAGTTTACCTATGGTAGATAGGCAAGTGGTCAGAAGAGGAAAACTATTATCTCATAACCAACAACTTCACCTTTGTAAAGAATTTACAGATGCTGAAATTATAAAAGCTCTATCTAGCATGGATTCTCAGAAGGCACCAGGTCTTAATGGATACAATGTGTATTTTTTCAAGAAAACATGGGGAATTATAGGCAAGGAGGTTATAGTAGCAGTGAAGCAATTTTATCACTCAGGTTTTTTACCTACATCTATTAATACTGCTCTCATTACACTTCTTCCTAAATCTTCAAATGCCTGCACAGTTAAAGAATTTCGCCCCATTGCTTGTTGCTCAGTTCTTTACAAGATAGTATCCAAAGTGTTAGCCAACAGACTACAAGCAGTGCTGAATGACTTAGTGTGAGTCAATCTGCTTTTGTGAAAGGACGAGTTATATTTGATAATATTCTTCTTAGCCATGAGTTAGTCAAAGGGTATGACAGGAAAGGAATTTCACCTAGATGCATGGTTAAAATTGATATAGAAAAGGTCTATGACTCAGTCGAGTGGCCATTCTTGAAGTATTTGATGCTGGAAATGGGGTTTCCTTATCAATATGTACACTGGATCATGCAATGCTTATCAACAGTAAGTTATTCAGTCAGTGTCAATGGTGAAATCACTGAACCATTTGCAGCAAAGAAAGGCTAGACAAGGAAATCCAGTATCTCCTTATCTATTTCTGATTTGTATGGAGTACCTTCACAGGTGTTTGCTAGAGTTGAAAACTAATAAAGCCTTCCATTATCATCCTCGCTGCAAAAATTTGGTATTATACAAATGTGTTTTGCAGATGATCTACTATTATTTGCCAGAGGTGATATGGAATCTGTTCAGGAATTGATGAATGCATTTCATAAGTTTTCAGCTGTGTCTGGATTGAAAGCTAATGAGGCCAAAAGTAATATATACTTTGGGGGTGTATCCAGCACTCAGCAAGATATAATGATGAGGAAGTTTGGAGTGATAAAAGAGGAGTTGTCATTCAAGTATTTAGGGGTGCTATTGTCCATTATCAATACTCTAATGCCAACCCCTTATTAAGAAGATGCTAGCCCGGATTAACTGTTGGTCTTCAAAACTTCTTACATATGCATGTAGACTACAATCAATCAAGTCAGTTTTGTTTAGTCTTCAGACATATTGGTGTCAAATCTTTCTACTCCCACAGAAAGTCATAAAATTGGTGCAAGCGGCATGCAGATCCTTTTTATGGTCAAGGTTTTCTAGAGTGTCTAAAAGAGCACTTGTTGCTTGGGAGAAAATATGCCTCCCAAAGTCAACAGAAGGTTGGAATGTGACTGATATACATCTCTGGAACAAGTCTGCAATTTTCAAGTTACTCTGGAACTTGGCTCATAGGAAAGAAAAGTTGTGGATACATTGGGTGCATGGATACTATATTAAGAGCCAAGATCTCACTTCCATGAGGCTACCTTCTCAAGCCTCTTGGATAGTGAGGAAAATAATTGGTGCTTGGGAGTTTGTGAGGAGCTCAACTGAAGCAACAAATTTGATGGCTCAACCTACTTTCTCAGTGAGGAAAATGTGTTGTGTGTTCAGAGGTAATGTTGAGAGGGTAGCTTGGCATAAACTTCTTTGCAGTAATGGAGCCCCTCCAAAGTGCATATTTATAATTTGGCTTGTTGTTCTTGGGAGATTGGTAACTAGTGATAATCTACTTTAGATTTGGATTCAAGTGGATCAGGAATGTAGCTTGTGTGGAAATACAACAGAGTCTATTAATCACCTCTTCTTTGAATGTGATTTCTCTGACCGTATTTGGAAAGCAATGAAACAGTGGAGTGGCATGCATGGTGATGCGAGGAATTAGGAGCATGAAATAACTGTACTTCTCACATTTTGCAGCTCCAGGAATCCAAGACATAGACTATACCACATTATTTTGTCAGTAGTTGTGTATTATGTGTGGAAGGAACGCAATAAGAGACGCTTTCAAAACTCTCAATCCACATGGGAAGATAGGAGTTGTCAACTAGTGGTAGTTATGAGATGTCAGAGAGATGCTAGATTAGCCCGTTTATTACACTCATAGATCAGTTTGGCTTATGTTTGTGTGGATAGGAGTTTGGAGAAGATGTACTGCAAAGCTTAATTTGGTGAAATAAAAAAATCTATTTATCAAAAAAAAAATCACACGTAATAATATGTCATATTGTTGAAAATGTGAAACCTATAGGATATGAAGGTTAACAAATAAAAGAATTAGGGCACAAAAGTCAAAAGGAGGTAGTATTTTTTTGTATTTTACAATCGGTGTTATAATTAATATTTTTAACCTACAATTTTCTATTTTTTAATTAATAAAATTTTAATGATCTCGTGGCTGAAACTACTATATATTTATTTTATTTTGTAAGAGATCACAGAGTGGTTATTGGTGAACATGAAAAGGCAAATGCAAGTAGGCCTGGATATTTTGTGTTTTTCCTTTTTCTATATATAAAGTTCTCTCTCTTTGCTTGATGCCTTAAATTAAATAAATTAAATGTATTGCTATTAACACCCAGACACATGTCATGATTCTGTTCACCTCAAGAACTCTATGAAGATGCTTATTTTCGGTGTAAGTTATTTTTCTGGCGAAACACATCTTAAGGTACTTATATATGCTTTGAAATTTTATTTAAGAGTATTGATATTTGGATAATAGTGGCATATTTGTAATTAAATATTTTTTTAATTTTTTTAATTTTTAATATAATTAATGTTTTGTCTATAATATCCTTTTCAACTTAATTGTATGTTAATTTTTAATATTAATTAAAATAAATTAATATCATGCACAAATTTTTGAAAATTTGAAATATTAATTAAATTTAAAGACTAACATATAATTAGGTGGGAAAGAGTATTATAGACAAAACGCTAATTATATTAATTATTAAAAAATTAAAAAAAAACTATTTAATTACGAACATTTCACCGTTGTCCGGACAACTGTTGTCCAAATATCTTTATTCTTTATTTAATACATACTCCCTCCGTCCACAAATAAGTGTCATACTTACCCTTTTTTTTGTCCACAAATAAATGTCCTACTCTACTTTTCTTACTATAATAACCTCCCTACTTCTCAATATTTACTACCCTTTGCCATTATGGACCCACCATTAACTTTAACCCAAACCTAATTAATTTCCCTAATTATTTCCCTAATTGTAAAACTAATTAAACTAACCCAAATACCTACAGCCCAACCCAATCCCAATCAAACCCAAATCCACCCACTTCAATTGGTTAAATTCACTTGGTTAAATCCCTGCACTATGTTGTCCAAGTTGGACTGATTCAACCCCTGCACTAGACTGTCTACATTGTAGCTTGAGCTTGCTTTAATTTCTGATGACTTGAGATACTCCAAACTGTCTAGTACAAGCTGCTCTTCTACTTCAATAACCTCTGGTAGTATTCCAAGCCTCCTAAGCCTTTCCTTATTCATGTGTGGAATGTTGTAGTTGTTGTTGCCTTTCTTTTTGATAGTCTCATGGTAGCAACCTTGCAGAGTCAAAAACACATTATTAAGCTTCCATGGTGGAAACTCATCAAATGCATCATTCACATTCTTCAACATGTCATCCACAGTTGTTGCCATCTTCTTATCTTTCAATGATTGAATGGCTCTAAAGAACCCTAAATCATTAACATTACTGTCTGGTGAATTAGATGGTTGACAAATCAGTTCTATGTTAAATCCATCAAATTTTGCAGCCTTAATGAAATCTGGATCATTGCACTGGATGTGAGGTTTGGCATTGTCCTGCTGTATGTATATGGTCTTGCTGAGATGTTCAGGCCACTTTGTCTTAATTCTTGGAACTAGCTGCATCAGATTGTGGGTTTAAAACAATAACTACATGATGAATTTGAAAAATTCTGATAGATATACACATTGAAACTTACCCAATTGATGAACCATTGTTTCATGACATCTTGAGTGATTGATTGAACTGCCTTGGTTTGCATTGTTCCCTTTTCCCTATTTTTTGAGTTTCTTAAAGCTGGTTCAGTAGTAATGAAAGGGAAGATACCAATTTTGCCATCAAATATGACATTTCCAGTTCCATCTATTAATGGCCTTGAAACAACACATAGAAACATGATCTTCTCAATAAATCTTTTTGATTTGCATGTCCTATGAGGCTCTATTTCATCTGGTAGAATGTAGTACCTGCCTGCCACCTTAGTCAAGTAAAACCACTTTTCATCAACATGTATGGTGTTATACATTGTCTGAAAAGGGATTTTACCACCAACTGACTTGGAAGTCAGTTGATTGAGGCTCCAACTAAGTCTATTGATCATATTCTAAGGAGTTAAAAATGGCTTAATGGCATTGGTATGTGGCCTCAGTTTTTTCTCTTTAATCCAGTTGTGTAGCAAACTTTTACTGACCCCAAGATGCTCTGCCATAATCCTAAGTGAGCTTCTTTCTAACACTAATAATTTTCTGACTTTTTCAACATCAAGTACCTTTTTTTTTGCTTGTTGATCCTTTTTTGAAACTGACCAGGTGAATAGGCTGTCCAAGGACTTGTTGAGCACCAGCTTCCTTCCAAATGCGATAGATTGTCCTCACATCAAGGTGGAACAACTCAACAGCCTGTTTTTTTGCCCCATATTGAAGGCTGCCATTATTGCTGTGCTGTAAGCACCACTGTGCCACTCTATTTCTGTCTTCATTTGACAAATTCGGCCTCTTGCTGCTCTCTGCCATGTTGCAGTTTATTTCCTGTTTGTATTTATTGCACTGAGTTGTAGTTATGGAAGAAGTGTAGCAGGGAGTCCCTATTTATTGAGTTTTTAGAGGGTAGGTTGGATTTGAAATTCCCTCCATGTATTTTGATCTTGTCAACAGAAAATGAATGGTTTTTTGCTCCAAAATTTGTACTTTTGCCTCCAAGTTGATGTCAGCAATAAATGAAGGGTTTTTGGCTTCAAATTTTGTGTTTAATTCTCTGTTTTCTTGATCATGTTAATTGAATTAACTTTAATTCATTATTGATAGAATTATCTTTGATTTATTATTGGTGGAATTATTTTTATTTAAATCTGGAAATAAAACACTTTTCATTATTTATGGAATTCTCTTTATTTAAATCTGAAAAAAAAAAAACGAAAAGAAAAAAAAAACAAAATCTGGACTGAGAGCAGTTAACTTACAACAGAAAAAAAAAATCCTCCTTTCCTTACATTACAACTAAATATCGAAATATGTTTAACAAAACATAGTGGTTTAAATACTGTGAAAAAACACAGTAAATGAACAAGAAAAAAAAAAGAAATCCAACCACCCACAATAACAATACCCAAAAAGTAAACAAGGATTAAGAAATTAAGTGTTTCATTACCACTATCCCTACATCCTAATTTTTACCCCATCCAAAACACCTTTTTCAATTTTCTTAAATCTCGTGCCCAACCCCAAATGGGACACTTATATGTGGACGGAGGGAGTATTTTTTTTTTGTTAAATATACTCTATATTTCATCTCACATTATCCCTATGTATCAATTTGTTTGTTTCCACAATTCTATATATTTCTATACTTCTATCTTTGCATAAATAATTTTATTTTCCAAAATTGCTGTTATGAAAGAAATGATTGAAACGAAAAATAAAGAAAGCATTATGTCTTAAAACATATAACAATATGCATCAGTTTGCTTTCTAAAAATGTTAATTTTATGTAATTGAAATATTAAATTAGTAGTAACATCATATAATTAGGTTATTGAAAACTAATATTTATTATATTCTTTTTAAGGTATATTTTTATTAATAATAATTTGTCGTGTTTGAAAAATCAAGTAAGTCTACAAAAATAGAAAAACAATATTGTGAATATGGGAACAAATTATATATATATACATAGGGAAGTGATCATATGTAAATCAATTTTTCATATATAAGAAATAAAAAGCTATCTGCACCATTGGTTTTTTTAGATTTACTAGTGTCATTAATCGATGCATTATTATACTATTATAACAATGCATTGTGGTAACTTAAAAATACATTATTATGACAATGCATGATACATAATATGCATTTTTTTAGTACATAAAATATTATCTTTATTTTTTACGGAAAAGTATTTTGTATTTGAACGAACCCGTATATAATATACCCCATTCGCCCAGGAATAAGTGGCTCTTTTCTTTTGAGAGTATTGACGTGAAGGATTAAAAGTAGTTAAAGTGGTATGACCCACAATTTTTGAAGAAATAATTGTTTCCTTATTTGGAAACGAGCTACCCTATTTGACACACTCATATTATCATCATTTCCTTATCTAAGTATCTCACTTATATTATCATCTTCCAAATTAAGAAAAATTTAACTATTCAAAATCCTTCAAAAGTGATGGACCTATCTGGCCACTTTATTAGGCAAATATTTGTGTGCAATCGGTCTCACATGTGAGACCGAGTCGACCCGGTCCAGATCTAGGTCGGATCCAAATTGACTCGGTCAACCTGTTGACTTTGATTTTTTTTAATTTTTGTTTTTATTAGAGCAGATGATATGCACCACAACGTGTACTGATATGCACCACACTATGAAATACTCCATCCGTCCCTGTTTTAAAGTCTCATTTGCTCTTTAGAAGTTGTCCCTAATTTAAAGTCGCACTCTGTTTTTTGGACATTACTACCCTTCATTCTTTTTCTTATTTACTATCCTTTACTACTAAAGGGCTCACTCAAATGTCATTATCACAACATTTTTCTCCTACTCACTTCACCTTTTTTCTTAATACAATAATTAACAAAAGTAACCCAATATCATTAACACTATCTTTTTCTCCCATTCACTTGACTTTTTTCAGCTTTCTTAATCTCCGTGTCAGCACACAAATGAGAGTTTAAAATGGGGACGGAGGAAGTAAGATGTACCACAAAGAGTATTGAGATGCATCAATTTTTAATTTTAACTAATATTCTTTTTCACTATATTTTTTAGATGTACCACATAGTTTATGCACCATGTACTGAGATGCACCACATTGTGAATTTTTTTCTTCGAATTTTTAAAAAAATTCCAATTAGGGTTTATTTTAAATTCAATTTTTAAATAAATTATATTTTTAATTTTTAAAAAGTGTATGAGATGCACCATCATACATTTTAAGATGCACCACATAATCTATACACATGCACCACCATGTATAAGGAAATGCACCACACTGTGTAATGAAATGCACCACATAGTGTATCAAATGCACCACACTTTATTAAAAAAAGTTTAAAAAACCGGGCGCATGCACCAACACGCGCCGCATGTGGGAAGCGCCCATGTTCAGTGCACGCGCCACATGCGGGTCTCACATTGTGAGACCGGTTGCACCCAAATGTAGCTCTTTTTTATCTTATTACTCTTATTCTTAATATTTATATTTAATATTAACATGACAATTTTAATGAGTCAGAAAGTATTTATTATGAGACGATGTGATATGATAAACGAACCATTTTGGTTCCGAGATGGAGGGAGTGCTATACATCACCTCAACTAATTTTTCGGATCAAACTTACAATTAAAGTACTTTTTGTCCCATCAAGCCTTCTAAACACAGTTGTTTGTTAGAAACAGACAATTAATGCATTCACTAAAATTGTTACTTGTAGGAAGGAGAAGTGACGTGCGATGCAAACATTTTGTGAGCATTTTTGGTAAGTACTATGTAACTCTTGTTTTGTTTACGTTAGTAGTATTGTTTTATTTAAGAATAATGATATTCGGACACACTGTGACCAGCCACACGCGTGAAAAAAAGGAAAGTTGACTGTAAAACCGGATAATTACATTTCCGTCTTAGGGTTTATGCTTTCCAATTAGGGTATATTTCCAGTTTCAGAACCTATATTATCATTTTTAGCGCATGTGGTTGATCACAGTGTGTCCGAATATCATTACTCTTTATTTAAATATTAAATATTGTGATTCTTTTAAATACATAGCTTAAAAGTATTATTTACATTAAATATATTATATAAAAATTAAATTTAATTTATTCTTTTTGTCCTTTAATATCACATCTATGAATAACTAAGACAAACCGAAACATTTTATAAGAAGAGAGGATTTTAAGAGTAGCACTTTTTTGATAGTTTTTTTAAATTTTAGCATTTTTCGACATTTTACCCTTTCACCACCTCCACCATCTCTCTAGTAACAAATTTTTTAAATTTTTTCCGCGCCGCTGCCGTGCCACCACCGCCACTGTCGTCACACCGCCACTGTCACCGACGATCACAAAAAAAAATTGTGACTCAACAAAATAAAATAAAATTCTACCATCATTTTTCCACCGCCGCCGCCGGCGTGGCACCACCGCTGCAGTCGTGCCGCCTCCACTGTCCGCGTCACAAAAAAAATGGAAAAAAAGTTGTGAAGTCACAAAACAAAATGGAAAAATCTGTCAAGTCACAAAAAAATGGAAAATTTTGTGAAGTCACCCAAAAAATGGAAAAAAAATTGTGAAGTCACAAAAAAAATGAAAAAATTTGTGAAGTCACCAAAAAAATGGAAAATTTTGTGAAGTCACTAAAAAAATGGAAAATATTTTGTGAAGTCACAAAAAATTCAACATTATAGATCTGCTTTTTTCGCGAATTCCGGCCGTCTGATTTTTCGCGAATTCCAACCACAATACTTTGAATCGAGGGTTGGGACCAAGACCATTAGTTTCACCTCATCGTTTCGCACCTGTAGGTGGTGGTGATAAGGGTCAAATCTGCCAGAAGTTACAGATCAAAGCGAGAGAGAGAGAGAGAGAGAGAGAGGAGCCACTGGAGGTGGCGGCGACGAAGGTAAGGCAGTAATAAGGCGGCGAAGAGGTGACAGAGAGATAGAATGAGAAAGAGAGAAAATAAAGAGGAAGGG
The DNA here is from genome assembly GCA_029490685.1 of Schizonepeta tenuifolia. Lineage (NCBI taxonomy): Eukaryota > Viridiplantae > Streptophyta > Magnoliopsida > Lamiales > Lamiaceae > Schizonepeta > Schizonepeta tenuifolia. The sequence continues at coordinate 6,863,352 of CM055958.1, forward strand.
AAGAGAGAGAAAAGAAGAAGATGAGATAAGATGAGAAAGAGAAAATTAAAGTGGGGAAAAAAGAGAAGAAGTGCTAAATTTTTAAAAAATTATAAGGGGTGCTAAAATTTAAAAAAAAAATAAAAAAAAATACTAATTTGAGAGATTTTCTCTTACAAGAACGTTAGACGGAAGAGTGAAAACAAGAATTAACGTTTGTGGTACTTTATTGGGGAAAAAAAAAACCTCTAAAGTAAAATGGAAAAATCAGACTTTTAAAGGGCTAACAGAAAGTGTTCTAAACCTACTAGCTAGAAAACTGATCGATTTCCATAACCATGAAGTAAATCCTAATTTCTCACAAATAGTAAAATAAAGCTTAAGAATAATCTGAAATTAATTACTAATAATCTAAATAATACGACCATGTATTTTACAAGAAGTGAGCCGATCGTTTTTATCCTTACACATCAAAGCAGTCTCATCAACATCATTTCTGCGAGGATTCGTCCTTGAATGGGTTCGAGTCTCATCATCATAAAAAAAAAGAAAAGGTCCACGAATGAAACCAAATGTTTCACGTTACAAAGATGACTATGCCTATTAATTTCCAAACATATAATATAAAGTACTAAAAAAATCCTTGCAATAAGAAATGGGTGGAGTTTCATAAGTATGTCATTCCGACTTCGATTAATTTAATGTATAACAGTAATACCCAAAATTACTATGCCTATACCTATTGTTGACTTACACACAGAATATTCTATAATATACTATTCGAATTTAAATTTCTAATGCAAAACACCCGTGCTACTGCTACATAGTATATATTTTAACACCTGTATAAAAATGTTAATTATATTGGAAAATAATAATGTACGGCGGTTAGAGAGAGAATCTGCAGACAGATAGGTTTAAGAAATTAGTTTGTGCATAAATAATTAAACATGTCAATATTTAATTATTGTAAATATTTAACAAGCTTCGTTCATGAAAAATTTGACAAAGAAAAGTCGTGCCGGTGTGTGTGATAATGCAAAATATTGTGGACTTTGCGAAATTCGCAAGATGCTTTTTTAGAAGAAAAAAATTGAAAAACAATCGTTCTTTTTGGTTTGGTAATAATATTCCTTAGGCGACTGAATTTAATTAATATATTGTATTCAAAGTCAGTTGGGATCGGCGCTTACTTAGCATATTTGTATATTTCTAAAATTTTTGGTTAACAAATTAAAAACAAAAATAAAAAACTAATTAAAAAACGGTTGTAATTAAGTAATATAAAAAAAACAGTTTATACTACTAGTAAGCCGAGTTATGCAATCATATTTTTCGTGTTTTCAGTGCAATCACCACATTTCACATTTGTACGTGTGGTTGGTTTGTCGTATACAAGGGTCTTAAATTTTTATTACAATCAGTCAAAAATATCGAGATTTACAACAACAACAAAAATAAATCCACGTGAAGGGTAAAGTAGAATCTAGTCTACTTCACTTCCAATGTAGGTAGTATTTGTCCCTTGCAAGTGACAAAACTTAAGATACGGTGATATAATGGCATCCACAGTCCACACAGACACATGTATAGATAACCCACGTATCCATCACCTATATTTATATTAGAGAAAATAGGACCAAAAGACCTGGGTTTATCCCTGCACACCAAATCAAATATAGCGACGATGGATTCCCACGAATTTAAAAATAAAAATAAAAAAGAAAATCATCAAATAAAAACTTTTTCAAAGGTAAAAATTATAATTAATTGTACTGTTCATCTTTATTATATGATTTACAGTTGTCATTAATTTAATTGAGTGTTTATTATACTACAAAAAACATGTATTGTCATAAAAAGATATTATTAATACTCTAGAAGCTTTATTACGAAAATGTATAATTACATGTATAAAGATACATTGCTGTATATTATATACACATAAAATATAAAATTTCTAATTTTTTACCAACAAAAAAAGTTTATAACGTATGTCTAAAACCGCAATAGAGTCCAATAGGCCAGTAGCAGTTTTGACCCCAAAAATAGTAAAGTGATTTTAGTCCCATATTATTTCATCATGCCACTAGTCAAAATAAGTATATTTTTTTTCTTTTTTAATTTAATTTGTTTTCTTTAAGCAAATAAAAGAAATTGAGATTGAACCTTCAACTGGAGCATTTTAACATTGAATATAATTAGTAACATTATAACCTCTAATGCATTTGTGTTTTATTTGCGTTTGAAATGTCACTGTGAACATTATACTATGTGTTGTATATTACTAGTACATTATTATTAACACAAGTGATTTCTTCCAAAAAACGTGTACGCACGAATATGTGGACTATGAATCAAGAGTTTGTGCGTATCATTTATTATTTTAAGATATACCTAGAAATATAGTTCATATGTCAACAAATTAAGATAATGAAATTTAAGAATAAGAAGGATATATATAAGGAGGGGGGCCATCATTTGCGGGACTTGCATGTGCCCCTAACATGGTGGAGCCCACGTGTATCAAAAATCGTCGATCTTTCTTCATCGAACTTCTTATTCTACCTATAATTCATAAATTAATCATGATTATATGGATTTCAAATGAATTAATCCTCAATTGAATTGACAATGAAATTGTGCTAATTTTTTGTTTTATTGATAACACCTTTTTCTATATCGACGAGTATACACGGCTCGACACGTGTAAGGAACGGGAGTCACCGTGATGCTGTGAAGTGATTAAATTATAAAAAGATATGGTATTTTAAGAATAAAACGGCTGCGATTAGTGAAATAAATTTGGAGTTTTATATGCCTAACTTTCGATAAGCCGGCCTGCGAAGTCATGACTGATGAAGATGGGCTGCAATTTCAATCCATATTATTTTCGATTTTTATTCTTTTATATTTTTATTTTTGGACAGGTATTGTCAATTGTTATAATTTATGTGTTCTTTATATGAAAATAACCGACAACCGGTTTAAAGTCCTTATCACAAAATTAATTTTGTGCCTCACCTGCTATAACAAAAAACACTTAGTCCGTCTATTAATTATTTTTCAGATGGTATCACTCACATTACCTACCGATATAAAATTTCTCCATTTTAGGGAATGTTACCAATCGAGCTCATTGTAATTAGAAAACCATTAAAAGAATTAAGGAAATTAAAGAGAAATTAATCACCAACTAAGGTTTATTAACCTTCAATTACATGTGATTGACCTTTAATCATTATTATTGTCAGGGTTGTTAATTTGTCACATACTATTACGTAAAATATAATTCAAGTTAATACATTTTTACAAGATTTTAAAAAGTAGCAGTTACATCGCCAATTATTGCGATTAAAATAAATCAAGTTATTGGAATGGAAATTTAATGTTAATGTTGTAAATTGTAATAATAATATTAATAATTATAATTATAATATTATTGTAAAATTATACACATAAATTTTTTTTTATGTAATACGCACTTCAAGTAACGTCTGCGGAATCTCGTCGTTGGAAAGAAACTGAACAAGACCTCATCAATCTCAAAGACAATTAATTGCGGGAACAAGTAGACACATGGTGCAACCCCACAAATTGTGGCTCTAAAATCTCAGATGCTCGATCATCGTTTTCCACAATTTAGTTCAATTCGGTGCCCCCAAGGAGTCCTAGATTGACTTTGAACCACATTTTCCCCCACTTTATTTAATTACTAATTCTACTTACTTTCCATTTCGAGTAAATTTGATCTTAATTACACAAACCAACTTTGCCTCAAAATAAATTACTGCTCCAACTTTGATCTTAATTACACAAACCAACTTTGCCTCAAACCAACTTAATCTCACATGTAATAACTTCATAATTCATAGTACTATATATAACGATATTTGGGGACTCACGATGTCTATTGTCAAAGAAACACAATTTGCATTGGGCTGCAATTAGCCGCAACGAGTAAATCCAAAAACGGAATCAATTAGTATTAGGCAAAAACTAGTGGCCTAGCCAATTTTTTTTTCTAGAGGATCTAATTTATATATGTACATTTTTTTCTACTTCATGAAAACCGGTCCAACCAATTCCTTACACCCATCATTTTCTTTTTTTGTAAATAATTTTATTAATTAATTATAAACTATATTTTAATCGATTTTAGCATAACCTTTCGTTCGAGCTTAATTAAGGGATACAATAGTAAAACAATAAAAAAAATAAAAAAAAAACAGGCGATTTTAAATAATATTGGTTGGACCGATTTTCAAGCTTAAAACCGATTAGTTGTCTGGACAACAGTTGTCCGTTTATCATTACCCATAAAATTCATCAATTGTAGTATAAACAAATTTATCAATTCTCAATTATGATATCTCATTAGAATTTAGCAATCTTATTTGAGATTTATCAAATATTCAAGACATCTATATTAATTAAAACTTTGAAGAAAAAAAAAAAATCACTAAAGGAGATTGAATCTAAGACCCCTCTTCGGCAGATATTTGTGGTGTCTCAACTAACCTCTTAATTGCGCTCGACCTCATTATTTGAGTCCAACCTTAATGTTATTTTAAAAAGTGTTTTGATTTAATATTAGTCCTACTATGGCATTATGGAATTATTTATTTATAGAACTCAATTAGCGATCATCATTGAATTTGTTATCGCCAACTTAATTGGGTCGTCATGTAAGGTTTAAATATTAATTTGTTATGTAATATCACAAATCAAGCTTGACTTTGGCTTGATGCAACCTTTTCTTCAACTCTCCGAATTTAAAAATGAAAGTCTACCTAGTGGAAGAGCCAACTTGAAAATAAATTCGTTACTTGATAACAAGTCTTAAGTGAAGAAAACAAATTAATTTTAAAAATCTGAAAAAGTAATAGTTGACTGATTACATAATTATATACTCTTTCAGTAGTTAATTACTTAACTAAATAATCTAACATCCTTAAGTAAATAAACGAGTTAATGAAAGGAACTTGACTTGCATCTCAATTTCTTCTTAATCATGATCAATCAAACAAATACTGCCAGTATCATTGTAACTATATCCCACATAACAAGGAAGCGTAATTTCTGGCAAATTACTCAAAACAGGACAATAAATTTCATTATTTTATGATAAAAACCACACGCTATGTGTATCCCAATAATTAATAAAAATATATATATATTAATGAATCGATAGAGAAAAGGAAAAAAGAAAAAAAAAAAATGCATGTGATTGTAGGGTCTATGAGATTAGCAGTTGGTAGTTCAAGTTGGAACAAATGCATGTGCTTCTTGATTTTTGTTAACAAACCTAAATTTACATACTATATTTTTTTGGATTTGATTCACACTTCTTGTGGCTGTTGAACTTCATTACTGCCAAGTTGTCATTTTCTACCTTATGTTGTTAGTTCTTATCATTTTTTTTATATCCATATAGCACACATTTCCCTCTGTATAAATAAGCCCCTCTCACTCCACATTCTGTACTGAGCAGCTCTACATCTTCCCTCCTCTCTCTCTTCTCTTCTCTCACAAGAATATTAACTACATTTTGGTTAATTTCTTTTTCTTCTTCTCTCTATCTCATCAATGGAATCCCAACGCCCTCTCGCTTCCCTCCTTCCTCTTCTAGTCTTGTCCTTCGCCGCCTTCTGCTTACGCGGTGCTTACGGCAACTACGGCGGCGGATGGGATAGCGCCCACGCCACTTTCTACGGCGGTGGTGATGCTTCCGGCACCATGGGTAAGTTCTCATGACTAATTGAATTTACTAAAAAATAGAGCTTTGTTACGTTGCATGAGTGGTGGCCTATATATTTTGGACCACGTTAATATTTCATTGTCACGTCCAAATCATGGTCCTAGTATTTTTTTATTATTCACAAAGAAATATTGGAGCAGTTAACATACTTTTCCTAAACTTAAGTGTTTGATTACTTGTCACGTTCTTGATTTTACTATGTAGAAAATGTGATTTTTGAGATTCTGACAGTATTTTAATTTGCGTTGGCTGGTTATGCAGGAGGTGCATGTGGTTATGGTAATTTGTACAGCCAAGGATACGGTACAAACACTGCTGCGCTAAGTACTGCTCTTTTCAACAATGGTCTGACCTGTGGGGCTTGCTACGAGTTGACCTGCTCCAGTGACCCCAAATGGTGTTTGCCGGGCACCATCACCGTCACCGCCACTAACTTCTGCCCGCCTAACCCGTCGTTGCCTAACGACAACGGCGGGTGGTGCAACCCTCCCCGCCAACATTTTGATTTGGCGGAGCCTGCTTACTTGCAAATTGCACAGTACAAAGCTGGAATTGTTCCAGTTTCTTTTAGAAGGTACTACATAATACCATCATGTTTCTACAAATTAGGTTGACTAGTCGGTCACGTCACAAAATTAAGGGATATGAGAGACAAATATAGTGTCTTTATTTGTTTAGGGATGCATGATTTCAAATTACATAATTAGTATGATGCAAATACAAGTTTTGATATAATAATTGAGACATTTACTAGGACTGATAAAGTAACTTGTAAACAAAGTTATTAATTAATGTTCATGTTGTGGCATGTGATAGGGTGCCTTGTCACAAGAAAGGAGGAATAAGGTTCACAATCAACGGGCACTCCTACTTCAACTTAGTCCTCGTCACGAACGTGGGCGGTGCCGGCGACATCCACTCCATCTCGATCAAGGGATCGAAGACGGGGTGGCAAGCAATGTCGAGAAATTGGGGCCAGAACTGGCAAAGCAACTCATACCTCAACGGCCAACCCTTATCTTTCCAAGTCACAACTAGTGATGGCAGGACTATCATTAACAACAATGTTGCTCCGGCTAATTGGCAGTTTGGACAGACATTTGAAGGAGGCCAGTTCTAGTTACAATTTTACCATATATACATGTTGGAATTAACTATAGCAAGATTTTGAAAAAAAAAAAAAATGTTTTTTCTTTCAAAAACAAGTTAAACTATTAGGCAAGATCACAAAAGGATTGAAAGTAGTGTATATTGGCATAAAGGGTGAGAGATTTGGGAGCTGTGGCTCTATGGCTGTGGTGGTAGGTTTGCACCCGCTTAGGCCGAATAAATTAATATGTATGTCACCGAATATGGAAAAGGTGTCCTTTTTTTTTTTCTTTTTTATATTTTGTTTTGAAGGGATATTTAGATGGTGGCTAAAAATTAAATGCTTCCGTCTAGAGCATCCTATGTATCAGTTTGTAGATTTAATACCTAATTCAGTAAAAAACTGAATATGGGGCTACTTAATGAGATTTGATGTCTTATTTATGTGTCATTAACATTGTGTTGGTCTTTTGCTTTTATTGCATTGAAGAATGAATTGCTTTTGGAGAGTTGAGAACTGATTGTTAAACTAACTACTATGCAGTATTATTTTGATGAGTATTAATGATGATAAATAAAACACAAGGTATAATTTTTGTGATGAAGTTGATCTGCAATCACTATACGACATAAATATTGGGTAAAGTCCATTTATGCACAATAGTATACAATTCACATTAGAGGCAAACTGTACTACAAAAATTTGGTATGAAATCCATAAAATATATTGAAATTGAAATTGAACTTGATATATTTTTTTTTAATCAATCCGGGTAGAGGATCCATGTTGCTAAAATACACACAATAGTAGGCCTCCCAACCCAATTGACACATTTTATATCTTCTTTGATAGTGCATGCTTTGTAGGCAAACTATATCACCCATGTGAGATGACATTTTATACTCTTACATAAACACATGTAATAATTTAATAATTTGAGGGTCTGATTAAATGATAATATAAAGATTATGTTAATAATAATAAGATAAAGAATTTTTTTTGACAAGAATAAGATAAAGAATTAAAGGTACACATGTTCAAATTATTAGGGAAATTAAAAACTACTACTACAACTTCAGTCTTGAAATCTGTTGTTAATCTGCATAGAATGCAGCATCCCTGTTGCATCGATGGAGGAAGGGTCTTTTGTAATTGATATTCTCTCGTAGGGACTGGTTTGCAAGAGGCGGAAGGGCTTAGTTGCAAAGAGTTCAGAGACGGGAGGGTTAAGTTGCAAAGAGGCATTTTGAGTTAGCTGTTTTAATCTACACCGTTGGTTTGGATGGTGGAGATGAAATCTGTTGTTAGAGTTAGTTATAACGAACTGGGCAGCTCGTCTTCTTCGTCGAGCTCGCGAGTTTTATAACTAACTGGGCAGCTCGTCTTCTTCGTCGAGCTGGTGAATTTACAGAGGTGAGAGATAGAATAGAAAGAGAGGTTTTCTGATTCAGGTTTCTTCCTTGTAATCGAAGTTTGATCGGTGAATAAACAAAACACTCTTCCTGACCCGTGGATGTAGCTCCTTCGTGAGTGAACCACGTTACATCGTTGTGCATTTGTTATTAGTTCGTTTTCTATTTCTGTTTTGTGTTTGCCGCAATTGTTCCTTACAAGTGGCGCCGTCTGTGGGAAGCGAACCCACGACGATTTCTGCAACAAGATCTCTCGAGGCTTGAGGAGATTTGCTGCAGAGTGAGAGGAATTCTTTATTTGAATTCCTCATCGGAGTTTTTCTGTCCAGGGGGGAAGCAGATTGCGTGCAACCAAATGACGACCACGAAGATGGAAACAGAGAAGTTTACTGGAAAGAATGATTTCGGTCTATGGCGAATTAAGATGCGTGCGTTACTGACACAGCAAGGTTTGGCATCAGCATTGAAGGAAGATGGCGAATCTTCTTCGAAGGCAGATCCGGTGAAAGAAAGTGAATCCAAGGATAAGGTTGTTGCGTCTGTGATCGAAGCTGAACTCAAGAAGACTGAGATGAGGGAGAAGGCTCATAGCTTGATCATTTTGTGCTTGGGAGATAAAGTCCTGAGGGAGGTAGCGAAGGAGAAATCCGCAGCAGCGGTTTGGGCCAAACTTGAGTCATTATACATGACTAAGTCACTAGCCAATAGGTTGTATCTGAAACAACGTCTATATTCATTCAAATTGGTGAATGACAAGCCCTTGGAGGATCAATTGGAGTCATTCAACAAGATTGTTGATGATTTGGAGAATGTCGATGTCAAGATCGAGGATGAGGATCAAGCAATCATATTACTAAATGCCTTGCCAGCCTCTTATGACCACTTGAAAGATGCTATGCTGTATGGAAGGGATAGTGATATCTCTGTGGAAGAAGTACAGTCGGCGTTGAAGGCCAAAGAGCTGCAGAAACAGTCATCATCATCGACACAAAAGCAAGAAAGTGTTGGTGATGGACTCTCTGTGAAGCAGAAGTCAGAAAAGGGAAAATTCAAGAAATTTAAGAAAGGGCAAAAGAAGAATAAGTTCAAGAAACCATCAAAGGATTCTGTGGAAGATGAGGATGGATGCTACCACTGCAAGAAACCAGGGCATTGGAAACGTGATTGTCCTGTATGGAAAAGAAGCCAGAAGCAGGCCAACAAAGGAGGTAAGCCACATCAAACTAATAGTGAACAATGCGATGTTGCTGAAGCATTAAGTGTTACAGAATATCATGTGAGTAGTTATTGGGTTTTGGATTCTGGTTGCTCTTTTCATATGTGTCCACATGAGAGTTGGTTTTATGAATTGAGTCTTGATTTAACTGGGTCTGTCTTGCTGGGAAATGATCAATCGTGTTCGGTAAAAGGTTTAGGCAGTGTTAAACTTAAATTGCATGATGGGACTTACAAGCTGTTGCCTGAAGTCAGATATATACCATCTCTTAAGAGAAATTTGATATCTCTTGGTCAACTCGAGGAAAGGGGTTATGACTGGAATTCTATCAAGGGAGGTGTGGTGATTAAGAAGGCTGGAAGAATCATCATGGAAGGTAGAAGAAGAAATGGTTTGTATTATTTGATGGGTGAAACAGCAACTAGTGATGTTAACGCTGTGGTCAGAAATGAATCGATGATGTGGCATAAGAGGATGGGGCATGCTAGTGAAAAGAGTCTAAACCACCTAAGGAAGCAGGGCATCATTGACAAAGAAAGCTTGTTCAAAATAGAGCAATGTGAGCAATGTGTGCTTGGAAAGAGCACAACATTATATTTTGGAAAAGGAAGGCACAGTTCAGAAGCTCCTTTGGACTATGCGCATTCAGATCTATGGGGTCCAGCAAGGACTGAAAGTCTTGGCAGAGGGAAGTACTTCATGTCTATTATTGATGATTATTTGAGGAAGTTATGGTTGTATGTCCTGAAGGAGAAGACTGATACTGAAACCATGAACAAGTTCAATGAATGGTTGAGTGAAGCAGAGACTGAGAAGAGCTCCAAGCTAAAATATCTTAGAACAGACAATGGGTTGGAGTTTGTTTCTGGAGACTTCAATGAGTTGTGTGCCAAGAGAGGGATCAAGAGGCATAGGACTGTACCTGGCACACCTCAACAAAATGGGGTGGCTGAAAGGATGAACCGCACTATACTTGAGAAGGTGAGGTGCATGTTATTTGATGCAGGAATGTCAAAGAAATTCTGGGCAGAAGCTGCAGTCACAGCTTGTTATTTGATTAACAAGTCACCATCCTCAACCATAGGGTTTAAGACACCAGATGAGATGTGGTTTGGAAAGCCTTCAAGTTATTCTCATCTAAGGGTCTTTGGCTGTAGAGCTTATGCTCACATAAGGCAGGACAAATTGGAACCAAGAGCACTTAAATGTGTTATGTTGGGATACCCTAAAGGTGTCAAAGGGTATAAACTGTGGTGCACTGAGCCAGGAATGGGAAAAATCATTATCAGCAGAAGTGTTGTGTTTGATGAAACACAAATGCCATATCTACAGAGTTCTAGCTCATCCACTGAAGTACAGATATCTGAAAATGGGGTTGATTTGATCCAGTTAGAGCAATCAGAAGGTGTAGGTGTGAGAGATACTGATTTGGGTGGAGCTGAGGATTTGGATACAGATTTGCATGATAATGTTGATAAGAAAAAGGACTTGTCAGGTTATCAGTTGGCAAGAGATAGGCAGAGAAGGGGAAAATGTGAAAGCACCACAGAGATATGGAGATGCAGAGATGATATACTTTGCATTGAACACTGCTGAAGAGGTTGTGTTGGAGGAGCCTAAGACTTATTCTGAAGCTATGAGAAGTCCAGAAAAAGCAAAGTGGATGCAGGCCATGAAAGAGGAAATGGATTCATTACTGAAGAATGGCACTTGGATTTTGGTTTTAAAACCTATTAGTGTCAAGCCAGTCAGTTGTAAGTGGCTTTATAAGAGGAAGATTGAACATATTGGAGTTGTGTCAGTCAGATATAAAGCTAGGTTGGTGGCTAGAGGTTTTACTCAGAAGGAGGGGATAGACTATAATGAAGTTTTCTCACCTGTAGTAAAACATACATCAATCAGAATGTTGCTTGCAGTTGTTGCCCAATTCGATTTGGAGTTAGAACAGATGGATGTTAAAACCGCTTTCCTACATGGAGATTTGGAAGAGGACATTTATATGGTCCAGCCTGAGGGTTTTATCAAGTCTGGTTCAGAGGACAAGGTCTGTTTGCTTCAGAAGAATTTATATGGGTTGAAACAAAGTTCAAGGCAGTGGTACAAGAAATTTGGTGAGAAGATGGAGCAGATTGGTTTTGTTAAATCTCAGTATGATAGTTGTGTATTTCTGAAGAAGAAAGGAGGCTGTACAATAGCTTATTTGCTATTGTATGTAGATGATATGCTTATAGCAAGCAAGGACAAGTCAGAGATTAACAAGATCAAGGCTGATTTGAGCAGAAGTTTTGAGATGAAAGACTTAGGTGAAGCTAAGAAGATTCTGGGAATGGATATTGTAAGGGATAGAGCTTCTGAGAAGTTGTGGTTGTGTCAAGAAGATTACGTTCTCAAGATGCTAAGGAAGTTCAATATGCAAGAATCTAAGGTTATGGCAACACCTTTGGCTGTTCATTTGAAACTTTCAGATGCAGGGAAGCCTCAGAATGCTCAGGAGAGAAATGAGATGAGTGCTATTCCATATTCTAGTTTGGTTGGAAGTCTTATGTACACTATGGTTTGTACAAGGCCTGATATAGCACATGCAGTTAGTGTTGTCAGTAGATATATGGTTGATCCTGGGAAATCACACTGGGAAGCTTTGAAGAAGATATTAAGGTATTTAAAGGGGACTGCAAGCAGAGGAATTTTGTTTCAAAGTGGTGGTGATTGGAAGGTTTCAGCACTTGTGGGATATACTGATTCAGACTATGCTGCGAATATGGATAATAGGAGATCTCAAAGTGGATATGTGTTCAAGTTGTATGGTTCTGCAGTCAGCTGGAAGTCATCACTTCAGCATGTTGTAGCTTTGTCTACAACAGAAGCTGAGTATATGGCAGCTACTGAGGCAGTGAAGGAAGCAATCTGGTTAAGGGGTATTGTTTCTGATTTTGGTATCAATCAAGAAGCAGTTGTGCTGAGATGTGATAGCCAAAGTGCATTGTGCTTGATGAAGCATCAAACTTTCCATGAGAGGTCCAAACATATTGATGTTAGACTCCATTTCATTCGTGATATAATTGATAAAGGTGAAGTGGTCATGGAGAAGGTCTCTACAGAGGAAAATGCTGCTGATATGCTGACCAAGGCATTGCCATTTTCTAAATTTGTGCATTGTCTTGAGTTAGTGAATGTGCTATCTCAGAAATGAGGTGGAGGTTTACTACTCTTGTTTGAGTAGTTTCTGAGTTTGTCTGAGTTTCTGAGTTTGTCTGTGATGTTTCTGAGTTGGTCTGACATCATTCGGAGAAGGGAGGAGTTGTTTTTTGTTGTGGTATGTTGATTCTTGCAGATTAGGTGGAGATTTGTTGTTAATCTGCATAGAATGCAGCATCTCTGTTGCATCGATGGAGGAAGGGTCTTTTGTAATTGATATTCTCTCGTAGGGACTGGTTTGCAAGAGGCGGAAGGGCTTAGTTGCAAAGAGTTCAAAGACGGGAGGGTTAAGTTGCAAAGAGGCATTTTGAGTTAGCTGTTTTAATCTACACCATTGGTTTGGATGGTGGAGATGAAATCTGTTGTTAGAGTTAGTTATAACGAACTGGGCAGCTCGTCTTCTTCGTCGAGCTCGCGAGTTTTATAACTAACTGGGCAGCTCGTCTTCTTCGTCGAGCTGGTGAATTTACAGAGGTGAGAGATAAAATAGAAAGAGAGGTTTTACAGAGCTGGTGAATCGTCGATTCAGGTTTCTTCCTTGTAATCGAAGTTTGATCGGTGAATAAACAAAACACTCTTCCTGACCCGTGGATGTAGCTCCTTCGTGAGTGAACCACGTTACATCGTTGTGCATTTGTTATTAGTTCGTTTTCTATTTCTGTTTTGTGTTTGCCGCAATTGTTCCTTACAAAATCACAATAAATAGCTCATAGAAAAAAATTGGTTTATTTAAGAACACCGCAACTTGAAATTTTTTCCTAATGAAAATGGCAACGTGAATTTTTTTAACCATAACTTTTGTTTATTATTGTTGCATATGACACAATAAACGAAAGAGTAATATAGTCATATAACCACAATGAACAAACAAATCCAATATTTAACTTATCATCTTCAAAAACACATATTATAGCCCTTCTTTTGAATGGGTCACATTTCCCCATTTATTAACTTTTGGCAATTATATAAAATGGGTCATTTTATTTAATTCGAAAGAAGTAATAATAAATTATATAACAACTTATTCTAAAAAATTAATATTTGGATTTTTGCCTATAGATATAAAGGATGTGTACTTTTTTTCGGGATATTAATTAGTGAAAAATATTTTTTTAAAAATACATGTTTATGGTTAAAGGATATGTTGTGGAAACATATTATTTGTAACAAAAATAATAAAGTCATCTCTAACTGGAAGATAAATGAATAAAAATTAAGAATCTATTTACCTGACGTTATGTTGATGTTGTTAAATCAATAATAATGAGTCGAGTTGCTCCACTCCACTCCAGAATCATCCGCATTTTCTCCGCTCCAAATTCTTCCAAAACCCTACGCAATCATCTCCGTCCTTGCCACTTCCGAAGGAGCGATTATCATCGGATTCTTGCCGTTCGCCTTCGCCCCCTCCTGAGTCCATCCTCCGTCGTTGCCCACACAATCAGCGGCGGGACCGTTGGATTTTCGAGGATGTCGAGCGCCGCCGCAGATAGTGTTGTGTTTCAGCTGTCACCTTCCAGTCTTCTTAAGATTCAGATGGGCGACATTACTCGGTGGTCCGTTGACGGCTCCTCCGATGCTATTGTAAGGATCGATTTCTCTTTCTATGTCTGTGTGCGTAAATTACGAACAGAGGATGGACGGAGTTCTTATAGGAAATGAAGAAGATCGGTTGTTTTAGGTTGGATGTTTTGGAGCTGCGGTTGATTTTCTCGATCACAGTGCTGAATACAATATTTACTAGTCTATGCTTGCTTAAATTTCAAATTAATGATAACAAGTATGTTTATGCTGTATCTATTTGTTCCAGCCAATCGATAGGAAATAATTCTTGACTTATGATTCTAGTTGCTTTCCTTATACTACCTTGCATGCAAGAAGGCACTAGTAATGGAATGGATCATTTCTATGTGCATTCTTAATTCAATGTTATGTTTAATTTAACCTTGAGAATTATCCTCAGAAGCTTGAAATTAATCATTTCTTCCATTCACATGCATTAACTATTTTTATATAATTAGGAACCATTGCTTCTGCCCCAACGATTGCTGTATCTGTTAAGAATATGCAGAATTCTCAAGCATTACATTAAACATCAGGATTTAATTCTTAAAGCAAGACCAAGTTGAGTAGTTCAGATGACATTTGTTACTCCAAGAACTAGAATAATAGTAATATTTTACTTCTTGAATTAGGAGAAAAAGATTCCCTCTAGTATTCTAGAATCTAGAATTTTGCTGATGTCCCATTACACAATGATGTATGTGCTCAGTTTTCATTCTTATTGGACCGGTTACTTAGGTCAATCCAGCAAATGAACGGATGCTTGGAGGTGGTGGTGCTGATGGAGGTGAGAATCCATTACTTTGTATTTTTCTTTTTTTAGCGGACTATGATCTTTGGTTATCTTTTTCTTTTCGTTTCTCTGAATCCTTATTTTTCTAGCCATACATCGAGCTGCGGGTCCAGAATTACGGGAAGCATGTTATGAGGTCCCAGAAGTGAAGCCGGGAGTTCGTTGCCCCACAGGAGAAGCAAGAATTACCCCGTATGCTTTGCTGAACACAATAGTCTTTCGTCATTGTCATTGATAATTTGATGGAATTAAACTAATATGTTGAAATGGATAGGGGCTTTCGATTGCCAGCTTCTCATGTTATTCATACAGTCGGACCAATTTATGATACAAATAAGAACCCTGAAGCCGCTCTAAGAAATGCATACAGGTACTTAGTCGAGCTCTCTTGAAACCCTCTTACTATAATTTACAAGTTGAGTTTCTGAAATGCTAAATTTGTATTTTTTTTGTGTGAAACTTGTTACAGAAACAGTTTACGTGTGGCAAAGGAGCACAACATTCAATACATTGCATTCCCTGCTATATCATGCGGGGTCTATGGGTATGCTGTCAGGAATCAGGATATGACTATTATTTTCTAAAGTTAATAATACTATAAATTTGTGTATCACTTCCAGATAATCTTTTCTAGCTGTCTATTTAAATACATAATTTTCTGCCTAGCTTTGCAACCTATACTTACTAATTACAGTGTCTGACATGCTGATGCTAATCTTTTTCTAATTGATTTTTTTGTTTTTTTCATTACATGTAATTAGGATAGCAAACTTCAAGGTGAATTATATTGTTATCTGTAGAGGAGTATCCAAGATGCTGGTTTCTGAATTTGGATGAGAAAATTAATTTTGTTTACGTGCTCTTGATATCTTATGAAAGTTCATGTACTCTTTTGAAGTGGTGTTCTACTAGTTTCTTATATAATGTGGTTGCAGATATCCTTTTGATGAGGCTGCCAAAGTGGCCATATCTACGGTAAATGCATCTGCGGGGGACTTTAAGGAGGTACTTTCTTTTTCAACAGAGTCATATATTGCTTTGTACCTTCTTCTGGTTCTTCTTATCATCTAAATGGTTACGTATCTATTTATCCACTTCCTTAGTTTGGAAAAGTAAGACACTCTATATTGAAAACATTAGCTTGTTTTTCTTATCCAGCTTCTTGTGAATAACCTGGTTGCATTTTTGAAGTATGAGGTTTTCTATGGCCAACTGGTTGCTGCCTAATTTTAGGATTGTAGCTATAGGCCACCAAAATATTACATATTCTATATCTGCACTCCCTTAGTTTAGTAAAGTGAGAACCCTTGTATCGAATACATTAGCTAGATGAGACATCTGAAGCTATTATCTGTTTCTGAGTTTAAGAATTTTTTCACTTTTCCCGCGGAACAAATGCCAGGTGGTCAAACAGTGCAAAGGGATTTATAAATCAAGATATTGTAGTCAAGTCATTTACTTCAAATGAGTGATAATCTACTAATGAATCTTACTCGTTCTCTAATTTTGATAACAAACCTAATTGTCTTACACTTTGTCTGTATACCATAAAATGTGTCAACTTACAAAAATGGATCTGAGGTTGCTTCTTGCTACTATAAACATAGCTTAGACATTCAAATATGCTTATTTTTCATTTCAAACATCCCAGGATAAGTTATGTCTTATTAGCCAATGATCCTATTTTAACCGTAAGTTAGGAGGGGATTCGAAAGGAACACTAGATACTCACTGTCAGAAAACCTTCAGAACTTCCTAAGATAGGCATCTCAGGCTTAGAGCAGTTTGGGAGCAACTGCCAACCTTGGTAACCTGTCAGAATTTCATCACTCATCTTCTGGCACCACCACCTAATTCCAAAAGTTGCCGATCGAAAGTCTGACCCGTATTTTTATATGAGAGTTGCCCATACAAATTTGTTAGGAGGGGATTCGAAAGGAACACTAGATACTCACTGTCAGAAAACCTTCAGATCCTAAGATAGGCATCTCAGGCTTAGAGCAATTTGGGAGCAACTGCCAACCTTGGTAACCTGTCAGAATTTCATCACTCATCTTCTGGCACCACCACCTAATTCCAAAAGTTGCCGATCGAAAGTCTGACCCGTATTTTTATATGAGAGTTGCCCATACAAATTTGTTTGTTAGCAGCTAATATAGGCATATCCCTAAATATAGGCAGATAAGATATAAATGACTCCTATTTTATAGTGCCTTTCACATAAATTTTTTTTGCACAGGACATAATTTTTTTTCTCACTTTTTTTTTAACAACATTACAAGAAATTTTAAAGATCGCGTGACGATGGACTTGAACGTAGTTGAACCCATGACCTTTGGCCCAAGCATAAACCACTCTACCACTAGGCTAATTAGCACACACTTTGATTCTCACTTCTTTATCATATGATTATACATCTCCTATTAATGTAGTACTATCTCTTTAAAATAAAACAGAAAACTATATAGTAATTCCAATGTACGATAGCCTAGTTGGAGATTACGAACTTTGACCTGACACTACGAATATTTTAGTTTTTGTCGTTCTAAATGATATGCAACCATGCTTATGCTGTTGCATGTTCTTAAAATCAATGTTGGACTAGTGAAAATTGTTTTCTTGTTTAGTTATTCTAGCCATCTATAATTGCTATCAATTCTGTACACTTCCCTTCCTGTTCCTTTTTCTTTCTTACTTATAAAAATGACAAATGCAGTTAGGAACCACAATTTTAATACTAGGCTTTTAGTTGTTACCAAAGCATCAATCCTACTACAATGAATTCTGAGTTGAAAGTGATTTGCAACATTTAAATTGATTGTTGCCATTTCATATTGTCTTTCAGGTGCATTTTGTTCTTTTCTCAGACGAGATTTATGATGCTTGGGTGAAAACTGCCAATCAGTTGCTTAAACAGTGACGAATTTGCAATGAAGGTTATCCTGAATGAATGTTAGAATCACATGATGCTTGTTTATGAAGTCGGTTTCCTCGTATCAGGCGCACCGTTTGTCCTTGGTAATTTAGGGATGCTTACGAAAATGGTATTATATGGCAAATATAAATTAATGGTTGTCTCTCCAAGGGGGATTGGTTAGTTAACCACAATTAAAGTGTTGATGTTGTACTTAAAGATTCTACAATTATTGCTCCTGCTGTATTAGCCAAAGCATTCTACAAACCTAGTGACCTTTATAATTCAACATAAATGATCTATAATGACAGCTTCAGTATTTCTTTTTTCTGTCAAATTTTGCCGTGAGTCCATAAACTGTACATTGCCAGAAGTCCAATTGATTTGTTTATGGGCTCGAAAAAGCTCTTCGTAAAAAGATGCTTTAGCTGTCAAAATTGATCTAGCCTGATGAGTCTACCTGGTTTTTGAACGAGCTGGCCAGAAAATTAGGCCCGTTAGGATTTTCGGCTGGGTTGAATTGTGGATAGGTCTCAAGTCTACACTTTTGAATTCTTGCTTGTGAGACCCGGTTGGACTCGAGTTGATTTGTTCAAACTGTTGACTTTTTTTTTTTTTTTTTTAAATTACGGTCAGATTATATGTACCACATGACGTATACTTATATGCACAATACTCTATAATGAGATGCATTAATTTTTAATTTTTATTAATATTTTTTTTCCGTAATTCTTTTGAGATGCACCATATAATTTATGTAGATGTACCACCATGTATGATGAGATGCACAACCATGTGTACCGAGATGCACTGCAATGTGTTGTTTTTTTTTTCTTTTGTTTTAAGAGTCGAGCGAGGGGAGTCGAAGGCCTTGGAGCGAGCTAAAGGACATGAATGTTGCCACTACGATTATCTATAATTTAAAATCGGAGCTGAAGGCGGAGCCAGAAAAAAAAACTGAATTAAAAAAAAAGGTTCATCTCAATATATTTAGTGATGCATCTCATTATAAAGTGTAGGGTATATAAAACCACGTTGTGATGTCTACGACCTGACCGAAAAAAAAAATTGAAAATAAATAAATCAGGCGCGTGCATAATACGTGCCGCGCGTAGGAAGCATACACCACTTCCTTCACGAGAGTTTATTGGTTGCATGGAAATTTGGAGTGATAAGATAATGTTGACTAACTTTTTGAATTAAATAGATAGACATGTGTTGTGACAGTCCGTGCAGCATGGAAATTAGGGATAACAAATATTTTTGTTGACTAATGTTTGAATTAAATAGGATAAATGGTTCCACAAAATCCGCCCACAAGGTTCCAAAACATAACTCAAAACCCTAAAATCCTCCCTATATATAAATCCCTCTACACCGGCCGTCCACCCTTCTCTCTTAACCTTAAATCCCTCCACCGTCCAAACCCCTCACCTCCACACCCAAATTTTCATACACCCCAAGAGAGAAAAACACTAGAGGTGGAAACACCCCTAAATCCGAGCGGGATCTTCTTTCCTTCCATTCGACATGTGTGGAGAGGTTAGACATTTCTTTTATAGTATTAATTAATATTTGTTCAATTATTAGTTGAATTATTTGTTCAATTAATTGTTGAATAATTTGTTGGTTAATGTATGCCTTTCGATTTTCTGTGTAGAACATTATAAATTATCATTTTATACTCGTTTTAATGCCAATAAACATGACTATACAACATTCCGCTCGAAAACAAAAAAATTTGCTCGGCCATATAAAGATCCCGCTCGGTCGGGATCTAAGTTTTACTTGATATTGTACGAGTGGATTTACATATTTCATCTGTAAATTTAATTAAATAGTTTGAAAATGTAATTAGTTTTATTATTTGTCGAATATTTTATTATTTAAGCTATTTGTTTAAGTTTCTAGTTTAGAATATTATAAATTAGCAATTAGGTTTTTTAACGCCACAGAAAAGTCACATTTTAATTTTCCGCTCTTAAATGTCAAGATCCCGCTCGGGCGGGATATAAAATTTACTTAATAATGCCGAGCGGAATTTACCTATTCAAGCTGTAATTTTTTTGAATATATTGAAAATGTAATTAGTTTTATTTTTTGTCTAAAATTTTATTATTTAAGCTCTTTGCTTAAGTTTGTTGTGTATAACCTTATTAGTTAACCTTTGTTGTTTTTTTAATGCCACAGAAAAATTAAATTTTAAGATTCCGCTCGTATATATAATGATTCGGCTCGGGAATATGAAGATCCTGCTAAGGCGGGATGTAACATTTACTTAATAATGTCGAGCGGGATTTACATATTAAAAATATAAATGTAATTGAATATATTGAATATATAATAAGTTTGAATTTTTGTCGGAAATTTTATTATTTAAGCTATTTGTTTAAGTTTGTTGGGTAGAACCTTATAAATTAACATTTTTTTGGGTTAAGAATTAATTATAAAAATAAAATATGTTGTGAATTAATTATAAATTCGTATTTTTTATGTGAAGTTATTTGTTGTGAATTAATTATAAATTCGTATAGGAGATTTGAAGTTATTTGATGATTTTTTACTTTTTAGATGTGTGATTGGTTGTGAATTTCTTTTTAAAAGAATTTTGGTTGTATTATATTTATTATTTTTATTTTTGTCTACTGTTGTGGACTATTTTAGTCTTTTGAAGTATTTAGATTGATTTGTAATGAATTGTTATTTGATTTTGTGCTTAGATTACATATAAGATACATGACTCTATTAACCGTTCCTCGACGATTAGCACGTATTACAGGATTAGTGTTTCGAAAGATGTTAGAAGGGTTTTGTATAAGGTCGGTGGTCAGAAATTGGTCGATAAATTTATAAATGGGTGCTTTGGACATTTTATATATTGGGAGCAAGGACAAAAATGTGCGATGGCTGTGCATCACGTGTTGTCACGTAAGATCAACTTTCTAGGTTCTCAGGATCACGATATGTGGTTCCATATCAACGGCGTAAACCTCCGATTTTCATAGGAAAAATATGCCTTGGTGATTGATTTGAACTTTGGCGAGTCCAGCTTTAATCTGACGGACGACCACGATTTACGGAATGGGGAGATTAATCGACGGTTTTGTAACGGTATGCCTATTAGTATGAATGACTTACTGGATCGATTTACGAACATGCCGGTGCTGATCACCGATCGAAATGGTGATCCAAGTGTTGATTTGTACCTCCGTGTGGCCCACGTTTGATGACGTACATGCTTCTACTTGGTAGAGATGTGAAAAAAATTGTTCCTTCTTGGATTTGGAAATTGGTTAATGATTTGAATTTGTTCTCTAATTTTCCATAGGGAGCATATACATATTTGAATTTGAAGCACTATATCACCAAAGTGCAGAATAAAAAGAAATATCACTTCTATGGTGTAGCGTGGGCTTTTCATGTGTGGTCTCTAGAAGTCATGCAAGATTTAGCGGAAGCAGGTGGGAGACTTGATAACCCGACTGGGACTCCCAAATGCATTAAATGGAGGTTTAGAAGCAGACCTACAACGGATCTTGAACCACTTTTTTCTTTACTGGTAATAAATTAATTTTAGATCTTTTAAATCTATTTTCTTAACAATATTCTATATATATTTTTTTTCTACAGGAGCTCAATTTGACACCACTTGTTGTTTTTGAAGATGATGAGAAGACTTTTTACTGGCAGTCGACTCAATATCCAAATGCTCTCAATGTTGAATATGTGCCGCCCAAAAATGTGTTAAGGGAGGGTGAGCAGTTTCCTCCTCGTCCCCGTACGGAAGCAATTTTTGATGAAGAGGCTAGTCCGACACATGAAGCTTCAAGGCTCAGACGATCACTGGAGCGGGTCCTATCTATGTCAAGGCAGACATTTCAGACGAGGTGCGTCAAGAACAACCCCAAGATAAGGGGAAACGTACACGAAAAGTTGCAAAAGCTGCATCCTGACAAGCTGCATCATCATCTTCCAGCAGTGGGGGAGAGCACCACCGACGATACAATGATTGTCGTTGGTTGAGAGAGGAATTAGAAAGATCTGAGAATCGACTTTTGGACAAGATGGATAAGAGATGGGTAACTTGGTTTACGAAGTGGTTTGGGGACTTGTTTGAACAAATGCGATGTATCTCTAAACTCGTCATATGCCATTTTCAAATGGGTTAGAAACCATCTTCAAGATATATCATTCTCGATTGGTCCAACACCTATCGCTAGTGGAAAAATATGCTCGTTGGAATCCTTCGTTATAATGACAAATAAAATGCCTCTATTCTTGCACTCGAGATGAGTGCCATCTAGACCGATGACAGGTCTCATATTGAATGGATAAGCAAGTCTGCAGGCACCGAGAGCCACGAACAAATGCTCAAATCTCCCATCATTTCCAACTTCAAGATCAGTAATCGTGCCGGGATTTGATTCTTTAAGCATGTGAAGATAGCCAGGCAACAATTGGAAGGATTCAACACACCCTCCGTACATACTTTGTATTGTTGCATCTCGTGCTCGCAACGCCAAATCATAACGGATGGTGATACCGAACTCGCGTAACATCTCCTCCATAAGCTTTGGACTCCATGATTTTACAATTGGTTCTGATTTTTCGAGCCACGTAAGCTGCAACAACATTTATCTTGATTTTTCTCGGAGCGGCACGTTGTAGCTGACGGAGGCATGAATGCTAAGGAATAAAATTGTGTATTATCCAAGTATCCGTTCCACGTGATGCTGCACACAACTCAAATGGATAATTTTGATGCTTGCACAAAAACTTCATTCGAAGATAATCCGATTTCGGAACTTTGAATTCAAGTCCTTTCTCCATGTGCCACGTTCCGACTGCAATATTTAACACTTTTTTGCTGTAAAAAACAGCACCAACACGCAACTCATCATCAACCGGCGGGTCAGAATCACATGCTACGAGAGAAATCGTAGCATTAGGCGGAATCACCGGAACTAACCAGTTGGTTAGATCAGGAGCGTCCGTCGTTGCACTGGGACGAATCTATGCACTGTGCTCCACCATAGTAAAATTGCGTAAACCTTCCTCAGTCCAATCTTCAGATGCTTCACTATCAGATTCAAAATCAGCACTGTCAATATCTTCATCGTCTGAATCCAACTCGACAATGCATCATGGTTCATCATCTTCGTTGTCTGGAACAACATGTACGTGATTTGTGGACGTCGCTTCATAATTATACCCACTAAGATATAAGTTAGAAAAGAAATCCTGGGAATTTGTTTGTTGTTGGACACGCTCCATTTCATCAGAATATGTGTGCCCTTGATCATATTGAAATGATGACACCTGTCCTTGGTCGTATTGAAAGGATGACGCGTGCCCTTGGTCGTATTGAAAGGATGACGCCCCAGGTTCTTCGAAATATAGAACATACACATCTATGAGGCTGTGGATGAGATATACGGTTGGAAAGAACTCTATGCACAATTGAGCAAATTGTTGATCTGTGCTCAAGAGAATTTTCATAGTGCGTCTACTTCGAGCATGTGATAAATAATACATTTCGTACCGAATGCTCATCGAATTTCGACGCATCAACACATCGATGTTGTATTTCAAATTGATAAGAGTTGGAGTGGCAGTAAAAACTTGAGCGATCGATTCTGAAAAGCCCACATACTCACAATCGTGTCATTCTCCACCATAGTTGATGTTGAAATTTTTCCATTCTTCCAAATTCTGAACTATAAACACTATAAGTATAAAAATCAAGACAATTAAAAATGTAATTGAAAAGATCTCGCGCGCATAATTTGTAGATCCCGCCTCGAGTGGGATCTTTCTTTACGAGCGGGATCATACTATTCACGAGTGGGATCTATTGTTGACGAAATCTGAAATACAATTGAAACTCACCTTATTTTGATTTGTTGATCAAATCTGAAAAATTCTTCAACTAATGACGAAAATTTTTTTTGACTGATATTTTTTTATGAGGTTCTAATATTTTTACATAATATTTTGATGGTTGTGGTGTTTGCTCATTCATCTCCGCTACCAATTATATAGAATTCATTCAATCAATTGAGTGAGTGAAATTGGTACAAATTCACGTATAAGTAAAATTGTTACATCAAAGGTGAAATTTCAACCATTCACGTAAATATTTACAGATGAATTTTCACATCCACCACTGTCGAGTACTATCACACTCAATTGTGTGTAAGGTGACGTGTTACGAATATTTATGGAAGAAATTTTAATTAAATAGTACAATTATTATCACATATTGTATAAAAATTATGAAAATCTACGAATTAAAAAATATGAAAACCAAAACATATGTAAACTATTTAAACAGATAAATAATGTTATTAATTGCAAAATAATTAAATATCTCACTCGTACAAAGTTAACAAAAATGAAGTTCCCGCTCGAGTGGAATCTTCAAAAATATCGAGTGGGATCTTCATTTTTGTCATTTTTGGCGAGCGGGATTATTATTTACTTTACAATTCATAAACTTGTTGTTATTTTGATATAGTTTGCATATTTTTTCTTTTTAATTTTAATCACTTAATAGCTATTCAATATTATTATATAATTATTTGAGCTAATATTTTAGGAAATAATTATTCTTCATGCATATTTAACAAAGATCCCGCTCGAAAATTAGAAAATCCCACTAGAGTGGGATCTTCAAAAATCTCGAGTGAGATCTTCCAATATATGTTTATTCGAGCGGGATTTCTATTTATTTGGCAATTCATATAATTATTGTTATTTTTATATAGTTTACATATTTTTTTGTTTTCATTTTAATTAGTTAATTAGTTAGTACATATTCACTATTATTATATAATTAATTTAATTAAAAGTTTAGTAATTAATTAACCATTTATTAATAATAATCTTAAAGCTTGAAAAAAGAAATATCCAGCTCGTAAATTATAAGATCCCATTCGAGTGAGATCTCAAAAATGTCGAGTGGGATCTTAAGTTTTTGCTAATGTGACCGAGTGAGATCTTTGTTTATTTGATATTTCATGCATTTTTTTAGTATAAATTATAAATTTATTCTCTTTTATTTCATATAATATCGAAACTATACAGTTTATATAAACATATTTAAGTAATTAATTAATTGGATTTATACTAGACAAACTAATCATTGCAACACTAATTATCTAATTATTGATCACTTTAGCTAACTTCCATGCCCTAACATCACAATCATTTTCGGTTAATGACAACAATAGTTAGTGTCAGTCAAATCGGTGTCATTTGTGTAAGAAATATAATATAAAAATATAATATTAAGGGTAAATTGGTCTCTTCATACCAAACATGGACATAACTAATTTATTTCCTCATAGGCGTATATAACTAATTGTGAAAAGGTCAAAACGTATATATTTGACAATTGAGACTATAATTTATGCAGATGTACCACCATGTATAATGAGATGCACAACCATGTGTACCGAAATGCACTGCAATGTGTGTTTTTTTTTTCTTTTGTTTTAAGAGTCGAACGAAGAGAGTCGAAGGCCTTTGAGCAAGCTAAAGGACATGAATGTTGCCACAACAATTATCTATAATTTAAAATCTGAGCTGAAAGCGGAGCCAGAAAAAAAAACTGAATTAAAAAAAAAGTCTATCTCAATATATTTAGTGGTGCATCTCATTATAAAGTATAGGGCATATAAAACCACGTTGTGATGTATACGACCTGACCGAAAAAAAATTGAAAATAAATAAATCAGGCACGTGCACAACACGTGCCACGCGTGAGAAGCATACGCCACGCTCCAGTCTTACAATGTGAAACCGATTGTGGGACTGGTTACACAAGAGAGTGACTCCTTTTTTTTTGTGAGACCGGTTGCACATGAGAGTGACTCCTTTTTTTTTGGGGGGGGAGGGGGGGGAGGGAATGAGACATTATTAATAGGACAAATGAAGTAAATGATTGATTTTGTATGTCGGGTTAGACTATAATTTCTTTAGTTCGGATTTGCAGGATTCCTTTTGGTCTGGTGGGCTCGCGGCCCGATCTCTTTGATAACTCTAAGCGTTACAACGTCATGTATTTCTCACTTGAGATTGTTTTATTCTGATAATTGTTACGAGTTGAAAATAGAGTTTGGCACAAGTATAAAACAACTTAAGAGCATCCACTACGGTGGGCGAGCGGAGGCGTCGAAGCCTGTGTTGAGCGCCGCTCGATGCACCCCCGCTTGACCCACCCTGTGTCAATGCCATAGTGGGTGGTTCGACCCAGTTTAGGTTGAAGGCTGGGTCGATTTATCAACACACCCTTCAACTCGACGAGGCAGCAAGATGGGGACACGTGGCGTGTCCCCATTGGTCCGATGTAATTTTTTTTCTGATTAAAAAAATAAAAAATGCGCAACGGCAATATACAATTCACCAGCAACGACTATACAACGTCTACCCCTCATTTTTCACTATATATACCTCTTCATCCATACCACACCACCACACCAATTCATCCAATTCATTCATTATACAAATTCACTCTTTTTTTTCGAAAAAAAAATAATGAGTTAGCCGGGTGCCAGTTACAATGATGAAGAGGCGGAGGAGCGCCACCGCCGACGTATGCAGTTGGCTCGGCGAGCCACAGAACTTTACCAAATAGCAGTCGGGTCTGATTCGTCGGACGACGAACCGGATACGAGGACATACCTGCACCGGAATCGTGAGGAGGCCGAACAACGCCTCCGACGAGATTATTTTGTCGACCACCTTATATGGGGTGATGTTGTCTTCCGCCGGCGGTTTCGAATGAGCAAGGGCATGTTCTTGAGAATTGCTCAAACTCTTGAGGCTCGAGAGCATTTTTTTCAGCAACACCTGAATGCCACTGGAAGATTGGAGTTCCACGTGTGGTTGAAGTGCACCGTTGATCTAAGACAACTCTCCAATTGTGGAGCAGCCGATCAATAAGACGAATATCTGCACTGTAGAGATACAATGGGCAATAACATCCTCAAGAATTTCTGTCGAGCCATCACATCTGCTTTCAACGACTACTATTTAAGGCGGCCAAACGAGGCTGACATCGCCAAGATCACTGCATTGCACGAGAGGACGTACGACTTTTTCGAGATTCTTGAAAGCATCGACTATATGCATTGACAATGGAAGAATTGTCCATCAGCTTGGAGAGGAATCATATTGAAAGAAATTAATAAAGGCTTTCGTCTAGTGTACATTCCTTAAAATTGGCAGTACCAAAGCCTTTTCACTTTAAAATAGAGAAATGCTTAATTTCTATAATATTTTTGGAGACGATTTGGTCCAGGGCCCGGGCCCGGGCCACCCCTCCTTTATCAAACACGTATATTTGAAGAGTCGAGGTTTAGGAGTTAAAGGCTGACATTGAAATTACCCACCTCTCATTTCCTCTCTCTCTCTCTACATTTCTCCAGAAGAGCGAGTGAGCTACTGTAAGTCTGTAATGGCGCTCCGAACCCTAATCACCAGAAACTCCCTGACGATGGCATCTCCTCTTGCCTCCCGTGGCCTGCAAACTTTCTCGCTGCCCGATCTCGCCTACGACTACGGCGACCTAGAGCCCGCCATCAGCGCCGAGATCATGCAGATCCACCACCAGAAGCACCACCAGGCTTACATCACCAATTACAACAAGGCTCTTGAGCAGCTCGATTCTGCCACCGCTAAGGGCGACGCCTCCACCGTCGTCAAGCTTCAAAGCGCTATCAAGTTCAACGGAGGAGGTACCTCACTTCAATTTCTCCATATTCACGGAGTCTTTTTCCATTTTATTTTATTTTTTGGTTGTGTGATTCGAACCTCTCGGAGTTGTATGTTACTCGTATTTTTGGTGATATGAATTTCAAAGTCTGAAGCTTAATAAATGTAGTTAAATTAGGTTGGATTAGTTTTAGTTGTAGTAGAAGTTAATTTAATACTCACTTCAACTACACAAGTGTTTTACGGAAGCTACGTTGTAAAGGCCGATGTCATGTCAATATTTTGCCTTGCTCAATCAAATTGGCTAATTTGGAATAAGAAATTGACCTTGTATTTGCTTGTTTTCTCAGTGTGTAATAGATTTTGCTAGCATAGTATGGGTGCTTTATGGTTTAAGATGGGATTATTGTTCGATATCTAATTAGGATGTGCGTAGTGGATAGAGTTTTTGTTTTACACTTTAAGACGGTTGGCATTCAATACATTGTAAGAATGTAACAAATTGAGAGATCATGTGTTTGAATAACCCATACGAAAAATGTATCACTTGTGTGTTGGTAAATATTTTTGCTGGCATATCTTTGGGCTTGTCTCCCTATTTCAATATGCATCCTTCCTAAGATCATGTGGTATTCAGTATTCTGATATTTCTGCTTAGGGACAAATATAGAGATGATCAGCAGAAGCAAAATACTTATATTTGTCTGTAAAAAAAATATTTGGTGGGGGAGGGGATTACTTCCCAAAGATAAACGTGGTACCTTGGGAGATATGTGAGGAACTAGTTATAACTTATAATATTAAATCAATTTTTGCTTTTTGACAACATTAAAATACAAAATGTATTTATTTCAACTCTGAGTTCTTTTCTTCTACCAATGTTTTGGGTTAGGATAACATATACTCACACAAATACATATATACAAAAGCTTTCTCCTTTTCAGTTTGTAAATTAATGCCTTGTATTAGACTACTAGTTACTTGTGTTAGTTAGGCGACCTAGCTAATCTTGTTGATACACGATTCTCTGGCTCTAAAACTGTTTTTGACAGGTCATGTTAACCACTCAATTTTCTGGAACAATCTTGCTCCTGTTCGTGTAAGTACACCAACTAATGCTTGCTAGTGGCTTTGCTATTCTATTGTTAAGAAGAATTGGCAGATCATTTTTTACTAGGTAATCTCCCTTTCAGGTAGGTGGTGGTGAGCCTCCTCATGGTTCCTTAGGTTCGGCCATCGACAACAACTTTGGATCTTTAGAAGCTCTAATCCAGAAGATGAATGCAGAAGGTGCTGCTGTACAGGGTTCGGGATGGGTGGTATGAAATTCTTATCTTTTCTTAGCATCATGTTCATTCATGGATACTTGTAAAAATGCTTTGCAGTGGTGTCTTATTCTGCTAATTTTGTTTTCCTTGGACTACTCAATCGGTAATTCAAGTGGCTTGGTTTGGACAAAGAATTGAAGCGTCTGGTAGTTGAGACCACTGGAAATCAGGCAAGTGTTGTGGCTTCTGTTTTAGAATCTATTTGTATGATTCTTTGTTCTAAGTTGCTGCTTAAGCTTGCTTGTTGCTTGTATTTGATTTTGCACCCAATAGTTTCAGTTTCGTTAAGTTCTTTCTCTCGAGTCTATTATAGACTTATAATTGGCTTTGTACATCGAAGTTGCCCATAAGTTGAAATTAGCATGATTGCCTTGTCAGAACTTAATTTGGACATTAATTTGAGAAATCTCTTGTTTATAAACGTGGGTCGTGAGTAGAAGACTTTACGCCATTGTTTCCTGGTTTTACATGATCTAGAAAGCAATCAATAAATTACTTCCGACTTAATGAAACTTTGACGTTCTGTCTTGACCGTCTTCTATTTCAGGATCCACTGGTTACCAAAGGAGCTAGTTTGGTTCCGCTGCTTGGTATTGATGTCTGGGAACATGCATATTATCTGCAGGTGCTTCTCCCCCTCGTTTGAATCGTAATTTGTGATGTATATTCAATAACCTCACATGCTGAGTAGCACAATATCTGCAGGAACTCCAGTGATTGTTTACTGCTACTAATCACAAAAGTCACAGTAGCAATACTTTTTTCTCTTTTTACTTTTTTCTCAAGATCTGTATTAATGTAGTCATGCATTCATCCATTAGTGCATCATATATGTTTTGGTCTTTATCTTTCTGCATTTGTTCAATGGTCTCTTATCCCATGAATTTTTGATATTGATGCCATTTCATTGCTTCGCCTTTTGCAGTATAAGAATGTGAGGCCTGACTACTTGAAGAACATATGGAAAGTTATAAACTGGAAATATGCTAGTGAAGTTTTTGATAAAGAGAGCGCGTGATCGGCAAAACTAGAGAAGACGGAAGCAAATGGCGACTGTTAATATGTTGAATCTTGAGAGGAATAAATTTGTTCTGGTTGTTGAAGTGATCCCTTTTTTGGTTAGTGTGATGTTCACTTTTCCAACACAGACATGTATTTACGTTTCCGGAATAATATCTCTGTACTCTCGATTTCATATTATAGTTTGTTTTCTGTCATTTTGTAAACATAAGCCAAATCTTACTAAATGAGGATGGATGCTATTTGCATATCAAGATTGGTTTTCTTTTTAATGTATAATAATAATAAGAGTAACACTTGAGTGCAAACATCTCCACCATATAAATGGGCTGCGACCCGACCCGCCCCGTGGTGTCCATGCGCCCCAACCGACCCGCGCGTGGTGTCTACGCGCCGAACGTGGGCCTCATGCGACCACTTCTTTTTTTTTTTTTTTTTTTTTTTTTTTAATTTCCAGATTTTTTGTACCGACGGAGTCGAAGACTTTGATTTTGCGGCTCCGCCTTCGCTCCGATTACTAAAATAAGGATAATCGGCGGGCAATAATTTGGACTTTTTTGGCTCACTCCGAAGCATTCGGCTCCCCTCGCTCAAATCTTGACCATAGAAGAAGCGGCAAACAAAAAAAAGGGGTAAAACAAATTGAAATAAAAAAAAACTGGAAATTTTTTAAAAAAAAAGGTCGGGGGGGGGGGGGTTTGACCCTGGTCAACCGAGTCGGGTCGGGTCGGGCGGGTCAGCGGGTTCTGCACCGTGCAGATTCTGCACGGGAGTTTTCGTCTAATAATAATAATAAACCAGAGAAGAGCAGCTTTATTTTCCTGAAACAAGATAATTTATACATCTCTTATTATTTAAGTTTGCTCTTGAAAACATGATAAATAGAAGAATGTACGGTTATTCCAGATTTTTAAGGTTAGTACAATACTGTGTATATGTAATGTCCCAATTAGTGAACCTTATTTGTAAGAGGGGGAGAGGTCTGTGTTCAATCTTCACTATATTTCCTTTCCCGACCAAAAAATAGAGGAATCATAGAATTTCTGATTATTGCAACTGAAACATCACTTTTTATAATTTTTTGTAATTTCACATGGTTTCTGTTTTTCTATCAAAACGAATTTAATAAAAATGCGGAAAATTTGGTAACGAAGTTTACCTCCAGTGTAATTTTGTTAACCGTGGCGCATGATATTAATGACAAAAAATTTGCAAGTATTTTTGTACAGAGATCTCCATGTAGGAGATGGTAACAAATTAGATTCTGATTCATCCTCCGAAAAATGAATAAAATAAAACAAGAATGTGGATATGCTCAGCTGCCTGCACTAGAAGTCCAAGTGTATAGTGGAATTAAATACCTAGTTTAAGGCCATCTAGCTGGGGCATTTAGTTGATAGCAGGACTGCCAAATTGGTGCATGCTCCTGTACAATCGACTCCTACATTCTTAAGCTCTTTTTAGCTGAACCAACATGTGGTTTCTTCACAATTCGAGATCTGGAGAAACATTTTGCATGGTAGGTTAGTTGTTGCTGTCATTCAATGCACCTATGCAACTTTTCATCAGCAGCCTGTCGGAGTTCCTTAGCAAGCCTCACACAATCAACCATAGAGCAGTTTGTCTTGATTGCATTAGAGGCTATATGTGATCTACTCGCCGCATACCCTTCCTACAACCCTCCAAATAAAAAATGTCAGACAATATCAATGTTGCTTGATTACAGTTAGAAGAAAATTCTCTTCTTCTAATCAGAATCTTTCCCATATTTGAATATCTATGATAAACATTTATGCATTTAGGGTGCGTTCACTTGGAGTGAAAAGGAGGGAAAACGAGGTATAATATTATTTTACTTCCTTATATCTTGTTTGGTTTCGATTCAAGAAAAGTCCGGGCAGAAGGTATGAAGTTTCGGGCAGCCCCTTTTTTCCTTGCCTAGAGTGTAAATTTATACCTCCGAAATGGAGGTTTAATATTATACCTCCCATGTGTTTTAGTTATTTCCTCCTTATCCATCAATTTCATCCAAGTGAACAAGATATAAACATTGTGGTCTCCCTTGAAAGTAGAGATAAATATATTATCACTCCAACCAAACAAGATATAAAACTTGTGATACCCACAATGAAGTATAAATTTATACTCCCAAGTGAACACACCCTTATAAATAAGGAGAAAAACTAGAACTGATGAAAGTAGGAATTCAGGAACTGAGAGTAGCAAGCCAAGTACCTTGTGCAATGCGTGTAAAAAGGAGTTCAAAGGAGAGGAGTTCAACTTTGCTCGTCTTGATACCTGTTGCAGTTACAGTCGACAGAAGGCTGTGTAAGAGATATATAAGTCGCATAGCACGTATTCTTGAGGGGCGAAATTCCACAGAGACTTCATGAATACCTCATCTAGTTTGATGTACCCAAATGGCAATAAGGGGTCACTTTCATCAATCATGATCTTCATTAGAGTTTCCATACGAGTTCCCGTTCCATTGCCTATCCATCCCCATTCTTCAGCCAAGTTAAGCATTTCAGTAAGAAATGAAGTGTTATGAAGAGGTCCAGTCCAAAGGGGCCCTGAAACAATAAGTGAACCAGGAACCTGAAAAAACCGAAGGGACTTAATTTTCTACCAAACAAGACTGAGGTACAACTATTCACTCAACAAGGAGTAAATTCAATGTACAGGGTTTGCACACTTCTCAGCAGAATAAATATGCTAAAACATGAAATTAGAGGAAGACTATAACTGCATACATCGTTGCAAGAGCATCTCATCTGACTGAGTTTATCCCATGAGACTGACTGAGAATTTCCACATTTAATACAATAGCTGATAAAGCCATAATGCCTGCAAAAATAGCTGGAGGTAACATATCACATATTCAAACAAAAGGAACTAAGCAATAAACAAGATCTGCAAAACTCAAGACCTCTTAAAGGGAAACTTGCCACGCCTTAGTTGGATCATTGCTCGAAACACAGGGCCGTGGAATGAGTAGCAGGAGAAAAGTGGCACCACATGATAACCCAATACAGAAGCCTCCCTCAGAGCCCCACCTATAAGCATTCTTAATCCAAGCTCATTAGAGTACGGCATTGGCTTCACGTAAGCTCCATATGCAGCCAAAGTACTGGTAGACAATGTCATAATTGTCTTTGTAAGTCGAGGTTTCATGTTCCAGCTGATAAACAATGTCATTCAAAAGTAAAACAAGAAAAATAGCTCGAGCTTATACTTCATTCATTCTTAGCAGAGCCAATCACGATCTTCCTGAAATAACTTAACTTCCTCAATAAAATAGTAAACTTTTGTCGTAAACTAACACGACATGCACAAGAGGAAGCAAAGATTATCACTAGTCAAAAACTCAATCTCAAACTTCAAAGCAATAGGAAAGGAAACAGCATGGCATATATATCGAAGCTCCACCCAACGAACAAAAATGCCATTAAAGCTCCTTAAGAATCACAAGCTATACATCTTCAACTTCAAATTCAAAACCATTCAACCAACTAACGATTTCTTTTCTTCGGTTGACGAAATCAAGAGACAATCAACAACAATATAATGAGCTCAACTTACTGCTGAGGACGATGACCGCCGGAGGAGTATCCATCCGTACAAGTGAGATACAAAAGCCCATCCAACTTGACGGAAAGCATGGCAGACCTCAAGAAAGTGGAGTCGCTTCCGAAAGAATCCACATCAATCAAGTCAAAATAATCTCTTTCCAAGTAACGTTCCGTCAGAAGCCGATTGGCGTCCTCGTGCTTAATCGCCCACCTCTCCTTTCCGACGCCGGCCTTCTCCAGATTGCCGGAAATAAGGTCGGCGTAATCCGGATTGGCGTCGTTCGCCAGCACGAAGTCAGCGCCGGCTTCCGCCAGGTAGCGCAGAGAGCGGATTCCGCAGCCGCACATTGCGTCGAGCACCCGGAGGGCATCGTTGTTTTTCTTGTGAACGGCGGCGGCGAGCACGGCGAGGTCGCGGCCGGTGGCGCTTTCGTGGCGGAAGAAGGTGCCGCCGGTGTCAAAAGAGTGGCCCCTTTCGGTTTGGATGTGGGATTTACAGCAGCTGATTTGGGGAAGGGTTGGGGTTTTGAAATTGAGAGGGGTGAAAATACTTGTACTTGGGGGTTTAAGCGGCGGAAGAGATAACATGGCGGGCGGGATTGATAATAGACTACAATTGGGATTTGGCCATCATTTCATACATTTCTTAGGAGTCGCTTTTCTTTTCTTTTTTTGTCTTCATATAATTGAGTGGTTATTTTCTAGTGTTGTTATTAGGGCTGAGAATTCGGTTAATTACGGTTAATTCTAACCTAAATTTCAGTTAATTTAATCTAAAAAATACGAAAATTATTAATCATGACCTAATCATGGTCGTTTTTCGGTTAACCAATAATCATGTCGGTTATTTTTCGGTTAACTAATAACCAACAAAATAACCAAAATTCAACATATATGTATAAAATCATCACAAGTCCAAGATCAAGTCTCAAATCAAAAACTAGAGTCACCGAACAGACTAATGCAAATAGAAAACTAAAATCAACAACAAAGATTCTAATACAAGCCAAGTTCAATAATATTCAAACAAACACACATTTCATATTAAGTAACTTTAATTAGGGCTACGGGAATGAGGGATGGCGGCTTAACTTTAACTTATTTTGACGTTCTGTATTTTCTTTAATTCTTTCTATATTATATTTATTTAATATAAATTTTATATTATGTTTTAATTTTATTCGGTTATTTCGGTTAACCGACACGGTTATTCGATTAACCAATAACCGTCAATTTTTTAGAGTCACTAATCATTTACCATGTATTAACCATTTTATACGGTTAATGGTTAACCATCGATTTAACCAATTTATCACGGCTATTTCCCCAGCCCTAGTTGTTATTCACACATATTGATATTATGGCTGGACTAGTATAACTAGCTTCAATTCACTTAATTGTTCGTTCACTTTGAAGCACAACACATATGCGAGGATCAACTCTTCTGCTTGTATAAATGCAATACACAAAGGTCACTATGATTAAATGGTAGAAATTTTTTGTAATGAGCACAATCATTACTTGAGCCGCAAATGTCTTAAGTCATGCGAGGGGAAGTACTTGTTGGGATCACATCATTCGGGAGCATCGGCCAAAGATTGTAGGAATTATGTCGATCATATGAGAGGTTTGTGACTTGGCGAAGCAGACGCTGCTGCCATTCAAAACACATTGCAGAAGGATGATAATGAATTATTTTATTTGCTGAATGTTAAGGACGACTCTATTCATGTACTGTGGATACATCCTCTTTATACAGTTGTATACGAAAAATTTTCACAACATCACGAGCTTTGATACGACGTATTTTGTGAAATATTAGAACTATTGTTGACGTTAATCATCACAATCAGCCAATCCTATTCGGTAAAGGAATAAAGATAATATTTGCTTCCGAATTTATCAATATATGTTATTCTGAAAAAATACTCGTAAAAAACTAATAGCATGCAAACACCTCTCCACCCATAACATGCATTAATTCTTAATTTCGCATCCATGATATCATTGTCAAGAGTCGGCTCTAAAAACCCTAGCTTGATTATCAATATATGATCATCCTCCCAACCTATTTGGCAATCCTCTCACAATGAGAGAGTCTCTCCAACAAGACCAAATTGCACAAATAAAGAAAAAAAAAAGATCGATAATGATTAATGATACCTTTGGAAGTTTTTAATTAGGATCACCCATGTTGGATACCTTTGAAAGGTTTTAATTAAAGAAAAACAAATTGATAGTTATACAAATTAGGGATTACAAAATACAACATACATATGTATATGTTGAAAAAAACAATCCAAAATTTCTATATATCATGAGGCTTGAAACGAATTGATAATGATACAAATAAATGAATAAAATAGACAAATTAGATTGAAATATCGAAACTTCAAAGGAAGGTTGGAATCTATCTATTAATATATAAAAACAGAGTTTTAACGGTAATGTTTTACCGACAAAATTCAAAATCAATTTCCTGAAATTTCGAATTGCTAATATTTCTGCTGAAATCCTGAATTTTCGTAGCCATTACAGCAAATTCATTCAACAAAAAGATAAAGGAATAAACCGACCCAGTAACAAAAATAGTGACCACTACTCTAAATATTTTTTTAATTTATTTATTAAAATTTAACCCACCACTTCTACTTCAACTGCTGAAATACGTGTCAGAACAATAAAAATACAACAAAATTAATAGGGAAAATTCATTACATATAAAAAAAAAAAATTAAATAAACAATCCACTAAATAAAATTACATCCACGTTGCACAACTGCAATTAGCTATCAAAACACGTATCACAATATAAAAACTACCTACTTCACAATATTATATACAATTTCTACATTCAAAACAAAGCCTTAATTTGCTGTCAAAATTCTGCTCTCTTACAGTTTCTGAAAATGGCACCACAGTTTGGGATGGTACGCCAACTGCAAAATGGAAAAAGCCAATTTGCAATGAAGATGAGGCTGACCTATAGCTACAATATCATTCGCTTCGACAGTGATGAAGTCTACACCAATGAGTGCATCTTTGAAGACAAGGAGGTATAATAAAATTTTAACTTCAAATTCTATTTCAACTTAATGCATAATTTGAAATAAATATTTTACTAAAATACTTTACGTACAAGGAACCAAGTCCATGCTACCGTTCAAGAGTCGGCAGTACCAACGTTGATGCCTCTACTTCAACGTGGAAAACAGCACTTTTGCATTCTCAAATATGTAGTTGTTGATAACAATGTCAATTCTAAGACGACAGAATGCAAGCACAAAATTTTAATGTTCAAGCACACACGTCTCACTGAGGTGGAAGATAACGCATTTCCACCAGGAAAAAAGTTTAACCTCAAAGGTTTTGAAGAAATTGCAACCATAGAAGACATGGAGAAATCTACTTTGATGGGTAACTACAAAAACTTTCTAAAAGCACGTGAAATATTAAATTAGATTTATATATATGTTTGTACAAATGTTTGATTTATATTTATTTTTGTGTAGATGTGATTAGAGTTGTAGAGAAAAGCTATTCACCAGAAATATAAATAAACATATCAGAGGCAAACCAACAAAGCTGATGGAGATGACAGTTGAAAATCTCGAGTAAATTTTTTATCTTCAATATACTCTTAATGTCAAAAAGGTTAATTTTTTTAAGCCATATTTATTTACTATTTTAGGGGAAAGACTTTGTGGTGTACTTTATGGGGTAATTATGCTGAAAGTATGGATGCTTATCTTTCTACTGAACTTAAGGCTTGTGTTGGTATAATAATCAAATTCGGCCGCCCATCTATGTTCAAAGGTACAATTATGCATATTTCCTACTATTTTACTATAAAACTTATATTTGTGATGAATATATCTTAATATATTTTGCAGGAAAATTGAGGATTTCAACCACGTATCATGCAAGTGAGATAGTTTTTTACCAAAACACTCCAAAAATTAAAGAAATAATTGAAAATTAAGATTTTTTTGGTAATCATACATTATTTAAAACAATTTATGATACTACAAAATTGCGGACCGAGTATCTTTGGTAAAGCATGTTCCTTCTATGCTCATCCGAGAGGAGAGGTTGATCCAATTGGGGGATGATAATTGGTGGAGCCTCGGGGGGAGTTAGCGGTTCCTTTGGTAATTGGATTGGAGTAGGGGGAGATGGGGGGAAAGTTGTTCACACCACGGTTATCAAACTAATAGGATGGAGTCCGCAAGAATTGATTGAAACTTTAGCATGGGCTCATGAACGCACACCTTTGGCCAATTTGATTCGATGGAGAGATAAATCCTTAACCTATAGGCTATTTAACGAGAGATATCAATAGACAATTCCTTAGATCCCAACACTCTAGGTATATCTCTAACAACAGGTAAAGAAATCGACAAAGAGCTTACTTAGGGAATTAAGCGGGATCTGTCGCTTTCCTCTGTAGCTAGTGTAGCGACTTACATCTGAAGGCTTCAGAGGATAGAAGGAGCGAGCCCTTGAGTTCTGAGTTCTGTAGGTTAGCTCATTCTTTACTACTAGTTTAATGATATGATTTGTTGCCTCTTTGTTCTTTACCTCCGGTGGTCAATACTAAAATAGAAACAAAGGGAACAAGGTGTCTATCTTCCCCATCTATAAAACAAAACAGGAAGGGAACTGATAAAGCACTGCTCCTAAGGCTGCTAATGCCCCATCAACTGCTCCTGCTAGCAACTCTATGGGCTGTGGCTGCTAGACTCTTGGTGTTTTAGTAGGGTAGTTCCTGAGTTCTTCCTGTTTTATTTGCTATTGTTCTTGTTCTTCTTATGCAGTTTATTCAGCTACTGATTCAATTTTAGCATGATAGGTGTGTGTACATTATAATTAGGACTTAATTATTTCATCGATAGGATTCACCTAGTCGCAGACTAGTGAAATAGTGGGCTACACCTGGGAAGGGCTAGGCAACTCTCGGTTGTCCTTTGCGTCTCATTCCCCTCGTTGAATCTTTCTAGTCCGAAACGCTGCTCTTCTGTTTCCTAGCAAGGATTGCTGACACCTACGGATGACTCTTGCTGATTGTGTTTGTGGTCCTAGGCTGGAGCTAATAGAATATATAGGGCAGCAGAGACAAGAGGAAAAAGCAGATTTGAATGCTGATAAAACGTTAGTTTCTCAGTAAAGGGCCAATGCCAAAGGCAATAGCTGCAGTTTAGCTCTTTTTAACACAGGAAGGGACTTCTGGCACCCGTTTTAAACCCATTCTTTCGCCAGAAAGAGAATAGGTTGTTTGGGTGTTTCGAGTGATAAACGTCGCTCAACGGATAAAAGTTACTCTAGGGATAATAGGCTGATCTTCCCCAAGAGCTCACATCGACGGGAAGGTTTGGCACCTCGATGTCGGCTATTCGCCACCTGGGGCTGTAGTATGTTCCAAGGGTTGGGCTGTTCGCCCATTAAAGTGGTACGTGAGCTGGGTTCAGAACGTCGTGAGACAGTTCGGTCCATATCCGGTGTGGGCGTTAGAGCATTGAGAGGACCTTTCCCTAGTACGAGAGGACCGGGAAGGACGCACCTCTGGTGTACCAGTTATCGTGCCCACGGTAAACGCTGGGTAGCCAAGTGCGGAGCGGATAACTGCTGAAAGCACTGCTCCTAAGGCTGCTAATGCCCCATCAACTGCTCCTGCTAGAGCTACTATTGGATCCGTATACCGCCTAGCCGCCCTATCCACTCTGGTCTTAAAGGACCGCTGGGAATGTTTCGGACTTGCACTTTTGTGTAGTTCGTCAGTGCAAAAACAGGCCTCGGAAAGGACACGTTCCAGCCTTACTAAAAGCGGCCCTTCTCTTATATACGATACACTTACAATGCTACAGAAGCAGAAATGGAAAGGAAGCAGCACATCTCACCTAGCTGGAAAAGTTACCTTTTTTGGAAAACGATCGGGGAACAAGCCAGGGTATACGCTCTACCCACCTTTTGGCGGTTACAGATGTACGGGGTCGGGTGGTTTCCTCTTTCCTTAACTCGTAGCTTTAAGATCGATCGGACCTTCTCGTCGCATCCGTCTTCAGGACGATCTAGCTCTTTGGCTCATTGGTTTGGCTACAAAGGAACCGAATCGGAACTGACTGAAAGGACTGCAAAGAGGTCCTTCCCGGATATGCAATTTACCAGAGGGGTGGGAGAGCTCGCTCCTTTCAAACCTCGAATGCAGTCTTGACGACGAGTTGATTTGATAAATCAAATATTGTTATTCATGATAGTGATCCGGTTCTCGATCATCGAGAGGTAATTCATTCATTGAATTTACAGACGAAAGATTTATCATCTCTAGGGGATTAAATCCCGAGCTGATATACCGACCAAGGCTGTCATGAAGAACAGAGGAAATCTAGGAATCCACACCGGAGTATGACCCGGGACGGGAAGAGAATCCATTCTCCGGCGAGCTTTCTCTTGTAAAGCCAAAGATTTCTCTTCTTTCTTTCCTATGAACTAAAAATGAGTACTATTTGTAAATACCCCGAAAAGAAGTGACTATTGTAGCCCCTGTTGCTAAGGAAGACAACCAGCTGTGAAGAAAGAATCTGATTACATTGGATTCATTCATTCCTATATCTTTCAATCGGTCTCAAGTCTTAGGCCTGCGGGAACCGT
Organism: Schizonepeta tenuifolia; assembly: GCA_029490685.1. NCBI lineage: Eukaryota > Viridiplantae > Streptophyta > Magnoliopsida > Lamiales > Lamiaceae > Schizonepeta > Schizonepeta tenuifolia. The sequence continues at coordinate 6,903,560 of CM055958.1, forward strand.
ATGTCCGAACAGGCCTGGAAAAGAAAGTCAACATAGTCTAGTAGTTGTTTTTTTCTATTAGTTTGCGATGCGAACAGGCCTTTACTTATGAAATTAGTTGAGTAGGCTTGCGTTCAAGCTATTCCGTACAAGGAAACGAAAAAGAATAGATCAATTGGGGAACCCCCTGTCCGCTTTTGATAAAGAAAAAAAAGATGCTACCTATTATTGAAATCTTTATATTATGAAATCATATCATATGCCATGTGGTGATGTAACAATGGAGCAATACTGTGACACTTAAGGACGCTTTTCTATCGATAGAGACATCGCCCGACCAAAGAAAATGTCTCAAAATTTACGGTCAACATCTGAATATGATGAGGAACTGATATACCCACTGATTAGATAAAATCTAGCCTTCGGATACTATTAACGCAGTCTATAACAAATAGGGCAATTAACTTCTTTTATTACTACTAGTTTAGCGAAACGTAGGAGCTACAGTAGCTACATCCGCTGCAGTTAAGACTAGGCCTTCGGTATCCATTTAATCCATTCCTAACCAATCTAACCAGTTTTTCTATTCGACAGTTTAGCAAGACGTATAGGGCCGACTAAGGAGTGCAGACCCCATGACCCATCGTCGTCTTTCAGTAGAGCGGGTGATTGATTCGTGTTGGCATCCGGGTTAATCGAACTCGTTTAGCAAGCAAACTAGGAAGTAAACTCCCCAACTAGCAAGGAAGAATACCATTAACTCATGACTTTCAGGTTAGAGTTATATCTTCCCATTTATGGCATTAGCCGCCCTGCCGGAAGGTTGTTTCGAAGCCATCCTTCTTAGTTTGCCAATATTCGTAGTTCACCAAAAGGCGATGTAACTACTTCCTAATTTTGGTTTCCCTTCGAAGCCATAGCCAAAAGATGTCTCCTCTGTTTTTGGTACTCATAATCTAATTCTTTTTAGAGATTAGGACTGTATACAAGAGAACTCTTAGGAGATCTCAGCTCAGAAACCTAAAGAAAACAAAGAAGTTCCTTTGATCTGGAGTTCAAGACTAGGAAACAGAAGAGCAGCGTTTCGGACTAGAAAGATTCAACGAGGGAAATGAGGGCCCGGCATTCAATGCGGGTCGAAGCATCTGGTTGTCAGGTTGGTTAAATGCTATTAATGAGAATACTAATTCATTATTCTTAACAATAGCCCCTAAAGTGTTCCGTATTTGATGCTTATTTGGCTCTAAATACCCATACTTTTGTCAACAGATTTAGTACATCGATGTAAGGAAATCCGTTAATTACTATATTAATGTATTTGCTGCCTTTCATTTGACTCATAAGAAAAGGAAATTTCAACTCAACTGGTACTTCTTCCTTCATCAATAGTAGGAGAAATTCCTTCTATTTTCATCTCGGATTTCGTACGTCTCAACCAATGGAAAAGTGGCAGTCTTCTTCCTTTCTTTTGTAAGTCAGCCTCTCAAGCAGGAATCGCAAACTGACTATTCTTTCCTATTCGCCCAATCCTATTTCAATTACAGGCGGTCGGAAGTAAACAAGTAAATGAGGTTTGTATGCCCAGTAGATCAAATCATGAAGTAAATGGCGATTAAGAAGCCTTTAACGGTGGGGGACCTGCAGAGCTATAGTTGAGACAGGATGTTCCGATCATATCAATATATATAGTAGGTGGATATAAGACAATTAACAAATTAACTACTGCTAGGGCTCGGCTCCAATGCCTCTATGGTAGAAAGCTTTTCTGCCGAGTAAATCTTCTTTCGTAACCAGTGTGGGAGTAGAACGGCCTTTCGAAAGATAATAAGACGTATTGAATATGCCAATCCATGTGGCCTGCTTAACGAACGTCAGCGACGAAGACATCGTAAATTGGTCTATGGGCATCGCGATAAGTCCTTTGTCCTATTTGGACAATGAAAGCTAACACTGAAGTCGAAGTCTCGCCCAAGCCTGACCCAAACTAGGGATACATGCGTGAACAACTCTAATACGTTCGTGCTACAACAAGAAACAGCCGAACGCACTAGCACGAAAGCCGTATAGCGTTAGCACATCCATTTTCCTGCTGAGGTATCACTCTCTACCGTAGGATCATACAGAGATTACTTACTCCCTTTTCCTTATAGAAATGATTGAAGAATAACTACTCATTTGACTACTGAAATGAAAATGATAGCCTGATTGAACATCATAATATCTGAAATCTATTCATCTTTAGTACCATCGGGTTCACGCCAGCCTTTCATTCATTTGAGACGAGGTAGCAAAACGATCAATATGTAGAATCAGAACAAGTGATTACTGAGATTCACACAGGAACATCCACTTTGAATTTTAAAGAGAAAGTTCGAAAACATATTTATTCTTACTCAGACAGAGAAATGGGAGAAACCCCTTCGCAGGCCCATAAGAAGATGATGGACCAATCCTACCGGACATAAACGCTAACCATTGAGTAAAGGAAAGGTTCGAAATAGTTTAGTAGAAGAACTAGGAAGCAAGATAGATCATAATGGGGCAGCATTCCTTGTCTTGTGGTTTGTGAAGAGAAGGAAGTGGTAGTAATTTACCCTACTATTGGCAAGGGATTGTTTCCTGATGAGTATGAATAAGTAGCTAACGCGTTAAGTATCCCGCCTGGAGAGTACGTTCGCAAGAATGAAACTCAAAGGAATTGACGGGGCCCGCACAAGCGGTGGAGCATGTGGTTTAATTCGATGCAAAGCGAAGAACCTTACTAGGGCTTGGACTACTTTTCGATGAGCAGATCTTTCGCTGAATTACGATCCATACTCAAACATGTTCGTTCGACGCCTCAACTGCCCTCTACCACACATCTCTTTCCTTCGCTCTAGACCCACTCCCAAAATGGAACTCTGCCCTTTCCTACCAATCTAAAAACCCTTGAAGAGCGAAACGAGCTGCGCTAGCCTATTCGTTTTTCAGCAGCAAGCTACGGTCTAACGACCCCCTAACCTAGGTTGGGGCGAAAAGTAAGGTTCTAAACCTTTCTCTAATAATAAGGTAAGCTCGAATAACAGATAATCCGACGTTAATAGCAGGTCTAATTCCACGATAAAAGAGCTCTGTTTCTAGCTCAATAAACAGCAGTTGGGCTGGAAGAATGCTTTGAATGCTTAGATTTTATAATTTCAAGATTTGGCCAATCAAAAAGGTCACCTACATTGACGCAACTCACTTCTCCAGACATACGCACAATTGAAGATGAAATCAATGAAGGACTTGCAACAATAAAAATTATTTTCTGAACTACCTACTGCTAAGGTATAGAACATAATTCAATATATATAACTTTTATTTTCTTAAGTCTACAAAAGTACTCAAATTCATTTAATGAATTATTTGTTTAGGATAACACTTTCTAGGTTTATGGAGAAATATTTAAAATGAAAACTATTGGGGCATGGTGTTATCTTGCTTGCAACAAATGTCTGTCTAAACTGAAGAAAGATGATGAAATATTTATTTGCGAGAAACGTCAGAGTTTTGATGTTCAGGAGAGAAATAGGTAAATTATTTAAATATTTTACAAAAACACAATATCAACAACTAATATATATTGAAAAACAGGTACAGACTGAGAGTTAATATTGTTGATGACTCTGGAAGTGCTGATTTTATACTATGGCACCGAGAATGCATGCAACTAATAGGAAAGTCAGCAAATGAATTAAGTGTAGTAAGTATAATTGATTCTCCATCATTTTATATTGGATTTATTATAATGTTCATCTATTAATTTATTATCAATTTGTTGTTATGTTCATTTTCTATGAGGCTCAAGATTGTGTGATGCCATTTGAAATAGAGTCTATAACTAGCAAAACAACCATATTTAAGATAATTATCAAGCCTGGTGAAACTAAAAGTAATGATGGCGCATACCCAGTGACAAAGGTAAATTTGGATCCCACAATTCCACACTCGAAAATGCTTGGAAATTTACAACTGGATGTAGAACGAATTTGCATAGTTGTTTATAAACGTCAGATTTACTTCTATGACGAACCAAACAATAAGATGGATAATATATCCTATTTATATTTGTAAAAATTTAGATAAATGTTGATTTTTTTTGAAGATTTGATGAAATATTGTCATAATTATACCATCAACATAAATAAATATAAGAAAAAAAATGCAGATCTAATAAAAAACTAGCACCACAAGGCTAGATGAAAGTACTAGGCAGCCACTATACGGCCCCTAATAAAGAATATAGAAAAATGCAAAATCTTTTAGCATAACATCTGTAAAATAAAAGAAGCAAGATTTAATATCATTTCCTTCAAAAAAATAATAAAAAATACAATAGAAAATAATAAGAAACTGATCATCTATAGCACCGGCATGTTTTAAGAAACAGTTGAGCATTAGTGCCTTCAAAATAAATAAAAAATACAATGGAAAAAAATGCAGATCTATCAACGCGGCATGTTTTAAAGAAACAGCTGCAGATTAGCATCCTTGACTTCAAAAATTAATAAAAATACAATGCCACATAAGAAAAAAAATGCACATCTATGAAGAGTAGCACCACTTAGGCATGTTTTAAAGTAACAGCTCACGATTAGCATCACTATCTTCAAATATTAACAAAAAAATACAATAGTAATAAGAATAAAATGCAGATGTATCAAGGCTAGCACCACATAGGCATGTTATGAAAACAGCTGATGATTTCATTGCCTTCAAATACCAATAAAAAATCATAGTGGAAACAAAATGCAGATCTATCAAGTCTAGCACCATTTTAGGCATATTTTGAGAAATAGCTGAAGATTTAGCATCATTGCCTTCAAAAACTAAAAAAAAAAATTGCAGATCTATCAAGGCTAGCACAACTTAGGCATGTTTTTAGAAACAGCCGAAGATTTAGCCTCATTGCCTCCAAAATTAATTAAAAACAATGAAGAAAATAGAGAATGTAGGCATATAATGCCAGATTTCTAAAGGCTATCACGTAAACACACAAACCTCAATAAAGAAGAAAATAGAGAATGGAGAATAATGTGAGCATCATTGCAGTGAAAGATGCTAAAAACTAAGAAAAATATTTAGAATAAAATAGAAAAGAATGGAAGCTAAAGCTGTGTAAGGAGTGTATAGCTGAAAAGTGAAGAGCTTAAGCCGTAGAAGTCAATCACCATCTATTTATATGTCATATTAGGGTTCTATAGTTTACGTTATAACTCAACTGAAAATTGAGTCAAATATTAATTTACATTATGGGCCTAATATATATTGTTGGGAAATTTATTAAAGCTTTGATTAATTCCAAAACCAACTGACCACAACCGAGTAGATGTTGCCAGATCCTAATGTTAGTAGTTAGGCTCGCTGTTTGAGCAATGTTGAGATTTTATCTTTACAGGTCTCCAGCTGAAGACGGCAACAAGGCATCACTCGGAGAGAACATCAGATGTAATTAAAGACAACTGAGTGTTTAAAAAGGGGGAAGTTATGTTCACAAGATAGAACATCAGTTGAGAAATTCAAAGGGGAAGATGAAAGACAACTGAGCGTTCAAGAGATAGAACATTAGTTATAAGGAAGACAACTAAGCGTTCGAAGCCAACTGATCAGAGTCAGATACAAGAAGGACAACTGAGCGTTCAAGATGGAACATCAGTTGTAGGACTCAATCAGTTAGATCAACAGCTTGAAGTTCAAAGTCAGCTGAGAGTTCACATGTTCATACTCAGACAGAAGCATTCAGATAGAACATCAACTGAAGACCAATCAGATGAAGATCAAACGACTCAACCGACTATCAAATGTTGGAGGTCAAAAGTTAAGATTTGAATTTCAAATAAGGAAGTCACGTGAAGGTTTGACTCTCTGTCATTACCTCATTTGGCCCAACACAAGGCTGTCTCAGATGGAAAGCAGAAGCACGCAGTTGCCAAACCCGGAAAGTCTGCAGAGATGAGAGACAAGCCATCGCTTTCAAAGAACAGAGATCAACAGCTCCTCCAACGGCTAGTTGATTCTCTCCGCCTATAAATAGAGGCCCTCATTCATTCACCAAAACTTACGAGACAGACAAGTGCAAGAAAAGATACACAAGCGAGAGAACAACTTCATTCTGCATTCAAGCAAAACTGCTTTTATCCTCTAAGAACATCATTAGTTGAGAGTTCTAGAGTATTAGATTCTGTCTCTGTTTGTTTTCGATCCAATCTTGAGAACATCACTAGTTGAGAGTTCGTAGAGTGTTAGATCATAGCTCACTTCTTGTTCGAGCTATTAGTTGGAACCCCACCCTTTCTCACACGCCTGAAAAGGTTATTAGGACCCTACTCTTCCCGTAACTGAGTAGATAGGTTGATTAGTACCCGTAAACTAATCTGTAAGGTTGATAAGTACCCGTAAACTTATCTCAACGGTTGCTAAGCCCGCGTAAGCTTTGTGGTTTGTCCAGAAGAACTTGAACTGAGTTGTGTGGACTCACAACTCCTCGTGGACGTAGGAGTTATCTCCGAACCACGTAAATCTTTGTGTGTTGTGTTTTTTTTTTCAGTTATCTTATTGCATATTCAACTGACTGACTAACCTGCTTACAAACTGCATTCTTCCATATCAACTGTCTTGGTTATTGACCAACCTTGCATTTAAGCGTGAGTTGATTTTATACGAGTTAATTTCTACCACTTTCCGCACAACACTTCTCTTCTAGCTGAGTGTTTCTTACTCGGTTGTGATTCCAACTGAGTTGCATTACTCGATTGTGTTATTTTTAGGGGGTTGTTTTTAAAAGTCTTTACTGGTGTATTCTCCCCCCCCCCATACACCAGAACTCGTATCAGGACCATCATATATTTTTGGCCCATTATTTTAATGTCACAGCCCCAAATCCCGAGGGACGGCAGAAGCCGGGGTGCGACTGGGATTGGATTAAAGAAACGGGGAAGAAAGGGGATGAATGAATAGACATACATACATAACAACTTATCTTCTATGAACAAGACTTTATTGACGAAAGGAAAGAGTTAATCTCGAAAGATTACTCGACAAAGCACTTCAAAAGCTTCTAAGTTATATTACAGAACTTAGACTACAGTGATTATTATACACAACATCAAAAGGAGTTTAGAGTCTAGCAGCGGATTTGTGAACTATATACAAAAGTCTTCCTTAACTCTATTCACTCTAACTCAACAGTCGTCGCTTCCGTCGCTTCAACCTGCACATTTAGAAAACATATGCAGGGCTAAGTACAATAGTACTTAGTGGACACGTTGCTAAAAACATAATCATAAGTATAGATAATCAGACATTTCATTTATGTAGCACATCGGGGTTTTTCAACAAATTCCCGTGTCTACTAAACATTTTCTTCTCATTTACATAAATTAGCTTGCAAGCATTTTTCATAGATGTTACATTCAAATCTTGACCAGTCATAATTCACCGTGGCTGGCTACCCCTCAACAGGATACCACATACACCACAGGCTACAAAGTGCACTAACTTTGGAAAGTATAATAGCTAACTCAAAGTCGATCGTTAGTTAACCCCTTTTGATTAACTCATAAGGTACAAGAGAACTCACATAAAACACAAAACAGTTCATGCCATAATTATCACTTTGAAAACACGATTATCAAAGCGATAAAGAAAAGGTTTTCGAGCATTGCTCGTTTTGTTTCATATATAAAAGCCCACCTTGATTAAATACAGAACTTAAGACACGTGCTTCCGTCTTCTGGTCTGCGTCCTATCCTTGGTGTCGAATTCCTCCTTCATCGTAAAAATCATACTTTAAAGCTCGGTCGCAAATGATAAACGAATACGAAAAGTCGAGTTAAGTTTTAGTCCTTTAGACTTTTTAGGCATTTGCACGCTAAACTAAACTCTTTTAGTTAAAAAGAAACGAGATACGAAGGCATCTCATTTGACACTCACTCGATTCTGAACTTGACACTTAGGTCAGTAGAAAGAAGGTAGTCGATAACTTGAAACGACTTAAAAGATCGAAAGAGTTCAAGTTGAGAAGAATTCAACTTAAGAAAATAGATTTTGGAAATTCACTGCATAAGATCAGATCAGTAAGTTCGCATGGAACAGGGGATTTCGAAACAGGGGACGAGTCTTATACCACAAGAAAGGTACGTGTGTCTAGTTTACTCTCCAATTTGCGGATCTCAATTTCGATAAACGAGCTAGGAGATATTGCATTTTCCGTGGAAGGTCGCAAAACTGCCGAGTGAAACCCTAATGCTCGATAAAATCGACGCACGGTTTTCTAGGTTCGATTAAAGCTTAAACACTTTTATTTTCATGCAAAAACTGATCCAAGGCAGTCACCACGTATCATCATACGTGATAAACTCCTTTTCATTTCTCGTCTACAAGTACGACGATCAAAACCTCGTCGCTCAAACTATACAATTACTAAACCAAATTCAAGTTCTCGTTCAATTCCTAACTTCTCGATTTCGATTATAGCCTATCATTCTATAGCTCAGATGAGCACGTCACCAACTACAAATTTGTTCCTTTATCAACAATAATCATTAATAGTCAATTATTCTCTTGGTTCGACTTTTCTATTATTACTTATATTCATTCATTTGTCTCTTACGAGAAATCCAACATCATTAGAATTCAATCAAATTCTACAATCTTATTCATAATCTATCAAGAATCATAAATACATAAATCATAATCTCACATCATCAACTAATCTTGACTTATTAATGAACTTTCGTCTCTTACATTTTCATTATTATTTTTAGAATAATTCTAATTAATTCATATCATCATCTAATATCATATAGAACCATATTCCATCATTAAATCATCACTAGAATCAAACTATATGCAACCCCTAATTCCTTACTAAAAATCGGTTTTGACATTAATTTAGGAGAGGTGATTTTCTTCCTTAATTCAATCCATTAATCCATTTCTAAGCATACTACATCAAGTATTATCCATTTACTAACACTACTACTTCATTAATTAAAAATCCAACTTGAAACCCTAGCCCTAGTTCGGTCATACTTCAAATTCATTAGGGAATTTCATTTATTCTTTCATTAATCAACAATTAAACTACTCCTAAGCTCAATTATCCAAACAATTTAAGAATTAAGATATCCTATTACAAAGCCCTAAATTTCGGCCCTCACTTAGGTTTAGGGGTTTTGATTTTTCTCATCAATTCAACCCTAGAAATCAATTACTAACCATCTAATTGCTTGAATTAAAGCTTGAAACATCCTAATTATTCTTCTACCATTTTCGGTCCATAAGAGAAATTAATGAATTAAGATTTTACTTGGATAGAAATGATGATTAAGTGATTACCTTGCTAGATATGTAGTTGGAATTGAAGATTGATGAAAGATGGATGAACTTGAGAGGAATTTTCCATGAAGAAGCTTGAGGATTCAATAATGGAGAATGAAGAATCTGAGAGAGAGAGTATAGTGTGTGTGTGTGTGTGGCGGATGAGAGGGAGAGTTGTGAGAGAATGAGATGACTAAATGTAGTGACTCATAAAGTGGAGAAAATATCCTACAAAAGCATAGTGACTCGCTAGGGACATGTTTGGCGAGGGAAATCTTAGACGAAATATCTCGTTTCCGGCTCTTAAACGTCGATTTAAAAGTCGAGAAATACTTTCCTAGATAGTTACGGAATTGATGAAATCTAATTTGTCCGTTAGATTGGAAATAATTTACGTACTCGGAAACCTAATTCGTTTTTTCAAAATCCGAGAAAAAGTCGGGACTTCACAGTCCAAAATTCGTCCGGAAAATCATAAAAACTAACTTTCTCCGGTGAACTCGTCTCGAAGAAAAAGTGAATGTAAATTCTGACGGAATTTGATTCTGAGTTTTCGGAAGAAAAACTTACCGGACGCGAAAACCCTAATACAGTAGTCGTTCGTCCGATTTCTGGAAATTATTTTCGGAAACGGATTTCACCGTAAATCTTAGAATTTAATTTCATGATCTTAGGCGTGCAAAGCCATAATTATTATTAACTTTCATTTTTTTAAGACTGTAGAAAAAGTCAGTGGTATTACATTTAATTTTAACCATGTGTACTACAACACGTTAATTATTTATTTAACTACCCATTTGTAAGAGTTTGAGCCGTAGAAGTCAATCACCTTAACATAACTTCCTCTTTTGTTCCGCCCACTGAGATACTATATTTAATTATTCTTTTCTTTTTTTACTAAGGCAAAATGATTTTACCTTTATTTAATCTAAGAAATTGAGTTCTGTTGAATATATTATCGAAGGGTCATATTGATATTAATTAATTTTGGAATATATGGCTATGAATTTTAAGTAAGACACGTTCAAATATAGGGGTATCTGGTTTAGGTACATCAAGACACTACAAATGTTTATATTGATGTACTTATATATTAAAAATGCGTAAATTACAAATTATTTCCCAAGTTTGTTAAACAGTGTTGTCTACAATTATTTTTTATTTTTAATAATTTTTTTATTGTTGTTTTATGCAGATAACATAAGATGGATCACATACAAAACAAAGCAAAACACCACAACAATGATTGTGAGATCCAAGATTCTCAATCTTCTTCATTGATTAATGATATACGTATAGGTAACCATAAATTATTGGTACTCAAGTATTCATAATATACGTAATTTTATCATTATATAAATTGTAATATATATTCACATTATTGTAATGCACTATTTGGAATTACACCAAGGTATTCAATTAGAGATTTTACATTTGTGAATGAATGCGAAACACCACGTGAAAGAACCAGTCAAACATGTGAATTTGTCGATCCAACAGAAGACGAACCGTATATCGATTTAACAGAGGAAAAATTATGTGACACACAATCTTCTACACTTGATGATACAGAAAATGATAACTTTATCCCGAATCTCATAATGTATTATCTTTGTAATTTGTATACTATGATTTTTTTTTATTAAAGTGTTTTAATTATATATATTCAAATCCAAAATGCCTATTGTCAATAATGAGTTGCATTTTTTTTTGAACTATATGACAAATAAATTATGTATAGCAACATATAAGAATTTGATGATTGTTACATGCTATTGCTAATTCATTTATTAACATATACTATTTATTAATGATTATACACATTCAATAACTTTATTTTGCCTCTTTTGTTTATAATTGTATTTATCACTATGTTTTGTAATTGAACAGAATATTGCGATCTTGGGGATCCTGTTTGCCAATGTGAATTTTGTAATGCCAAATTTTGATATGATGAAAGATTGGGAAAAGGTTATGATTCTAAGAATTCCAAATATTCATTATGTTGTCAAAGTGGCAAAATGAAACTGCCGAATATGGGAAGACCTCCGCCTTTGTTACAATAGTTTCTTTGCGGGAGTGATGCAAAGAGTAAACATTTCTTTGATAATATTCGATCATACAATAGTATGTTTGCATTTAAATCAATGGGAGAGAAGATGGATTTGAGCTTGAACAATGGTAGTTTGCCGCCAACATTCCGATTGCACGGTCAAAATTATCATTTGATTGGGGGTTTGACACCGTGTGAAGGTTCGACACCAAAGTTTGCTCAACTTTATATTTATGATACAAAAAATGAAGTTGCGAATAGGATGCGTTCTGTGAGGTAACTCTTATTTGCTTATTATATTTTTCACGACTACGTGCATTTTTTAATATTGTATTATTATTCTTTTTTTTTTATTTTTGATCAAAATATTATTTTTATATTTTTCATGTTATATGGTATTCTTTATTCAGGCAAAAAAATAGCATAAACACTCTACATGCTGAGATTGTTTCTGATTTGAAGACAATGTTAGATGAAAATAATGTGTTTGTGAAGACTTTTAGAATGGCAAAAGAGACGATTATTGATCATGGGCAAACTGATGTGAAAATAAAGCTTATAGGCAGAAGAGGTGGTGATGCTCGAACATATAATCTACCATCAGCGTCTAAAGTGGCAGCTTTGATTGTTGGTGATTTTGATGAATCTTTAGGAGATAGAGATTTACTCATTGAAACTCGATCAGGTGAATTGAAGCGTATCAATGAGTTAAGTGCTACTTATCTTGGTTTGCAATATCCATTGTTATTTCCATACGGGGAAGATGGTTATCGCTAAGATATTCTTTTGAATATAGTCAAACATTCTTCTGCGTCCAAAGCTCGAAAGAATATTAGTACGAGAGAATACTTTGCTTATCAGTTGTATGAAAGAGAGTCTGAAGCAACAACCATTTTATCGTCTAAAAGGTTATTCCAACAGTTTGTGGTTGATGCATACATCATGGTTGAATCCTCCAAATTGAAGTTTATATGTAAAAATCAGAAACAATTGAGATGTGATATGTATAAGGGTCTAGCAGATGCTCTTATAAGAGGCGAGACGAATCCAACTAGCCAAGAAAAGAGAGTCATACTGCCATCCACTTTCACGGGGAACTCGATACATGATGCAAAGTTATCAAGATGCAATGGCTATATGAAAATGGGCTGGATATCCTAATTTGTTTATCACATTACATGCAATCCGAAATGGCCAGAGATATTAAGATCCGTAGAAAGTCGAGGACTGAAGCCCGAAGATCGTCCAGATATTGTTTGTTAGGTTTTCAAAATGAAATTGGACAATCGGATTAATGATCTATGTAAAGGAAAAATAATTGGAAGTGTGAAAGCAGGTAATATTATAACGTTACTATGTCAAATTCTTAAATATTCTTATCGTATTTATATTCAATAAATTCTACATACACTAATATATTTTTTCTATTGTTGCAGTTGTATACACTATCGAATTTCAGAAGCGAGGACTCCCACATGCACATGTTTTGCTCTTTCTCTCGGAAGAAGATAGGGATCCTTCACCAGAAAGCATCGACAAACTCATTTCAGCTGAAATACCAAACAAAGATTCAAATCCAAAGTATTATACAACTATACAAGATTTTAAGCTTCGCGGTCCATGTGGAGTTGCAAACCCAAGCTCGCCTTGCAAGACAGACGGTCGTTGTATAAAGTATTTTCCCAAAAAATATGTTGAGACAACTACCGTAAATGAAGATGGTTATCCAGTTTATAGGTGCAGAGACAATGGACGAAAGATTCTGAAGAATGGTATGCCTTTGGACAATAGATATGTTGTTCCACACAATCGTTATCTTCTAATGAAGTATGGAGCACACATAAATGTCGAATGGTGCAATCAGTCACAATCTATCAAATATTTGTTCAAATATATTAACAAGGGACATGATCGTGTTACTGCATCTTTCTATAAGAGCATGAACATATGGGAAATAATGTCGATGAAGTGAACATGTATTATGACTGCAGATACATATCACCATGTGAGGCTGCTTGGCGAATATTTGGATTCGAAATCCAATATAGAAATCCCCCTGTTGAAAGATTGAGTTTTCACCTCCCGAATGAGCAAAATATTGTATTCTTAGATTCTGATGCAATTGATGAAGTGTTGAATAAACCGACAATTGGAGAAACCATGTTCTTAAAATGGTTTAAGGCAAATGAGATATATCCAGAGGCGCGAGAGCTTACATATGCACAATTTCCAACTAAGTTTGTTTGGAAGCAGGATGAGAAAGAATGGAAACCAAGAAAACAAAGATATTCAATTGGAAGAATATTTTATGTACTTCCCGGCAGTGGTGAAATGTATTATTTGAGATGCTTGCTCAACATAATATGTGGACCTAAAAGCTATGAAGACATACGAACTGTTAATGGAGTTGTATACAGTTCATTCAAGGATGTGTGCTATGCATATGGATTGTTGAGTGATGACAAAAAATACATTGATGCTATAACTGAAGCAAGTCATTGGGCATCTACAAAATCTTTAAGAAATTTGTTCGTCACGCTGTTGTCGTCGAATTCTTTAGGTTGTGCAAAAGAAGTCTGGAACACATGCTGGGAATATTTATCCGATGATATCTTATATAGTCAAAGGGCTTTGCTCAATCATCCAGGTAATATTTATTATTATTTGTGAATTTTTTTAATAATTTCTAGATATGAACTATGTAGCTTTAAAAAAAAATTGCAGAACTACGACTGACTCATGATCAAATCAAGAGTTATACTCTTGTAGAAATTGAGAAGCAATTGAGAAGTTTTGGTAGGAGTTTACGAGAATTTAAAGGTATTCCCTATCCGAGTGTTGAATTCTTTTTATTCCATGAAAATAGATTGATCAATGATGAAATGAGATATGATCGTAAAGCTCTTATGGAGGAACACAAAGTATTGATTTCTAAGCTCACGGATGAACATCGTTGTGTTTATGATAGAGTTATGAATGTAATACATTCAAGTTCAGGAGGAATGTTTTCCGTATATGGATATGGAGGTACTGGTAAAACTTTTGTATGGAAAACACTCTCTGCAGCTCTAAGATCGAAAGGAGAAATTGTTCTAAATGTTGCTTCAAGTGGTATTGCATCGTTGCTATTGCCAGGTGGAAGAACATCTCATTTAAGATTAAAAATTCCTTTGAATGTTAATGAAGATTCCACTTGCAACATCAAACAAGGAAGTCCTCTTGCAGAACTTATTGTCAGATGCAAGCTTATTATTTGGGATGAGGCACCAATGATGCATAAATATTGTTTTGAAGCTTTAGATAGAAGTCTACGAGATATAATGCGCTTTGTCAATCCATCGAGTGCATACACCCCTTTCATAGGCAAGATAGTTGTTTTTGGAGGAGATTTCAGACAAATATTACCTATTATTCCGAAGGGGAGTAGACAAGATATTGTTTTTGCAACAATAAATTCTTCATATCTCTGGAGAGATTATAAGGTTTTACTGTTGACGAAAAACATGAGACTTCAAAACATGGGTTCCAATGAGAAAATGATGGAATTGGAGGAGTTTTCTAAATGGATTGTTGATATAGGTGATGGAATAATTGGAGGTCCAAACAATGGTCATGTCGGTATCGATATTCCTGAAGATATTTTGATAAAGTGGTCAGGAAATCCGATTGAATATATAGTGAATAGTACTTATCTATCTTATTGTATTGATAATGCAGATACAAGTTATCTACAAGAAAGTTTAATACTCACACCAACTCTTAAAGCAGTTAACTTTGTGAATCAGCAGATGATTGATTTGAATAAGAGTGAAGGTTTGTTGTATAGAAGCTCTAATTCAATGTGTAGATCGGATTCCAATATTGATTTGTTGCAGCAAGTACACACTCGCGAATTCTTGAATAACATCAAATGTTCGGGTGTTCCAAATCATGAAGTATATCTGAAAGTTGGAACTCCAGTTATGTTGCTGAGAAATATTGACCATGCAAATGGATTATGTAATGGCACTCGATTGATGATAACAAGGCTTGGTAAACATATTTTGGAAGCAAAAATTCTTACTGGACAAAATGCAGATCAAAAGGCATTGCTTCCAAAAATGTCTTTGACTCCGGCTGACCCGAGATTGCCTTTTAAGTTTGAGCGACGTCAATTTCCTCTGATTGTATCTTATGCAATGAAGATCAACAAAAGTCAAGGGCTATCACTTTCTCATGTTGGTTTATTCTTGCCAAGACCAGTTTTCACACACGGACAATTGTGCGTTGCCATATCAAGAGTGCGAAGTTGTGAAGGTCTCAAAATTTTGATTTCTGACAAAGATAAGAATGGTGATAATGCTGCCACCAATGTTGTATATAAAGAAGTATTCCAAAATGTATAGTCGTATGTATTTTCTTTTTATTTATTAGTTTGCAATTACTGATAGCTTAAATGACTTTTAAAAGCGATATATTTTCTTTAAAAGAATTTTAAAATTCATATTACTTACTTAACTTATTAATTTATTTTAATAGTTTATGTGATTTCCGTGCATCGGACGGGTGGCGTACTAGTTTTCCTTTAAAAATAAAAGAAGGTTGGAATTTTATTAGGCTGTGTGCATCGCGTCTCCAAGCCGGCGTCTTGAAGGGTTCTCGAGACGACTCCAGCTGGATTCCGCTGCGTTGCATCCTTCGTGAGCTCGAGACCAGCTCGAGAAGTCGAGACCTGCTCGAGCAGGCGCGTGGCGCCACGCGCTCAACCGAAAAAAAAAAAATGAATGGCGGGTGTAAAACACGCACCTAACAGGTGGAATTTTAAAAAAATCGACCGTTTGCAACGACTATTGTCGATTTTATTGATTTTTTATTTTTATTTTTTCCTTTTTTTACACTATAAATTCAACATCTTTCTCTCTTTCATCCCACAAAAAAAAATACAACTTCTTTCTCTCTCAAATTCAACTCTCAAAAAATGTCTTCATCGAGCATGTCATCTTCGTCGGTGGAATATGTCTAGACCGACACCGACGACGAAGTACTGGAGATGATGGCGGACGTGGAATGCGCCCTCCGTGCACACTTAGCAGTTGAAAAGAAGAAGAAAAAGAGGGCGAGGTCGTTCGTCGACCGCGACCATGAAGCGGCGTGTGCGCTCCTACACGCCGACTACTTCGCCGACAACTCCACCTATGACGAGCACTTTTTCCGACGTCGTTTCCGGATGCATAAGCATCTGTTCTTGCGCATCTGCAAGATGTTGGAGGACAACGTCCACTTCTTCACGCATCGACAAGATGTACTTGGCCGATGGGGGCTGACGTCGGTGCAAAAATGCACGATGGCGGTGCAACAACTGGCCACCGGTGGTGCTGCGGATGTGTTCGACGAGTACCTGAAGATCGGAGATAGCACAAACCGGATTTGCCTCCGAAAATTTTTCCGAGCAATGATCGAACTCTTCGGCGAGCGATACTTGAGGAAGTCAAACGCTACCGACACCGCTCGTCTGCTCCAAATGCACGATGAGCGGCATGGATGTCCGGGGATGCTCGGAAGCCTGAATTGCATGCACTGGGCTTGAAAGAACTGCCCAAAAGGATGGACGGGTGCCTACATGCGCGGCGTTCACGGCGTGCCTACCTAAATTTTGAAGGCGGTGGCGTTGTCTGATTTGTGAATCTGGCATGCCTTTTTTGGTTGTTCCGGCTCCAACAACGACATCAACGTCCTCAACCAGTCGCCCTTGTTCACCAACGTGCTTGAGGATAGAGCTCCGGCGTGCAACTTCACGGTCATGGAAAGGCAGTACGACAAGGGGTACTACTTGACCAATGGGATCTACCCTTGTTGGCCAACACTGATTAAAGCGCCGATGGTTGAAACTGACCTAAAGACGGCGAGGTTCAAGAAGATGCAGTAATCGGCCAGAAAGGACATAGAGCGGGCTTTTGGAGTTCTCCAAGCCCGATGGGGAATAATCCGGGCTCCGGGTCGGTGCTGGTATATGAGACATCTTCGAGATATTATGTTCACGTGCATTATTTTGCACAACATGATCATCGAATACGAGCAAGAGGATGCAGAGAATTGGAGAGACGATGTCGATTCTCCGTCCACTAGCGGGATATCCTAGAGGGCCACTCTGATCGCCTTTGAGGAATATCTCAGACGGGAAGCCGACTTGAGAGATGCTCGGAAGTACTATCGGCTTACCAATGATCTTATCGAGCACCTTTGGCGTAAATTTGGAGCTCTACCCCAGTAGTTCATATTTTAATTAATGTAATTTTTTTATTTCAATTAATGTAATTTTTTTATTGCAATTAATGTAATATTTTATTTTATTTGAATTAATGTAATATTTTATGTTATTTTTATTAATGAAATTTAATGAAAATATGGAATTGTTTAATATTAAAAATAGAGAGAACTTCAATACATGTGAATTTTAAGATAAATGTCTCTAAAATGTCACTAATAGAAAAAGAGGTGTTGAAAACCCTCTGGAGACCTAATAGTCTCGAACGGTTGCAAATAGCCCGAGGGACATAATCGTGAACAAATTTAATGGGGAACAACAATTGCAAATTAACATAAATAAAGTCCAGAAAAGAAGCCCCAAAAACCGAGAAGAGAAGGGATTCAAGAAAAAAAAGGAAAAAGAAGCCTTTCTCCTTTCTCAAGTATAAAATCTTTCCTAAATTCTCGTCTCGATTCCTACTCCAAAGTCTATTCTTCTTCTCCAATTATTCTACAATTCAATAACCCTTCCTCTCAAAAAATCCCACACATACACTTATACTATCCTATATATTTCTTGCGGTTTAGGACTCTTTATATATCAACGCGCACCAACTGTTTGTTAAAATTCTCCACCAATTCGTATCCGTATAGTTGAGCAAGGATGATGATCAGAATTCGGAGCCGCGACGGTTTGGAGCGGGTCTCAATCGACAACCCGCACGCCACTGTCGCCGCACTCAAGTCGGAGATCCAATCCCAACTCCGGGTGCCCGTACAAGCCCAGCTTCTATCCACCAATCAAAATTTGCTTCTCGCGAAAACCCAAACCGATCTGACCCGGTTCACGGATATGATCGACCCGAATATCGGGTTGGCCTCCCTGAACATCGGCCATGGCTCCATCGTTTATCTTGCCTACGAGGGCGAGCGGACGGTGGCGGGCCCCACCTTCCACCCGTGTGGGTCGTTCGGGAAGAAGATGACCATGGACGACTTGATTGCGAAGCAGATGAGGATCACGCACCAGGAGAACCCTCATTGCGAGCTCGTGTCGTTTGATCGCGATGCCGCGAATGCGTTCCAGCATTACGTGAACGAAAGCTTGGCTTTTGCGGTGAAGCGTGGAGGTTTGATGTACGGGACGGTGTCGGAGGAGGGGAAAGTGGAGGTAGATTTCATCTACGAGCCGCCGCAGCAGGGGACGGAGGAGAATTTGATCCTTATGAGGGACCCTGATGAGGAGAAGTTAGTTGAGGCCATAGCTTTGGGGCTGGGAATGAGGAAGGTTGGGTTTATATTTACGCAGACGGTTAGTCAGGATAAGAAGGATTACACTATGTCGAATTCTGAGGTTTTGCAGGCAGTGGAGCTGCAGGCGGAGGGGGATTTGAAAGAGTGGGTGACTGCTGTGGTTAAGCTGGAGGTGAATGAGGATGGAGGAGGAGCTGTGCATTTTGAGGCTTTTCAGATGAGTGATATGTGTGTAAGGTTGTTTAAAGAAGACTGGTTTGAGCGGGACATCCAAGAGGAGATTGATCCCAAGTTGTCGAGGATGAAGAAGGACGTCGTGGTTGGAGGGAAAGACACCAAGGATGTGGATAATGACTTCTTCATGGTGGTTGTCAAGATCGCTGATCATCAGGTCAGTATTTTGTGGTGCCTGAGAATTTTCCTTTCTTTATCAATGGTTTAGCTAAAGATTGTTTTTTTTTTTTTAATGTGAATTGTATGTTTGATTTTGTTGGGGTTTCTTCTCTGTGATTTCTTATGTAGCTAACCAACATGACTCGAGTGTTCTGTTATTTGGCTTGTAATTAGCTAGGGTAGTGACAGTCCTATGGATGAGACTTGTAACTGACAGAGATCATACTTTTAGGATTATTTTTCGAAAGCCAAGTTTTTTTTTTTAGTCGAATGCAGCCCCAGAATGACGAACTCAATAACCTTCGTGCAAGGTTCTTTTTTTGTCCCTTTTTTGCTCCAACCAAAATGAATGTAGTTTTCTTCCCTTGCGTCAATATGCTTTTCAAAAAATTTGTCAAAAGCCATTACAATTGGAAGACTGATGCTACACTTCGTTCTCTATATCCAAAATGATTTTCTTTTCTGGGGCACAAATTTTCACCCACTAGATCTGTGAAAACAATGTTGACGTCACAGTTAGAAAACTTTTCCCACTAACTATGATGAAGACGGAAGACCACAAAGACACTTTTTGGCCGAAAATCCTTTCTGAAATACATGACGTCATTTATTAATTGAAAACATGTGAATATCTTTTTCGGAATGCAACCCCTAGTCATCAAGCCCCTACTCATAATACCAATTTGTTGTCTTTGAATGAATAACCCTTAACTGACACCAACTTTTAACCAATATTTTATTTACTCCTCTTAAGGGGGGATGCATGTTGGGGATAATTGAATTAGGGAATGGGATTGAAGGTCTAGTTGCTCGGTTCCTATTGACAGTGCTTGGCGTGCATTGGTCTGGTAATAAATTAAGTTAAATTTATAACTATTGCGCCCCCATTTAATCAAATCTGATTCTTGTTGTGAGTGATCCCCTCAATTAAACCTGAGATTTATTTTGTCATTGGAGGTCATTGCTCTTGTAACGTATTCTTATACATACAATTTATGCTTCATTACTCATCCTCTTCAAATGAAATTCTCTAAACAAATGTTGGGAATTGTTTCAGATCGATTTCATTTGTGACATCTCTTCTTATTTAAGCAGCAAAGTCGATCATTTAGGATAATAAAAGAAGTTGCCTTAGTCGAATCACAGATTTTCTGTTCGAGCTGAATGTTTTCATCCCATTCTACACTTCACGCTTGGGGCAGGTTCACCTGCAAGTTTTTGTATTCTTTCGCGGGTTGCTTGCAAGTTGTTTTCTTTTCTTTTAGTTTCAAACACCTCAAAAGTTTGGTTTGGATTATCTTTCATCTCGAAATACCCTTCACTCCATCAATTGGTCTGATCTTCCGGGTACGAGCCAGTGATGGAGAAGATGATATAAGTGTGTTGACTCAATTTCAACGAAAACTCTACCATGTGTTGGTGAAACTCGACGCCACAGCTTTTACAGGAAGGAATGCTGCACGGACCAGGCCTTTGTTTTCCTAACCCTAGTTCATTTGTTATTTAAGTAGTAGAGTTAAAATCATTTAGGATCAGAAAAGTTATCTTAGTTGAGTTGGAGATTTTCTTCTTTGGCAGGAAGGTTTCTTCCGAATGAGTGCTTGGGGCAGGTTCACCAGAAAGTTATTGTTCCTTTTCATCTCAAAATACCCTCGACTCTATCATCAACGTATTTGAACACATGGCATGTTCAGAACTTTCTCCTTTCGTATCATATCTGAATTTTCTACCAGCAGAATAGTTAGACCATTGTTTGCTATCCATCTTTGTTTACAAATCCATTTTCATAGCGCCCCAAGAAAATGATTCCTGAAACTATTATCAAAAGCAGAAACTTGTTTCAAGATCCAGTTTGATCAATCTTGGGTTATATCACTCTTGAAGAAGACGGCTTGTGCTGTAGTTTCTTTCTTGGTTATGAAGTAGAACTAAAAGAATTTAATGGAGCTATTAATTATTTTTAATTTTTAAATGGAAGCAAATGATGCTGAGTAGGTTGTTTTTTTTGGCTCTTTTAGGCTGTTGATTCTCTAATTTTCTATCACATAATGCTGTTGCGTCATCTTGTTAGCTGCTTTTGTGGACGTACTACTCACATTCAATTGTTACTGAATTGATGTATGGTTTTGTGTAATAGGGAAATTAAGTCTTTAACTTAAGAGTTTGGTATATCAAATCTAGATTACACAATATTCTCACCTTGGCATCAACCTTTTAGTAGCATCAGAATGAGTTTGGTTACTGTTGGTCAGCATATTTTCAGTCACAACACTCACATCCCTGCTTCGTGGAATCTCTATATGCTCGCTAAATTTTGAATCTGCCGTTTTATGTTAGATTAGCAATGAATCCAATTTAGAGCCTGCTAAGTCCATTTACAATTGAATTATATGAATTGAATTGAATGGAATCATGATGGAAAAGTTCAATTATTTATATTTAAGAACTATATATCCAGTTTCGCGACACTATCAGGAACATCTTTGTGAAAACGAGCGAGAAAGGGAAGCCCAAGAGTATTGTTTGGAAGGGAAACTTCTCAAATCTCACTTATTAGCATTTCCATAAGTAGCTGCTGCCTCTAATGTAGGAACATCTTTGTGAAAACGAGCGAGAAAGGGAAGCCCGAGGGTATTATTTTGAAGGGAAACTTCTCAAATCTCATCTATTAGCATTTCCATAAGTAGCTGCCTCTAATTTTGTGATGATTATGTGGCTATCTATTGACTAAAAGCCATTATTATGCTTGTAGCCTGATCATTGTTTACGAATCCCAATTACATTGACTGAAATTGATTTGCAGTAAATACTTTTATATGATTTTTTCTTCAACTTCTTTTGCTATTGTTTTCTCTGGAATTTGTCTAGCTCCCATGCCATTAGATTCTTCTGTATGCTTATATTGTACGTGTTCTTGTGAATCTGGATAAGTATCTTTCCATCACTCACTAAAGCTGTTACGATAATGCAGGGTCCACTTTCCTCGACGTTTCCTATTGAGAACAGGATCACCCATGTGACAATGAAGGCGTTAAAGAGCCATCTGGATCGGACAAAGAATCTCCCCTTTGTGAAACGAATCTCGGATTTTCATCTGCTACTGTTGCTCGCAAGGTTTCTAGACGTGAATGCCGACGTCCCAGCATTGGCCGGGTGTGTACAAATACAGGCTATAGTGCCTGAAGGTTACCAGCTATTGATCGAGTCCTTGGCCGCTGCTTCTTAGTGGATCAGGCCTCTGAGTCGAGCTATGTATCGTGAAATTGAACCCTTACATTGTTATAGTTGTGTCTCTTGTTTGGTGGTTGTTATTTATGATTTGGTGCTAAATATAGTTCATTCTCTTTCTTTGATACTTGTCCTGCCCCTTTAACATCTTTTTCCTTATTTTGTCTTGCTTTCCTCCTTCAGTTAGTTTCTCTTGCTCTTATTTGCAAGATATTTTCGTTTCCGTTACTTCACTTGTTGCATCTGTCTCACTGTCTTCGTCTGATTCACACAATACATATGATTGAATTGAATATATGAAGAATTAAATGATCAAACGAGTTCCAAATCTTCCGGCCCGTCAAAGTATGTGGTGATTGGTAGTCTTGCCTGAACGTAAATATTCATATTTTTGACTCGGATCTTTTGCCCTAATATTTGAGATTCCTACTAGTTTTTTTCACCACTAACTTCATTAGTTCAATAATATTCATTATAATACAAAATAAAATTATAATATAAATGAACTTTAATACCATTTCTTACTAAATTTGAAGCCTTAAAATATGAGTATATATTTATAATCATGGAATAATAAATTCTAATAATCAATTATAAACTAAAAAAATTGAAATGATACTCCTTAATCGGGTATAACCTAATTAATAGTATTTACAAAATTAAACTATAACATGAGAAATCAAAATTGAAAAAAGAAAGATCAAAGAAAAACTAAAAACAATATTAAGAGAGGGACAGAGACCCAAAAAGTAAACCAGATCCTCTATTGTCTTTCCATGTGACATCTCATATTGCTTTAATAAGTAGATAACATGTGACAGAATGAAGGTAATGGTTGGTACACCTGAATGGAATGAAGTAGGAATGGGATGACTTTGGTAATTGAATGAAGATGAGAATGAAATGAAATGGAGAATGATATTCTTATGGTTGGTATACAATGAATGGAATGAAAATTTTTAATTATTTTTTTTACAATTAATATAATTAGTTTAATAATTGTAATATTAAATAAATAATAAAAAATTATTATTTTAATATTATTTATTATTTTAATAATTGATATGTATAATAATATTAATAATAGCAATAATTATAATTTTTTGCTAACTACAATACTAAAAATAATATTATATAATAATAAAATAATAAATACTATTATTTATTATTGATTTAATATTATTATAATACCCTTAACAATTAATTAGCATACTGATCTTAATATTATTAAAAATATAATTCAATAATATTAATATTATTATTTTATATTAATATAATTATTAATTATTTATAATTAGAATTATTTTTTAATAATAATAATAATAATAATAATAATAATAATAATAATAAAAAAATTCATTCTTGAAGATTTAAATAGCTAATACCAGGAAGGAGTGAAGGATTGGCTAAACCCATACTTATGGGATTAGTCATTCCTTACCAAAAAAATATATCAACCGTAAGATTAAGAATAAGAGCAATAATGACCATTTCATTCTCATTCCATTACAACGTACCAACCATCATCTAAGAGTTCAAAATTAAAGTATTAAAGTTCATTCATATTAAAGAAGATAACACATAGCATAATTCGTGTTCATTTATATTAAAGAATATATCACGTGGCATAATTCGTTAGCAAATTGTTGTTTATGGCAATGACAAATTTATTGACATTAATACCATTTCTTACTAAGAAAGAGAGAAAAGAAAATAAAATAAAAAGAAATTTCTTTTGCAGAAATATGATTATTGAAACTTCTTTTGCTGAAGTGTGACAAATTTATTGACATTTCCAACCGAAATACAGAATCTTGTGCACAAATTCAAAATACCTTTGCAAATTATCAAGCAATACATACCATACACAAAAACTACAACAAATCCCTGTGATTCTAACTGTTTAATCATGAAATAATAACACATTCACACAAAAAAAAAGTTACAAATTTGCTGACTCTTGTAATGACCGACGTCTCAGTATCTGACACGAATACGACCACGAAAAAAGGTACCTGCATTTATTCTGCATTTGCACCAACTGCTACAATTGTTGTGCCAAGATTCTCAAACCCCACACCAGCAACCAATTAAATAGCTGAGTAGGTTATTGTTGGAGTGAAAATGTACATTTCGGAAGAATGAGGTGAAACTCGAGCACTGAAAGAGGCCCTGCTATTCTCCGATATGTATTTGTGCTGCAACAAAAAATGCAATACAAATTTCAGTACATTTCACCCTACATCAAAGACAACTGGCAACGGGAAAATGTTTGAATGCTGTTATCCACGTCGACTGACAAGCCCGACTGCTGAACAAAAAACACGAAATGCTTTATCAATGGTGTGATGCAGAGTATATCTAATCACCTTCCACAAGTCTCTAACAGAAACACTGATAGAAGACTCAAGTCCAAGTACAGCCCAGTTAACCGTGATAGTGGCAGCTTTCGAACCTCTGTTCCATAGAACGACAGCTAAACGTTGACTTGAAAGTGGGCCAGCCCAGATCTGAAAACAAAATAAATTGTCACATATGTTACAGACCAAGGACTTAACTATCTGATTTAAATAGAGTTCTTTTGGTTCACAGTAACGACAATTCAACGATCTAAACCTCAATTCCTTATTACATTTCAGTAAAAATGCAATAAATAGGAGAGTTCAAGACACAGGTTATTTAAATTGAAAAAGATTAAAAAAAAAAACTTAATTCGAAAAAGATAATTTAAAAAAAAAAGATGATTAAGAATCTGATACCTGATAAGAACTATCAGGTCCATATGCATAT
Source organism: Schizonepeta tenuifolia (assembly GCA_029490685.1). Classification (NCBI taxonomy): domain Eukaryota; kingdom Viridiplantae; phylum Streptophyta; class Magnoliopsida; order Lamiales; family Lamiaceae; genus Schizonepeta; species Schizonepeta tenuifolia. The sequence continues at coordinate 6,928,824 of CM055958.1, forward strand.
ACTTTCCTTCCTTGAACTCCGAGTGGATCTGAAGGCAGAGGGAAAAAACAATATTTGCATGTTAAGTTATTAAGATAATGCACACGCACATAGAGGCTGCACAGCAGTAAGGAAACATCATACCTTGGTTGACAGCGATAACCTCCTCGTTACTAAGAATTTCAAATGTCTCTGAAGTCATATTTCTAACATCACAGCCTATCAAAAGTGGAGCCTGAAAATATGAAGAGAAGATTAAATTTGCAGTCGTTAAAACAATGATAATTTGCATAGTCACAGGATTAATTTTACCCAAAAATGATAACAGATTAAGACTAAGGACTAGACAAAAAGTTCAAAAAAAGTTTCTATGTGAAATAACAATATCTAAGTGTAAGTGATAAATGCAAATGTTAGGTCCGGCTAACAAAATAAGGCTTCATCTGGGTGTAAAATCGACAGGCTGATTAAAATTCATCGATAGAGAACAATAAAGAACCTTCATCAGTGCCCAGATGCTGAAATGTGCTCGATACTCCTCGTAAGTCATGCCGCCATTTCCAACTTCCAACATATCAGGGTCTGCCAATAAGAGCCAAAATGTACTAAGAATTAATATGTTTAGTAAATTGCCAAATCTTGGCTCAAATGTATAGAATGAGATCATAGTTTTACCATTCCATCCACCAGGTCCCGCATAAGCTGCCCACTTATCATTGAGATCAGCGATTGTTGTCATGCTAAACCAAAAAGGCAATAGAAGCAACATTAGTATGATTTCGTCTTTTAATATGTGAATGTGCAGTTAGTGAGTAATACTCTAACATTGGCAATGAATGAGGAAAAACCGCGGATATCTGTATCTGAGAACGTTTATAGTTACATGCAGATAGTTGGTTTTCGACATACTGAGTGCTAAGATTCATTACACAATTTGCAACCAATGGAAGAGGGGAAGGAAGAGTTCAAAACCTTGCCCACGAATCGTTGATGTCATCAGTTGTCCGCCAACTGTTTCCAACAGTGCCAGCCCATAAAGCCGGGTCATCCACACCCCTGGAGATATGTTTTTTTGGCGAAGCCAAAGTGTATGTTAGTATGCAAATCAAAATTCATAATGGCAGGAAATCGGAGCATCAAAAGTTATGAAGGCTACCATTCACAAAGCGAATAGAATATAGTGCGGCCACTTGCATTCAGAGCATCACGCATCGGTGGATACCTGAAATTGTGGATACATAATTAGTTCTAATTCAATGATGCCAGCATATAAAATTATATGTAGACACACCTTTGTTTTGGAGGAATGCCCAGATTGAAACAATTGTCATACTTCAAGTAATCGACACCCTAGATGACAAACAAATAAAAAGTCACACTTCAAGTAACCAACACCTTAGGAAACATGAATCAGCAGCAGCAAGAAGACAGCAGGAAGTTACAGAAGACAAAAAAAACTAACTCACCCAAGAAGCAAAGAGTTTGGCATCATCAGATTCATGAAAAAGTGATCCGGGTCGAACTTGGCAAGTGAAAGCCCTGGGGAATAATTAATTTGTGAAGACAAGGAGAACATAGGATAGCAACAGTTGTATCTTATGGTACTATATTTTAACCGAAAGCTAGGTGTAGAGAACTCAACATACCCTGCATCTGAATATATACCTAGCTTCAGGCCCTTCAAGTGCACATAATCAGCAAGATCTTTTATTCCTGATGGAAAAGTTTTTGATTCCGGAACTAGCTGACCCTGCACATTTCACAGGTTTGAGTGTGTAGGAAAAATACAAGGATTTACCCCTTGCACTACCACCACATCTGGTCCTAAAATGGCAGGTAGATGCTATGTTGAGATGCTAATGGAAATAAAAACTAAAATAAATAAATAAATTTTTTGAGAATATAGCTTTCCAAATTAGATAAACTCGGGGTGATTAATATGAGCAAGTTTAAAACTATTCTATTAATTAGTGGAGATGTTATGTACCTTGGAGTCCCGTACTAGTTCAGACCAGCAATCATCTGCAATTCATAATATTAGAGCATAATTGTCAGGAAAAGGGTAGCTAGGCAAGCAGCAGTCACATGAAAATAATTCAGGGAAATGCAGTTGCTTACCAATGTTAACGTAGTTATAACCTAACTTGGCCAAGCCAGTCGTAACAAGTGCATCAGCTGTCAAAACATTCAAGGTGCATCAGTATATTCATGGGAGTCTTCATGACTCTTAGATTTAAAGAGAAAATTGAAATATATAACAAAAAGAATTGGGGGGGGGGGGGGGGGGGACACCACATTGTCAAATGTTTAAGGACAAGAAGTCACACAAGAAAGCTTAACAACACTTCATGATACAACAGGGTATTAACTAATACTTCGAGAGGTAGCAAGGCGTTACTCCAGTGAAGATTATGATCTGAACCAGGAAAATATTGAGCACAACAAAAGGCACATAAATGACAAGTAATACTTGATAAATAGGCCAAATTATATTCAATTGAGATCTGAACTTGCAATAAGTGAAAACCTATACTCCCTCAAATAAAAGATATATTTTGGCCTCTGAATGTTAAAACCTATATACTCCATCGATATCACCTATAATTATCACAGAACAACATCACAATACCACCAATATTCTCAACATATACTCAAATGCAATAAGAGAAAGCAGTACCTGTTTCCTTGATAACTATTTCATCGATATCACAGGCAAAAAAGTTCCAGCTATTCCATCTATTCCAACAAACAAAAAACCAAATAAATCATGAAAAATGATCAAACATGCATATGAATGTCAATTGACCCCCAAAAGACAAAAAATTAAAATAAAAAACACATATTCATCAGATTCGTCCATAATTTCAATTTAAAACGACCCATCCTAGCATAACAACCTCATTCCCTTTTCCCGACCCAGAAGTCGGAGAGAATTTATAGAAAAATAATTAATACTAGTGAGGATCAAGATACAACCATATAACTACTCTTCTCTCAGCTTCAATTACCCTAGAACACACAATCCCATAATACCAAAAACTCATAAAAACAAAAGATCAACAGCAAACAAACAAGAAAAAGGAAGAGGGGCAAATTCTGGTTACCCCATCTGAGGAGTTGTGGCCAAACCATTGTTGAGCTGAAGAATTCCATAATTTGAAGTATCAAAAATGTAACTAATTGGCCTTTGTTGGCCATTCAAGTAAGGATGCAGAGGCAGCACCCTTGAACTCACTGCCACTGAAATCAAATGTGCAAATACATATACAATTGCTCCAAGAACTCCCATGGCCGTGGAATAATAATTGGCAATCTTTGCCATTCAATCAAGCAACAACCTTTTTCTGCTTTTCTCTCTCTCGGTTCCTCGAACTAGAGAGAGAATATAAAACGGGAAAAAAACGTGGCTTAGAGAGAGAAAGAGATTAGTCTGAAGTCGGAAGAGTGAGCTGTGAGGAATATATATGCATGGTAATATTAAGCTTGAAGAAAATCAATGAAGCATAAATTTTGTGTGCAAAACAAGTGTGCATAATTGTTGGACCCCATTTCTTACTCACAAACACATTTTTTGCTTATTATTTTGGATAAGCTGTCGTGGATTTTTCAAGTTTTATTTATTTATTTTATTTTTCGATGTATACTCATTTTGATTGCCGCCGATAGTGGGTCACAGTATATTTTTTGGGTCGAATATGATATTTTGGGATGAGAGTTCTAGAAAGGGTAATTTTAAATCTAACTCCAAATCTTTTATTATAGTCTTTATAATAAAATAATAATAAATTAAATTATAAAAATATTATTATATTTTTATAATTTTCAATTTATAATTTTAATTAAAAAAATAAAATAAATTCTAAAATTATCTGTAATCAATATAGCCCCAAAAAATGAAAAAAAAAAATATGTAAAACAGTATATAACAGATCATCTGACCTCTAAATCATATATTTACACACACCACTTTATGCCAGAAACAGTAAAGATGAACTTGGTGGAAGCCACGCAATACTAGAAGCCTACCACGTTGCCACTATCTCTCTCTCTACATTCAAAAACTGTTGTTTATTTATACATTTTTCGGGGGTCAAACATCCTATCCACTATCCAGTTTCTTGTACTGACATGATTTGTGAGTAATTTTTTGCTCCGTTGGTGATTATCGTTGCTAAATAATGTGCATGTGTGTGTTTTCCGCCCTCTTATTCTTCCCCTCCTTCATCTTAAACATCATCATTTTCTTTTTCATGTTTCACTAGAATTGGAGAGTTCTTAATTGTTCAACGTTCTGCAATGTGAGTTTTGTTTGCTGTATTCATTGAAATTTGAAAATATTGTTGGGCAAACATTACTAAATCAATTTTTATTTTTATTTTATTTTATTTTTTATTTAATGTAGGATGGTGGCAACGTGGTAGGCTTCTAGTATTGCGTGGCTTCCTCCAAGTTCATCTTATGGTTTCTGGCACAAGGTGGTGTGTGCAAATATATGATTTAGAGGTCAGATGATGTGTTATACAACGTTTTACGTATTTCTTTTATTTTTTGAGGGGCTATATTGATTGCAGATAGTTTTAGAATTTATTTTATCTTTTTAATTAAAATTATAAGTTGAGGACTATAAGGATATAATAGTACTTTTATAATTTAATTTATTATTATTTTATTATAAAAGCTATAATGAAACATTTGAGGACTATATTTAAAATTACCCTTCTAGAAATAATAATTTAATACTCCTTCATAGACAAAAACTACTCCCCCTACGAGGACGTTAGCCGTAATTAAATACTATATTAATTAAGAGATATATCGGTATTTTGAGTCCAGTTATAGTTAATTCATCTTACTTAACAAAATAATTTTAATTGGTATTATAAATTTTGTTAACATTTACTCCTTAATTAATTAAGACACAATTAAAATTTCTTAATTTTAATTAAAATTACTCATATACTCCTTAATTAATCATAAAAAAATAAAATTCACTACAATCGTATGATGCGATCCACCGAAGCAAAGTCTGCCTCATCTTCAAAATATTTGTAAAAGGTCTTAGCTTTGGGCTCTAATAATATCAGAAATTCGTAATATCTGTCTTGTATTGTTGTAGTATGTCAAGGCCAAAATAGTTTCTGCATTATTTTGTTTTGTTTTGTATTTACGCGCGCAAAAATAATAGATTTAGTAATTATTTAAAGCACTTAATTAAGTACTATATTTGATAGTATTAAGTTGGTAATTTTACAAAAGAAAACCCAAATAAAAATAATAATCTGCCACTTTTAAAATCGATAAACTAAATTTAGAATTTCAGATATTTATTAAATGCAATTAGATTTTAATAATTAGCTTACATGCTATTTTGAAAAGAAAAATACAAATCATACATTTTTATATATCAACTATCGTCGATACCAAGACGTTAAAATGACATTTTGAATCAATTCAATGCATGAGAAAATAATCATGAAAAAAAGTTCACATTCTTGACTAAACGAATTTTTCCAACAATGTAAAACGGGGGGGGGGGGGGGGGAAATAACTACAAGATAAAGATGGTATTAGCAGATTTAGTTGGACTAATCCATTAAGTTAATTTAATAATGCCAGTTTTATGCTTTGATTAATGAAAATTGAAACAGATAGGTTAAGCGGAATTGAATTTGAATTACGTATCTCATCGGAAGAGTAGTTGCGTAGACGAAATAACTATTCTAGCTTATTCCTATATAAAGGACACGTGCACCACTTCTGTCTACAATTGATAAGATCAAATAAATCTTTCTTTTTTAAATAAAACTTCAAACCTCTCTTTCTAGGAAAAAGTTCAAATAGCCATTTTTCAAAACAAAAGATAAATTTTGTCACTTTAATTAAAAAAGTGTCCAAATAGCTATTTATTTTATTTTGAGACTTTTATACTCTTATAGAAAAATTTATACCCTTTTATATCTTTATAGGTATATAAGAAGGATTTATACCCTTTTATACTCTCTACTCTTGTATGAGATATGCATTCGTATATGTTTTTCCGGCCAAAAAATTCCGGCGAAGTTTTCCGGCCAAATTTTCCGGTCGAAAATTTTCCGGCCAAAAAATTCCGGCGAAATTCCGGCCAAAATTTTCCGGCCAACAATTTCATACAAGAACGATTTTGTTCTTGTATGATAGATTTGTTCGTGTATGATAGATTTATTCTTGTATGATAGATTTGTTCGAGCATACAAGAACATATCATACAAGAACGATTTTGTTCTTGTATGATAGATTTGTTCGTGTTGAAACTGTTCTTGTATGATATGTTCTTGTATGCTCGAAATCGCCGCCGTGCCGGAAAATTGTATGTTCTTGTATGTTCGTGTATGAAACTGTTCTTGTATGATATGTTTTTGTATGCTCGAAATTCATACATGAAGTTAGTGTTCTTGTATGATTCAAATTAAAGTTAGTTTTCTTGTATACTTATTAAGGGTATTTATGTTATTTCATAAATTAAATGACTATTCTACAACTTTTAAAATGTGATGGCTATTTTAACATTTTTTCCTAGAAAAATTGCTATTTTGCACTATTACCTCTTTCTTTTAAGGGGTAACTTAATTATTTAATGTAGTATGAGCGGAAAAAATAGAACGGAATATTCTTTCTTTTCGACATACTGTCTTGGATAAGAAAATTATATGAAAATAAAATTTGTCATTGGATAAAATGTTTAAATGAAAAATGATTCCTTATCATTTTCTTCAATATAAATTCTTTAGTTATTCAATATTTGTGTATTCGAGATTTAGCGGTAGATGAAGTTTTAAAAAATAAATACTAACAACTACAGTATTAGAGTATTTCTTAAAACTTAGGCAATTTATTACACTTTATAGTTGCGTCAAAATACGACTTGCAAAGAAAACAAAGTGATAAAAGTAAAAAGGGTTTGCAAGCCAATACGCATAGGGCCATTTCAGTAGTTGATTTAATTAAACTAGTGTGTAGCCTGTCGAAAATCGACGGAAAATTATTATTTAGTAAAATTACAATAAAAATATTGTCCATTAATTATTTTTAAAGTTTACTTTTTGTGTGATTTTTGTGGGCGTGTTTGAAATTGTTGGAAATGGTTTAAATGTTAACCATGATTGAAGATAAATATTGTTGACTAAATACTTGTTATTTAATTAAAATATTTATTGGATGTTAATCTACGCCGTGAGTAGATGAACGTGGTATATTTAATATCTCTAAACCGATTTCTGGTGAGTGAGATATTGTATGCTAAAGGTTGGATGTTGAAGTAGTAATTAACATGTTATTAATTATAATAAATGTTAGTTGTCCCACATCGGTTATATGTGGATGATTTGACTAGTATTTAAGGCTATGTCTGTATGGGCTTAATAACTTGTTGGGTTGGTGTGTATGGTTGTGTATGGGTGCCTACGCGCGCGCACACACACGCGCGCGCCGCCGCCGCCGTCCGTCCGGGCGGGCCTGGGACTTGGACTTGGCAATTGGGCCTTAACGATCTTGACTCTTCACATCCGGCAACCTTTGGTGTCTGAAACCGCCGGCCATCATGACTGAATTGATGGCGACGAGTCCCTTCACTTGATCGAGAGCTGCTATATATAGGAGCATCCTCATTTGCAGAATTCACTCATTCCAAGCAATCTGCACTCCTCTATAGCATATCATACACTAGTTCAGTTTTCGTTCCTGTTCAGTTCACCGGAGCTCGGTTCTGTTTGTGGTGCTACTACAACCGAGACGTCAAGATCGTTTTAACCTTTGGAGACGAGCCGCCTTACCGTGAGCACTACCGGGGCGTATTCTCGTCTTGCGGGCAGAAGTTTTACTTCGGACATTTTTGGTTTATTCTAAACTTAGTTCTTTAGTTTCATTGTAATACTATAAGTTTGTTCGTATTCAAGTCAATCAATAAAGAAGTATTGTCCATTGTTATCTACACGAGCAAGTACCCGATTCCTAACAGAAATCGCCTCGTCTACCCCCATGGTTCAAGGTCGGAATCCTCCCGTCGATTATAATTCTGAAAAAGTTGAACTGTCGGTTTGGAACGACCCGTCTACCCTCATGGTTCTAAATCGGAATCATCCCGTTAAATTTAACTTCCGTAATTGAAACGACTTGTCTACCCCCATGGTTCAAGGTCAGAATCTTCCCGTCAACCACGATTATGAAAAGTTGAACCGTCAGTTTGAAATCGACCCGTCTACCCTCACGGTTCCAAATTAGAATTCTCTCGTTATGTTGAAATACCGTAACTGAATCGGCTCGTCTACCCCCACTGTTCCAATCAGAATTAGCCTGTTGACCATGATTTTAATTTTTGTGGACAATAAAATAAATGAATCAAAAGTGCATGAAAAATAAATATTTTATATAATAGGACTTAATAAATGGTCATATTAATTTTTTAATAAAAATTAAACTATTTATTGATCAATCGATTAATTGGGCCCCATTTTTATAGATAATTTTTAAAATTTTCTTACTTCTCAAAACCGATGTATGGTAAAAATATATTTGGCTCTCAAAGAAATTGCTCCACGTCGATTTTATATGAGAATTATTATGAATAATTAATATATGAAGATATCTCTTTTTTGTTCGAATTTTATTGGGATAATATAAACAAATAGAATTCGAGTGATTAGAAGTGTACCACATAAGAAAGAAATTTCATAAAATAAAACAATATATTCAAGTAACTAATTAACGTAACTGGTCAAATTAAATTAGTTGTGTGAAATAATTGTGTGAATATTTGTGTAAATTCTTCAAGATTGGGATGTTATTGTAAAACCAAATCAATAAATATAATGAATTGATAAATATTCTTGTATATGGTCGGTAGTTTAAGTGGATAATTTAATTGAAAATATAATAGATATTGATTTTGAAGATTTGATCTTATAAAGATTTTGTTTCCATGCAATATATGAGATATATAGAATATAAATATGATAAATATTGATTTTATATTCAGAAAATTTGAGAATTTGGATAAATGAGAATGGAGCAATTTGGGGGTGCCATATAGGATGTTTTTTACATAGAGTCGTTTTCGTTTATATAATAATACATAATTAATATAATATATCTGCACCTTTCACATTATAATAATTGTTTTTTTGAAAGGTATAGTAATTATTATTATTATATTACTAAAAGGAAAACGATTCTTACTTTGAAAAAATCCTACGTGGCACCCCTTATATTCTTCCATTCATATTTATTTAAATTCTCAAATTTTTGAATTTTTAAATGTAAAATAATAGATTTTAAATATTTATATTAAAATCTTGTGTCCCACATTAGTTTTTCAATGAAACTTCACCTATTCAAAAGCCTATAAATACCTAGACTTAATGTGTATTTTCTATCTTTTGCTCCACCAGTTTTATTTGGCCAATTTATTTATTAATCGGCCGAATAAATAACTATATTTTATAATTTGATTTAATTTAATTTGGTCAATTTATTAATTGACCGAATACATAATTATATTTTGTAGGAGTTTTATTTGGCCAATTTATTTATTAATTGGCCGAATAAATAACTGCTATATTTTTATAGTTTAATTTAATTTAATTTGATCAATTTATTAATTGGCCAAATAGATAATTATTTTTATTAGAGAACCAATTTATTAGTTGACAGAATAAATGGTTCCAAAATAGTTTGGATAATTTATTGGTTAACCGAATAAAATTTGAAAATAGTCTAATTTTTTTATTTAATTTGATAAAAAATAAGTAATTTCTAATTTGTCAATTAATTAGGTAGACGGGCCAATTCCCAACTAACGGATACCTCAACTCGGGATCCCACGTGACATATTTTCATTCCTCCGTTTTTATTTATCTAAATTCTCAAATTTTCTGAATATAAAATTATTATTTATCATATTTATATTCTATATTATATATGATATGTCAAATCTTTAAAATCAATATCTATCATATTTTAATATATTCTATATAGTTTTATTTTTATATAAAATAATCTATGATAATACAACTAAAATCTATTTATAAAACTATCTCAAAAAAATTGACCGTCTTTATTACTCTTTTTCCTAAGAGTTGTAAATCTATTTGTAAAAAAATTTCAATTAAAAAACGTCTTTTTTTTTTGGTAAATAAGATTTTTATTTCACCAAGTAGTAACAACTGAAGATTACAAAGCAAACAAACTATTACAAATCAAACAAACGAAAGTTAAGAACTCAGCATCTGAAACATGCCTCGAATCTGTTGTATATTGGCAAACTTCTTTAAATCGTCTATTGTTTCTTTCCTTCCAAATGTGGTAGATGACCACTGACAGCACCAGTCTATATATTCTTTGGCTAAAGCTTTTTGTTCCACATTGTGAAATCATATATTCCTTCTCTTCTTCCCAACATCTTGGCACCCTTCTTTGCCCACACCATGCAAAGATAATCTCATATACTGTCCTTGAAAATGTGCACTCAAAAAATAAATGATTAGTGGTTTCTAAAGGACGTCTTTTTCTAATATAGTAATATTCACTTTTAAATAAACTAATAACATTTAATTTATATCATATATGATGAAATTATGAGAAATATATAAAATAGCTAATGATGATATTTTGAAATTTATGAGAAATATACACAAAATAATTAAAATCATGGTCAACGGGATGATTCTGACTGAACAACTTAACGGGAGGATTCCGATTTAGAACCGTGAGGGTAGAAGGGCTGATTTCAAACCGATAGTTCAACTTTTTCAGAATCGTGATTGACGGGAGGATTCCGACCTTAAACCGTTGGGGTAGACGAGCCGATTCTAATCTAGCCCACAAAACTCACACAATAAAAAATTTACGACAAGTAAAAATCTCAAAAATAATTAATGAACAATATTTTTATTATAATTTTAATAGATAATATTTTCCCGTCAATTTTCGACGGGCTACACGCTAGTTGGTTTTAAAGTGTTTAATGTCGCAATAGAATTTTGGCGAGCATACTATCGTTTGCAGGTTTTTTTTTAAAGGATACTATCGCTTACAGTTAATTAAATAAGTATCTATTAACCAATACCAATCACCTCAAAAAAAAAAAAAAAAAAAATAGCAATAAGCCTCCTCTTATAGTGTTAATTACGTACGTGTGTTAAAAACTTTGCTATCAAAATGATAAGAACGAATCAAATTTTCTATATAAGGATATATTGTGGTCCCATATAAATAATTATGTTATATTCACTTTATTATATTTTATATATAGTGGGTTTTATTGAATCGTAGCCCCTCACTGGCTAATAATTTGTACGAATTAACTATCAAGATCATGATGATTTTCATCATTCGTGTCCGATGATTTAATTGCCTCATTATTTATTTATTTTTGAATTGTTCAACAACAAATTTTAAAAGTTACATGACCGTGAATTCGAATCCAGTACCTTTAATCTCAAGTATTAACCATTTTACTACTAAATTAAATTAGTTTTTTTTTATCAATAAGATATTTTCCCATTGAATATGAAAATAATAGTATGTGCTTAAACTTTAAAAGTTATGGAGAATATTTCTTTTGACTTAACGCCCTTATGCTTATGTAGGTCAGCTTGTGAGTCCACATGGTTAAACCGATGCACTATAAATCTTTCTCTGGTGAAAAGATTATTGGTTTGATTCTCATTAAAATGTTGTATTCGGACATAGTATGTCCGGACATAACCGGTTCGATCAAGAAAAAAACCGGCGGTATTCCCCCACATTTACTCTCCTTCATAATTTTCACTCTCATCCCCCAAAAAAATCTCTTCCTAATTAAAACTGTATTAATTAAGATCATATTTCATCGACATAAACATCTTCTCTTCTCTTCTAGTTAAACTTTGTAAAGGGTATTATTGTACATTCATAAATGTCCGAAATTAATGAAGAAAAATATTAATTAAAAAAATTGTGTAAAATTAGTTTTTTACTTAATCGAACCAGTTATGTCCGAATAGCTTTATTTGTAAAAGGTTTTAATTTATACTAATTTGATTAATATTAAAATTTATGTAATCACTTAATTATGATATGATAATGTATCTTGTATATCTATGTTATGCATTATTTCTGTTACGTTGTTATCTACGTGCTATGTGTTATGTTATGTTATGTTATAGTCTACTATCTCTGAGAAGAGTTTTTCTTTTAGAATTGTAATTTTTACCGTTTTCAATTATGGGCCAAAATTTTGCGGGCTTTCAATCTAGAACAATATTTAAAAATTGATCATTTTCAGGATAAATTTGAGCCCGATCAGACTAAGTCGCACGTGAGCTTAATTTTTCAGTATGAACAGTTGTTTCTCTTTGCAGGTTCTTTGTTTTTCTTCTGTGCATTTCACCGAACAGTGGAGGGCATATCTTAATAGATCATTTTTAGCAGCAGAGTTTTATGTTTTTCTTCTCCCGCAGGCTCACCATGGTCGCGTGAACATTTCCTTTCATGTTTCACCTTGTTTTCACCATGGTTGCAACCAATTTTGGACTAGGTTTTTTCATATTGCGGGGGGTGGGTGCGATTTAAATTACATAGTTTTATATTACGACTTTTATAAGTGAATTATTGATTTTAATTTGTCAGATAAGATATGTAATTGATGAATAGATCGCTTAGTTGGCAGCCAAGTGAGCATCAGACTGAAAAACTAAGCTCACTTGTGACTTAGCGCGATCGAGCTCAAATTTCTCCTGAAAATGATCATTTTTTTAGATTTTGTCTTAAATTTAAAAGTCCGCATAATTTTGACATATAATTAAAAAACGATAAAAAAAAATTACAGTCCTAAAAAACGATCTACTCACTATCTCCCTAAAAAAAATGAGTCTACTATGACTTGTATTTATTGTTTATATAGTAGAACTTGAATGTATGCAAATTCCACTTTATGTGTTTACTTTGATGGAAAATGGTGAAAAATAAATATTTTCACATTTTTTTTATCATATTCAAATATGTATTAGAGTTGTTAATTTTCTCATTTTTCATTATTTTTCCATCTTTTTCATTCCAATTATAAAAAATATTAACATGTGAGGACATATATAAAAGTATTTTCCAAACTTTTCTTTTCTTTCATTTTCATATTACCAAAGCAATAGCACAACATATAAAATTCAACCCACACTCTGCGCACTTTGAATAGCATTACATGATCTCAACCTACTTGTCAAGAAAAATGGGATAAAAAAAAATAGAAAAAACAAAAATTGGTTTAGTGGGCGAAAGTAAGAAAGGTTAAGATTATAAGAAGAAAAGTTTAAAGAAAACGACAAATATTGATACAAATAAAAGCACAATGATAAACATATGTATTTGGAAAGTAAAGTACAGAAGAAGAAGTTATATTCAGATATATAGCGACACAACAATACTTAAAATATGTACAACTATACGACCACAATTACAAACAAAATCATTCAAACCTACAGCAAGCAAAAGCCAAAAATGCATATTAATTTATGCATTTTCTTGTTGCATGTAATAAATAGTGATTTGACCTGGATTGTAGCAATTAATCTCAGTAAAAATACTAAAGCAATCAAAACATATTTTTTCTTAATAAAATAAAATCACTACACTCCTATCAATTGCGCCAGCTGAAAATCTGTTCTTCCCAAAGCATTTTCAGATCGCATCTTCATGGAGAATTTGTTTATCAGCTAACTCAGCCACTTTTTTGTCCTCTCTCTTAAACAAAAATATAGACAAAAATATGAAGCATCTTTTTAAAAAAGGATAATTCGTATTTTGTGATCCCAAGGGCCAACTTTGATCGTTCTTCACTTTATGACCCAAACTCAAACTTATTAGGAAAATTTAGTATCAATTTTGAGAAACTGTCGGAAAGGACCCTTGGATATATGATATTTTGAGAGAGAGAGAGAGAGAGCATACAAATGCAACGCTACTAGTAAAGAAATAAGATTAGCACAAGTTGTTGATACAAATCATACACTAAAGGGGGTGTATTGGATGTAGATTTCTGTTGTACTTTGTAGACTTTAAAAGTCTATAGATTTGGGAAATTTATGGATTTCGGGAATTTGGGGTGGATTTTTGTGGGATTTGTACTGAATTTCGGGTGGATTTTTATCGACTTTTGTTGGAGTTGAAATCCATCACCCACCGCTCGTTGCAATCCAGTGAGCGCTCAATGTACCCAGCAGGGGGTGGAACTCACCCCTCACTGGCACTCAGTCCTTGCTCGGCGCGTGCGGCCAATGGAAAATAAAATCTCTAGCTGCAATAAAATTCCAGCTTCTCATCTTCAATAAAAAAAAAATGGTTTCCCCCATATCAATTCAGTCAATGGTGGATCGGATGCCAAACATTCAAGCCTTTTGTGCAATTGAACGACACATTAGATGAGGTGAAAACAATATGAAGAGACTGGAGCAAGTATAATCGAGAGATTGCACAGATAGATTGGAGAGGAAGCAGCTGCATCAATCTTGCACCGATTTGGATTTTTTGAGTATGTGTGGAGAAAGAGAGAAGAGAGGGGGAGAGAGAAGAGAACGTGAAGGGGTTGATGTGGGTAGTTGCGCTATATAAGAAACCAGCGGCCACTGGCCCCTAGCGCCGACTGGGCACGCCTCAACAACCGTTGTTGCTCACCCGGCGCTGAGGTCAAATGAATTTCAGAAATCCGATCGATTTCATGTGGATTTCGTCGTGTATTTTTTACTTGAAAATCCAACGGATGTCATGTTTTTCAAACTCCATGGAATATTGGAATACACCAAGATTTCTGTAATCCTAATCCAATACACCTAGACTTTTGTAGGATTTTTAAAATCCTAATGAAATCCACATCCAATACACCAGGATTTCTGAAATCCATTACAAATCTGCATCCAATACACCAGACTTCTGAAATCTTTAAAATCCAATAGAAATCCATATCCAATAGGACCAATACACCCCCTAAGAGAAATGCTGAGTTCGTACAGATTATACATAGTAATGCCACCACAGACTAAACTCACTCTAAAACTTGATCGACAACTAAATAACAAAAGCGCTAAACTCCCCAAAAAATTTAGAGATAGCAATCAGGATCACCACCATTAATACATCATAAATGCAGCCAATACATATATAGCCTCAATTATTAATAATCCCTTTATAAAATTGGAGCAATGCATATTATCAACCAGCAGAAAAGGGCTGAATTTAAGTTGCAGAGACAGCAACAGCTGTAGCCGGAGTCAAAATGTACATTTCACATGCATGCGCCTCCACTTTAGCACTAAACGACGCCGTGCTACTCAACGAGACATACTCATGCTGCACCAACAAATTCATAACTAGTTAGTTAATAATAAGCCAAAAAGATTCTGATCACATTTTGATCACATAATGTAACTATGTAAGCTTGTTTACCTTCCACAGATCTCTAACGGAGAAGCTGGTCAAGGATTCAAGCCCGACTGCATCCCATTTAGCTGTGATTGTAGCAGCTTTTGAACATCGGTTCCACAAAGCAATGACTGAGCGCTCCCCAGAAAGTGGACCAGCCCAAATCTGTACACAAATCGTTACATCAAACATAGAAAACTAGATGCTGCACTAGACATTTCATCGATTCTTGACTAATCAAACACATATAGTGTTTTGAAGTTCACATACTTGATAGCAACCATCAGGTCCATATGTATAAACTTTCCTCCCTTGGACACCAAGCGAATCTGAAAAAAATTGATACGCGTATATAACAACTTCATGAAAAGAATTGGAACTAACCGAAGGAGACCATCAATGTAAGGGGTAACAAAGCAGTAAAGGTATCTTTTTACCTTGGTTTACAGCAATAACCTCCTCATTGGTGAGAATTTCATATGTCTCTGCTGTCATATTTCTCACATCACAACCGATAATAAGTGGTGCCTGCACGAGAGCAAATATATTTAATTAACGTGACAAGGTACATAAGTTATAAGTTCTTTTAACTTGGAGATGTACATAAGGAAGAAAGAATACCTTCATCAAAGCCCAAATGCTGAAATGTGCTCGGTACTCCCCATATGTCATTCCTCCGTTTCCAACTTCTAACATATCCGGATCTGTCATAAAGTGTCGAAGATAGTAAAAAAGAAGTTACAGATCCGTGTATACGCAACTAGGGAGCATATAGATACCAGTACTATGTACCATTCCATCCACCAGGTCCAGCATACGCTGCCCACTTGTCATTGATATCAGCAATTGCAGTCATGCTAAACCGACGAAAGGAAACTACATTAGTACATCATCATTTCAATAATGCAGAAATGGAATATGTTACAGAACTATTGCAATACTTTTGTTTAAAAGTTTTTCACAAATTATCTGATCAAGAAATTGAGAAATGGATTTCTGTTGTTGAGTTCCCAACCTTTCCCATGTATCTTCAATGTCATTTGTTGTGCGCCAACTGTTTCCGACTTTCCTTGCCCATAATGCTGGATCATCGACACCCCTACAAAAATTGTACCGGAGAATGTGATCAGAATGCAACTGAAGACTCGGGTCTTGCAAAGGGAAATAATAAGAAGAGAGTCGAAGCACTCAAAAGGCAACAGAAGGTACCATTCGCAAAGTGAATAGAATATTGTCCTTCCAGTCGAGTTCAAGGCATCACGCATAGGGGGGTACCTGGCAATGTGATTCTACATTAATATCGAGCTATTAATATCAAAATGTGAAACCATAAATCCAGCCAATTACCTTTCCTTAGGATCAATTCCCAGATTGAAACAGTTGTCATACTTCAAGTAATCGATACCCTAAACAACAACAAACATTATGGATTAGATCATGGTAGTGAAAGATTTATAGTTGCAACAGATAGAGTGAGTGAGAGAGAAAGATAAAGACAACACTGCGCAGTATATAAATTACTAGAAAACACGTAGAATATAAGCTAAAAGGCACATACAACATAAGTACGAAAGAAGAGGAAAGAGGAACCAACCCAAGATGCGAAGAGTTCTGCATCATCCTCTTCATGTTTAAGTGAGCCAGGACGAAATTGACAGGTAGTAACTCTGTAGATGTCCAAAGGTAAGTAACATAATAAAATGGGCTTGGTTACTTAATAAGAACAAAAGATAATTGTGAAAAGTATCCCAAAATTTTCCATACCCTGCATCCGAGTAGATACCGATTTTCATATCCTTGGAGTGCACATAATCAGCAAGAGCCTTAATGCCTGATGGAAATGCTTTAGAATCAGCAACCATGTCACCCTGCACCATTATCCAGGATTTAATATTTTCTATACAACAATGTAAAAGGCTTTGGCACTTGGCAGTTATGAATTACAATCAACTCGGGAAATCAAAGCAAGTTTGCTCATTATGCATAAACTGCGATAACAACTTAATTTTCGTTTATAATTAGAACTCATGATCATATATAATAGTGTCTTTGTCATTTTATGAATCTTCAAGATGACATTTATAGTCCAATGATCGAAGATCGTTACAATGAACTAACAGTAGTCAGAGACGCTTATTTACCTCCGAGTCCCTTGACACTTCGGACCAGCAATCATCTGCATATCATGAAATTTACTAAATATAAGAACATGAACAAATTAGGAAATCTTACCAGAAATCGTGTAAGTTAAGTATGCGGATTACCTATATTCACGTAGTTATACCCCAGCTTAGCCAAACCGGAAGTAACGAGTGCATCAGCTGTCAAGGAAAAAACAAGCATCAATATATGTTCAGAATTTCATGAGCCCTCAAAGAGAAAAATCAAAGGAAAAGGGTAAGAAATCATATGAAATAATGAGTCATTCTCAACACAACTAAATTATGAAATAAAAACCCAATTTGTTTATAAAAGAATATGAATTTCATTTCTTAAAAGTAATCAAAGTTCAAACCATTATTTATGAGCAAAGATAAAGGAAATACCTGTTTCTCTGATAACTTCTTCATCAATGTCACATGCGAAGTAATTCCAGCTATTCCATCTGTCCCAAAATCAGATAAATTTCCATGATATATAAGTTTGGAATTTACACCACAAAACAATAAACTAATTTTAGAACATCAATTTTGTCAGAGATAAGAAATAAAGAAACAATTCTACATGATCGACTGAAGAAATTAAACAATTAATTGAAAACACATAGATTATGATAGTTTCCCCCTTAATCTCATCATGCAGAACAAAACCTAAGGAGTCAAAACAAACAGAATGACAAGAAATCTAGAAAAATTTACAGAAGTTTATTAGTTACCCCATCTGAGGAGTTTGAGCCAAACCATTTCCCAGCTGCAAAATCCCATATTTTGAAGTATCAAAAATTTTAGCAGCAGCGTTTTGATCGCCGTCGTTGTACGGATGCAACGGCAGCACTCTTGCAGCAACTGCAACTGCTACTGCCGCCGCATATACATAGAGTATAACTGTAAGCCTGCAGGCTCTGACATAAATATCAGAGGTCTTCGCCATTAATAACACTCAACTTTCTCTCTCTCCTCTTTATCGGGGTAGGGAAACTACAACAGTAGAGTGAAATGTTGGTAAGGAAAATATATGGAAGTAAGTGGGGTATTTATAAAAACAATTATGTCACTTTAATCATTACTAGTAGTATTATTTTATGGGAATTAATTATTGTTTGTTTGGATTAAATTCATGCAAGAGTCAGTAAGTGGTATGCCCACCCAACAGTTAGTAAATTAGAACTGCAGACACATACTTTAAACTTTAAGCCGGCGGGAAATGGGGTGGGACCAGATGAGGAAGATATTTCTATTTGTTTTATCATTATTGTTGAATGCCATAATTTGTAGGCCTAAAAATCAATATGGATGGATTCACAACTAAAATACAAAAAAGTTAAAGATGAGTCATCCAAAGTCCAAACTATGGTGATTGTCATTGGCACCAATAGTATCTTTTACAATCGCTGATTTGACCAAGCGTCGATATTTGGTCTGCAAACCAAAACTAGTACTACTATTGTTTGAATTTTGAACATCTTCATTGACACTTATTTATATATATATGAATTGATTCATATAAAAATCAATTTTAGTATTAAGAAAAAGGATTGTTTAATTATTAAAAAAAGAATTCATCGGCTCGATCGCCTCATATCTTCATTTCTAAGCTTATTTTGATAGTTATATATTCTTTAAACTTTTACTAAATAATTGAATATACTGGAGTACTAATTTCCTAAAGAAAAACAAATCTTTAATCTATTTGATTTGAGAATGGACGATCCTAAATGATGTCGGCTAGCTGTCTTTTTCCGCAACGGACCGAATCTTTTTATAAGATAGTTTATGTAAAGCTTTTGAATATAGCGGTGTTGCTTGCATTCTTTACTCATAATGCATATTCTGATTAACATAGTTTTGTGTTTGTTGTCTTGTAGTTGTGGTTAGATAGGCCAATCCGAGGGTTAATATTATCAATTTTGGACCATTTTGTTCGATCTGTTCTGACTAGTCCATCGATTTTACGTTAAGAGGGTGTTTGACTGAGCTTATAAGCTGCTTAAAACAGCTTATAACCTTCGCTAAACACCTCTAAATTGACATCTTTGTGGTAATGCTCAATAAGTAGCTTCCAAGCCAATAATACCATATTTCTTTAAAAAATTGAGTAACTTCATTTAGTTGCTAGGCTTACTACTGTATTTAATGAAGTTTAATTTTTTATGTAGGTAAGAAGCATATTCCTACTACCTTATCCTAATCAAAGAGGAGAACTGGCCAATAAAAAATGTAAACTGAAATCACGAAATTTGATCTCATCCAATTTGATGTCTGTTTCAGCTTTTGAATCTAAGAGAGTACTCTTCTAATGTAAAATACTAGTAATAACTAGCTAGATGTTAAAAGGTGTTACTTAAACCATGTTGATGTAAATGGGATAAATGATTTTTGGTCCACACAAATTAGCGTTAGTTTCTACCCCATCCTCATGTCGATGAATCTCTATTAATTAATCATCATTAATTCTGCGGACAAATTCGAGTATAACTGCAACTATATCATTCTTATCCAACCTTACAAATTAAGAGTTAGTCTCCCATGCAACGCGTCGTGAGACCGCACGTGGCGCGTTCACTGCACGCGCGCGCCTCTTACGCGCGGCGCGTGTAGTGCACGCGCCCGATTATTTTTTCTTTTTTCTGATTTTTTTTTTGTGCAATAAACTCATATGCACACCACCATATATTCATATGCATTGCACTTTATGTTGATATGCATACCGAAAACTTTTGTCCAGTTTCTCCTTTTTTTTTGCAATAAGTCCATATGCACTTCACCATATATTCATATGCACTGCACTTTATGTGATATGCACACTGAAAAGTATTGTTATGCACCAACTTTTTCCAATTTTTTTCCCAATTTTTTTTTTTTATTTACAGTTTTTTTCTTTAGTGCAAAATAAATTTGGAAATTTAAAAAACAAAAATTGAAAAAAACTAGAAAAAGTTGGTGCATATCAATACTCTTCGGTGTATATATGAACATTAAGTGGTGTGCGTATGAATATATGGTAGTGTGCATATGAGCTCATTGTAAAAAGAAAAAAATGGAAAAAGAAAAAAAAATATGTATATATATAAGGCGCGTGGAAAGCGTGCGCATGAAGTACACGTGCCACCCACGATCTCACATTGTGAGACGCGTTCCATGCAAGAATTTGCCACAAATTAATATGGACTGAAACATTATTTATTTCCACAAGTAGCAGAAAGAACCAAAATATATTGTAACATATTCTTAATATCAAAGTCTAGTCTCTCTCTCCAAAAAAGAATAAAAAATCAAAGTCTAGTCAGCAAATTTTTGTTCATCCCCGTTTTGGCATTATTTTATCCTAACGGCGAATATACCAATTTTATCTAGGGGTGTATACGAGTCGAGCCGAACCGAGCCGAACACTAGCAGGTTCGAGCTTGGCTCGTTAGAAAAATTTAAGGTTCGAGTTCAGCTCGAGCTCGATTTGAAGTTTGTGTTTAGAGCTCGAGTTCGGATCGATGAATATCAATCAAATTTGAGCTCGATCTCGGCTGACTATATATATTCGTTTGGACTGAGCTCAAGCTCGAACATTCAAGCTTGACTCGATAAACTAAAAAGTATAAATTTATTGATTATATATAAGCTAAATATTCACAAATATATTTACGAGCTAGCTCGATTAGTATTGAACTCAAACTTGCTCGTGAGCTTCACGAGCCGAACATAAGTAAACTCGAGCTCGGCTCGAAATTGACGCTCGAGCTCGACTCGTTTAATAAACAAACGGACTTCGAACCAATTATTTTCGACCCGAATTCTGAATAGCTTGCGAACTGTTTGGCTCATATATAACCCTAATTTTATCTCCTTATTTATAAGAATATCCTAATGTATGAATAATTTACTACACGTCACCCAAAATTTTTAGTTTGTTTTGAATTTTACCCCTTATAAATTGTCCCACCTCTCGATACTGACTAAGCACGCTTGATACCCACGTGGAAAATAATAAGAAAAATATTAAACATATAAAGAAAAGGTTCGAAGTTGTTGGTTTCATTAGAGTCTGGATCTACTTCAACTTCTTTTCATTCTTCCTCACCCCCTTGGACCACAAATTCTTACCTACATTTATTAAATAAGTGTCCACCACCAATTTTTTTGTCTATCCCATTTATAGAAATAAATTCTATACATTTTACTTTACTTTTTAACTTTATTTTATTTACAACTATTCACAAATAAGACCCTTATTTGCTTTTCAATACATTTTATTAACTATTATGTCATCTCATTTTATCAAAATATGTATCAATCAATGTTAGGCAAGAAATTCGTGGATGAAGGAAGTAGAAGTATAATTTATTTCCTCGTCTCGTATGTCCTAGTTTGACATGCATATTAATCCTTCCGCTCATTCATTATGTCTCATTACTATTTGGCATGGAGGTTAAGGAGAAGGATAAAAATATTGAAAATTGATAGTTTCTACCACTTTTGAAAAGTTAATCATTTTCTTATTAGATATTAAACATATTGAATGACATATTCATTTAAAGTAAGTAAGTGAAATATATTGAGTTAGACAGAGCGGGAGCGAGTATTATTTATTGCCTTACTACCACGTATGTTTATTTATCGCTTTTATTTTCCTTTAATTTCCGGATCTTGATATTACTTAAAATTAAAAGTCTTTCGTAAGAGCTCAACAAAGTATTTCTGAATCGAAAAGCCACATCGAATTCACTAAATTAATCAACACACATAGGTCTTTCGTTCACAATCCACATAAAATATTGCATTCATATATATAGTATAGTATTTGATTTGAATGTTACGTTGCCGACTAGAGAGCTAGTCTAGGCACGATTATATGGAAGGCAATGACGTGGTGGGTGTGAAATGCATATGCTCACCCTTTTTAATTATGAATAAAGATATCCGGCCACACGCGTAAAAAAAGGAAAGTTGACTATAAAAATGGAAATAATCATATTTTCTCTTTAGGGTTTATGCTTTTCAATTAGGGTATATTTTCATTTTAAAAACATATATTACTATTTTTAGCTCGTGTGGCTGGCCACAATGTGACCGAATATCATTACCCTTTAATTATTTACGGGTTTAATTTTGTTTATAATGTCTTTTTAGGAGTTATTAATTTTTAATTAAGGTTTATAAATTTTAATAAAAATTTATTAAATCACTAATTATATTTCGAGCCACTAACACCTCATTCCCACCGAATACTATAATAGGCTATAGCTAGGGGTGGACTAAAATACCGAAATATCGGTATACCGACCGAATCAAACCGAAAAATACTGTATTTTACCGAATTTATGGTATACCGTATTTTCGGTATGGTATGATACCGTACCGAAAAGTTTTGGTATGGTAACGGTATATGAATTTTAAATACCGCGGTATACCGTACCGAACCGAAACTTTGGTATACCTAAATTTTCAATAAATACCGATATTTGGTACATACCGAAATCGCGGTATATGCCGAAAATTCTAAACAATTATATATAAATTGATATATTTATATAACTATATATGTATATATATTAAATTATTAATGAATTATTCATTATATTAATTCATTAATATTTTCGGTATACCGAAAATAAGACGGTATACCGAAAATAAGGTACGATAACGGTATACCTTTTGAACCATACCGAAATTTCGGTATACCGAACTTTGGTATACCGAAAAGTTTGGTATGGTATCAATATCAAAATTATGCATACCGAAACTTTCGGTATGGCATCGGTATGACCAAAAAATCCCGGCATGATATACCGAACCACCCCTAGCTATAGCCCATAAAGCAATTGTGTAAAAGTGACTGCTGAATGTGAAAATTTTGGCATTTGAAGCCCAATCATTGGATCTGTAGGAGGAGGAGTAATTTTCATGTACAATATTTGTGCTTTAGGCTTCCGAAGAAGATGAGTTATTCAAATGTAAGTGTAAGGCCTTGATTTTCCAATAATAGGAGTATCTTAATTGCTTATATGAGCTGAATCGCTTCAACTCAACAAACACAGTCTGCTTCCTCTGATTCCTTTTTTTTTTTTTTTTTTTTTGAACAACATTGCGAGGAAATTTAAATACCGTGTGACGGAAGACTCGAACCCGTGATATTTGGCCCGAACATTAACCTCAGTACCACTAGGCTAACACACACACTACTTCCTCTGATTCGTTCCTGATATGAAGGCCTAGTTTTAGACCTACAATTTATCTATCATCGATTTTTTGGGGGCTTATTGATGGATTATAAGTATTTTAATTTTGGGACTGTTTTAAAATCACCCAAAAATGTGCCATCCCAATCTACCCAAAGCCCACTTGACGGCCTAATGAGGTCATATTGTCTCATCGTATTTCATCTTCTATTATACATGTTAGTATAATATTTTGATTTGTGGTAATTGTGGTAATTTTTTCTTTTTTTTAGTTTAAACATGGTAAGTAGGGTTTATATCATTCAATAAGGGCATCTCTAGCCTTACTTCAAATACGCAAATGTGGAGCAAAATTCTGCAAAATTTTTTTCCGGTCCAGCATTATAATTGCTCTATATTTGTGAATTGAATAGTATTACTCTAAATTTGGAGTAAACTGTTCATTGCTCTACTTTTTTTTTTCCTTTGTTATATTTGTTCTTTTCTTATTCTTTAACTATTTTATCTCAAAATATTTTATTGTAGTTATGTTTTTAAATATATAACACCAACATTAAAATTATTAAAGAAATCTAATTATGTATATATAGGGGAAATTTAAAAACAAACAATTACAAATAAACACATAAAAATTAAAGTCGTTGCAATAATTTTCGTACTCGTTTGAGGGGTTTTAAAATGAGGCTCAATCTTCGTTCTATCTTTCCTCGATCATTCGAATTGTAATTTTATTTATTTATAATATATCGTATTTTGTATACTAATGTAATGAATTGGCTATTACTTTTCATTAATACAAATATTTTCATGCTATAAATCTTTATTAATTGACAAAAAATAAATAAATAATATTTTTAAGATTAAAAAAAAATATATTCTTGGAATATTCTGTTTTTGTGTGAAATATAAAGCAGACTGCTGGAGATGACTTGATGATTTTGCTGTATATTTATGTTATTTTTGCTGCAAAATGGTGTAAACAATTGGAGATGCTCTAAGGATGTATAATTACAGAAATGATATTTTGACAAATTACCTTAGACAAAATGAGTTTTTATAGCTCTTAAACCGGTTTTCATAATCTGGTTTGGCTACAACCGTTTTTTTTTTTTTTAATATCATATTTGATGTCACTAATTTATCTTTATAGTTTTTTTGGAAGGAAAAAAATGTGGAAACAAATCTTTGACTACAATTAAGGAAATAATCGTGCCAAAAAAAATTTACACCTTAATAAATTCGACCCTTTAAAATCCAATATTCTAGGCGATTGGGCAAATATTGAAGTACATTTGCATGTATAGGAACTTATAAATCTTCCATTTTTTCGTCTAGTTTTAACAATCCTGCATGAGAAAAATTGCTTTCCCTCTTTCCTAGAACCAATTATCATCATCTCACCCAAGCAGAAGCTTCATTTCTCAGCCATATCTAATGGAAATCCAAGTCGGATTCTCTATTGCATGTTCGTGTGATATCTCCTCTTATAGCCTCGAATGATCGTCATGTGTCAAGTAAATTATAAAAAAAAAGAAGATTTTCCTTATGATAAAGATATTATACGATTTCAAAATCCAAAATTAAAATATTATTACTATAACTCTTTAAGTTTTGGCACGTCAAATGGTAATTTTCAAAAAAATCTTTTTTTTTTCTTTCGAAAAAAAAATCTCATTTATTTAAATATGGAAGTAATTAAATAAATTTGTGTAACATTATTAAAATATCCTCGTTTTGTTTAAAATATTTTATTTTTTTATTACTTTCCATATAAAATTTATTATTAAATTTATAACATGTTATAAATTTAAGAGATGCAATATGAGATTTTAAACATGAAAAAAGAGTAGTGGATTTGATTTGCATGGGTTGGCGCTGAAGCCGAATCTAGCCATGTTTAAAAAGTGGTAGGCTCACGTGTGCTCGTGCTTGAGTGGGCCGACCCAATTTAATTGGAAAAACTCTAATTGGACGTCGTATTCCTCACTTCTCTTTGGTTTATTTTCTCTTAGATTTTTATCCCTCATCAGTCATCAATCATAAAAAATACTAAGGTGATGGTTTTGAAAGATAATAATACTAAGGGGATAGTTGGTATACATGAATAAAATGAAGTGAGAATGGAATGATTTTGATAATGAAATGAAGATGCGAATGGAACGAAATGAAGAATGATATACTTATGGCTGATATACATTAGGAATGGAATGAAATTTTTAATTTTTTTTCATAATTAATATAATTAGTTTAATAATAATTGTAAAATTAAATAAATAATAATCAATTGTTATTTTAATATGAGGCAAATGGTAATATGTCATTACCCTACATGGTAATAACAAATTCTGTCAAAAGTTCACTTTTGACAAAAATTGGGTAAAATTGTATCCAATTTGACTGAAATACCCTTATAGATAGGGTTGTACAATTTTATTTCCTCCATTTTCTCTCTCTTCCCTCTCATTCTCTCTTCCCCCTATTCTCTCTCCACGATTTCTTTTCTGCGGAGATTTCAATTCTCTCCGCCTCTCCGCCTCACTCCGCCGTTAACCACCTCTACTCCGCCGTCAACCTCTTGTAACCACCAACCTAGATGGCGCCGCGCTCGAAGAAAGCAAAAACCATCGAAGCGGTGAAGGAGAAAACAACCACCGCGACGACGAGCGAAGCTCCGTTCATCCCAGCTCATTTTTTCCGCCACTGTCTGCAACATCCAGTACCACTACACCAACTATTGTCGCCGGAAAGTCATAGATCTAAAATTGGGGTAATGAGTTTTTTTGAATTTTTTTTTCAATTCATGATTTTTTAGCCTTATTTTTACTCATTTATAGGTTTTTCGTTGAGTTTCTAATGATTTCTAGTGTATTTAGGTTGAATTTCGAGCGATTTTGATGTATTTTGGTAGATTCCGAGCAGATATGATGTTGCTGTAAATTTCCGGCGACTGAATTTTCTGGTTCAGGGTTGGTACGTTTTCGTAATTACGTACTGGTGCGTACCAAGTTTACCTGGTACGCAGTACGTATTTACCAGTACGTAGTACACATTTATTAATGCGTACCAAGTTTACTCAATATGCAGTACGTATTTGTAAATGTGTACTGCGTACCTAATAAACTTGTTACGTTTTTTGTAAATACGTACAGAGTTGTCAAGTAAAATACAGGTACTATGTTTGATTATGACTTGATTTCTTCGATTTCGCGGGTTTACTATGTTTTGAATGTCGATTGCGTACCCAGTTTGTTGAGTAGAATGGAAATTAGGGTACGATTTGCAGACTTGGGGGAAAATTGTACTGGTACACCGGGTACGTTTTGTGAAATACGTACCGGTAATTCCAGATCTGTAATTTCTGGTATTGTGGATAGCTTCTTGTTGAATTTCTGAAATTATTTATGCATGATGTATTTTGCATTCGGTCCATTTGAATATGACATTGTATGCTTAAAATTGGTACGATTTTCGCAAATACGTACCAAGAAAACTAGTGTGTTTCTAGTACACTCGGTACGCATTGTGAAAAACGTACCGAGTGTACCAGTATTTCATTGAAATGTAGGTACGTATTTACAAAAGCGTACCTACTTTACTGGTACACTTGGTACGCATTGTGAAAAACGTACCGAGTGTACCAGTATTTCATTATTTTCAAGTACGTATTTGCAAAAGCGTACATAGTTTACTGGTAAACTTGGTACGCATTGTCAAAAACGTACCGAGTGTACTGAGGAATTTTAGTACGTATTTGTAAAAGTTTACCACTTTTACCAAGCAGATTATGACTAAACAGTGAATATGTATTTGTTATTGAATTATTTTCTGTCTTATTGCAGCATGAATGGACATACAAGCGGCTGGGGCTTGCCACCTTAAAAAATAAGGTCATGACTCATGGTTATGAGTCACTTATTTTAGACATTCGAGCATGCCTCGTTGCAAATGGCAACTCAACCTTGGAGAAGCTGAAGCAGTCCTGCCCATTTATGCCCATAACACGGAGGAGGTGACACCGGAAGTCATGGATTTCGATGGAGTCAAAGAATGAATAGTGAATTGGTGTTAATATTTTGTCCATGATGGATAGTATTTTCTGAATTCATAAACATTTGTATATTTTGAATGTGTATTTTGGATAACTATTAGCATATGCTACTGATGCTATGTATATTTTTGATCTTTATTGGTATTATACATAAGATAACTATGTACTTGCATTATGGTACGAATGGTACACAAATGTAATTTCGTTACAGTTTTTCAAGTATGCAAGGTAAGCCATTAAATAAAACGTACCAAGATTAATTCGAACACTTGGTATGCAATGTGTAATGCGTACTAGCGTACCAATTTCTGATAAGCAAACTTGATATGCAATTGTAAATGCGTACCAAGTGTACCACATCCGAACTTAGTACGACGGTACGTTTTTAGTCAAGTTCGTAACAGTTTTTCTAGTACGCAAGATAAGCAATTAAACAAAACGTACTAATATTTACAATAATATTTGACACAATATTAATAAAAACGTCAAAAATTTCAAACAAAAACCATGACAAACAGTACACATCTAATAGAATTCAATAAATCTCCAATTATCAACCAAATCTATGTGAATCTTGACATGTTTGGCAAGTATGACCCGCAACACCACAAATATCACATTTCTTCGTTTTGCGGGTTCTCGTTTTGATGCTTGGTTGTTTGCTACTCTCTTCTTCTTCCGGATTAATCAAGCGACGTCTTAGAGGGCATGTACTCATATAATGACCTTTCTCATGACACTACAAACACCCTCGACTGCGTTTGTATGAGATCCAGTTGGAATCCTCTTTGTACGCTTAGGTTCCTTAGGTGTAAGAACAATCCTTGAAGCAACATGTGGCGGCACACACCATGAATCTTTATCCGGAATAGACATCACATCATCAGCATAAATCTCACGCCAAGTCGCAGTAGAATAATATTCATGCACATATGACGGTGGGGATTCCTTCTTAAACCTAAAAATGTGTAAAAAATTAAAACTTCGTCGAAGGAAAACATGGTACGTAATTATAACTGCGTACCAGGTGTACCGCATCAAAACTTGAAAACTTGGTACGCATTGGGTAATGCGTACCGGTGTACCAAGTTCGGATGAGCAAACTTGGTACGCAATTGTAAATGCGTACCAAGTTTGCTCATCAGAACTTGGTACGCCGGTACGTTTTTAGCCAAAGCGTACCGGCGTACCAAGTTCTGACGAGCAAACTTGGTACATAATTGTAACTACGTACCAAGTGTACCATATCGGAACTCTTAAACTTGGTACGCATTAATCAAAGCGTACCTGCGTACCAAGTTTTCATGCGGTACACTTAGTACGCATTTACAAATGCGTACCAGGTGTAGTAAGAAGTTTTGGTAAAATAGGTACGAACATATACTCTATATCAAACATATACATACTCTTATTCTTCTTTATTCGAACTTCAAGCTTTGCTAATAAAGATTCAAAGCTTATACCACTAGTTGGTATAGGAATATACTCTTTCCTACCACCATCATAAATGTTCTCTTTCCAGTATCCTCCATCCGCAACCACTAAATAAGATGACCTTACCTGCACTGAGTAAACTTGGTACGCATTAATAAATGCGTACTGTGTACCCAGTAAACTTGGTACGCATTAATAAATGCGTACTGCGTACCAAGTATACTTGGTACGTACTGGTAAATACGTACTGCGTACCAGGTAAACTTGGTACGCACCAGTACGCAATTACGAAAACGTACTAACCCTGAACCAGCAAATTCAGTCGCCGGAAATTTACAGCAACATCAGATCTGCAACCAAAAATCGCCGGAAAATTACAATTGAACCACCGTAACACTTTCTAAACGATTTGATCAAGCATAAAACACAGCAAAATCGCAAATTGCACCAAAACGCACCAAATCGCACAAAATCATAGCAAAATTGCAGAAGAAAATAACTAAGCAAATTGCAGAAAAAAAACGAAGCAACTTGCAGCAAAAATCGCAGGAGAGAGAGACGACGACGACGACGAAGCAACTTGCAGCACAAAATCGAGTACAACGACGACGAAGAAAATCGACTTCAAGTCTTCGACAGCGAGCTGAGGGGCGGCGAGTTTGAGATTAGGGGCGGCGGTGGGAGCTGGGTGAGGAAGAAGAGAGAGAGAAAAAAAAGAGAGAAAGAAACACGTGAGGTGAGAGAAGAAGAGAGAGAAAA
The DNA here is from genome assembly GCA_029490685.1 of Schizonepeta tenuifolia. Lineage (NCBI taxonomy): Eukaryota > Viridiplantae > Streptophyta > Magnoliopsida > Lamiales > Lamiaceae > Schizonepeta > Schizonepeta tenuifolia. The sequence goes on from CM055958.1 coordinate 6,958,796, forward strand.
AAGAGATAAAAAAATAAAAGTGAAAAAGTAGGAGAGAGAGTGTTATAGAATGGAATAAAGTATAAAAGATAAGGGTATAAATGTCCAAAAAGTAAACATATGACAAAAATTGATAAAATTTGAACTAGTGACCCTTTTTGATATTACATTTCACCTAATGACATATGGGTGCATTTCCTCTTTTAATATTATTTATCATTTTAATAATTGTTATGTATAATAATATTAATTATAATAATATTAATAATAGTAATAAACATATTTATTTGCTAACTACAAAAATAAAAATGATAATATATAATAAATAAAAATAATAAATATTATTTATTATTGATTTAATATTATTATAATACCCTTAATAGTTAATTAGTATAATAATCTTAATATTATTAAAATTATAATTCGTAATATTAATATTATTATTAATATTAATAACAATATTATTATTTTTATTTTATATTAATATTGTTATTTAATATAATATTAATATTAATATCTAATATTATTTAATTATAATCATTAGAATTATTTTTTAATAATAATAATAATAATAATAATAATAATAATAATAATAAAGTTCATTCATGAAGATGTGGAATAGCTAATACTAGGGGGAATGAAGGAATGGCTAAACTCATACTCATGGGATTAGTCATTCCTTAAGAAATGATCATTCCTTACAAAAAAATATACCGATCATGAGATTATGAATAGAGACAATAATGATCATTTCATTCTCCTTTCATTTTAGCATACCAATCACCATTCCACCGCGTATACTGGGATAGAAGTGAATTTTGACCAATCTTTTGACAAAATCTTTATAAAGTATATAGTCAAAGGTCAAGAGATCTAAGCCATATTCAATGCATATAATACTTATCAATCTTGTAATATATTTTTAAAATAATATATATATATGTACATATAGACAGCTCTGATATTAACATTATTTTATTTTATTCTTGTTATTATGCTTAATCTAATACCTTAATAAATATAATGGAGTCATTAAATTTAAAGACTAAAACATAAAGATCAATGTTCAATTTATTATTTATTAATTCCTTTGAAGTTAATTAATAGTAAACAACAAATATTTCTTAACATATTATTTTATTAATCTTTAAAACCATTTATCGATGACAAAATTTAGTACTGCAATTTATTTGGAGTCCCAATGCGATATACTACCTCCGGTCCCCAAGTCTCTTCCTAGGAGGAAGAGGCACGGGTATTAAGGAAAAAGTTATTGAATAAGTTATGAGTAGAAAAAAAGTGATTGAACTTATTGTGAGTGGAGAAATGGTTTCACATTGAGGGTAGTAATATATTAATTAATTGAGATAGTGGTGGACCATATGTGGTATTTTAGGTAAATAAGTTGATAAAGTAAGGGTAAGAGATAATAATTTGTTGTGAGGTAGTGTCTAAAAGTAGCTAGTAAGAAACTTAGGGACCATCCCAAAAATGAAATATATGAAAAGACTTGGGGACCGGAGGTAGTATAATTTTTTAGTACTTCCTAGTATTAATTTATTCGGAAAAAATGAGAAATAATTAAAATTTAGCATCCATTTCATGTATTTTCACTTTTTACTTTTATTCTCTACTTCGTCCATTGATTAATGGCACTATTAGAGTTCATTCTATCAAAATAGAGTATATAATGATTTTCAAATCGTCAAATGTCAAACATAAATAGAATAAATAATGAAATATCATAAAAAGTAGATGATCCGAATTGCAGTCGAGTGGAATATAAATGGATTTGACCCGGCGGCTTTGGCGATATATAACAACTTCCTTTTTTTTTTTTCCCATTTAAAGTTTCATATTGTACGTGGTCAAAAGAAGCTAGATCTCCATTATGCTTTATGGTAGGTGGAATGTAAAGTATTTCAGTTAAAACTAAATTAAAGATCACATTCAGTCACTTAAATTTATATCGAATAAAAAATGAATAATAATATTTGAACAACAGTTGTCAAGATAATAGTGTAATATTCGTAATTAAATAATCTTTCAATTTTTTTAATAATTAATATAATTAGTGTTTTGTCTATAAGATCCTTTTCCACCTAATTTTATGTTAATCTTTAAATTTAATTAATATTTCGAATTTTTACAAATTTGTGCATGATATTAATTTATTTTAATTAATATTAAAAATTAGTATACAATTAAGTGGAAAAAGGTGTTATAGAGAAAACACTAATTATATTAATTATTAGAAAAAATGAAAGAGTATTTAATTACGAATATGATACCGTATTGTCCAGACAATTGTTATATTTAATTAGTTGAAATATTATCCAGCTAAAGAATTAATTTGCACCATCGTTCAATGGTTAGAGTTGCTGCATAGGTCCGACTGCCATGTTCTTACTATTTTCTCACACAACACACACACCCACACCCACACAATAATTATTACTCCATATGTGCACATCCATCAATAATAAAATTTCAAGTATCAAAGAAAAAATGTACTACTACTACTACTATTTTGGAAGGAAATGCATGCGCAGATTCCGACACGAAAAGCAAAAACTGCAGATTTTGAGATGAGAATTAAGGCATAAAATTTTGTTCGTGTCTTATACAGTCTTAGCATATAACCGAAAGTTGAGCCATATATTTGTCGTTTATGCATTTCATCACCGTCCAACCCATATTTTCGTCACTAAATTCCATCTCCATCACCAAATTATTTCGATTTCTGCCGCCTCCAAATCGGGTTCAGCATATTACATGGAATTAAATAAATCTCATTTAATGCTAGGGACCAAATAAATAAATAAATTCAAATTAAATTAAATCATATCTCACAACAGCTGAATTTTGTATACAATATCAAATCACAATACATGAGACGATATTACGAGAAAATTCAGCTAATTAAGTCAGCACTGCACTTTATAGCCATCATAAACTGGCATGTATTTATCTCTACTTACGTTTAAACTATCAAACGAAAAGAATAAAAAAAAATACAATAAAACCTAAAGAAATCATGCACCATATATATTTATCCTAAAAATTATGGATCCATAATAAAAAAATGCAGAAACCTTCAGTTTCTTTGCTTTGGTGGTGAAGAATTAATCTAGTTTCTGGCGTCGTTAATTCTCCGGCTGGGGCCGGAGACCGGAATCTTCCCTTTAGGCAGCATGTGCATAAGCGACGGTCCCAATGCCAATCCGACCTTGCTTCGGGGCGCCGAGATCTCGAGTTTTTGCGACGGATTCGACTTCGAATTCGTCGTTTTTGCGTCGGAAAGTGTTTTAGGCAATCCGTTGGCATGATGCAAGGGGCGGGCGGACGCGAGTTGAAAAAAGAGGAGTGAGAAGGAAAGAAGTAAAGCTATGGAGAGAGAATGCGCGAGTTTTTTGGCCATCATAATATGATGATGATTGTAGAGAGAGAGAGAGAGAGAGAGAATATGATTGGGTGATGATTTTGAGTGCTAGAAGAAAAGTGAGGGAGTTTGTATGAATAGGCTTTTTGTAGGAGGAGTTTTCAAGTAGATTTAGATTTTGGTTGGCTTGCTGCTCAATTCTGTCTGTGTGAATGTGAGTTTGAAGAGAGAGAGAGAGAGAGAGAGAGAGAGAGGAGGGGGGGGAGAGAATTTATTGCAGGGAACGGAGGAAGGGGAAATCTACGCGCTTTTAACACCCACGCGTTGAATTTTGTGTTTTCTTTGTCGGGCTAATTCAGGGCAAAAGAGTTTTTTCTCTTCTTTTTTAATTTCTCTCTCATCGCGAAAAGAGATTTTTCTTTTTATTTAAGGTGAATCAAATGCATATAAAGATCGACCTAGGACTTTTCCAAATATGGCTATGCTATTGCTATGCACGCAATTTTCGTAATAAGCTAGAAAAGGTAACACGGTGAATCCCCTAAAAAAAGTCGCATGATAGAGGTATCATTTTCTTAATTTAGAAATCTTATTCGTAAATGACAAATTATACTTTTTAAAGATTGATTATTTGAGAAGTTAAAATTTGACTTCTATGAGAAAACTACCTAGAATAGCCTAAACCATAGTAACATGTTTATCCACCACATCGGAAATCTACTTTTCTCTTTTGTATTATTAATTTTACTATGATGATGTTATTAAAAAAAATATTCGGTAATTACTAGATATGTTTATATGCGACGAGATGTCTTATTCTCAACTAATTTTATATCCCAGAACACGTCAAAACAAATACTATTGTATCTCGGATTCTAACTATAAGATTATTACAAGGTCTACATAAATATTATTTGTCAGATTCTAACCATGACATTAGTGCAAGTAATTTTTATAATTTATAACCATTCACTAAATTGGCTAATCAAAATTATGAAAACTTTCGACAATAATGTTGTAGCAATCCTTGCTGAGCTGACGATGCATTTCTCTTTTTCTTTTCTGACAAAAAGTTCAAGCAAGTCTATCCCTTTCAAAAAAGTCTTATCCCATTTGTCTTTGCTTAGGTAGTCAGTATAAATGTAGCTTGGATTCTATAATTAATTACATATCATTAAGTTTTTCCACTTTCTTTTCATCATGGTATTATAGTTGGTGATCTTTTTTTTGGGTTTGTTTGAAACCAATTTTAGACTAATTGATTTCGCTCTTCTATAAGTATTAATTAGATAAGTTTCACACAATAAATCCCAATAGATGATGAATTGAACTAAATCAACATGTTACTATTAATTACTCAAGTTGATAAATCAAGCACTTAATTAATGCAAAATTACTTGGGCTGCTGCATTTGAATGGAAAAAATAATTCATTTGATAATAACATTCGAAATAACTAAGAAGTGCATGTTAAGTGGATTTTAATTCTTTCAAAATTAGTCGAAATCGAAATAAAAAATGTGAAAACAAAAACAAACATCGCCTTAAAATTCTGCAAGGTAAGATAAGTCACGCGTTGCACGCCCTAAACAATAGCAAGTGGGGAATTACAAAATGAGGAGGAGGGCTAAACTAAAGTAAAAGAGTAGTTTCTCTTGCAACGCGTGTCACCTTGTGAGACTGCGCGTGATGCGTGCACGCGCGCCTCTTACGTGCGGTGCATGTTGTGCACGCGCCATTATTATTATTATTATTATTATTATTATTATTATTATTATTATTATTATTTAGATTTTTTTACAATCAACCCATATGCACTGTACCATGTATTTATATGCAATGTAGTACTCCCTCCGTCCACGAAATGGTTGTCACATTATAGATGACACGGATTTTAAGAAAATGATATATAATAGTGGATAATAATGGGTATTGTTGTGAGTGGAATAAGAGTCCCACAATAGATGTGAGTGAATGAGTGAGAAATATAAGGTTAAATATAATATATTATGTGTGTCTTATTACTATAAATGGAAGTGGCAACCATTTCATGGACGGACTTAAATGACAAAAGTGACAACTATTTCGTGGAGAGGAAGTACTATATAATAATATGCACAACGAAGATTATTGATATACACCAATATATTTTTTCCAATTTTTTTTACAGTTTTTTTTTTCTTTTCTTTCTTTTTGTTTTTTTTTTTTTTCCGACGGAGCCTTCGGCTCCGATTTTACGGCTCCGCTTACTAATATAAGGATAATCGTCTGGCAACAATTTAGATTTCGGCTCGCTCCGATGCCTTCAGCTTCCCTCGTTCGAATCTTGACGAATGAAGAAGCGGCAAACAAAAAAAGAGGGGAAAATGGTTGTGCATATGGAAACACAGCGTGGTGCATCTCGGTGAACATGGTTGTGCATATGGATACACTTTGTAGTGCATATGAGCTGATTAAAAAGAAAAAACGAAAAAAGTCAACTGATTTGACCGAATCAACTCGGGTCCGACTCGAATCCGGACCGAATCGACCCGGTTTCACATTGTGCGCAAGTATTTGCCAAACTAAAATAGGGAGTTGACAGCATCACTGCGTCGGTGAACCGGCACCTCGGCCGCGTGGAATTAGTTGGGAAATAATCGAGTACGGTACGGTGCATCGTCTAAAGTTAGTCCGCATCGCAATGGCCGAAACTTGGCATGCAAGTCAACTGCAAGACAACTGGCTGCTCGCACTAGTCCGCTTTCCTATTGGCCGGTGGATTGAGATTCATTTTGGCTCAACTATTTTTGGAGTTATGCATTTATATGAATATACAGTAGGTACCCTTTTTTTTCAAAAAGATTTATTTATTTTAAAAAACAAATACTCCCTCTGTCCCGCTCATTTTGTCTCCCTTTCCTTAAATAGACGTCCCACTCATTTTGTCTACATCCAAATATAGATATAATGAGTGGTTGTAAGAGTTTCTCTCTCATCCCCTTCCAATCTCATCCATTAGTTTATTAAACAAACAATTTTCCTTAATCTCCGTACCCAATAGTAAGGAGACAAAATGAGCGGGACGAAGGAAGTACTATAATTAGAGCAGCAATTGGGTGCAATAGACTTCCAACATGTAGTGGGTACGATTCATCATGTTTTAATTATGTAGTGCTTCGCCGACTATTAAAATTGTGATATTACTGTTCAGCATAAAAATTAAGAAATTAAAAAAAAACAGAAAGTGGTAGGTCCCATCATTTTTTAAGAATCTTGACGGCTAAAATTTTCCTTATTTATAATATGACAATATAAGTAAGACACAGGAAAATGATGACAATATGAATGAATCAGAGAGATTACTATATTTTTAATTATGTAATATTTTGTTAATATTAATCGGGGCTTAATAAATTTCAATTGGGATAAGTAAATCCTACTTGATATTAATAAATCCTAATGAAAATTAATAAATTCTTATAGTAATTTATAAAATTAATCATCTCTATTTACTTTAATTATCCCATAATTTTCTTATGAGGCGTTTATTAAGGGGATAAACCGAATAGATAAAAATAATAAAGACTAATCAAACGTTTACTTTTATAGCACCTCCAGCGGTGCTATGTAGCCCGGGCTTTCAGTGGGCTAAAGAGGAGAAAGCCCGCCCGCGACGAGGGCGCCACCGTTGGAGAAGCGGCGGGCGGGCGTGGGAGATGAAGCCCTGGCGTTCTGAAGCCCGGGGGCGAGGCGGAAGATTTGAGGGGAGGAGGGACACGCGTCGCCTCCTCCCTTTGTCCAAATATAAATAATTTTTTTTTATTTTGAAATTAAAAAAATAATAATAAATAATTCAAAACCTCAAAAAATATATTGAGAGACGAGCTCGCGTTCAAGATGCAACGGCCCACGAGCGTCTTGCGGATGATTTGTTTGAAAAAATTTGGGCGTATTTCGGTCCGCTCAACTAGCTCTAGCTTTGTTTTCAATATTATTGTATTTTTCGTATCTATTTTTTAAATTCAATAATTGTTCGATTTTTAATTCTATATATTTAGATAATTAATTTGTTATATATTGAAAACAAATTAAAATTAAAAAGCAAAATTAAATACAAAATCAATCATTGAATAATCCTAGGACTCGGGCTTAACCATTGTGAAAATTTCACCCTAGGGCTATCAATTATTGAGACCCCACCAATGGGTCGGGTACGAATTTTAAAATTAATTTTTAAACGGATTAAAGACGAGTTTGGGTGTAAAAAGTTTCACAGATTTGGATTTGAAAAATATTTCATGGATGAGTACTCGATCCATTGTCATTGCCAGTCAGGATCGTGCAAGTGGCTGGATCGACCAAATAGTTTAAAAATAATCAATACATTTTTACTATGTTTAATTTAATTTTGTTATTGAAAATGTTTAATCCTCACGTTTAATGGAGCCCAATATTTTGTTTTGGTCCAAAAGTTATTTTATGGCCCAGAAAATAATACGAGCCCGTGAGATTTTTATATCACACACACATCGCTCCTTATCGAGAGACTCAAACGTCCCTCTGGGAATGATAGAGTTGGTAAGGTCCACAAATTTTTATATCTTCACAGGCACTGCTATATTTGTTAATTACTTATGTCATTGAAAAAAAGATAACTACTGCTATTCAATATTTAAGTAATAATACAACGTGTAGTTATTTTTCCCATGTATTCAGGTTAACTAAATACATGAATCCATGCTCAGTAATAATATAACGTGTAGTTTTTTTTCCATATATTCATCAGGTTAATTATATATAAACATGAATCCATGAGCATGTACATGAATATATACACAAGTTGAGCTCATATATCTACTTGTATTTGTGTTTTCATCTATAATTCACATCAAATAGACAAAAGGATATTCTAGTAACATAAAGTAATTTTTATCTTTTTAAAAAATACTTCCAGTAAACTTTAATTATCTTTTTTGGGGTAGGTTATCTTTGCTATGAAATACTGGTGAATATATTGTTTTTTTTTTATTTGTCTTTTATATTCATCATGATCGAACGAACGAAGGTTTTAAATTAAGCATAAAATCGTTTAATTTAGAGTTAATTTCTTAAAAAAATAAACACGAAATTGTTTAATAAGGAGAGGTCCATAGATTTTGCCCTCAGAATTGTTGTTGCCACCTAAAAGGCCACGTCTTCACCTCCGAACCAATAGATTTCCCTAGTGAGTAATGGTAGCCATGCAATCCCTAGACTCCAAATGCACCACCTTCCAAAACACACACACACACACACGCACGCACAAAGTATGACTTCCTTCTCAGCCTCACATTTCCTCTCTTGTTATACTTATTTCCCTCCACACAACACACACATATATAGCAGTGCCTGTGAAGAGTAGAAGCAGGCAGTATTCATCATCTTCAATTCAAAGAGAATATATAGTTTTTTTTTTTTTTTTTTAAAGAAGAAATTATATTCAATTACTATGGGATTGAGGGCACTTGTTCCCCTATCACCCCCGCAGAATGGTCTGATTATTCCTCCAACACAAAAATATTCCAACTACAGTTACAGTTACAGTTACAATTACCTGAGCAGACGAAGCTCAAAAGTTGCGGTAATCAGCTGCGCCAAGAAAGAGAATAATAATAATAATGGTGAAGGAGAAGAAGAAGAAGAGGAAAAGACGAAGAGGAAGCAATCTTTTTTCACAAGTGTGACAGACGCCTTAGATTTCTCGCAGGTTAGATCAGCCAAGGATGCTGAGCTGCTCGAAGAAGCCAGGCAAGCCACCAAATCTGGAGATAAGATGTCAAGGGAACAGGTACGTAATTACTAGTAATTTTTTATTCAAACTTAATTTATTTAATTTTTCTTAATACAGATACAGTATTTACTATATTAATGTTATAGTATATACTAATGGAGTATATATGTATTAGAAATTTGATTGATGAAATGGAAGTGGTTAATTTTGTGAATTGGTGCAGTATGGAGCTCTGAGGAGGAAGATTGGGGGAACTTACAAGGATTTCTTCAAATCATATGTTGATGGTAATTAACATGAATTAATTAGTTTGAGTTTGAATTTAATTGAATTAAAATAATAAAAATGGGAATGAATGAATGAACAGTGGATGGAGAGTACGTGGAAGAAGGATGGGTGGACAAAACGTGCAAAGTGTGCAAGAAAGATACCAAAGGAGAGGCGAGGCAAGTGGACAAGTTGGGAAGATATGCTCATGTTGCCTGCTTGCAAAATCCTCCTCCTCCTTCTGGAAACTTCTTCACTAAACTCTTCTCCAAATAATTACATTACATTATCATTATTAATCTTCTCTTCTTCTCATCCAAATTTATTAATGTAGTATATTTTTATTTGATTTTAGTGGAGTTAATTGTACTATAAATTCAGCTCATACACTTATGCAGCAGCAGTTAATTATAGTATATATGCACTGCAATTGTACGTGCCCCTTTTATAAGTGAAGGAATTTAATTTATAATCGATCAATATTATATATACTTAATAATGAAATAGTGGCTTTACTTATAATTTTGCCATTTTCCCACTCAAATCACTGTCATAGATTTTTTTGCAGTTTTTTCTCTTTTTTTTTGGTCTTTGCTCATTAGGTATAAAAATTAAATATCATTAGTTATTACTCATTGATAAAGTTTGAATTGAATTGTCCAAAATGATTAGCTCGAAATAATTCTATCTTAAACAGGCGAACTATTTGATATTCATGCCATAATTTCAATTTTGAAAATTAAAAATATAAAATGAAATATACATATATCTAAACTAGAAATAAACAAATTCAAGAAGAATCTATATTAAACATTCAACTGAAAATATATACTATATTATATAAGAAGAAAACGTAAAACCTATTCTATCTTCTCCCATGTGTCTGCTCCTACAAGGAGTATATATATAAATACCCAATAAAACTTATAATAATAAGGAAATAAAATATCTAATTCTAATCTAACTAGAAAATTAATTAAATAAAGTTTAATAATAATAATAATAATAATAATAATAATAATAATAATAATAATAATAATAATAATAATAATAATAATAATAAATCTAATACTAATAGTCCAAAGGCCAAAAAGGTGAATTTTCGTGCAGCAGCCCAAAAATCACGTGCAAATCAACCTTCCAATAATATCTCCAAACGCTCAACTTCAGTTTCAGTACATACTGTGCGGTATGCCCAAACCGCTCGACTCTCGTATATGCCAGAACTTCCTCTCAACATCTTTAAGAGTTCAAAAATCCTCTATATTAATCATGATTATTCCTCCAAATTAAGATCAACACCTACTATAGATAAAAAAAAAATATCCAATTAACTCTATAAACATGATTATATAAATATCAAAAGCCAAAACACCATAAAAATACTCCAAAATATATCATTAAAGCACGATCAATCAATCCCCCCCCCCCCCCCCAACACTTAGACAATGCTCGCCCTCGTGCATAATTTATTGAAAACCAAGAAAAACAAACTGACACTAATCAAGACACAAAACAGTAAGACAAAACTTGGCAACAATTCAATGAACAAAAATCATAGTCAAGATCAAAATACAATCATCCTCAATCCACCAACCATTCTCTTGTTTCAAAAATTGTGCAAACACTCTTCGTTCAAGTCAAAATCATGCAAAATAATCTTGTCTCAACAAATTTCACTCCAATTCTCTCAAATAGAAAATAAGGACAGAATTAAATCACACAAATCGTAACCTGACACTCTCAAGCATAGATTTGCCCATATGTTACTATCTTCGTCACGAAAATGGAACTCAAACATAAATTAATCACTTTTATATGATAAAAGTTAAATATATGTTTGTTTCAATTTGAGCACATTTTAGTAAACGGAGGCCTTAAGGGCCTTCAAAATCTTTCCTGGCATTTCTTAAAAAAAAAAACAATTGACATTCTGCTTAAATTTATTTTTCATTCAAAATAAATAAATAAAAATAAACGAGCCTAAAATCATATATTTATAAGTTAGTCGATGAAATATATATAATTATATAGGATTAGAATTTACATTTTGATGTTTACATACACAATTATTTTTTAAAATTTCTCAGCTCAAGAGTTACAAATTATAAGGGATATTGAAGCTATTAGCATGTTAATGCAGCAACTACTGAAAATGTCGTGTGTAAGGATGTACGTATTCATAATGTTGAAAATGTGATATGTCGTATTTGTTAATTTTAATGAGATCGAAGGCTTTTTTAAGAAAAAAAATATAAGGATTTTTAGTCTCTTCTAATATATTTTAATATATACTTGTATGAATTTATAATCTACTACTCATTATGTACAACACACAGGTATTAAATACTACTACTAGTTTTTATATAATGAGGGGGAACTAATATTGGCTTCATGTTTCATTTTCTTCACCTGCATACTAAATTCAGGTAATTTTTTTTGCTTTTCCTTTTTTTTTTTTTTGCTTTTTAATTAATTAATATGTAGATTAATAAATCTTAATTGAGGATAAATAAATTTTGATTGGAATTAATAAATTTTTAATGAATAATAAGACTTATAAGACTATATGCAACTCTTGGAGACACTTAGGTGTCTCCAAGGCGTCTCTAACTCCACTTTCAGCATTAGACACAACTTAGAGACACCTACCACTGCAACCCAACTCTCTCTATACTGTCTATAACTTTAATATTATAAATTATAATTTTCCATTAAATTAATTCAGAATATTACATTAATAAAAATAACATAAAACATTACATTAATTCAAATAAAATAAAATATTACATTAATTGAAATAAAAAAATTACATTAATTTAAATAAAAAAATTACATTCATTAAAATAAGGACTACTCTTGTAGAGGTCCAAATCGGCGCCTAAAGTACTCGATAAGATCATTGGTAATCCGATGGCGCTTTCATTGATATCTCAAGCCAGCTTCCCGTTTTAGATAAGTCTCAAAGGCAAGCGGAGTGGGCCTCTGGGATACACCGCTAGTGGACACCCCATCAGTGTCGTCTCTCCAATTCTCCGTATCCCCTCGCTCATCTTCGATTATCATGTTGTGTAAAATAATGCACGTGAACATGATATCTCGGAGATGCCTCGTATACCAGCACCGAGCCGATTCGAATTATTCTCCATCGGGCTAGGAGAACTCTAAAAGCCCGCTCTATGTCCTTTCTCGCCGCTTCCTGCATCTTCTTGAATATCGTCGTCTTCGGGTAAGTTTCAATTTTAGGAGCCTTGATCAGTGTTGGCCAAAAGGGATAGATACCGTCGGTCAAATAGTACCCCTTGTCGTACAGACGATCCATGATGGTGAAGTTGCACTCCGGAGCCTTATTCTCAAGCACGTCGGTGAAAAACGGCGACTGATTGAGGACATTGATGTCGTTGTTGGAGGCGGCACACCTAAAAAAGGCATGCGAGATCCACAAATCCTGCGACGCCACCGCCTCTAAAATTAAGGTTGGCTCGCCCAGATCGCCGCGCCTGTAGGCAGCCGCCCATCCTTTTGGGTAGTTCCTCCATGCCCAGTGCATGCAATCCAGGCTCTCGAGCATCCCCGGAATTAAACCCATGCCGCGCTTCATGCATTTGGAGCAGACGAGCGGTGTCGGCAATGTTTGGCTTCCTTAAGTATCTCTCGCCGAAGTGCTCGATGACTGCTCGGCAAAATTTTTTTGAGGCAACTACTGTTGGTGCTATCTCCAATCTTCAAGTACTCGTCGAACACATCCCGCAGCACTACCGGTGGCCAGTTGTCGCACCACCATCGTGCATTTTTGCACCAACATCAACCCCCATCGTCCCAGTGCATCTTGTCGATGCTTGAAGAAGCGGACGTTGTCCTCCAACGTCTTGCAAATGTGCAAAAAAATATGCTTATGCATCCGAAAACGGCGTTGGAAAAAGTGCTCGCCATAAGTGGGGTTATCGGTGAAGTAGTCGGCGTGTAGGAGCTCACATACCACTTCACGGTTGCGGTAGACGAACGACCTCAACCTCTTCTTCTTGCTCTTCTTCTGTGTCTCTCCGTATGCATGTTCGACATCATCTCGAAGGCCTCGTCGTCGGTGCCTGTAGATTCATATTCCACGGAGGAAATTGAAGCCGACGAAGAAGAAGACATTTTTGAAATATGAATTTGCGAGGAAATGAGAAATGAATTTCTTGTTTGATGAAATGAGGGAAGAATATTTATAGTGTAAAATTTTGAATTAAAAAAAAAGTACAATCGGCTAAATAGTCGTTGCCGCACAACATTCGAATTTTATTTTTAACGTTAGGCGCGTGTTTCATCTTTTTTTAATTTTTGGGTGGGGCGCGTGCGCTTCATGCGTTGGCTCAAGCCGGTCTCGCGAGTTCGGACCAGTCTCGAGCCCGCCCCATCCGCAATGCTGTCATCTCCTTTCCCCCATCTCAAGCCTCCTTCAAGCCCCCCTCTCGAGACGGCATTGCGGGCAGCCTAAGTCATAATTGGTGATAAAATGAGCAAACCCTATTCAATTTGCTATTCCTAAAAGCAAGGCCACAAGATGGGGTCCAAATAAGTGGAATGAGACCACACCCAAGTTTTTCAAATACAATCAAGAGGAAATATACCCATATGCCATTAGTGGTCTTCAAATATGAAAAAATGTCAATAATTCAAATTTTATCAATTTTTGTCTTAAGTTCACTTTTTGGACATTTATACTCTTACTTTTGTTCTTTTATTCTATCTAATAACACTCTTTCTACTACTTTTTGACTTTTATTTTCTTCTCTCTATTTTCTCTCTCTTCTTCCCTCACGTGTTTCTTCTCCCTCATCTTTCCCTCAGCTCGCAGATATCGCCGTCGAAGCCTCCAACTCGAATTCTTCTCTGAGCTTAAAATTTTTCTGTCACTTTGTGTTCTCTCTTCTAATTTCACTCTCTATTGGATTTTTGGAGCTATTTTGTTCAATTTCCTTCGATTTTTCTGCTGTAATTTTTGAAATTTTTTATGCAATTTGCTACGATTTATTCTTCTATATCCATCTACAAATTGTTACTTGTATTCAATTGTAATTTTCCAACGATATTTGGTTGCGGCAACAAAGCTATGGAGGTATTCACATGAATTCTAGGTTGTTGATTTTTCTTTCGATTTCTGATATGTTTTGAGTTGGTACGTTTTGGTAATTGCGTACTGGATGGATGTAAATGCGTACTGCGTACCTTAATTAGTTGATTTGGTATGCAATACATATTTACAAATGTGTACTGTGTACCTTAATTTGTTTACTTGGTACGCAGTACGTATTTAGAAATGTGTACCAAGTTTACTTTACGTATTTAGAAATGCGTACTGCGTACCTTAATTTGTTTACTTGGTATGCAATACGTATTTACCAATGCGTACCAAGGTTACTGGGTACGCAGTACGTATTTATTAATGTGTACTAAGTTTCATCTATATATAATAATGCAGGTGAGGTCATCTTCTTTAGTGGTTAACAATGGAGGATATTGGAAGGAGAACATTTATGAGGGCGATAGAAAAAAGTATATTCCTATACCGCCTAGTGATATAACATTTGAATCTTTATTAGGAAAGTTTGAAGTTCGAATGAAGAAGGATTCGATTATGTATATGTTTGATATAAATAGTTTAGTGCGGTCTCCTAGTGGTGAAACTATGAGAATGAAGATTACAGATGATTTTGAGTTGTCTTTTTTGATGGATGTGTTAGAGTTTCTTATTGTATATGTGATTGTTTCTCCAATGATTGTTGAATATCATAATAGGAGGAGTCGGTTACCTGATGGTGATGTGCGGAATGAAGATGAGAACAATTTTGATGTTTCTTATGATGAGTTGGGTTTTGATGGCATTTGTAAGAATGATGACCATGATGTTGATAATAGCAATGTGCATCATAATGTGGGAGCTTTAGATATAAGTAATGAAAGTAGTGAAGGACGGCGTTTGTAGGTTGTTCCCGGTGCAGCCCAACAAGCATTTTTTCCGTCGGAAGAAGTAGTTGCACCGATTGTGCTTGTGGATGAGCTTGTTCAGGGTGGCTTTTTTGTCGGAAAGAAGAGAATGAAGTCAGCTATTGGTTTATATCACATAAAAAAACATCTCGAGTTTGTTACGATTCGCTCAAATAAGATGTACTACCA
The DNA here is from genome assembly GCA_029490685.1 of Schizonepeta tenuifolia. Lineage (NCBI taxonomy): Eukaryota > Viridiplantae > Streptophyta > Magnoliopsida > Lamiales > Lamiaceae > Schizonepeta > Schizonepeta tenuifolia. The sequence continues at coordinate 6,974,334 of CM055958.1, forward strand.
TGTGAGATGAAAACTGGTATAACGATGTGAGTGTGAGATGTGAGCAAGCGTAACATCTAATTTGTGGAGTATCCATCTCCTCACTCCTCACTCTTGTGTGGATGATTTGAGATATCACCCTGATGTTAAGGTTTCATCTAAAGTTGTTGCTGCACACCTTGGTCCAAATTTTGGGGAAGATGGTTCGTGTGTTAGGCCAAAGGATACTCAAGCATGGAATTTGGTGTGAATGTAAAATATTATTGGCGCTTCGTTATTTTTGGTAATTTTGATTCTCATGGTACGAATTTGTAATTTCGTACCATGATTGCAATTGTATTACCGATATACTTGGTACGAATTGACAATTGCATACCAAGTTTACCAATTTATTTATGCATACGCATTTGTCAATGCGTACCAAATGTAGCTGTTTGACACTAGTAAACGTGGTACGTATTTGTGAATGCGTACCAAGTTTACAAATTGTAAACTTTGATGCTTGGTACACATTACTAAAAGCGTATTATGATGTTTATAATACTCCCTCCGTCTATGAAAAAAATACCTACTTACCACCATATTTTTGTCCACAAAGAAAATACCCACTTTACTTTTTGTACCCTTATATCCTCATAACTTTTCCCTATTTACTACCCTTTGTCATTGGTGGACCCACCCCAATAAATTAACCCAACCAATTAACCCACTAATTATCTTCCTACTTACCCAACCCAATTATCTATCCCAACCCACACAGCCCAAATTCATTTCTCCCTCTCAAACCCATTTTCCCCCAAAACGTATTCTCTGCAACCCTAACTGTGATTCTCTATTCTCCCAAAATCATCACGCCGCATCTCTCATCTTTCTCATGGCCAACTCTAATACTCTCTCTGCTTACAATACCTGTGATCCTCTCTTCTACGAGGATTTATCGATCCATGTGGCAACTCATTTTTCGCCAATCTCTACCTATTCATGGGAATCTCCCTTCGTTGAGATCGATTCGGCGGAGGTGGTGCTGCAATCAAATCTTCTTGATGTCGAATCTGATCTCGACATTATTCACCTCGGTGAATCGATGGTGAGCTTGAATCGATGGCAGTTACCGAGAATGATGTGCAGATCTGCGATACTCACCTTGGATTCGACACAATCGTGCCGGAAACTGCGTTGGAGATGCGCCAGCTTGTCTCTGATGATGAGATGCTCCATTTCATTCCAAATGAGTATAAGAGCGAAGAAGAAAGAATTCGCTATCTGCAGATGCTAGAGATCTTCTTCCCTTGCGTGTTATCTCTCATTTAATCAGGTTATTACGTTTTTATTTTGGGTTACCTGATGCGTGCGGTTTTATAGGTTGGTGATGCCATTGTCGGCTGGTGATGCCTGATCTGTGATTTTGATGCCTGATCTGTGATTTTGATGCCTAATGGTGATGATTTTGATGCCTGATCTGTGAGTTTTTATGGTTATGGTCGATGCCTAATACTGATCTTGATACAAATACTGCACTTGATTTGTTTTTTTGGAGGGTTTATGTGATATTGTTGCCTCTCTTTGAGATCTGTGATCTATGATATTCATGCTTGATGATGCTTAATACTGATCTTGATAAGTGGTTTTGAAACTGCACTTGATACATGTACTACACTTGATTTGTTTTCTTGAAGGGTTTATGTGATATTGCTGCCTCTCTTTAAGATTTGTGATCTATGATATTGATGCATGATGATGCCTAATACTGATCATGATCAGTGGTTTTGATACTGCACTTGATACAGATTCTGCGCTTGATTTGTTTTTTTGGAAGGTTTATGTGATATTGTTGCCTCTCTTTGAGATCTGTGATCTATGATATTGATGCATGATGATGCCTATTTTTGAGGTGGTGATCTGCTGCCTTTGATACTAGATAAATTCAGAGATACAGATACTGCACTTGATATGTTTTGAGTGGGTTTATGTGATATTGGTGCCTCTCTTTGAGATCTGTGATCTATGATATTGATGCATGATTATGCCTATTTTTGAGCTGGTGATCTGCTGCCTTAGTGAAAGAATGTGATATGCACTTAATGCAATCTAATGATGCCACCACTAGGAGTGTTAATCCCTAGTTTTGGAGGTTGAATTAGGTTGTTGTAAGTGTAACATTAAAAGTCAATGATGCAAAAGTTTACTGCTGAGACAAAAAGGATCCAATATTGATGCAAAATATAGAGTTTACATTACAAATAACTCAAAAAATTCCTTCACATTGTTTGTGCTTGTAAACTATCATCTGCCCAAACCATGAACCGACACTAATCTTGTAGAATAATCTGCTCCAATCCCTCAGCCAGCTTGTCCACATTGTAAAAGCTATCCCCTTAAAAAAAAGAGTGACAAAAAAATAAACATCACAAAAAAATCGGAACAAGTTCAATGTAAATGACGTGTTTGTTTTAGCTTCCCAAGTGTTGTTCTTAAATGGTGGAGCAGTTTTTATTAATAAAAAATTAACAAAGTCAAAGGTGTCATTAACAATACCCCTACTATCCTACTTTTCTCCCACTCACAACCACTTTATCAGCTTTCTTAATCTCCGTGCCAGCACCCAAATGAGTATTTTTTTTCATGGACGGAGGGAGTATTATATTAGATCTAAGAAATTTTACCACTTTTATCTTTTCTTCTGGGGGGATTTCCGTGTCTCTAATGTATCTGTACCTCAACATGCGAGGCAGTTTCAGTTTCGTTGACCTCAATGCAATTTTGTTTCCAATAGCAGGTACAACCTCAAATATCCAAGCATATTTGATAAATAATTTTTTTTAGTATGTACTCAAATAGAAGATATAATATGTTAATGTGGTAAACTAGATACTATTTTGTCAATGCATACCGAGTTTACGAGTATCATGATAAAATCGTACCAAGTGTTTCTTATACTTATATTTGGTACGATTTTAGACAATGCGTACCAATTTTACCAGTTTTGAGCTTACCAATAAAGCGAAACTGCAGCCTCGAATGTGGTAAGCGATGCCGGATTTGTTTTCTCTATCTCTGGTGCATATTATTTTAAAGGATTCCATAACCATCTGAAAAGACAAACTGCCCCATGGAAAATCCTCCCACGCTTGCTCGTCCTCGACCAACACCACACCCTGCTGGAGATTTTTTTTCCGTGTATTCTCATAGCCCATGACGTACGACGTCACCAACAGAATTTTTGCCAACTTCAGGTAGTCTTCGTCGCTCACTTGGAGAACAACCTTCTTGTGCATAATTTTTCTGTCCACAAATGGTGTCCAGATCTCTGCAGGGGTCACCATTTCATTGTGGAAGAGTCGAGTATACAACGAGGACTGTGGGATAGCATGGTGCATGTATGGGTTGAATTCAGCAGGGCCAACTCTTAGCCCGACCACCAAAGTAAACTCTGACCGGGAGAAGCGCAAGATCTTCTCATCAACCTTGAACCAATAGAAGATTCATCATATTCCGGGAATGACTCCACCTCACGGACACCATCCAGTGTATGGCTAGGCCCGATTGCGTATTGTAGTCTTGCATGTCCATAAAGTGACCGAAACAGGACTGCTTCAGCTTCTCCATCATAGATTTGTCACGTTGTTGCAGACATTCTCGGATGTTAGCAATAAGTGACTCATAACCATGAGTCATTATCTTGGATTTCAAGGTACTTAGGTCAATCCTCTTGTATGTCCAGTTATGCTGCAATAAGAGAAACAACAAATCAATAACAAATTCATATTCACTGTTTAGTCAAACTCTGCTTGGTACAAGTGGTACACTTTTATAAATACGTACTAACTTTACTTGTAAAGTAGGTACACATTTACAAATACGTACTAGAAAAAATTAAATTACTCGTACACTCGGTACGTATTTGCCAATGCGTACCGAGTGTACTTGTAAAGTCGGTATGCATTTGCAATTACGTACTAGCAAACAAACATATTATTTGTACACTTGGTATGCATTTGCCAATGCGTGCCTAGTGTCTTGTAAATTAGGGTCGCATTTACAAAAAATGTACCAATTTTACCAGTAATACACTAGTGAAGTTGGCACGTATTTGCAAATGCATACCTCTTTCCAACTTATATGCTTCAGAACTAGGTAATCATTTACATAATCGTACCAAGTTTAATTATATAATAGCATAAATAAATGCCAGATTCACAAAAAAATATACAAATGCGTCACTCACATCAACTGAATGCAAAATTCATCATGCATAATCTCAGCAAAGCAATAATGAACCATTACGCATTGCACAATCTCTGAAATTAAAGATATGTGTGTACCAGTACGTATTGCCCAAAACGTACCGGTACACCTAATTCAACCAACTCGTACCCTAATCGCAACAAATTAGGTACGCATTCGACAGTCAAAACATACCAAACCCGCGAAATTGAAGAATTCAAATAATAATCAAACATGTAACGAATCTAACTTTCTAATCCACATTTCTACACACTAAATAATGTGAAAACTTACCATTAAATCACGAAATGGATCCTCGGGATTCTCGACGGCGGTTTCTTAGTTTTGCAGTTTGTGCGGCGGCGAAGATTGCACTTCTTCCGGCGGCTGTGACTGCTCTTCCGCCGTAGTTTCTTCTTATGCTCTATTATCCGTAGTCGCCGTTTCTTCGACGGCGGTTTCTCTTGCCGGAGATGCTTTGTGACGTCGTGTTACTTTCTTCGTCACCGTCGCCGCCGTTTTCTTCAATACTTCTGCTCTTTCCTTGGGTGGTTCTGCTGTTTTTGTTTTTTTTTATTGCACGGCGCCATGGAGATGGAGATATGAACGACGATATGGAGATGGTGGAAGCGGTGCTGTGGAGGATTAGGAGAAGAAAAGTCGGGAGGGTGGGTTGAGCGGGAGGGTTGGTAGAATGAGAGGGAAGAGAGAGAAACTGACTATTAATTGTTATTTGAATAAAAAACCGTACAATCATATTTATTAGGGTATTTTTGTCCAATAGAGTACACTATTACCCGTAAAATTGATAGAAATATATACTCTAATGACATAGTATAAGGAGACTTTTCACTAGAATGCATATATATATGGAGATGATCATATAAGAACTCCTATTTATATAAGAACTAGGAACCAATTTAAGCTATTCATTCTATAAGATCAATGAATATGATTTAATCTCTTAATTAACTGGTCAAACTAGTTTTTTTTTTGCCAATCCCGTGTCTTTTACTTAAATAGGGTTAGAATAGTAATTTTCGCCATTTATGTGGTCCAAAATCGTAATGCATAAAGTAATGCAAAGTGATGCATAAATTAGTGCGAAGTGATGCATAAATGCATATTGTTTATAAAGAGCAAATAAAATTTATAAAAGTGTGTACTTATACAATTAATGCATTACGTATATCGTATTCGTATTTATATCTGTATATAATATCAACTTAATGCATTATATACATTATTTTCGTATGGAGTTTTGGCGAAATAAACCGCGAACTTTAGGGTGTTTTGCAATTTTAACCCGAACTTTCAATTTTTACAATTTTATCCCGAACTTTCAATTTGGCAAATTAAATCACGAACTTTTTTAATTTTTGTAATTTTATCCCGAACTTTCAACTTTAGCAAATTAAATTACGAACTTTTCAATTTTTGTAAGACCTAATCAAACTTTATTGATATAAAATAATAAAAAATATAACAAATAGTACAATATTATTTTATATGTCTTTATCGATCATAAAAAAAATTGTAAAGTTCGTGATTTAATTTGTCAAAGTTGAAAATTCAGGATAAAATTGCAAAAATTGAAAAGTTCGTGATTTAATTTGCCAAAATTGAAAGTTCGGGTAAAAATTGCAAAACAACCTAAAATTTGTGATTTAATTCGCCAAAACCCCTTTTCGTATTTATTATTTGATGTGTTGAGAAAAATTTCATGATGCATTAACACAACTTACGTGATGCATCAATATGATTCTGTAAATGCACAGAATAGAAAAAGTCTGACTACCACAATTAATGCATTACATATCTGATATTTGTGCATCACAATACTTAGTTTTATGCATTACAGCGTGTAATTTTAATATATCATCATCCCACACTCAATTTCTTCTCCATCACCGCCTCCCTACCAGCCCCTAAATCTGTCAGCCGACCGCCATCGTCTCTGCCGTCTAGGATTTCAATATATACAAAACTCATCTGGAAAACCTCAAATTGAGCCATCAATTCGTCTCAAACTGTGTTCAGAGGCTTGAAAGAATACACAAAGTGTATACATCTTCAGGAATTCCTCATGGAAAGGGATCCATCGTGAAAGCCAAGTCCGACGACGATGCTGATGTCCGGCGTTCGTGGTGGTATTGGTGACGACGGCTGCATCAGTGTCTTGTTCATTGTCGTCGCTTTTGATAGAAAACATAAACTACAGAAAATACAAACATATTGATTGCAGATCATAGAAGAGAGAGAGAGAGAGGAGAAGAAAGAGAAGACGACTGGGATGACATCAGAGAGAGAGAGAGAGAGAGAGAGAGAGAGAGAGAAGAAGAAGAAGAAGAAGGAAAACAGAGCGGCAAAGGTGGTGGCGGTGTTAGGCGACGGTGATGGTGGGCGGTGGCGGTGGGTAAAAGAGAAATAGACAGATATGGAGAGTAATCGATCAAACCAGAGAGAAGATAAAATTTGGGGAAGTTAGCTTCGGTATAGATTGTGATGATATAGTTGTTTTACTATTATAGCCATAGCATGTTTATTCTTTTATGAAAGCTGCAAAAACAGAAGTTGGAGCGAGAGTTATCATGACTATAAGATGATGGTGATGTACGGCTTCGATTGGTTCCTATTTCTCATATAAGAGGTGGTTATCATCAGATCCACATCCTATATCTATATATATATATATATAGATCTCTAAGATACATGTTACTAGTAATACGGAGTATATATATTTTAGGGTTAATTGCCTGTAAATTACACAACTTTTTTCAAATTCCGGTTTAGCAACCGTAAGGTCGATTTTGGCAAATTAATTCCTAAACTCTCGATTTGATTCAATGTGCTACCGAAATAATCCTCCGACAACGTTAAATTAGGGATTTTTCCACCATGGCAAAATTGACTACGTTGGCGCTTACGTGACATCCATGTGGCCAAATAAAGTAAAAATAAAAAATAAATTAAAAAATCCACATCATCATCATCATCTTCCCAAATAAAGGCTGTTGAGGCGCTCCAATTTACCGCCGAGGCCGCGGCCACCAACTTTGCCGCCGACATAATCTCTCTCTAACCTCTCCAAGGAATCGACGCACGTCTCGGAGTCATTTGGGGCGGAGATGGACAGTGGTGGAGAGCATCTGGCAGCGGCGAGCTGAGGTGGCGCGTGGACGGCGGTGTTGGGCTGAGATGAACGGCGGCGCTGGACTGAGGCGGAGGGCTGTGACGTGAGGCGGCGCAGCTGTGGCTGGTCAGTTTCTGCTGTTTGGGAGTTTGGGGATCGGAATCCGACTTCCCTAGGCTTTAGACCTCGGGATTTATGGTGGTGGTGAACTCCTCAATCGTAGTGGAGCCGGCGGCAGATTGCAGATCGCGGCGGTGCACGGCGGGAGGCTCAGATCTGCCGCGGTTGTGGGTTGTTCAAGCAGCAGCGGCGGCTGCTCCTTCTTCCTCGTCTCTCCAGCTTCGTATGCAGCAGCAGCAACAGCCAGATCCCGGAGCAGAGGCGCTGTCGCCGGATCTGTAGATTCTAGGCAGCGGCGTGCGGTGGCGCGCAGGCGCTGGTGCCGGGCGGGCACTATTTTGGTTCGCGGCGGTGTTTTGCGGTCGCGATTCTGGCGACTCGCGTAGGAGATGGCTGTGCACGGTGGCGCTGTGCATCACGGGCGTGCAGCGGGGCTTTTCCGGCGATCGTTGGGCGACGGGAAGCCCGCAGCGGCAACGAGGAATTAAAAAAAAATAAAAAATTATGAATCAAATTTATTTTTATTTTTATTTTTAATTAAATTTATTTTATTTTTATTTTTTAAAGAAGGCAAAAACGACGTCGTTTCATTTAAACTGCCGGCGTGTCCACGCTGGCTTTTCCGGCCTCCATATCATCATCGACGTCGCCGGAAACCTATTTCAGTAGCACATTGAATCAAATCGAGAGTTCAGGAATTAATTCGCCAAAATCGACCTTACGGTTACTAAACCGGAGGGAAAAGTTGCGTAATTTACAGGCAATTAACCCTATATTTTATAAGATAACTCCGAAATTCGGAATTCTTGAAAATTATAATGTATTTAGGATTTTTTTATGGTTTTAAATTGAATAGACCGATTTTTCTAAGTTGGAATTATTACAGCCTTGTTATGGCGTAAGTCGTAGATATTTTAAAGAATTGTCATATTTCTAAATCAGCAATATTATTATTGATTCAAGTTCAACTGCAGATTCAAGAAAGAGTGTCAAATCAAAATATATATCTGCTGAAGTCGGGGGGCCTAAAAAGAAATGCCATGCGCATTCTTGCTTGACTTCCAGTTCTTCTGGGCTAGATTAGATTCATGATTTCCCTTTTTTCCTTTAAAAATCACGATATATGGTCAGAATGATAATCGATAAATCTCGAGTAGAATCATTTATTTCAATTTTTGTTACTGTTCATCCCCACGAAACCTCTACATTGATCTCTTCAACCTCCACATTTATCTTTGTAAGTCGGCGCTATTTAATTTAACAAATTTGAGTTTTTTCTTTTTGAATGATTAGAGCGTAACGAAGTTTTGATTTTCTGGTTGTTGAAGATATTGAGTGCGTATTTCGTGGTGCTTCCATTACGAGATGAAGGAGCGATATCATTGGGTTTGGGAAATCTTCCTGGTCTCTTCGTCGGATCGCTGCTGCTGACGTTGGTTGCTGCGCCCCTTTCCACCCTCGTTTTCTCGCTGCCAAATCTCTCCAAAGGAAAAGTATGAATTGTTTTGGTAATGTATCGATTTTTCAAGTCAGCCACTGAATATTACTTGTATTTATGTTAGTTTGTTCTCACTTTTGATTGTTAAGCGTCATTATGATACTTGAAAAATTGCAATTCCCATGATCAAACATAATTGCTAAGAAGTTTTGCAATTTCTCGTAATGGCAGAAAGAAGAAGTTTTGATCTTTTATATTGTAGTAAGTGCTAGCTAGTGCTACTGCTGCACAGTTTTAGCTTTGTATTCAACATGAGGAACGAGAAACGATGAGCTTTCTGTGATGAGGTCGCAAAGGGGATTAGGATAGGAATACAATTCTGTCCTTTTGCTTAGAGTAAAGATAGAGTTGGCTGAAGGAGGTCTGAGGCAACCTGGCATCATGCGAGTATAATTTTAATTCCCTTGCGGAATGACCCTTCCCAGAGGTTGCAGAAATGGGATTATGGAGCTGTCCATCTGACCTTAAGGATCTAGTATTTCACCTTTCTCTCTGATGTGAAATGCTTCTGTGGAAATTATTCTCTGTTGTCTTAGTAAAGGGTCCCTTCTTTGTAATTCATGATACCAAAAGACACTAACTTTTCCTACCTTACGTTATCCAAACAACATAAAGGTTTCACATAAGAAGCAGGCAGCTCGCATGGATTTCAACAAAGGAGGGACTCAAACATTGGCATTGACTACCTTCCGTTTTTTGTGGTTCATATCTTCCTAGATCATGGGTCAAAACACGAGATACTTGCTTCTTGAAGATCTTGAGTCTCTATACTGTATACACTATTGTATTCCTATTGGTTCTGTGACTGGTCCTTCTCTCCTCCCCTTCCCGTGTCACACTAAAACAATTGGTAATTGGACAGTTTGACACTCTTCTGATACATCATTCCTCTAGACCTAGTCATTATCAACTTAATAGCTGATTTGATGGCCGCAGGTCTATATGAGTATTGAATTAATACTTCCGGCGTGTCTTTACTTGGGTGATAGGATTGATAGATAAAAATAATATAGGCTAGTCTACCATTTACCATATGTTATATCAATCTATCCTATCACCCAAAGTAAATGGTCCCTGGAGGAAAGGCTTTTTAAATTGCTTGTGCGAGTTGTTTCTCTTTGCCACGGGATCACGGCTGCGCATGCATGTCCTGAGGACATAGGAAACATGAGAATCAATATGAGAAATCATAATATGAGATGAAAATCAACCACCAACCATTTTGGCTTTTATCTTCGACTTGGTGGCAAGTCATAATATTGTCACTAGTACAAGATCATTATCCCTGCATTATTCCTCAGGACAGAACCTCTTTAAAGAACTATAAAATCATGATCTGAATATGATTTGAAACCACCGTTACCAGTTTGAGTGTTGTCATCATCTTAAGTTCCTGTGCAGAAGTTCCCTTCTGTCAAATCTACTGAATGAAACATTCTGACTGTCACGCTAAAACCTGTATAATATTCTGCAAGCCCATACTCTTTAAGAAACTTTATCGTGCATTTGACATCACTTTACAAGCTTCACATCTGCAATATATCATTTGCTATGGAAATTTTAATTGTTTAAATGTGAATGATCAGGAACTTCACCAAACTTAGTGCCACCTGTATTCAGATGCGCAAGACTCCACAAAACTCAGCATGTCTCCGTTTATGCATTGATGCAGTCCTGAACCCATAATAAAGTACACAAGGTTTAGAAAAACATACCTCATGTTAGAAATCTGCCACCAATTTCATAATAGTAGGGAGGAGATATAGTAAATCTCTTTGTAGCCCTAAGATGCCAAGTTTTGTTCTCATGGGTTGATCTTATCTCAGCTCGCTTCAAATCAAGCTTTTATGAATCACACAATGTATTTTTGTTTAGGTGATTAAGATTGCTGTTGGCACATCATCTTTGACTTGAGCATTTGAAGATTATCTTGCTTGTGCTCACGTTGTTTTCTGAATATATATATTGCTGGCCTTTTGTAAACTATTCGAGTATAATTGGCATGGCTGATTAGCATGTAGTTGAAACAAGCACTGAGTTAATCAAAGTCTTTAGTTTCTTAGTGAATGCAAAGTAACCTGAAAAGGCTTTTTTTTAACCATTGATTTGTAGTGAGGAACTTGAAATAACATTCCACTACTTAAATGGAATTTCATGCTATTTGAAACTCCTTTTTTACCTACACACTAGTTTTTCATTTGAAGCTCTCTGTTCTATTGCTCCTTGTGAATGTCTTCTATAAGTCGCATTCTCTTGTAATTTAGCTTCAACTTGTTTTATCCCATAGCTAAAAAGTTTGACTACGAACACATGTGCAACAGGAGAAATTCTTGCAAATCTAAACTGTTTCCTATCTGAGCCTTTCCTTTCAATTTAGTTTGATCTACTTTGTCACTCTATAACTTGGGAATCATTCATTTTTGCCACTAACACCATCCTGCTCCTGCTCCAGGCTTTGTTCCTGATACATCGGTTTTTTAGTTTGTCTCTTGTTATATTCTTTGTTCTATGGCTTTTTTCTACCCCCGGAAGTTCACCATTTAAAGCCAAGGTAAGTGCATGGCAGTCTCATTTTTTAGCAGTTTGGTTTTTTACCAGATCTGTTGTGGGATTTATGAAAACTCGTCTGCTTATGTAGGAAATACTAACAGTGAACTCCAATACAAAGGACGAGCTGAAGGTTGCAGTCAGTGAAACCATTACAGCTAATTCCGGTGACTGGGAACACCATGGGTGGTTTTACGTTGCAGTGAGGATCGCCATGTTTCTTTGGGTACGATTGTCACTCTAAAAAATTGAGATTATTGCCATTTATTATTTTCATTGTTTTATCTACACATACTTGATATATTATTTGTTATCAACAGGTTGCTCTTCTTAATCTTATAACTATCTCCTCAACATGGGCAAGAGTAATTGATGTGATGGATAGCGAGGTGGGTATGCTTTCATATTTCTGCTGGAATCTAGTCTACTATATTGATTTATTTCCCTCGAGTTCATAATACTTAGGGGGCCCGTGTTTACTTGCTTAATCTTGTTCTAAGGTCCTCCTTGGATTTGCACTCTGTAACTCTCTTGAATTCAGTCAGGTTCAAGACTGTTTGGGTTTATTGGTGCTGGTGCTACGCTAGGTCAGCTATTTGGTTCACTCTTTGCCACAGGAATGGCATGGATTGGCCCATGTATGTTTCCCCTCTTTCTCCACAACCCCCCCCCCCCCCCCCCCCCCTCGTGTTTGTTTTCTGACTTTGGAGTTGGTTCTATTAGATTTGCTCCTTGTCTCTGCTCTCTTGTTGGAATTTGCTGCGCAGTCTTCAGTAGGAATAAACAAGGACACTTCCCAGCATCCAGAAGAATTGTCTCCCTTCAGGTATTATTTCGTTGTCTTCTACTTCTTGCCCTACCTTATTCACACTCTTCTGCCACTTATTGAGTTATGGCATCTTTCAGTCGATATGGGTGTTTTTTTCTCTGTTTTTCTTTCCCTTTCCCTTTTCACCACAAATATCTAATCATTGACTTGACTGTATCATTTTATATATGGGAGATTCTTTTGGCATGTCTTGGATTGTTATTTGAATTATTTTATATGAAATGCTATGTCTTCATTTTCCTTTCGATTTGGACTATCAAGTAGTCAGATCTTACAAATTGACTGATGGGATTTTTTTGAAATACGTAATGCTGGTAAATGATTTCCTTGCCTAGCCTGAAAGTGAGTCACAATGAAGTAATGGTGATAGACGGATTGTGCATGAAGAAGAGATGTTAAAGCATCTTTGATTGATGATATTACTGTCAGGAACAAAACTAATCTGTATCACATTTGCACTAACAACTAAAAGAGAAAATGTATGATCTTCCTTATGTTGCTTCTGCATCTTTTAGCATTTTCAGTGAAGTTAACAGAGCATTGGTTATTCTAATAGTGTAATTGGCTTTGTGTGGTTGAAAATATGTGGATGGATTTAATATTTTATTGTTGATCCACTTTCAGTTTATGCCTTTCAGTTTATGCTTAGTATAAAGAGAAGAATATTAAAGTGGCCGTTCCCATTAGGGTTGAAATTTATTCTACCTGGTCGCATTTACAAATTTAAAAAAAAGAATTTGAAGAACAGATGTATATCTTGTGTTTATCATAGTAGGGGAAAAAAATTGGAAATAAAGGGAAACTAGCCCTTGGTAATTTGGAGGGAAAATAAGAAATGAGTCTCAACTTCATGTGGGATAATCAATTTTGATCTATAGATGGTTGTTGAATCAAACTATATACAATGGAATCATAAACCCTCTGCTCACAGTTGTTTGAATTCTAAATTATTTAGTGGTACTGTATTCTATCATTCTATGTCTCGCTCATGTTAGGTTTGTCTAGTTTGAACAATTTTTTTTAGTTCAAATTTGTTTCAATTAAATATGATATTAACTCAATTTGGGTAACTGGTAAACTCAGTCTTCACTGGAATGAAACATTACCCACTACTTTATACAAGTCACTTGTCAGTGATTACATACACATCATTTGCAGTGCTCCAAGCAAAATACAAGTTAAGAATGATATTTTTACTATCATGGTATTTATTCTGCATGAAAGCAATATCTCTCATCTATAGAAACTTAATAAGGCCTGTCAAAATATCTCCATATCTGTTTGTTAGACTTTGAATATTTTGCATACTTTTACCTTGTTAATTTATACATATATCTACTGTAAATTGATCAAGAGATTTTGTACTGCCAAAACCTTATGTTTCTTCAATTTGCCTATTGTGGCATGCAGAAAAGCTGATAACGATAATATCAGTGAGACTGATGCAAAAAGTGAAACGGCTTTACAAGCGTCTTCTCCCAGAACTTCTACCTCAAGTGGAAAACCTCAAATCTGGGTTATATTGGAGGGTCTGCAGCTTATTTTATCATCAACCTATTTATTACAAGTAGCACTATTCCTTTGGTTAAGTGCACTGGTGTCCTCTTTCTTCTATTTCCAGGTGAGAGAACATTTGTTCATCTGAGACATCAATGGTTTGTTGCAGAGTTGGCTTGAGAACATTACTTATTAATACTTGTCTCCAATCAGATTATCCTTGATCAAGGGTTGTTTAGTCTCTTGAGTGAATTTTCATGCATCAGATTAACGAAATATTGAAACTTGGGGCAAGATGCAAATTTGACTTGGTTGTCGTTATATTTATCCAAGAGGCTAGAGTTCACATTATTATTCTTGTAACCTCATAGCTCATAGATATTGATTATGAAACCCTTGGCACGCATAGAATCAGTACAGCCCCAAAATAGTTAAGAAGAAGAAGAATATTGGAAAACGGAACTTGTCAATATGTTTAGCTTTCAAGAACTGCATTCTGTAGGATACTTAGTATTTTAGTGATTCTTGTTTCTGCAGTAATTGCTATTACATGTATCCATGTATAGATCTTTATGATCGGCAGAATGTTGTTGCCTGGTTCTCTTCAGAACTATATCTTCCAGAATTTGACTTGATTTATCTGAAAAATATTTTCAAGATGGCAACTGTATGTTAAGTTGAGCTAATGCATATAATGATATAAGGTCTCTGCTGAATTGCATGTTTTTAAGACGAGGAATATAAATTTATAGGTATCAAAACTCATGTTGCTGGGAATATGCATCATTAAGTTGACATTTGCAGGCTTCAGTATGCTGATGAATCCTTTGCATTTTGACGTAAGATGGATTTGGTGTTAATTGGCTGGATTCCATAATAAAGCTGCCCTTTCTTGTCAAATTAATGCAGAAAGTGACTGTTATTGCCAGTGCCGTTGCAAGTCCTGTTGGTAGAAGAAAATTGTTTGCACAAGTCAATAGCTTCATTGCTGTTTTCATCCTTGGCGGACAACTTACTTTAACGGTATGGATACATTAGAATATTAGTGTTTAGTGTATGCAACCATGGAAGCCCAAGTTTATGTACTTTGTAAATCAACAAATTTATTCCTCTGTTTCCGGTTTTTCTCCTCCCTCATTTAGCTTCAATTATTTCATTTAAGCAAAGGATATCGCCACCCTATAATTTATTTCATCTTTCTTCTGAACTCCACCGATTAAGCATGTTGGTCAACGAATTATTCCTTGTAATTGTAAATATGATCTCATACAGTAATATGAGCATAAATAATCCTTTTGAACTCTAAAACTCATGAACTTTATAAACTCATCTTTATTTCATGCAGGGGCATATTCTTACTGTTGCCGGGGTTACTGTAGCTATTTGCTCTGCACCGCTTGTTGGGTTCTTAAATCTGATTGCTCTATCTGTATGGCCATCATGGGTGGCAGTTGCCATATCTGAAACTCTACGAAAGGTTTCAATATTCCTTTTTATCTTTCTTTAATTTTTTTTCCGAGAGTAACACTCTTTTTATCTTTAGTCACCCAGTTCGTTGTGGCATTCACACAACCTGTTACCATGCTTTGACTTTGGGCCAAAGAGACGTAATGAATTGATATAGTCCTTTTTTTTCAATTATCCAGGTGGTTATATATGTTGTTACTAGGCCAGGAAGAGAGCTGCTTTTCACTGTCGTTACACAAGATGAGAAGTACAAAGCGAAGGTGTGCTGAACTTGTGCATTGTTCTTCTCCATTTTTAAAGTTTTAAATCATCTTTTACCGTAGCAATTTGTATCTGTTAAAAGAAATGTAGCTTGACAGCGTGATAAATATTCATAAGTTGGACCAGAAAGTACCTTGATTTATAACATTATAATACTGAAGGTTTTGATCTTAAAATTCAAAGACACTAGCATCAAGTAATTCTGTAGTTGTTTCATCTCATTTTCGTATGGCATCTGTATTACTTACTGAATATTATGTCGTACATTCTTGAAACCAAACATGCTATCACAGGTATGCATAGATGTAATTGTTCAAAGGCTCGGAGACGCAACTGCAGCTGGGATGTACAAGCTTCTTTTGAGCACTTTAAACGGCAGTGCCTCTACCGCCAGCCTTTATGCATTACCCGTACGTATTATGATTCAATCGTTATTGCTTCTTCAATTCTCAACCGGCATTTATTACATTTGTCGTTTCTTGAAACTTCCTTATATGTGTAGTTTGTTCCTAAAACTGTCTTCTTCCTTTTTCCTGATGTTCAGGTGTGTCTTGTATGGTTGGCAACAGCGTACAATTTAGGACGCCGGCAAAAGCAACTAGCACAGCTCAGATCATCCCACCGATCTGAAACTTAATAGAGATGATGCTTTACAGGTTCTTGTATCAATACACACAGTCAAATTTCTGTTGTAGTTAAAAACAAAGGCAAGAAAGAATGTGGTTGGGGTCAGCTGCTATTGCAAAATACAGGAACTGATTTATCAACTTGAACCCTTTTCTCTCATGGTTTGAGACCACATGATATGTTAAAATAATGGCTGGTTGAGCGAGCTGAGCTGAGCTTCTCTCTCTCTCTCTCTCTAACTACGATGCAGCCTGACCCGACCCGACCCGAGTAGGTGGTGCCCACGAGTTTGCGCCCGTAATAATGTATGAAGAGCAACATTATTAGTCGCATAAAATCCATCCCAAAAAGCATATATGTATATCCAATTAATCAGACTGAGACACCAGATGCATCAGCTCTCCGATTAAGTCTAGCCTAAAACAATCTTCTTTATAGGCCATAAAATATTTTGAGGCATTAAATTCCATAATTTCCTAGGGTCCAAGAATGAATCCAATCAGTTCAAACTCATTGGACAATTATTTATATATGAGAATACCTCTATAGATGAGAAATGAAAATAATCTAGAGCCCTTGATTACCACTAAACGAGAAATGAGAATAATCTAGAGCCCTTGATTACCACTAAACAAATGGCTGGATTTCATTTAAACCAATTCACACGAATTTATTCAAAAATCATCCAGATTCACAATTTAACCAAACAAGGGGTATAGTCGTAAAAAGAGTTACCATATAATTATCCCTAAAATTATGCGATTTGCGGCATTTTTTTTTTTTAAAAACAAACTCGCTCCCAGCATATATATTTCAACATCGTTTCCTTCAATAATTTCATTTATATTGAATAATCAAAACAATTGAAAAAAAATAGCCGCGTTTCCTACTTCTACTTTGCAAAATTTTAGTTACAAAACACATTTTTAAGTAATGTGTAGATATCAATAATATACTCAATACATAATAATTTATGCATTTGGTAATTTTTATTACTGCGTTACTATATACTAAGCAACATATTATTTTGGATGTATGCATTACTATCAAGCAGATTATGCATTATCTTAATTAATCATCATTGGATATTAATCAATCGAATTTATAGTAGAATGAATATTACGTTATGCATTATTTGTTTCGTATTGATGCATATTGTTTATGCATTGATACTCTATGTATTATTTTAAGGTTATTTGTGCATCATTATAATGAAGAAAATGCATTACCAAAAACTTGATAATTCTAAAAATATTAAGAGGAATAAAATAATGCATTAATATGCAGAAAATAATGCATAAAGTAATTAACAAAATATATCGTATGTTGAATTGATTTTAATGCATGATGACTTGATTTCTTTAATTTAAATTGATTTTGTCATATGGAACCTTTTTTTCTAATATAGGTTCACGATAAATTAGATATACGTGATTCTCTTTCATAAATAAAACAAAGCCCAATCCCATAATTATCGCTAATGGGGCGGTTACAAGATACAAAATTTATACTTCTAACCTTAATGAATAATTTAGCTGATTTTATTATTTATTAATCTAGAATGAATAATAGTCATAGATCAAGAAATATAAAAAATGTAAATTTATTCTCAATTCTCATATAAGATGACATTCTCATATGATCAACCCTGTATATATAGCAACAGGCTGGATTTTGAGAACATGAATTAATAATAATCTTGAAGGTTATGTTTGGGATACTTGAAAGTGGTCTGTGATGTATACATATTGATACAAGATGCTTATTTAACTAGGAAACAGGAATCAAATAATAATAGAAAGTCGAAAAAAAGATTAATTAATTTAAGGAAATACTATGATTCCGAACTGGCGGCTTTCTCAAATGCAATGGGCTCTTTCTTGGCACTCCACGTTGCATGCATGGTGTTTCCTCACCTCTCGTCTCTTGCGTTTCCGTATGTCAAACCTTCAATCATTGCTTATTTCCCCACTTGAGATGAGAGCGAGGTTTAATAATAATAATAATAATAATAATAACAACAACAACAATAATAATTTGTTGGTGTAGATGGTAATTAAATTGAGTTTGCCTCATGATCTTTCTCTATATAGACTAGCGTCTTCCAAAATCTATATAGTACTTATTATAAAAGAGCCTTGTTAACAAAATTTGGATTACCTATTACTATTCTGAGTATATTTTAAAATTTAAGGGCAATAATATAATACTATTATTATTATTATTATTATTATTATTATTCAAAATCAAATTACAAGAATTTCACTCATATCATAATTCTAAACAACTATATACGTACGTTATATTATTATTATTATTATTATTATTATTATTATTATTATTATTATTATTATTATTATTATTAATTTATTATCATTCAAAATCAAATTACAAGAGTTTCACTCATGTCATAATTCTATACAATGTTAACTAAAAAAAAATCTATACAACTTTATGTACGTGTTAAATTTGCAAAGATTAATAAAACTTAAAAAAAAAGACATAATTTACTGTTTTACTATAAGCATACAAATAGGTACTGCTTTATAATTTATAAAAGAATTAAACCAAATAATGCATGTTTCTTTAAATCTAAATATACCTCATGCTAATATACTAATATTAAACAATAATAACATTTGAAAGTTAATTTTAAAAATAATTAATGAAGCTTTAATATAATGCAATTTATAATTTTAATAATTATGTCAATAAATTATAAGGTATTAAAATATAACTAGTATAAAAATAAAGAAAGAATTAAAATAAACAGAAGCTAAGGGGAGTTTTGTAGTTTATAGGGAGCTTTTACTAATATGGTTCAGATATTGTCACAGCCCGTTTTCAGAATGTGTGAAAACGTCGAATATCCATTGGGCAGTGAGGTGAAACCTCGAATATGAAACATAACTCAATTAGGGAACATGCTCGGGAACAAGAGATTATAGATTGAAAGCGATAACAAATAGAACATGCCTTCAAATGTAATCTCAAACAACTAGCATAACTAAATAATTCAAGTGTCAAAAGAAATTGAAGCAATATAATCCAAGTCAAGTAGAATAAAAAGGAAGTACAGAAATAGTTTCGAGCATGAAGCTCATTGTATCGACACAGCGTCAAGTATTATAAATCAAATAAATAAACAAGTTTGTTTATCATGCAGCGGAATAACGTCTCAAGTCCCACAACTACATATATGAAGATATGCAATTGCAAGCTTAAACCAAAAGAAGACTCGACTCCAAACATTACACACCGTTGAGCATCTTCCGCCACCATCATCCGTGCTAACCTGCACGTTTAGAAATACATGCAGGGCTAAGTACTTCGTACTCAGTGAACACATGCCAAAATAATTTAAACTTTGCTCGATAGAGCTATATAATTGAACTTGTCTTGCCACTGCATCACAAGTGTTAGTACAGTTTTAAAACGTTTAACTTGTGCATGCAAAATTATTTTCTTTACTTGAAACGACTGCGCAGTCAACATATATAATTTGAATAATAGGTATGAATCAATCTACCACATAGTTCTCGCGTGTCGAGAAGTAGGCCTCCTTCTCAAACACTGTGACCGGCCTAACCGAAGTAAGGCTCACAATCACGTCAAACAATTAATAACAACATGTGTGTTCCTGTCTCACACATGATAATAATAATAACTCAAGTAGATGATTAAACATACCAAAACTCAGATAAAATGGCAAATCAATTAATTTCAAAACTCACATAATATGATAATAATAATCACATTCATCACTTTGTTTTCGGTTAAAAAGCCCATCAGACTGCAAAAGGGGTTTGTCGGGTTAGCTGCTTTCCTTCTTCGCTCTCACTTCTCGGTCCCGCTCGTTCCTTCAAAAGTAATATCTTATAAGGGCGAGACTAACTTTCTCGAAAAATGTAACGAACTTTGACGCTCGGCTGAAGGACTTCTACTCGACTCGGGTTTTTTATCTTATCTCGACTTATCTAACTCGATCTTTCTCGGTTTCTCGGTTCTACCCAATTACTAAACCAACTGACTCTCAGACTCAGATACTTGACTAAAAATTATCTAACTATTTTATTAATTAAATAATCCACAAAAGACAGAAAATCACCATTCACATCACACATCTCTTTTTTCTCAATTTCTCGAGTTAAACGAACTCAGAAAATTACGAGATTAAATCTCGGGTTCTAATATCACAAATCATTCACGAACAAACTTTCAGATCAAGAATCAAACATTCACAAACAAGTAAACGATCGACTTCGATAAATAGACGGAAAAAGAAAAAAATTCCAAATATAATTAAATATTCTAGAAAATCATATTAATTATTTAATCATAAATGTTTACTCGGAAACTTCATTCAAGACTCGATTATAACTCATGCTGACTCGACTCTGCCCGGTTTATAACTTTATAAATAGGATTATTAGATTTAAATGAAATTAATTTCATTTCTCTTAAAATAAATCAATGACTTTAATTATAAAATCGGAATTAAAAATTCGAAATTCTTATTAGAATTTTACGAAATAAAGTTTTCGTCATTTTCTCGTAAAACGTGTCATTACTCGGAAAAATTACCAAACTCGGTAAAATGATTATAATTTCTTCTAATTACTTATTAACTCGATTAATTTTTCTTATTTTTTTTATTTTTCTTTATAAAATTACTCATTTCTTAGTTTAACTCATTTTTCATTAATCAAATTTCATTACTCGACAACTTTTACATATTAACTCGGATTCAAGAATTTCCAAAAGTAACTCTAGTTATTTTAACTTCATCTTCATCATCAGATCATCATATTAATCAAAACTAACAAGCAACATCAAGAATCATCAACTTCATTATCCTATTTGATTCGAATTTTTCAAGAAAAAATTCACAAAAAATTATTCTTCTCGTTTCTCTTATTCCATCATCTTTAAATCATCGAATCACACATCATGTAACCACATATCATCAAAAATATCACAAAATCATCAAGTTCTCCATATTAATATATATATATATATATATATATTTCGGTTTTCTTAAAACAATAACAAACAATTTCTTTCTTTCATTTCTCCATTTCTTACTATCATTAATCTCATCTTCCATCTTCAAATCTAACTAAGAACATCAACATACAAACCTCTAAATTTTTACCAAAAATTTCGGTTCTTACACACATATATATATCATCATTTTCCTCATTCAATCACATACATCAAAACTCTTAGATCACCTTCTGGAACATAAATCCATCACTTAAATCATGCTTGAATCATCAACATAAAAATACCTAAATTATACTCAAAAAATTCGGCTAACACACATACATGTATATCACAATTTTTCTCTTCAAATCTTCACATATATACACACACACGGATCATGAATTTCATACTCAAAATCAAAAATCAAAACTCTACCCCTAAGCTTCATTTTCGGCAGGGGGAAGAATCGATTTTTAACTCCTATTTCCTTGCATAAAAATCACCCAAAAAATTTAAGATCAAAGCTAAGAAGAGAGGCTTCAATTTCCTTTCTCAAAAGATCATTTTAATCGAACAAAAGAGAGAAGAAAAGAGGGATTTCCTTGAGTTCTAACCACTAGAATCAAACAAAAACCAAGAGAACTTACTTAGACTCGAAGGCTTGATCGATCAAAGGGCTTCGATCCACGCAATTCTACGTTCCAATCAAGCAAAAAATCGAGCTCCATCTTTTAGGCACAAGCTGCCAATTTTTAACAAGAAAAGAAAGGGCTGAATCATAGTCTTAAATCAATCATTACGATGAAAGGATCTCAAATCCCTTAATAGATTAGTCGATGGATGATCGGGATCTAGGTTATCATCATCCTTGGAGCTTGAAGAAGACTCAACAATGGTGGATTGGTGGTGTGTGTGTGTGTCTTTGCCGAGAGGGAGAGAGAAGAGAGAGGGGTCGGTGGAGAGGGAGAGGAGAGAGAGTGGAGAGAGATGATTAAGAGAGATGTTTAAGAGAGAGAGAGAGAGCGTGTGAGAGAGTGAGTGAAATGAGAGTAGGATAGGCTTTTAATTGGATTAGTTGCACCTGGCGATCAAAAACGCGATATAAATTTCGCCAGAAGAAAAAGTTATCCGGTGCAATTTAACCCTAACTTCTCATTAAACTCTCAAACGATTTGAAACTTCACCAAATAAAACAAGGAATCCAAAAATCAAGTTTTCAGCTTAAAATTCCGAGAAACGAAGAAAAAGTCGGAATTCACTATTCATATTAGGGTTTTCTGGACCTTCAACTGAATTTTCTCTCGGACAATTTCTGACGACTCTGAAATCTATCTAAAAGCTTCTAGAATAATTTTTAGACTCAAAAGACACTAACTAGACAAAATTCAGAAATGTTCGATAAATAGCGAAAACTCGAGAGAAGTTACTATTCATAAAAAACGAAACTTCTCAAAATTTTTCAAAATTCAAACTCATATAATCATGCTTAATCAATTCATCACACAATCAATTCAGATAACCGAAACGATAAAACTCACGTAAAGTCATTTAAGGGCATTTTGAGTAAAATTTCACGAGAAAATTTATTTTCTCGGAAATTTTTATCACACAAGGGCACATAATTAAGGCACATAAACTCATTTAAGATGAACTTAACAACTTATAAAAGATCGGGGTATTATATACAAGTTGAACCGAACACATTGAGTCCGAACACACGAAGCTGATTCACAAAAAATTCGATTGGTTCAAACATTAATTAATTTTTTAACTAAATCTAATTTTTCCTTGATTGATTTAGCTCCATATTGTTGATGTTCGGTGTTAAATTATCTCTCCCACCTAGATCTCCCTCCTCCAATGTGTCTCCAAAATTTTCCTCCTAGACCTCCTCATAAAATCGATCTCACGCACACCCCTCCCAAATTTCACTTTTATCCACATCCAACTCCTAACCACGAACTAATTCAGTTATTCATTAGCTAAATAATTGCAAGATAATTAATTGAGAGATATTATATGTTAGGAAGAATCATGCAATATTTTTATCCGAAGTGAATTTTGAATTTTAATTAGGATAAACCTTAATTAGAATTTCAAAAGGGTAGGTTTGTGTCCAAATAGTACTACTTAATGATAACTATAGTTTAAATTTTATACAATTGCATGTAGTGACTTGGTTGATTTTGTTAAAGTCCACTACCACCTTTACAATTAACATGTTAAAGAAAGTTGAATTATAATGTGAATTTTAGTTTATATATATATATATATATATATATATATATATATATATATATATATATATATATATGAATGCTATCACGATTCAATCAAGCAGCAACACTGCTATTGTGATTGCATGAGAATTGAGCTAAGAAGATACAGTAAACCCAAATGCAGAAAACTTGTAAATTGAACACAAGGATTTTACGTGGTTCGATCCAAATAGATCTACGTCCACGGGAAGTTTGCTGGAACTCTCATTATCAACGATCAAGAACAGAGATTGCAAGATTCGAGATTACAGCCTCCTACTACAAAGAACTCTTGCTAAATCACTCTCAAACCTCTCAACTTTCTCTAGCTATTCTATCTTTTCTCATACAGCTAATGAATTAGAATTAGAAAGCAACTAACTACACGAGGAGTAGCATATATTGCTCTCCAAGAAATGATCTCGACCCTCTAAGTTGTACAGTTGTGATCACTCCATGCAACCGACTCCAAACCCCTTTAACTAACTCTGCTACTTCTTTTGCAGATTAGTCCTTGAGCTCCTTGAATTGTCAAGACCAAACCCCAGCAAATGCTCTATTATTTATTCACCCCTTAACAATCTCCACCTTGAATCAATAATAGAGTAAACCCGGCATTCCTCCACCTTAGCCCCATCACAGGGCTTACCACACTTCATCAAAGATCACTGTTGCTGCCTAAGCAGCTTCACCAAGTCCAAACAATGTCTGAACTTAGCTGTAGGAAGAGCTTTGGTCAACATATCTGCTGCATTTTCTTCAGTAGATACCTTAACCACCTTCACCTTTCCCTTTGCAACTTCATCTCTGATAAAGTGATGCCTCACATCAATGTGTTTGCTTCTCTCATGAAACACTTGATGCTTGACTAAGTGAATAGCACTTTGGCTATCACAATTGATCTCTACACAGTCTTGAATCACTCCAAACTCAGACAAAATACCCTTCAACCATAGAGCTTCCTTCACAGCTTCTGTTAGAGCTAAGTATTCTGCCTCAGTTGTTGAGAGAGCAACTACTGATTGTAGAACCGATTTCTAGCTTATTGCAGAACCAAAGAGAGTGAAGATATACCCAGTCTGTGACTTTCTTGTATCCAAACTCGTAGCAAAATCAGAATCCACATATCCAACTACGCAACTCCCTCTTGATTCCTGCCTCTCAAACAAGATCCCATAATCACCAGCTTCCTTCAAATACCTCAGTATCCATTTCAGAGCCTCCCAATGTGACTTCCCAGGATCTGTCATGAATCTACTTGCCACACTAATGGCGTGAGACAAGTCAGGTCTTGTACAAATCATGTTGTACCTGACACTTCCAACAATACTAGAGTATGGAATATTCATCATAAGCTTCCTTTCAGCTTCATCACTTGGCTTTTGATCACTGCTAAGCTTGAAATGCTGATCTAAAGGAACCTGCACAGCCCTTGATTCCTGACAAAGCCACAACTTGTTGTTGTCTTTATCTCTAATGATATCCATCCCCAGTATCCTTCTAGCTTCACCTAGATCCTTCATCTCAAACTTAGTCTGCAAATCCAGCTTCACCTTCTCAATCTCTTCCTTGCTTTTACTTGCAACCAACATGTCATCAACATATAATAAGAGATAAGTAGTTTCTCCAGTTTCTGAGATTCTCAAATACACACATGAATCCTACTCTGATCTTGTGAATCCTATTCGAATCATGTGTCATCAAACTTTTTATACCATTGCCTGCTGCTTTGTTTTAAACCATACAGAGACTTCTTCAATAAACACACATTTTCCTCTTGTCCAGATTCCACAAAACCCTCTGGCTGATTCATGTAGATATTCTCTTCCAAATCTCCATGAAGGAAAGTTGTCTTCACATCCAATTGTTGTAGTTCTAAACCATACTGAGCCACTATAGCCATCAATATTCTGATTGAGGTGTGCTTCACCACATAAGAGAACACCTCATTAAAGTCTATTCCTTCTCTATGTGTATAACCCTTAGCTACAAGCCTAGCTTTATACCTCAACTTCTCCACAATGAAAACTTCTATCTTGATCTTGAAAATCCACTTGCATCCTATGCATTTCTGAAGCTTTGGCTTGTCAACTAACACCCAAGTGCCATTTCTGAACAGAGATTCCAGTTCCTCTTTCATAGCTTGAAGTCATTTGTCTCTATCTCTGCCACTCACAGCTTCTCTGTAGGTCTTGGGCTCATCATAGGTGATCTCTTCAGCAACATGAAAAGCATATGAGATCAAATCTGCATGTCCATATCTATTTGGTGGTTGTATGGTTCTTCTACTTCTGTCTCTTGCTAAGAGATAATCTTGTAACTCTGCCCTTTGATCTCCAAAACCTGCTTCCTCCGCATGATACTGATCAACACCTTCATCTTCTATATTCTGTGATCCTGAAGCAACAAACTCATCACCATGCTCCACCTCAAATGCTATCACCTCCCTTTTGATCTCTTCATGATTAGAAACCTATAAATAAGGCATCTTTTCCTCATCAAAAGTCACATCTCTGCTTATAATAGCTTTCTGGTTCCCAGATTCAGTGCACCACAACTTATACCCTTTTACTCCTTTTGGATATGCTATCATAACACACTTGATTGCTCTTGGTTGCAGCTTATCCTGCTTAATGTGAGCATAAGCCTGACAGCCAAAGACTTTCAAGTAAGAGTAAGTAGGTGGCCTCCCATACCATAATTCATCTGAAACTTTAAAACTGATAGCTGAGGAAGGAGATTTATTGATTAGATGACAAGCTGTATTTGCTGCTTCCCCCCAAAACCTCATTGGCAATCCTGAGCTTATTAGCATACACCTCACTCTTTCTAGGATAGTTCTATTAATCCTTTCCACAACCCCATTCTGTTGTGGATTAGCAGGCACAGTCCTATGCCTCATTATACCCTTTTCTTTACAGAAATCTGCAAATTCTTGAGACACAAACTCCAAATCATTGTTTGTTCTTAGGCATTTCACCTTGAGTCCAGTTTCATTCTCAACTTCTGCATTCCATTCCACAAACTTGGCAAACGTGTCAGACTTGTTCTTGATGATGTAAATCCATAGCTTCCTTGAATAATCATCAATTAAAGACAGGAAATATCTTCCTCCAGTTATAGTAGCATGCTTTGCAGGCCCCCATAAGTCACTATGAATGTTTCTAAAGGCCTATTAGAGATAGTTTTCCCACTATGGAAAGGACATTTCTTACTCTTACCAAGCACACAGTCTTCACACAGATTCAATCTAACTGGAGTTGTAATTTCCAATAGATTTGCCTTCTTGAGCTCAGCTAATCCCTTTTCTCCAACATGTGCTAACCTTCTATGCCATATCTCAGATTCACCAATCACAGTGTTAGCCAAGGGATAGTACAGACTATTGTTTCTGATTCCCTTCATGACTGTTACACCATTCTTAACTATATGCAGATACCCCTTCTTGGTCAAGAAATCATACCCTTTTGACTCTAACATACCTAATGAAATCAAATTTCTTTTCAGGTTTGGAATGTACCTCACATTAGTCAGAATCTTGATCTCTCCTCGTTGAGTCTTGAGCTTGATGTTGTCAATTCCTCTCACTTGGCACAGCTGATTGTTGCCAAGTAGCACAGACCCCATGTCTTCAAACTTGATGTCATGAAACCAAGCTCTAATATAGAACATATGAAATGTGCATCCACTGTCCAATATCCATTCATCACCAAGTGTATGATTGATGATGTTTAAGGGTTCTGCAGGCTGAAAATCCTCAACTACATCAGTTGAATCATTTTCTTGAGGCTTCTTTCCTTGAAGTTTCTTCCAAGCAAAACAATTCTTCCTAATGTGACCGGGCTTCTTGCAATGATAGCACTTAATAGGCTCTTCTTCTTCCTTTTCTTTGCCTTTTGACTGCTGGAATTTCTTCCCATTCCCAAATGGTTTCTTGAATTTCCAAGGCTTCTTTGATTTCCCTTTCACATTGAGACTCTCAGCTCCTGCAGATTCAGGCTTGATCTTCGAGTGATTCTTCTGCAATTCTTTAGATTTAATTGCAGAAATAACCTCACCAAGAGAGATGGTCTTCTCTCTTCCAAACAGCATAGCATCCTTCAAATGCTCGTAGGATTTAGGCAGGGCATTCAAGAGAATAATTGTCTTATCTTCTTGACTGAGTTGCACCTCTATATTCTCCAGATCATCAACTGCTTTGCAAAACTCATCAAGTTGGTCAAGAACACTCTTATCATCAACCAACTTATAAGAGTACAATCTCTACTTCGTGTACAATCTATTGACAAGAGACTTCTCCATGTACAGACTCTCAAGCTTCTTCCATATGGCTGCAGCACTCGTCTCCTTCGCTACCTCGCGCAAGACTTTATCACCTAAGCAAAGAATCAAGGCACTATGTGCCATTTCTTTCAATTCTTGCTTCTTTGCCGCGTCGCTTGGTTCTGATTTGTCCTCTTCCTTTCCCTTCGGATCCTTAGCTTTCACTTCTTCTTCTTTGAGAAATTCTGCCAGGCCCTGCTGTACGAGCAGAGCCTTCATCTTGAGTCGCCATAACCCAAAATCACCTTGACCATTGAATTTCTCCATTTCAAACTTCGTTGAAGCCATGATCGCGATAATCCGATCACGATCTGCTCAATCTCCGATGCTGATGCCTGAATCCTTGACCAACTTCTTGTTGTGGTTCTCTCTTCCCACAGACGGCGTCAAATTGTGAATGCTATCACGATTCAATCAAGCAGCAACACTGCTACAGTGATTGCATGAGAATTGAGCTAAGAAGATACAGTAAACCCAAATGCAGAAAACTTGTAAATTGAACACAAGGATTTTACGTGGTTCGATCCAAATAGATCTACGTCCACGGGAAGTTTGCCGGAACTCTCATTATCAACAATCAAGTACAGAGATTGCAAGATTCGAGATTACAGCCTCCTACTACAAAGAACTCTTGCTGAATCACTCTCAAACCTCTCAACTTTCTCTAGCTATTCTATCTTCTCTCATACAGCTAATGAATTAGAATTAGAAAGAAACTAACTACACGAGGATTAGCATATATTGCTCTCCAAGAAATGATCTCGACCCTCCAAGTTGTACAGTTGTGATCACTCCATGCAACCGACTCCAAACCCCTTTAACTAACTCTGCTACTTCTTTTGTAGATTAGTCCTTGAGCTCCTTGAATTGTCAAGACCAAACCCCAGCAAATGCTCTATTATTTATTCACCCTTTAACAATATATATATATATAATAAGTTCATAGGGCAATTGCAAATTAATCAGGAATTGTATCTTATGTTACAATTACCACAATAATTTTTTATTTTGCAATTAAATGTACTAATAGTAGATTTTTGCAATAAGAACTCATGCTTTGTTTTTTAGTACCAAAAACGTCAATGGAATCTATTAGCTAAATTGCATTCCAACAATATAGATTGTATCTATAAACAATTTGGACGAAATTGAAGAGTGTTGTCATAAAACGCAATGCAATCGATGTTTGCATGCTCAAGCCTCTATACTATAGAAACTCATTTTTGCCTCTAGAAAAATAATTTATTAACTTATAATGTAAGATTTGTTAAATATTTTAGAATAATAACTCTCAAATTCTCAATTTACAATATTTCACTAAATAACAAAAATATACTTACAAAGAGAGCATTTCACATAGACAATTACAACTTCTTTAAAACATGGGTATTATGTGCATAGTAGTCTCCAAGCATCTTTGCAATTATTCTATGTTTGAGATTATTTACTTAAATTTTGATTATTACCTCTCGGTGTGATTGGGATTTTGGTCTTTTTCAATCCTTCAATTTGTAATTAAGCAAAAAATATTTTGTAAATATACTCCCTCCATCCCATACCGAGTGTCCCTTATACTATTTTGGGTCGTCTATAACAAGTGTCATGTTCCAAAGTTAGAAGCTCATTTCTCTTACTAAAAAAGTGAGACCACCACTACTTTTGATCTATTTTTTTTAACAACATACAAGAAATTTTAAAGACCGTGCGATGGTAGACTTGAACCCATGACCTTTAGTCTGGGCATTAACCACTCTACCATTAGGCTAATACACACCACTTTCTATCTTTTGACCTTATAATAATACCCCTCTTTAATACCCATACCTGTAAAGTATGAGACACTTATTATGGGACGAAGGGAGTAGTATTGAAGTAATATAATTGTTTAAGATATATCCAAACTCACTATTTGTCAATCATCAGTATAGGTGAAACATATGGATTTAAAACTATTTAATTCAAAAGTTAGTTGATATGGATTTTAGGAACTAAAATCATGTTTGGAACTAATTTTGTGCTTGAGTTTGATTTTGTTTGTGAAATATGAGACTCAATCATTTTTTGTTTGATTTATAGGAGGATAAAATAAGTTTTATGACAATTGAAGATGATAGAATCAAAGTACAATTCAGTATATTAGCAAAAAAGGATTCCAATTTGAAATTGAGTGGTGGAGAACGAGCAAAACTAAAATAGTCCAATATAAAATTTTAGCCATTATTTTATGTAATGAAAATCATAATTCTTGGACGTTGACCATATTATAGAAATAATGTATCTCTATAAGTTTTTTCCACGGAATATTGGACCTTAGGTTTGATTCTTTTATCTTTGTAGGCAAATATAATAAATGATCAGTTCCCTTTCTCAGAATAAGTGACCATATTTCCTTATTGGCTATTCTGGAATTAAGTGGTCCATTTCCTTATAAGAAAATTTACTTATTTCACAAAAAATTGTGAGATTTGCCACTTTTTATATTTTTAGCCTTTAAACATTGTCTTCTTCATACCCATGCCGAAAAGAATGTGACCACTTATGACAGGAAGTATTAATTAGTTGCATACAATAATGCAAATATATGCTTACGTAACGCAAATCAATATTGTCAATCACCAAAATATTTTCAATGTTATAATTCTATTTCCTATAGAACAATATCTATACATACTTGAATTCGAAATTATGTTATTTATAATACTTATTCCATTTTCAAACATATAAGAACAAAACTATGTTTATATTATTGGTTAACCTTTTCAAATTTTTATACATTTATTATATTGCAATGATCGATACCATACAAAAATGAAAATGAATAAACGTGCGACGCATGTTGTCTCTGCTAATATATATAAAAATGATGTTCCATCAATTTTGTTTCGTACCATTTAATTTGCTACAACTACATTGGTAGCTTAATTCTCTAATAGCAAATTAGATCTGAGGAAGGTAATAAAATGTATAGGATTTCATGTAAAAACTACAAATATAATCTCAACCATTGATCATGATATATCACCTAAAAAAAACCATTGATCATGATATATATGTTGCAACACCCCGCTAAACCGGTCTAGGAAAAATCCGAGTAAATTAAAACTTTTAAGATAGGTCCTTATTCCCGGAGTTTTAAAAGAAAATAATATTTCTTTTATCAATAAGATGAAGTCTTTGTTTATAAAGTGAAAAGAGTTTTTTATCTCAATTTCAAATAAATGCATTCCTCACATTTACAACGAGCACGAGCATGAGCACAACACAACATATTTTTTAAATGTGAAATTTCATCTCACATGTTGCATTGATTTATTTCGTGCATGAGTATTTTGCAAATTCATTTCTTAGCTCAATTAATAAAAGATGAGTTACTCAAGAGGGTTCGTACCCGGATAAATAATACGAGATGAATTATATGTGAACAAGTGCATATGGGTATGTGTGTGCATAAATGTATAGATGATTAAATGTATATAGTTATTTGGCCACTACTTCACTTACCAACTAATGAGACACACTAGATGACACCAATTAGGAATAAGATATTAAGAGAAATATGAATAAGAAGAGAGGAAGAGAGAGTTGTCATCCAACTCCACATGTGCAAGAATCAAATGATGATTCTAGAACTCATTTTTTAATCCATTTTCAAAATGGACCAATGCATAGCCTCCACTTCTATCATCTCCCACTTCCACACTCAAGACAACCTCTCACTCCCTCCTTCTTACCCCCATGTGGCTGCACACACACACACCAAGCATCCATTTCATCTTCTCCATCATCCATTCTCTCTCAAGATAAAGCCCCATCACCACTCCCTTCCTCCACCCATTTTTCTTCCACCATCACTACCATTTCTTCACCATCTAAGAGATCTTAAGGAGAGGAAGATGAGCATGACTAAGGATCTAGAAGATCATGAGAGAAGGGGACCGAAAATGAGAGAGAGAAAAGGGGAAAAGCTAGGTATAATGTTTGACCTTCAATTTTGTGCTTCTTCCTTAATATTCTTCTTTATTCTTCTAAGAAATGCATGTTAGATGGTGTGTATGTGATTGCGTGTGGGTTTTGAAGCATGAGAAAATCCAAGAGAGAGGTTTAGTTTTTTTATTTTTCAAGCTATTAGATGATTCTTGCTTGAATCTTTGAGATCTAAGTTTATCTATGCCCTATGTGTGTTATAAGTGAATTGCATGTTGATTTTAACTTTTGATCTATGATGTTTATGTTATAAGCATGATACATGTGTAGATCTAGGACTTATATATTTAGTTTTTTAAGCTTGATGTTCAAAGATGTTAGATCTATAAGTGTTAGAAATTTTCAGCATGATCTTTGTTAATCTAATCTAGAACAGAAGGTACAAACCCTATCAAATGAACTCCAATTGACTTGAAATTTTAACATGTTGTAGCTCTTGATGTCTAGTATAACATATCCAAAAAACAGAATTTTTCATCGAGCCAAATGCCCTCTGTAAACTGATTTTTACCATTGTCCTGTTTTGAACCTTCAATCTGGACAGTTTCAATTCACCAGCCAATATCTCCATGATCCTCCATATTCATGTGCTTTGCTTTTTATAATCATAAAGTAGACATCTCAAGGGTTCCATAGGTATAAAAAAGTCGGTTTTTCATCAAGAGATGCATCCTATATGAATTTTCTTGTGAAGCCCTTGTGCAGAAATTTCCAGAAAAATTTCCAGAAAATGTTTACTTTTGAATCTGCCCAAAAACGTGTTTTTGCTTAATTTAAGTATCTCCAAAATAATTTTTACCACTTGAAAGTAGTATTTTGGTCAGTTTAGGATGTTAGTTCAAAAGGGCAAATCGACCGAAGGTCGTTTGCTATTTTTATGAAGCTCGTTGATATTTTCGTGCAATAAAATAATTTTCAGAAATTATTGTTATTATTTTTATGTCTTAAAAACGTTTTTCATGAATTAAAATGTGTATTTTTTCAGAAAATAAGTATTTATAAGTTAAGGAGGCGATTTCTGATTTATGGAATTGATTAAAGTATTTTTCTACATATAAATGTGATTGATATTGAAAATGGGCTCTTATGCCAAATTATTTGTAGATTAAGTTGTTTGGCCCAACTTTTATAAACTTTGATATACTTACATGTGGGCTTATTTCAATTGTTAAGTGTTAGGCCCAATTTATTATTTGATTAAATGTGCTAAGTCTAAACCCATATGTTTTGTGTGGTGATGTGTGCTCTTATTTATCCATTAGAGATTCATTAAATGTTTGGGCTTGTTAAGCGGGCCTATGGGCCATATATGACTTATGTGATTAAAATAATTTGACTAAATTAAATTTGTCAAGGGTCCTTGACCCGCTAATGATAATTAATTTAAATTAATTAAAGTTAAATACCTAAGTAATTACAAATGTGATTATTATATGATGCATGTTATATGATTAATGTGTATGTATAAGTATGATTACATGACATGATGATTAACATGTACTTATGTGACATGATTTGATTAAATATGATTTGCTTAAGTATGTTGATTAAAGTATGCTAATTAATCATTAATTAATTAATTATAGTATTAATTATGTGATTAATTAATCATGATTAGATTAATTACCCAAGCTTAATGACATGTTATTATATGATCAATTGTTCATGACTTAACTAATGATGATTGCTAATTAATTAGATTAATTGACTAAGTTACATGATGCTATATGTGTTCAATTACTTAAGTATACATGTTAAAGCATGATATGATCCAAGATATGACATGTATGAATGTGTTAATTGCATAAACATAATATGAATGATTTACATGATGAATAATATGACATGCATACTTATATGAACCACGATAAAGCACGACATGGCATATCATGACACGACATGTTTTCAAAACCAAGTTTTGAATAACAACTTAAGATGCATGCTTTTAATAAAGGATCATTGATCCAATTTCTCTAAGTTAAAACCTCAAGGCAATGCCTTGATGGATTTTTCAGTTTCAAAGATAAAGATCGGAAATAGGTTGACCTTTAGGTTAATGGGATAATTAACCTCGATTAGTATGACGCCTAAGTGTATAGACTGTCTTGTAGGAGACACCAAGTATTAGGGACGCAAGAGGATACTCCACAATACGACAAGGACAAGAGGTGGGTTCCTATTTTCAAACTGTGGGTTATAAGCCCCACGGAGGTAACATTTCGGGTTAATAAGCCCTAACTGCTTTTATGAAAAAGTGATATGCATGCTAAAATGTTTTATGCTCTCTACTCGTGTTTACCATTATGAATGGACTTTATGCCAAATATTATTACGATCGGCCTTGGGACCCGATTACTCCAATGTAGTGCGCACAAGGTTCTTATGACGGTTCGGAGAGTGGGAGTGGCTCCCCACTCGAAGAACCAGGGAAGGTAACACGGTAGACGAGTTAAGTGCCGACAAAGTTATTTTAAAAATGTTTTCGCATATGCATAGGATAAAAATATTTTCTTTTCAAGTATCTCCCTTGTGTATGAATGTGAGCATGCCATATCTTTCAAATGCTTTCGCAAAATGTTTTCAAAAAGGGGCACGGATCTCACTGAGTACCAAAGTACTCAGCCCAAAAATGTTTTCTTTTCAAAACAGGTTGAGTGACGGACGAGATGGAGGTGTGTTGGCATCAGAGATGTTTTAGATGACGATCATTCGGATCGTCATCTCTCCTTTCATTCAAATGTATATTTAATCCAAGTACAAACTCATCGACGTTTATCTTTCTTCACGCTTCGACTAAACCGATCGCGGTTAGTCTCAATCAACGCTTCCGCAGTGCGGGGCCAAAGTCCTCATACTTTGACTCCAAGACAATCAAGCTAGGGTAATGAAGACAAGTTGATGAATCTTCCTCGATTTCCTTGAAGCCAAGCCTTTTGTATTTCCATCTTTTTGTAAAGTCAACTTGTAAAGTCAACAGTTTATTGTACGATTCCAAGTAACAGTCCGGGTATCCGCATAGGCCGAGTATCGGGCTGTTACATATGTTCCACAGTTGTTATTAATCTAAGCATGAAAATAATATGTAATAAACATTATTGTATATATTACAAAGCATGATTATATGTTGAAAAAAAATATGGTTTGTAACTTATATAGAAGGAGCCGGATTTTATAATAATCCGCCGATCGAGACCGTTGCCATATGCTGCTATTGTGATTGCGCTAAATGAGTTGGCAAAAACCAATTAATTTGAGTCTCATCTCTCATGCAGCAAGAACCGCCACTTTGTGTTCGCTTACTTTAATTTGTGATCCTCATCCCCACCCAAACCAATACTGATACTAATTAGACTACACTTTTTCACTTAATAATTAATATCCTTCTCCTTTATTACATCGGCATAACTTTGCTTTTAGCCATTTCCACTTGTTTATATACTACTATACTAGTATCATTTTAACAAGAGCAAGGTCATTTCCCTCAAAAGCTCCACAAATTACAGTCCAATTTATTCTCCACCATTGGATTTATTATGCATAAGCTCTGCAATTTTCCCTGAAATAACAAAATATATACTAGTATGTTACTACTAATAAACATGGCATTTAAACCAGAATAAAGCTAGCTACTAAGGAATGAAGAAATGAAGTAAACTAAACAACCTTTTCTAGATTGGGTTATGACTAACGATGACATTCTAACAGAGTTGTTACTAGCAATCCTACAACCAACTTTCAGATTCTGGAGATACATACCTCATGACAGACATTCTCAAGTTCCACGCAGTCCACGAACGCGATCCTGGATCAGTTGTCTTTCCCAGTCTGCTATATTCTCGAAAGCATATTCAGGTAAACTTTCTAAAGGCTCCTTCCACGCGTCATTCTTGGCCAAATCGTACGTTGCTCCACGAATTGCTTTTCTGCTAGGCCCGCACGGTCTCTTTGAAGTCAGTGTTGTGTATGCCGTGTCTAGCTGCGAGCAACAGTATCGATAAGTACTCATCGCATCGAGTGCCGCTGTAACATTAGTCATAGCACAAAATTAAGGTGTAGAATACTTAAGTGGCTTACATCCATATTGCAGAACCAGAACATGTAAGCAATTGCAACGGCTGGTGCCCTTCCCAAACCAGCGGAGCAGTGAACGTATACTCTTCCTTTCCCCTCCGAGATGGCCCATTCCAACGACGAAACTGCTTTTGGCAATCCATTTCTTAAAGAATCTGGATCAAAATCTCTTGCCTGAAAGTTTGTAGTACAGTACCTTATTCGTCAACAAAACTCATACTTGTAATTCTGTACTAAATTATACCT
Source organism: Schizonepeta tenuifolia (assembly GCA_029490685.1). Lineage (NCBI taxonomy): Eukaryota > Viridiplantae > Streptophyta > Magnoliopsida > Lamiales > Lamiaceae > Schizonepeta > Schizonepeta tenuifolia. The sequence goes on from CM055958.1 coordinate 7,010,384, forward strand.
ACGTGAGTTTGAACATCACAGAATGGTGGAAGGACGACACAAATTGGATTCCAGTTGTGCTCTTTTCACTGCAAATGTGCAGTAATGCACAAATGCAAACTATTTGTCCTAAATATTGGCTTTTGGAGATAAAAGGAAAGCTTTTTTTTTTTTTCCCTAATCTTTGCAGATATATATATCATGGATGATAGTTATTCATGGTGACATATACGACCAACTTACTGCTAACAAGCGAAATACAATTGCAGAATACCGAATTAGCTTACAGGCCTTCTCATGTGGCGAATGCCAAGTTCTTTGCACCTCATTATAATAGACTGAAGGTCTATTCCCCAGTATTCAACATCCTTGTCCTGCTGCAAGTTGAGAATATATCGCACATTCTCTTCCTCTTTCAGATGATCGATGTCCTCAACCTTTTGAGGTTGGGAGCCAACAATCAGATCCTCAGTTATCACAGTATAGTTCATGCCTATGTCACAACATCTCCAATAAGGTTCGCAATCGCATATATTCAGTTCACATCATTTAGACTTGTAAAGGTAAAAGAAAAGTTGACTGAGATCCACTTTTCTAGCACATAAAGTCAATCCATATGTCTGGAAAACTATAAGCAAAAGAACACTTTTTTTATTCTGCAAATTATTGTAAAGAGATTCAAACTTTTCCAACAAACCACTCTGTCCCACCAGATCCTCATACTTTCTTTCTTATTATATATACATATTTTTTTAATAGGAGATGAAACAATATTCAAAATAGAGGATCTACAAAAAGAAAAGCAATTAGGACAAATAAATTCTAATCTGATCCGACTGCAATCTGATTGCAACTACGCTAATACGCAGATTTTGAGATGTAGAAGTCCACAAAAGATTTAAACACGGGTAGCAAATAACAAATCAACCTATTTAAGATTCTTCATTCATTCTCATAGATGTTTAATGTCTCAAGCTTCGCAGAATTAATAAGCGCATGATCCGAGTACAAATGTAGGGATTACGAAAAAACTAACCAAATTCGTGATGATATTCATAAGGGTTCATCATCAGCTTCTTCATGGCAATGTTGTACTCTTCTGTTTTGGCCTTTGCTCCGCTGATCGAAACAGCTTGCTTAGAATGGTTTGCTTGAGCTTCATTCTCAGGCAGCTTGCAACAAATCTTGGGCGGTTTGAAGGAATTTTTAGTGGGATTGAGGTTTGTTTGCTTTGGAGAAGATAACAAGATAGCGGTTTTCTGCAATTGAAATGGAGGTGAAAGCAGCGGTGATGAGAAGGAGATAGGAGTGACACCCACAGCTTCCATTTTTTTTTTTCCCCTTTTTTTCCTGGTTTCTTCTTTGGTCGCTCTCTCTTTCTCTCTCTGTCTAGATTTGAAGTTGTATTAATAATATTGCAGTCAGATTTTGTTTCTGTGGTTGACGCTTTGTTATTTGAGAAATAGCATCGCTCCTTCAACTTGTATTCCTCCACATTCTTCTCCTGTTATATAGGAAACTTTTTTATTATTATTATTATTATTATTATTATTATTATTATTATTATTATTTCACAATAACTTGAATGCAGCATATCGCACCCCATGCAACCGCGCATGGGGTGCACACGCCTCACCTACGCGCTGCGCGTGGGAGTGCATGCGCTCTTTTATTTTATTTTTATTTTCTGACTTATTAGAACGCTTTTCGAAGTGTCATAATAAGTGTTTTTCATTGTATTTCTTTGTGTCACAGTATATAATTATTTTTTTGTAATTATTTTTTCATTTTTTTTATTTTTTTTAATTTCCAGATTTTTTTCCCCTCTTTTTTTTGTTTGCCTCTTCGTTTTTTTATTTATCGTTTCTTCTTTGGTCAAGATTCGAGCGAGGGGAGGCAAAGTGTTAGGATATAAACACACAATCACGAAATCAACAAACACAAGAATTATTTACCCAGTTCGATACGATGTGTATCTATGTCTGGGGGCGATGCCAAACCAGGGGTTTTCACTATATTTTCGGATACAAATTACAATGAGAGAACAACTATATATATAGCAAACAATTGAGCCCTAATCCTAGTAAAACTAGGAAACCGCGTAGAGCCCAAGATACACTTGTACAGCAGCCCAAAAAATTCGGGCATGATTCACTTTCTTTCAGGCTCCATACTCCAACACAAAGGCCTCGGAGCAAGCCAAAAAAATCCAAATTATTACCCGATGATTATCCTTACATTAGTAATCGGAGTGAAGGTGGAGCCGTAAAATCGAAGCCGAAAAAAAACTGAAATTAAAAAAAAAGTTCAAAAAAAAAATTGACAGGGTCAACTGGTTAACCCGACCCGAATCTGATCGCATGGCGACCTGCGGCATGCAAGTCATCCTCTTATTATTTTATTTTATTTTGACGTGAACACGTGAGAGATGATGGAAAAATGAATATCGTCTCTGTTGAAAGATAAACCAAAGCCCAAAGAAAGAGAAAATGTGAAACTGAATTTTCATTGATCAAAAGTGAAGAGAATTACAAAGTTATCGCATTCAAGCAAAGCTGAGAACTAAACTATAGATACAAAAACTCATATCTATCTATCTAACAGAAATGTAACTATCAAACTAATCTTTGACTTTTCCTTGCTGGCGTGGAAAGGTTGTTAATAACTTAATCCAATACACCCCCAACAAATTAACCATTTTCCAGATCAGCAAGATTCAACCTGCTTCGTAGCAGACAAAACCTTGTTTCAGCTAAAGGTTTTGTGAATAAATCTGCAACTTGATCTTCTGAAGGAACAAACCCAACATCAATAGTGCCATCCAAAACTTTTTCTCTCACATAGTGAACATCCACCTCAATGTGTTTAGTGCTCGCATGAAAGACGGGATTCGCAGCAATGGCAATAGCACTAGTATTATCACTCCACAATTTATGAGGTCTAGAGAGTGTGATACCCAACTCAGTGCACAAAGCTTGAAGCCAAACAACATCTGTAGTAGCACTAGCTAAGCTTCGATACTCAGACTCAGCACAACTTCGTGACACCACATCCTGCTTTTTGGCAGACCAAGTTACCAAATTATCACCAAAGAAAATACAATGACCACCAGTGGATTTTCTATCATCGACACAACTAGCCCAATCTTCATCTGCATAGCTAATCAACTTGAAAGAAGAAGAGGGGTTAAAATAGAGTCTGAGAGTAGCAGTGCCTTGCAAATAACGAAGAAGACGTTTGCAAGCAGCCCAATGATGATCAGTAGGAGCATTCAAGAACTGACTGAGCTTGTTTACAGAGAAGGCAATATCAGGTCTAGTAAGTGTGAGATATTGCACAGCACCCACAGTGCTTCTATACAATGTAGGATCAGCAAAAGGTTTACCTACATCTTTAGAAAGCTTGGTAGCAGCTGTTATAGGTGTGGAACAAGGTTTGCAATTGACCATATTGGTTTTCAAAAGCAGATCATGAATATATTTGCGCTAACAAAGAGAGTAGCTACCATTTTCTCTATGAACTTCAACTCCCAAAAAATAATGCATATTACCAAGATTCTTAACAGAAAACTTAGCATGAAGAGCTTCTATAATTGTATTAACCTCAGTAGGATCATCCCCAGTCACCAGAATATCATCCACATAAACAAGAATGAGAGTTAAAGAAGAATTTGCTCTTTTGAAGAATAAGGAGAAATCGGAGGCTGACCTTATGAATCCCATAGAACATATTTCACTGCGAAGGGTGTCATACCACGCTCTAGGGGCTTGTTTAAGCCCATATATAGCTTTCTGCAGCTTACACACATAATCAGGATGCTCAGGATCCACAAAGCCTGCAGGTTGAGTCATGTATATTGTATCACTAAGGTCCCCATTAAGGAAAGCATTGTTAACATCGATCTGTTGAATATGCCAACCCTTTGTTGCAGCAAGAGAGAACACCAATCTGATAGTAGAAGGTTTAACAACTGGACTGAAAGTTTCCAAGAAATCCACACCTACCAATTGTTCAAAACCTCTAGCAACTAATCGGTCTTTCAATTTATCCAATGTATCATCAGGGCTTAACTTGACTCGAAACACCCATTTATTAGTAATAACCTTTTGATCTGGATTAGGTGGAATAAGCAGCCATGTTCCTTTGCCCACTATATCATCAAATTCTTTTGCCATCGACTCAAACCAACCTGGATGCTGAATAGCCTCATCTAAAGATAAGGGTAAAGCAGGGATATTTTTACCAGGAGTGGTAGTAACAGTAAGAAGAGTGGGAGAAGTAATGACAACATAGTAAACTTTGGGCTTGTGAACACCATGCTTTGATCTAGTAACCATGGAATGAGTATTAGTAGGTCTGAGAGAAGATGAGGTAGGAGCTGAAGAAGAAGAATGAGAAGATGATGATGAAGTGAGAGATGGAGATGCTGATGGAGTAGATTGTGGAGATGAAGCAGAAGAGGGTGGTAGAGAGTTATCTGGAGATGGAGTGGGTGAAGGTGATGGAGAGACACTTGGAGATGAAGGAGGTGATGGAAAAATATTTGGACTCGGCAAAAAAGGAAGAGGTGAAGAAGACATGGAAGAAACAGAAGAGGAAGGAGACAAAGATGAAGAAGGAAACAAGGAAAGATATGGAAACTCAAGCTCATTAAACTTGACAGTATTTGTTATATATATTCTTCCTGTGTTACTGAGTCACTTATAACCCTTGTGATGACTGCTATACCCTAAGAACACACACTTAGCTGATCGAAATTGGAGTTTGTGAGCATTGTAAGGTCTGAGAAAAGAAAAACAAGAACAACCAAACACTTTAAGATTTGAATAAATGGGAGAGGATTTATAGAGAATATGATAAGGAGACTTCATGTGTAAGTTTGAAGCTGGCAGCCTACTAATAAGATAAGTAGCTTCTTCAAATGCATGCCACCAATATTGAAAAGGAATAGAGGCCTGAGCAAGAAGAGTAAGACCTACATCAACAATATGTTGATGTTTCCTTTCTGCTTTGTCATTTTGAGAGTGAATATGGGGACAATGATGTTGAAAATGAACTCCTAACTCTTGAAAGAAAGGCACTAAACTTCTATATTCTCCCCCCTCCCCCCCCCCCCCAATCAGATTGAAAGCTCTGAATGGTGCAAGAAAACTAACACTGAACCATTTTGAAAAATTGTTTAACAATTGTAGCAGCTTCAGACCTAAGAGTCAATGGATAAATCTAGGTGAACCTGCTATAATCATCAACAAAATGAATATAGTACATATGACCAGTTGTAGTGACAGTGTGTGCAGGCCCCCATAAATCAGAATGCACTAATTGAAAAGGTTTAGTAGTTTTTAAAGGTTGAGAGACATGGGGTATTTAATGTAATTTTCCAAGATTGCAAGCATCACAGAAATGCACAGTAGAAACTTTAGCAGAGACATTAATCAGTTTAAGAACATGAGCTAAAACAGAGGACTGAGGGTGTCCCAATCTCTGATGCCAAGTATTTATTTCAGAAGATATGTTTGAAACTTTATTACTAGAAGATGAAGCATTACAAGTGACAGAAACTTGACTAGTACAAGAAGGTCTAGTTGAACAAACAGGAATAGGTTCATTTCTATTACTAGTTTTTACAAGAAAACAAGCACCAGCATGAGATTTAGAAGAAGAAGAAGAAGAACTGACTGAATGAACACAAAGCTGAGAGAGATCACACTGATAGAGCCCCTGGTGCAGATTGCCCTTCAGAAGAGTCTTGCTGGTTCTCTTGTCCTTCACAAGACAACAATCATCATAAAACTCAAACCGTACGTTGTTATCTTTTGTAAACTGAGATATACTTAACAGATTATTTGTAATTTGAGGAACAAGTAAAATATTATTGAGCAGAAGAGAAGTTTTGGAAAAAGAAGAAGGAATGGTTGCAGCACCAATGGATTGAATAGGGATTGACCATGTTGAAAGATAAACCAAAGACCAAAGAAAGAGAAAATGTGAAACTGAATTTTCATTGATCAAAAGTGAAGAGAATTACAAAGTTATCGCATTTAAGCAAAGCTGATAACTAAACTATAGATACAAAAACTCATATCTATCTATCTAACAGAAATGTAACTATCAAACTAATCTTTGACTTTTCCTTGCTGACGTGTAAAGGTTGTTAATAACTTAATCCAATAGTCTCTTTAAGGGCAAATTTGGATTTTAGAAAGTATTGATGAAGTTTTAATTCTATATACATACTAGATGTATTAACAAAAACGACAATAATTTTGTTTTTATCTAGAGATGACTCAATTAAGTGTGTCGAATTGTAAGCCTGAAATTAGGATTAGAAACAAACCAAACTACACAGTGAGTAGCAAGCAATTCGGATTTGTTTTGCAAAATATTCATTTGAAATATCATCGTATAATAACTAGTCGAGCTCAAGCAATCGAATCTAACTCGAGTTTATCTGTTCTTGATATAAGAGGCTTGCGAATATGAACCAACTCAAGCCTAAACAAGCATGTTCACAAACAAGTTTGCAAGCCTCATAAATGTACAAGTTCTCAAACATGTTCACAAAGCCTTTTAGTGTTGATTGCATCCGCCTAAAACGTCTTAGGCAATATACTTTTTAGCTCATCCATCTATCACGCTCGTTTAATATCGTGCTTGTTCATTTTGCTAGAGAGTTCTTCTCAAGGTTTTCTCCATGTGAATCTCATTCTCATGACAATCTACTCATGGAGATCATCTCTCATTCATTATCGTAACACATACACTTCACCTTTAGATTTGTTTCAGTTTCTACTAGGGTCTTTTCATTTCTGAAAAACGTCAAATTAATGGATTTATTGTTTAGAAAAGAATAGTCATCTTATCCCTTGTAATTGTATCTGAACATCATGCAAGTAAAAATTCATGATTTGGCAGCGCCCCCAAACGTAATCACATCGTGACGAATTGGATAAAATATTTTGTGAGATTTTTCTGCTTTCGTAATTTATTTTGAAATTTATTGCACAAAAAAATTTATTTACAAAATTGCAATTCAAAACCATTTGAAATTGGTTTGTGACCTGTGTTAGTTTTTGTTATAAATAAATGATGGTAAGATATAAATGTCCAATGTGTATGATTCTGGAATCGCCAGTAATTAAGCTCGAGATAGGCCCATGTTTTGTTTAGAATTGTGGGCTCGATATTATGGCTGTAGGCTTGTTAGCAGCCCAAATTAAGACAGAAGACTTCTTCTTCTGTTTGCCATGTTTCTTTTGTTTACATTAATCATTCATTTCTTTCTTATATGAAGATTTTCGAAATGATTGGGTTTGAAGAATGTATGCAAATTATATTGATATACTATGAAATGTCACATCCACCAATCATTAATACATAAGGGACGGGGGTTTATTCAGTACGCACCAAAAGGCTGCGAGTTTCCACCATATCAAAAAAAAAAAAAAAAGAATAATAGGCTAGCAGAGACAATAAGTAAAATCAAGGTAGAATGATAGCGGATAAAGTTATATCCTTACCTTCTTAGTTTGCTCCTTCTAATTGGACCCAACTTAATTACTTATTCCTTACATAGCTTCTAAATATCAAGTCGTAATAATATTCCTCTTCTTTTACATCACCTTTGATAGATCACATTTAAAAAAAAAACAAAAAAACAAAAAACAAAGCCTTAAGTACTAAAACACTACTAGGAGTGTGTTTGCCTTTTAAACTCTTTCATAAAAATTGTTTGTTTAGGGGTGTTTGAAATTAGTTTCTGGATTGATCAACTTCTCATTTTTCATACTATTATTTGATATCCACAATAAAAATAATCTGATACAAAAATTGAAATAATAATAAAATTTACTATCATACTATATCATCAGGGGATCATTATTCTAATAGCTCGTAATTTGTAAATACATGATTTCAAATTAATTCTTGCATGCAGTCCCATAATTAGATTAATTGTCAAATAATACATTATTTACTTAAGTTTGCCTTCACGATCGACATGCCTGTGAAGATGCTGCAATTACATCATCCACGGCAAAACTATATTATTTGATTGCTTCATTATTTCATTAGTACAACGAGATATATCATTTTAGCGTCACACGTCAAACAAATTTTGCTAAAAAAATGGGATTGTAAAAATTTAGAAGGTGTGTGACTAAAACTTTTTTAGAGTTCGTTGTATTTACAAATTATGGCAAATGTATACGTCCATATCCTTTCACTTTTTATCAGGCCCATGGCAACGACACCCACTTCTTGCAAAAGGCAATTAAGCTTATTTAACCAATCTTGGATTGTTTTTTTAATTTTCGAAAATATGTGTCACAAATACAAGTAGCAAAACAGAATCTATTCCCACAGCTTTGGGAAGTTGTGATCATGGGAATATTAATCAGTCATATTATTTCTCAACATACTTACGTGGACCCCAAATTGATCAACAAATTTTAGCTAATAAATCGATGCATTTAATCTACCTGTCAAATATAGGCACTTGTTCAAAGATTCTTATTAATCTCTATAATATATACGAAGCATGACATGATAACCAATTCTATGTGAGAATCATGAACCAATTTGAGTCGTTGATTTGTATACTATGATCTACGGTTTTTATGAAAAAAAAAAAAAAAAAAAAAAAAAAAACACTTTGTGCAATATAGAAAAACCATGATGGTAATAAACATCAATGTTAATATAAAATGTATGATTGTAAATAAACATAATTGTATGTAGGGAAAACTGCAAGTAAATCACAAACTTTATCTCATTTTATCACTTAATCTTTACTTCTACTTTATCAATTACAACACGAACTTTGAAATTTTGCAATTAATTAAATACATAAATTTTTAACATCTTGCAATAAAACAAATATTTTTGAAAAAGTTTATTAATCTTAATCATTTATATATTAATTTTCGTTAAACTTTATTAATATGTAATTAATGTTGAGTGATCCTGAATAAGAATTAATTAAAATATTAATTAATAGAAAAATTAAGTTGACCGCACCAACCGCTTGGTATTGTCAAAAAATAGGATCATACGTTCCCACAAAATCATTAGTTCTCACACACACACACACAGAGATATATATAGGTAGGAATCCCGTGAGAATAGATCTTATATGAGAACATGAGAATGATATATTTTAATATAATTTTTATCACATCGTCAATGCATATATTGTAGAAACGTAATGCATACGCATTCTAATGCATAAACTACAATATCATAATGCATTAACATTGCAATGCATAACAACAACATAACGCATCGCTAAATCTGGACCATTGATTAATAAAGATCAAGGGCCGAGATCTATTCTCATTTCTCACATAATAAAACATTCTCACACGATCCTCTTCATATATATATATATATATATATATATTAGCTAGTCAAATCAAAAGCCCCTATAGATTCTCATTCCGGGAGCAAGTATGGTTATCTAATTCTATTAAATCCATTTTATCCAAAGTTGCAGAGAAAATAAATTTATATGACAGGTGTGTGGTTTGAGCACGTTTTTTCTCTTTTTTTTCTTTTATTTTTCTTATTCCCACTGCTTCAGAATATGCATAGAAGTCGCATAATACATATATTTATGAACTGAATGCTGGGCCCATTGTGCTATTTAATTAGTTTATTATATATACATATATATGCTGTGAATCAATTAATTATTTCCTTTCTTCTGTTAGAATTAACTTTAATTTTTAGGAACTTTTATTAGATTACGGAATGTAGAATCGCGTGTTTCTACCAATGGAATTGCTACATTGGTCACCTCAACTGCAAACGTATAATCTGAAAGTACTATTGTGATATGCTGATATTAGATGTTGCCTTTATTTAATAGTAGTAATAAATTATCATTAACTAGTACATAGTATATATTTATTGGGGAGAGATTATATAGGAATCATGCTTAAAATGAAAAATAGGTATAGATTTTAAATCATTCATCTCGTCCTCCAAGATTAATGAATACGATTTAATCTCATATTAGCCAATGAGTAAACTCCCTTTATTTAGCCAAACCCGTTTATTTACTTAAGTAAAGATTGGTATAGTAATTTTTCGTTGTTTATAAATTATAATGCAGTGGAAATTTGGATGCTTAGATATATAGTATAAATGGATGCATCTTTCTCACTAGAATTGTTGAAGAAAGATGGAGTATAAGCAATGTTGACATTGAATGGTGATGCAAACGATGTAAGTAAAATGAGAAGAGCTTTTTTTTAGGACGGTAACTTTAACCATTTTTCAATTATAGGTCAAAATTTTGCGGGCTTTTAATTTTAGGACAATATTTAAAATATTAATCAATTTTAGGACAATATCTAAAATATTGATCAATTTTAGGACAAAATTGAGCCCGATCGGGCCAAGTCGTACTTCACTCTCACGTGAACTCAAATCTTTGGCCCGATTCCCACTTCGATGCCAGCTAGGCGGTCCATTTATCAATTGTATATATTATTATCTAAAAATCAATTATTCACCCTACAAAGTAAACTCCTCCAGAAAAAGAAAACAAAAACACACAACAACCACCCCAAAGGTGAAGAACCCTAGTCACAATCGATTGCAAATCAGAATTTTTACTGCCCGAACTAAATGTAATTGACATAATCGACTCTTGGGGCGGCTGCGGTGTGGTTTTATTTTCTTTTTCTGGACGAGTTTACTTTGTAGGGTGAATAATTGATTTTTGTTTGTAATAATAATATATACAATTGATGAATGGACCGACTAGTTGGCAGCCAAGTGGGAATCGGGCTGAAAATTTGAGTTCACGTGAGAGTGAAGTGCGACTTAGTCCGATCGGGCTCAATTTTGTCCTAAAATTGATTAATATTTTAGATATTGTCCTAAAATTGATCAATATTTTAGATATTGTCCTAAAATTAAAAGCCCGCAAAATTTTGGCCTATAATTGAAAAACAGTAAAAGTTATCGTCCTAAAAAAACGTTGTTCTCTAAGTAAAATACTCCCTCTGTTTTTTATTAAGTGTCATATTATGAAATTTGATTTGTTTTTTAATAAGTGTCATATTTCATAAATTTTGAAAAAAATGATGCAACTTTTGAGAAAAATGATGCATAACTTTCTATTTTACCTAATTAATAAATGCTAATTATTTACATTTTAAGTTTTCTAGGCAATAATTATAGATAAAAATAGTAATATATTAATTTTCTTGGTTTGTGTATTTTGACTGCTGAGGACACTTATAAAAAACAGAGGGAGTATAATTTTTTAAGATCGAGAATATAATTTTGATGCATTACGCATATAAAGTTGATGCATTGGATAATATCAATAGATACATCAACTTTGTATACACCATATTGCATCAACCCTCTTAAAAATATTTTAGTTGTGGGGTTAAGATCAGTGCCGTAATTGTGGATCATTAGTGATAGTCGGAAAGGTATTCATTTTTTAAGAAAAAATTACAGGCAAGGGAATTAATGGGAGCTCCATTGTTATGTTTTTTGTACAATGTATTTGAAATGATTAGATCTATATTCACTTTTATCCCCCGCCCTTTGTTTTGAGGAGAATAAATTGGAAACAGCGGCGGCGGCTGCACATAAAATTAAACAATAATTTTATCCGCCACACTCCAATAAAAATAAAAGTTAATTATAAGAATAGAAAAAAATCATATTTTCACTTAGGGTTAAAATTTTTCAATTAAAGTATATTTCTTTATTTCAAAATCTATGTTATTATTTTTTTAAGCTAGTATGACTAGTTATAGTGTGTATAAATAGCACTACCTAGATAATATTAATTGGATTTTGAGTTATTAGTTAAAATTTTTTTGGAAAGAATTTTGAATTGTTAGTTTAGTTTGAAGACGCGTTTATGTGAAAAAGGAAGTTATACACATCCAATTCAAAATTCGATCATCGAAAAAAAATAGTCATATATTAATTGCACAAAAAGTCAAAGCTAACTAACTGTTTTGGTAACTTTGAAAATCGTGTGAAATTTACAATTGGTGTGATTATAGTGCTATCAACCCTTTCTTTTTTTATTAGGAAAGTGCTATTAACCCTGAGGAAAAAAGACCCTCCAGTTTCCACCTTCATTATCATGAATATCACGAGATCCACTTGACAACAACATATGGCTAACTAAAGTACATCACTACTCATTATATAACAAATTAATCTAATTCAATACCTCTCATAAACAATATTCACCGGATTTCCTATCATACTTTTCAGTTTTCACTCATTTAAACGTTTAATTTTAGGACGCACACTTAGGGATAGTTTGATATCCATATACGTATATTAGAGATATGATACCTTGCGTTTCGTATATCACTATATACATATCAAATTGATATCTTTGATATACTAATATTTAACATTTTCATATACCAATTTTTCGTGAGATATCACTCATATTTCTCACTTTTCCAAAAAATGCATGACCGTCACTTTTCTCTTCTTATCAATCTCATATTCATACCTGATAATCCAAACTCATACTCATATATGATAAAGTAGTATCTGATATACTGATATACCGATACCAAACAAGCCCTTACTTCTTCTGAAAAGGTAAAAAAAGAATAATAATATTATACTACATGTGAGAGTGGTCGAACAATCAATATATTGTGATGATATTGAGCTTTTGTTATGATTGAGAAGTGAGTTGGAATTATTCTCCACCAATCAAATATTAATTAAATAGACTATTTTTATTTACAAGAATCATCACCTTGGCGTTCAACTTTAATCATTTTATTAATTTTCACTAATAATTATTTATATCTATTAGAGAGATGTCTGGATGGAGTATGCATTCTTGTAATCAACTATTTCAGAGGTACAAGCCTATAGAACAGATCATGTTCAAGTAAGGTCGTCGTCTTGTAATCAAATATTTCGAGTTCAAATTCACCAATAAATTATAGGAATTTAATTTACTCATTGCATTCCTTGAACAACGGTTGCAGCATGAAAAAAACAAGTACATGGTTATTTTTGTTGGGAGATTATGAAATGTAACTGTGCCCTGTTTTTCAACAACAAGAAGCAGGTTTTGTGATTATAGGAGTTTGGTTTTTAGAGAATTGGTAAAATTGTAGTAGAATTTTTTTTACGTGACGTCCAAAATGAAAATTAACCAAAGTAGGAGAGATGATGTTGCAATGGTGACAACACAGCATCGTAATTAGTATGTCATTAATGGTGTTAGGTCTGTCAGCCAGATATCTTACTACTATAGTATTAATATTCGCCACTTGGTTGTCTACGACATCGACTCATAAATACTAGTAATAATTAATTTGAATTGTAGTATTGATTAAAGAAGACAACGCATTTCACATAATTAAGTAAATGCTCTAAATATGTATTGTGATTAGATGTGAAATTTTACACTTCACATGCTATTCCAAAGGCGAATTGAATAATTATGCAATTGATATATCGTAAAGTTTCAGTATTTTCTATTATAGTTCAATTATTAAAGAAGTTGGTGTGAAACAGTAGTATTAGGTGACCCTGACATGGGTCAATTCAAATCTAGATCCAGACTCAAAATAACGAACATGTTACTATAAGTTTTGTACTATTTTATTATGATACCGAACCCAAGGCTATCTAGTAAACGTTATTCAAATATCAGGTGTGTACTAACTGATCCTCAAATATGGGCCGCCCACATTAATTACATGTGTCGGATACACATACACGTACTTATGCTAGAAAGTAGCACCAAATAATAAATATTGCAGATTAATTAAGAATTAATTAAGAACAACAACACTTACTTGTACTAGTAGAAAATGACTCGGTCCTATTGGGGATAGTTTAGTGGTAGAGTGAACTGTCTGAGACTGAGAGGTCTCAGGTTCAATTCCCGCTGACGCCTCTATAGGTCGAGTCTGCACCAAAGATAGCGGCTACGAGTTTCCACGAATGCAAAAAAGAAAATGACTGGCGTTAATTAATACTCCATATATATAGGGAATGATTCCCATGCAAATGGATCTTAAAGTGAAAATTAGAAATTAATTTCCACCATTGATTATATCTACATGGAGGGTCAAGATTTGGTCAGGTCAAAGCGGGTCAACCCGTTGACTTTTTTTTTATTTTTTTCGATTTTTTTAGGGTCAGCTCACATGCACTACTTCACATATTCGGATGCACCACTCTATATAACGAGATGCTTCACTAAGTGCATTTAGATGCACAAGATTTTCAGTTTTGTTTTTTTTTTTTTCGTAAAACGATGTGCATCTAGTTACACTGTGTGGTGCATTTAGTTACACATTGTGCTGCATCCAATTTTTTTTCATTTTTTTTACAGATTTTTTTCAGTTTTTCTTTTCAGTTTTTTTTTTTTACAAATGTTTTTTTCTAGCTCCGCCTCCGCCTTCGGCTTTGATTTTACGGCTTCGCCTTCGCTCCGATTACTAATATAAGGATAATCGGTGGGCAACAATTTGGAGTTTTTCGGCTCGCTCCGAGGTCTTCAGCTCCCCTTGCTCGAATCTTGATTAAGAAGAAGCGGCAAACACAAAAACGAAGAGGCAAACAAAAAAAACGGGGGATGATAAATCAAAAAATTTTAAAAAATATCGGAAAGAAAAAACCAAAACTCTGGTGCATCTAAATGCACTTAATGGTGCATCTGTTATATAGTGTGGTGCATTCGAATATGTGAAGTGGTGCATATGAGCTGACCGTTAAAAAAAAAAAAAAAAAAAAAAAAAAAAAAAAAAAAAAAAAAAAACTGAAAATCTGGTGCATCTAAATGCACTTAGTGATGCATTGAATATGTGAAGTGGTGCATCCGAATATGTGAAATGGTACATATGAATTGAACGTAAAAAAAAAAAAAAAAAAAAAAAAAAAAAAAAAAAGGTCAAGGGTTTGACCCGGGTGACCCGCTTTGATCAAATCAAATCTTGACCCTCCATATTGATAAAATGAATGATTGAGATTAATTCCTATTTCTCACTTTAAGATCCATTCTCATATGATCTATTTACTATATATATATATATATATAAGTTGGTGCTACTCTACCCGCTTTGTTGGACTAATTTTCAATAATCCATCAATCAAATGTTGGGATTCTCTGTCTCAATTATTTCCTGCGATCCATTTGTATATTTATCTTATTATTTCAATATTATTTTATGTAAATAAAATTAATTATGATAAACTTTTTTAAAAGTTGAAATTTAAAAGTATTAGTGTAAGTCTCAGATTTCATCCTAACATTTGACTGTTTTCCTAAGAAAATTGCAGCATTTAGTAATAATATACTTACGTTGGTAGGAGAATCATTAATGTAGTATACTTAGTTTTTACACAGATGGTAGGATGGCGTCGGCTAGAGAGAGAAGACATGCATTAGTAGAAAAGATAGATATTAAAGAAAGAAAAAATAGATATTAAAAAGATAGATACCGAAGAAAGAAAAGATATATGGTTTGATATATTTGAGAAATAAGTAATACTATTTTTCTTTAAGTTTGACTTTTAGTTTAATTTTTAAATATATATGTATTTGTATAATATATATATGTATTATATATGAAATCGAATATTTTCGAATATCGAATCGAATATCAGATTTTGAATTCGTATTCATTAACTAATCGAATCAGAAAATGTTTTCGTATGTGTATTCAAATCATAAATTTTCAAATTCGAATATAAAAAAATTGAATCGAATATTGAACTGAGCCAAAATTATTTGATTTATATACAACCCTATGTGGCACCCTCAAACGATTCTTGCTTCGATTTTGAAGAAGAATAGAGTTTTGAAAATTATCAAAGAAACGAGGGTAGATTATATTAGAATTTTTAACAGACATTACTATATAAGTTTGAAACGTAAACATGTGATAAAATTATTTTTTAAATTCAATTTGAGATGGGTGGTTCTGACTTAGAACTGTCGGGTAGACGACCCGACTCCGATCAAAATCGTGGGGTAAACGGGCCGATTCCGATGAAAACCATGGTGAACGGGTCAGCTGTGACACAAAACTGTGGGGTTAGACGGGTCAATTCCTAATCGATAGTTCAAGTAATTTTTTTAAATTTTATATTGAATTCATAATGTAGAATTGGGTCAGCTTGACATTCTTTAAAATTACTTTTCTTCTCTAAATTAATGTGAGACAGAGAATATTTTCTATTAGAACGATCCACCTCTTTATCCTACATCGATTTTGAGACGAATTTATGGAATAGTGATTTCCCGTTGATTTTCGACGGGTTATATACAATAAATTTAATAAAATTATTATTTTAATAAAAAATAAAAATATTATTATTATTAATAAAAACGAAAATAACATAATATGCCAACTTATAATTAATAAATTCTATATTTTATTATGTTTGATTTCCTTTTTTAAATTTATGTTAATCTAATTACTTTTTAGTCATTGATTCTATGTGTTTTGTTGTGTTTTTAAGTACATATAAATTTTAAATGAATTAGTATATTAAACAATCAAGTGATTGCACGCAAAAATAATTAACAAGTAATATTTTTTTTAATCTATCACATATTTATCTAATAATTTTATTAATTTTTTAAATATAATTTCCCGTCGATTTTCGACGGGTTGTACGCTAGTTTTTCATATTTAAAAGAAGGCTCGCTCAAAACGACGTCAAGACTCAAGCAAGAGATGGCTAAACCACCTTAATATAAAATGCTTTATTAAAAAAGTGGACAAACATTTTGATAACAATATGAAAATTTTTTACCTACAAATTTATGTAGCTGTTTGTTATGAATACTCAATAATTGATTATAAATAAATAAATAAAAAACTAAAATGAGAATACTTATGAATCCTAATTGGATAAAATTAATTTATATTAATAATTATAACGACTGCTCGAAACAATTTTATGAATGGAGCTTATCATACTTATAAAGCAACACATGCATGTATTGACTCAATATACAACGAATATAAATTCGACTATTTGGACTAAGGAATTATGAGCTTAACTAAGAGAAAATTGTAGTATAAGTAGGAGTATTTGGGATCGATTCTTCCTAAATAATATTGTTGGTTTTCCTCTTAAAAAAACTACTACTAAAATATAGTGGACATAAGAATTTGAAGATGTCCATGTTAGGAATCATCATCATCCATAGACCAATTATCCTTTAATAACGAGGCAAAATATATTCATATCAAAATAACTTTGGACTTTTTGTTACTGATTTTGTCCTTTGTTTCTGTATTTATGATTGAATTCTTATTCGCTACTCTCTCGGGTAAACTAATGAAGATTATGCCAAACCACAAATTATATAGTTTCCTCCTCTTACCATTTATGTTTCCCGCTTTCTTTTTTCTTTCGTTGTAATTAATTGTTCCCTCCTTTTCTTTTGGATAAGAAAACATATGTGCTTAGTTTGGATATTATATATTCGTATATTTTTCTTTGATAACGATATAAAATGATGCATTTCTTTGATTCTTTTTGATTATATAAACTTTAGTTAACATTTTTGTTGTCGATGTGGCGATATCACATGGGCATGGAAGTCGATCCCATATTTGGTACAATTAATTAAATTATTCTTGCTACGTCCTTATTTTTAATGTCACTGCCATAAACAACAATTTGCTAAGGAGTTATGGACGTGGGATAAAAGAGTGATTAAAAGAATTTATCTCTTTTTTTGCAATATTCACACAATTGTAAACAAGGAAATGATAAGCACCACACTAGATCGATGAAGTAATGAAACAATACAGCATATACAGTTCAAAATTATGACCATATATATATGGATCAATAAAATAAAATTTACATAATTAACACTGAATGTGCAAAATAATTAAATAAGACATTGATCCCAAGAAACAAAGAAGGACTAATAGTAATAATAGTAATAAAGAAAAAAGGAAAAGGAAAGTCCTAGTATATGAAATATGAGACTTGTCCGTCCTATTAGATTAGAGTTATAATAGCCCTGGAGGTTTAGGTCCGTCGTCATTGAGATTGTCAACGAGCCCCCCATGAGTTTGAGTAATTGCAGTTTGGGGGCCAAATTTGTGGGGAAATTGAATTCGAGGTATAATCCAATCCGCAAAATTCAAGACAATATAGGTGGCAATGCCACCGATCAAACCATAAGCAATGGAATAGGTCAAAGGCATCAAAATGAGTGTGATGAACGCCGGAATGGCCTGCCGCATATCTCCCCACTCCACCTCCACCACCGCCCTCATCATCAGCACCCCCACCAGTATCAGCGGCGGCCCCACCGCCCACGCCGGTATCGACGCCAGCAACGGCGTGAAGAAGAACGCCAGCATGAAGTACCCCGCCACCGTCAGCGCCGTCACCCCCGTCCTCCCCCCCTCCCTTATCCCCGTCGACGACTCTATGAACGCCGTCACCGGCGACGTCCCCAGCAGCGACCCCACCACTATCGCCGACGCGTCCGACATGAACGCGAAGTACTGCCCCTCGAAGTCGCCGTTGCCGTCCGTGAACCCGGCGAACCGGGCCATCGAGTATAGGGTTCCGGTCGTGTCGAGGATGTCCACGTACAGAAACGTCACCAACGCTTCCCAGAATCGCCCATCTCCGATGCTCTTGAAGCTCAGCGCGCCGGCGGTGCTCTCTATCTTGTGCACGTCCATCACTTTCTTGAAGTACCCGTACGCGGCGTCGCCGGCCGCCGTGTTCGGGAACGCCGTCACCTTGGTGTTCCTGAACCACGAAACGGCGGTGACGAAGATGATTCCGTAAATCATGGCTCCCTTGATGTCTTTGACTAGACAGTACGCGATGATGATGAACCCCACCACGCCCAGCCACAGGGTCGCGCTCTCCATGCGCCCGTGCAAGCAGAGTATGTCGCCGGATATGGCGCCGCCGGGAATTAGAGAAACGGTGCCGTTTGGAAATGTCATGACCGGCGCTACGGCGGCTCTGGCTCCGCTGGGGCAGCCGCCGAGGGTGACCAATGTGGAGGAGCTGAAGCCAATGAGGCCGATTCCTTGATTGTTCTGTAATCCGATGAAGGCGAGGAAGAGGCCGATGCCGGCGGAGGAGGAGATTCGTACTGGTTTGGGCACGAGTTTGGCGAGCTTGGCGCGGAGGCCGACGGCGGAGAGGAGGAGGAAGATTAGGCCCTCGATGAAGACGGCGGCTAAGGCGGCTTGATAGCTGACGTTGCCGGAGCCGTGGAAGCCGACGACGGTGTAGGCGAAGTAGGCGTTGGTGCCCATTCCCGGCGCCAGTGCGAGGGGGAGATTGGCGAAGAGCCCCATGATTACGCAGCCGATGAGGGAGGAGGCGACGGTGGCGACGATCAAGTCTTTGCGCGTTTTCTCCAGGCAGGCGGCGTAGCCGGCGTTGACGGGCGAGAATTTGCAGGAGGCGTCGGGTGGGACGAGGCGGAGGTTGGGGGTGTTGCTGTTGAGGCAGTCGGCGGCGGAGACGGAGGGGTCGGAGCACAGGGGGATGCAGTCGGAGACGGAGCACGTGCCGCCGGAATCGGAAAGGATGGAGGCGTTCACGGCTAGGATGTAGGCCATTGTCAGGAACGTGGCGGTGCCGGCGCGGAGCTCCGTCGTGAACGAGGTGTTGCGCTCGGTGATCTTGAACCGCTTGCCGAAGCGGGATTTCGCCACGTAGGAGTTGAGGCGGCTGATTTGGTGCTGCACGGCGGAAGACGGCGGCGGCGGTGGTTGTTGGCCGGATTCCAGTTCCATTTCGGAGTGTGGGGTGGGAGGATGGGAATTTGGGGGTTCTTATTAATTTTAATGCTAGTATTTTTTTATGGCGGTTGAATTCCTTTTTTATATTGCAATGCTTAGTGATTCTATTTTTTAGCTTTTCTTAATTTAATATTAGTTGCTATTTTATTATGATTCTGCGCATTATCACGTTTTTCCCGTAATTGAATTGATTGTAGAGTTCTTTATCCATTCCTCACCTAATAGAATTGAATTGCATCGATCCATACCTGCAGATTATAGTAATTCCTAGTGCTTTTCCTCTTTCAAGGAATTTTTTTTCGTAATAATTATTTTTCTCGGAGCTACTTTCATCGTGAACTGTAATAAATAGTTGCCGTCTTCTATTTTAATTTTATCTCAATTTTCGAATAAAGCATATTAGATGTGATGCTAAGGATATTGTTTATAGACTTGATAGAATATTTAAAATTTTTTCTTGTACGAATATTTGAAATGAATGTCTAATTTTTATGAAAGTTCTCTTTTATGCTCCGTGCGTAAGTTGATTGTTTAATCAAATACTGATTTTGGAAAAATAACTACTTTACTCGTGTCTATAAACACGCACGCGGCACACCACTTTAGATAAAAACTTCTCAATGTGGTAAATTGTTAGAAAAGGAACAAAAATTACATCATGCCATTATTTTGGTTTTAAACACTAGCTATGCAGTCCACAAATTTCAAATTAAACTAATAAAAAATTAAAAATATTAAAGAGTTGAACCCTTAAAATTTGAATCAGATATAGTTGACCTAATGTGATGGAGTGGAGATTCCATGTGCAGAAGATCTTCGTATGAACGAATCTTGCTTCTTGCAAGCCTGTTGCTAATATTTTGGCTTCAAAACCGTTGAAACAGTAAATTTGAAAACCCAAATTTTCGGCCCAAATTCTTTCAATACTTCACTTTAGATAATACATAAAGTTAAAGAGTAATTTTAAACATAGATCCAAATCTTTCATTATAGTCCCTAATTTAAATTAATAATAAAAATATTAATTGATAAATACTCATTTTATTAACAACTAAATTTGTTTATCTTCACTTTTAGCCAAACTTTAACCTTTAAATGTGATGTGTTTTGCGTTAATTTCAATATTTTGGATTTGCATCACGTTTGGTGGAGTTTGTGTATGTGTGTAGTTAAATCGAGGTTCGTTAGGCCGGAATAAAAGGGTCAAAGAAGTGCGGAATCGAAGAATCGGGACAAAAATTGGACGGAAAAGGAGCAAAAATGCAAACCGGCGCCCCAAGATCCCAAATCGGTGGTTTACATAGCTAAACCGGCAGTTCAGGGGTGAACCGCCGGGTCAACCGCCGAAAAAAGCTGGAATGGAAATGATGCTTTAATCCAAATCGGCGGCCAAACCGACGCCTGGAGGCCAGACCGCCGATTTGGGCGGCCGGACCGCCGGTTTGGGCCTCCGTACCGCCGATTTGACGGTTTTCACACCAAAAATGACGATTTTGCCCTTTTTACATTTTTAATATCTATTAGCACTTTTTGTACCCTATAAAAGAGGGATGTAGCCCCAAAAATGCACCATTCATTATCATAGCTTAGTTTCTCTATTTGGGTTATTAGTATCTTTAATTATGCATTCAATTATCTTTTCTGTTGTCATTTCTCTTCTTAAGTCTAGCTAAATTCTTTTAGTTGGTTTTAGAGGACTTGTGTGATTCATTGGATGATAAAATTTGATTATTAATGTTGTTTTGCCTTCTAATTTGTAGTCCATGTTTATTGGTGTTTGTTTTACATGATAAAATAGGTGGCCTATATTTTAGCATGCTTAGTGTTCGTAAAAATGCTTAATCTGTTTTTATGATCATTGAATTCAAGTTTGCATGGTATGATTGATTAAGGGTCTTAGCGGAACTTAATCAATTCATAGAATGTTATAAATCTCGAGTGCTTTTGGGAGTCAACGCATTGTCTTGAGTCTTAATCGAGATAGGCAAGTAGTTGATCAACTCGCATGTTCTTGTCGAGAGAGAGAGGGTGCACATGTTAGTGATTCCTTCACTAGAATTGGATTAAATTGGTTGAATGAATCATTAGTTAAATTTCCCATTGATTTGAGTTGAGCAAGGCTAGGGATGGCAATGGGTTGGGTACCCACCCATTAAGCATTTCCCAAACCCAAACCCGTGAAAATTTTCTACACCCAAACCCGTCCCAAACCCGATTAAAAAATAATTTTAAAACCCATACCCGACCCGAACCCGTTGGGTAATACCCGTTTATTACCCGCTAAAAACCCGAATACTAAAAAGTAAACATCAAATAACAAAATATTATAAATATTATTAAAACATAAACATCAATAGAAAATTTCACTAACATTGATCTCAATGCAAACTACTACGAACTTACAAAATCTTAAAACATAACTAGAAGATTATGAATTATTGAAGATGCCGCTGTATCGTCATATTTCGGAAGTACATTAACAGAAGTAGAGGAGAAACATTAAAGACTCGACTCCTACGGAATGTGTGTGTGTGTTAAGAAAATAATATAAAACCCTAAATCTATTATAATATTTATACTAATAGTTGTAATTATATGATAAATTATAACATATAATATCTTTCATCTTATATATATATAAATAGGTTTGGGTAGCGGGTACCCGGAGGTATTTGCCCAAACCCGACTCAAACCCGTGACGGGTTTACATATTTCTACCCAAACCCGTCCCAAAACCATTTAATATTTCCCAAACCCGTCCCATCAGGGTTTGGGAAGTGCGGGTACCCACGAAAACCCGACCCATTGCCATCCCTAAGCAAGGCCCCCTAGAACCAACCCTTTCTTATATTGTCCTATTTATTTGTTCATTGTTTAATTTCTCTTTGATTGCTCTTCCTTGCCAATTTCTTATTTCTTTTAAGTTTGAAAATCTCATAAATCATGACAATCTTAGAGTTTGAATAGTAGGAGAGTGCATGAATTTCATTTCTACTAAAGTTCAGTTAAATGGTCCTTGAGGATACGATACTCGTTGCTATTTACTATAATTACCCGAATAAAGTACGGATATAGTTGCTAGTAATTTAGTGATCACTAATTATTTACTATTTTAACCTTATACCCCACAATTGAAAGTTAATTGTATCTTCTGTCCCTGATTCTTGGTTAGGATGCATTATGATCTAGTTTACTGACCACGTAAAAAAAGTTGCTACTTAATCCTCTAGTTATCGAATTCTTAAACTGATGATATGATATTGAACCAATTGGTGCAAAATAAGTCCTAAAAATTCTCCAAATTTCATCAAAATAAAATTGTAATTCATGAAATTGTTGAAGAACGAATAAATTGTCCCAATAAAGAAATCAATTTGGCCAGAGTTTGGGGTTAAAGTTCAACGGAATTGATCCACTTAATTCAAGTCATTAAATATCCAAGTTTTTTCTTTTTTTAATCAATGTTGAACGGAATTACTTTTCGGAATTGATTAAAACGCGAGGATCATCTACTTGGGGGTTTCACATTGAGACCTTGAAACTTTTGGCGATCCCGCCATTAATGACTTTGCTGGCGGTCACGACCGTAAATCCATGCTTGTTTATGAAATTGCACGGATTCTGCGCAATTAGAAATTGTTGAGCTCGAAATCCAACTTCAATACGTCGAGAATCTCAAAAGTTTAAATTATTTTTCATTAATAAAAAACTGCAATGTATTGTTGAACATCTCTTCCCTCGATTATTTGCTCAAGCCGAATTAAAAATACTCAACTTTCATTTCGAAAAGCTCTGAAACCTATGAAATTTTCAAGAATTACATCAAAATTACCCTTCTTGCATCGAGACAATCTGGTGTGGGGGGGGGGGGGTGTTGAGGAATACACTAGTAACAATTTTCGTTTTGCTAAAAGTCTTTTCACTGAGTTAGACTGCTCAGGTCAGTTGGCTCGATAACTGGAAAAGTCAGTTGGAGCTGCTCTACAACTGAGTTGCTCAGTTGGAGCGAATCATACAGTTGGGGGCACAGCTGGCTCATATGCCTGATGTTCAGCTATATACATCAACTGGGGTTTTAAATTAGTTTTGCGATGCAGAAGTTGGTGGCGTTTTAGCTCATTACAAAAACTGAAACCTTTGTGAAAATGGGGAAGGTCAAGTTCCCAAATTAGTACAGTTGTGTGCTTGTGCAGTTTGTTTGCAAGTTTGTATGCTGGTCAATTGGTTAGTAAACTGAATTTAAAATACTGAAAGTAAATACAGAAACTAAAATACATAGTATTTTAACGTGGTTTAGAGATTGACCTCCTACGTCAACGACTTCCTTTTCGGGAAAGTAACTCACTGGATAAGCTTAAGTGTGCTTACCAAACGCCCCACTTGGTTTCCGGTACCAAGCAAACCTAACCAGTTCGATTACGGGTTCGAACAAAACCTTTTAGCATTTTTCCAGGCAAGTGCACAGCCTGGAACTTAGATTCCGGGTTCTAAGGGACCTAGTCTTGAATTCCGGGTTCTAAGAGACCTGGTCTTTGATTACGGATTCAAAGGGACATAGTAACTTTGATTACGGGTTCAAAGTCATACCTAAGGGTTTGGGGTTGGGGATTTTTCAATTGGGAAGCCTTCAACACTGAGGGAAGTGGAGGCTTCGACCTATGGTTACATACTCGATCTTTTGGGAGAGAGTCTGTTGGGACACAAATTACGCAATAACCTAAACTCTAGACTCGATCAAATAAGGGGCTTTTCGAGAGGCTAGAAGAAAGAACAAGATGAGGTATGAACACTCTACTTCTACTGGACTGCGGTTGAGGTCTTCTTGCTGAGGAGAGAGGTGGTCTGCTGTTGTCGCTACTTCACTTTTTTCTCTTCTCTCAACTCTTACGCCTATGTGCGTATCTTCAATTTGTGTCACAGAGCTTGAATGTTGAGACCTCAATTTATAGAGGGAGATCTAACTAGCTGTTAGAAAGAGCCGCTTGACCTCTGCCAAAAAGTATGGCACTCCACCTGATTTTCTGGAAACTTTCCTAAGATGAAAACTGCGAGCATTGCTTTTTGCACGTCGCTGTTGTCGGTCCATTTATAGTAAGTTCTCCAGCTGACTTGTGCTTCCAAGTAGATTCAAATCTGGACTGCAACTCTTCTGTCTTCAAGGTCTTCAAAGTCTTCTCTTCTCCGTTTTGCGACATCTGACTTCGACACAACTTCTCTTCACGATGGAACTGTATGCCTTCAGCTTGCGTGTGTCAGTTGAGGAGTTAACTGAGCTGCTGTTCAACTGAATCCGTGCTTCAGCTGAGGTTGAGGTCTCAACTGAGTTTGGATGTCAGCTGAGTTTTGGGTCTCAGCTGAGTTTGGGCCTCAGCTGAGTTCTTCACGAACTTCCTTCTTCAGTCAGACTAAAGACATTCATCTACTTGATTGGGATCAGTTGGGATTTTGAAATCGTTCGAAACTTTTTACTAATTTTCCCAATATTTCAGATTGGATCAAGATGAATAAATCAAATGAAGAATTCCAAATAGACCATCACTTGCACGAAGGTGCGTGAGGAGATCAATGGATGAACAAGCTTGTTAATGGGAGTTATACATTAGACTATCTGTTATGGTAGTGTTTCTATGGGGTGTGATGGAGATAGAGACAGTCAGTTACAGTGGGACTGCCTTATGGGGTGTCTCCATCTAATTAGTTTATTAATTTTGAATATTAATTTTGCATTATTTTTAATCACAAATTTTGAAATTTTTATTAATTAAAATACAAATAAAAAATTGTATTAATTCGAAAATAAAAAAAACTATTACTTTTTTTATATAGAAATATATTAAAAATGAAAACAAAAAAATAAAAAAATAAAAGAAAAGAAAAACTAATGAAGAAGAAAAATCAAAAAAATAAAAACATTAAAAAATGAAAGAAAAAAACTGAAGAAGAATAAAACTGAAAAAAAAAGATCGAGGTTGTATCTATAAGACGAGACAATCTCGAGACAATGGGTGCTGCACTGAGCTGTTTTCATGGATTGGATGTCTCGAGACACCTTTGAAAACAGCCACTATAAATAATCTAAAGGGTTAAAATTGAATCAATATTACTCCCTCCGTCCACCAAATAAATCCGCATTTGAGGGTCGGCACGAAGATTAAGAAAGCTGATAAAGTGATTTTGAGTGGGGTAAAAGTTGAAAAGTAGGGGTAGTGCTAATGAGTTAATTAAGTTTGTTAATTATGTTGGTTTTCTAGAGAGAGTGTCACGTGGGGGTATGCATGAGGTGAATAAAAACTGATTCACCTCGGTGGAAATAAAACTAATTTCCCTAAAATTATTTTCATATTTGCTCAATAAAATTAAAGGGTTGTGATTAATAAAAACATTAGGATTAAAATAAATGAAAGTCAATAAATCTGAATAGTTTAACATTAATAATTCTGCTCAATCAAAAACACTAAAACTCGATTCCTGAAAAATGAATACAGTAAATTTTCTGATGAAAATCCAATTCAACCACCATTAAATTAAAGGAAAGTAAATACAGAAACCAAGGCAAAATTTTGGAGGCAAAAGTTAACTTTTCATTCACTAATTGGAGCCAAAATATACACTGATTTGATAAAAAACTAGGGGGGAAATTTGAACACTACTTAACCCCCACTAACAGCAATAAATAGAGCCTTTAAGGCTGATCCAATTCATTACATCAACTCACAAAAACTACACAGAAATTCTACAGCATGGCTGACCCACGAGCAAAGCCTAAATTAACAGATGAAGAGCAAAATATTGTTGCACAGTGGCTGCTTCAACATAGCAGCAATGGAAAATTAAATTGGGGAGCAAAAAAAGAGGCTGCAGGGCTGTTTGAAGTAGATTTGAAGACAATCTACCGAATTTGGAAGATTGCAGCAGGTCAGCAGGCTTCCGGAGTACCTGTCCATGTAAAATCAATGAAGAAAGGATCAGGACATGCAGATAAATGGAGCATTGATGTAGAAAAAGTCAAAAACCTCTCAGTCCATCAAAGGTCATCATTGAGAGTCATGTCAGGTAATCTTGGTGTAAGCAAAAGCTTAATTCATAAGTGGGTCAAAGAGAAGAAGCTAAAGCCACATACAAGTACTATAAAACCATTTCTTACCCCCCCCCCCCCCCAAAATAAGTTGAACAGACTGAATTGGTCACTTAGTCAGCTTGGTTCCATCATTGAAGGTGGCAAAATTAAATTTCAGACCATGTACAACACAATACATGTGGATGAAAAGTGGTTTTACCTCACCAAAACAAATGATAGATACTACCAGAAAATTCACATATAAATGGCATCACCAGAAAATTCAGATTACCAACAAGAACAGATCAAGCGTGGCATCACAAAAATGACATCAAATTCACAGAAAAATGACACCCGCGACTTCAGACAACCAGCAAGAACTGATCAAGCATAGCATCACAAAAATGGCATCACCAGCCCTCAAATTCATAGAAAATGACAGCACCAGCAAATTCAGACTAACAACAAAAACAGATCAAGCGCAACATCACAAAAATAGCATCACCAGCCCCCAACACAAGACAAATAAAAATGTAATCATCTGATTATATTAGAGATAGCACGCTAGGAAAGAACATCCCTAGTATCTGCAAATACTGGATTCGGTCTGCTTCACTCTTATACATATTAGGAATGAAAGGGGGCATCTCCAAATCGGAGCAAATGTGGAGCTCCGAATCAGAGACCGGGAGAAGCTCGAATTCTGGCACCATAGTTTCGATCTCAGCAGCGGCATCATAGATCGGAGAATGGGCAATGACAATTTCTGATTCTCCGCAAAGATCGGAGACATTCTCATACATCGGAGCAAACCCTTCCTCAGTTGCCATCGCGGAGTCAGAGAGAGAAATGATTTGCGATTCAGACTCGACGGCGGTGAAAATGGTTTCCGGCACCATCTGGACAAGATCTGTCTCATATGGAGACTCCCACGAATAAATGGGAATCGGAGAGAAATGTGTTGCTATCGGGATCGTTAGATCCTCCAAGAACAGAAGAGAATCGTTACATGGTCGAATATTAGGGTTTTGAGAGAGCGGCGGAGAATCAGTCATTTTGGGCTAGAGAAATGAATGAATGAGTGTGAGATTAGGGTTTGAGAGAAATGAAGACAGAGTGTGAATTGGGCGTGTCAATTGGGAAATGGGTATCAGATTGGGTTGGGTTGGTGGCATTAATGTGTTAGGTAATTAGTAGGGGGATTAGTGGTAAGTGGGTTGGGTTAATTTATTTGGTGGGTCCATTAATGACAAAGGGTAGTAAATAACCCAAAAGTAGAAGGGTGTGGTTGTCCATAAAGGTAAATGGGAATTTATTTGGTGGACAAAAAATTGTGATAAGTAGGAATTTATTTGATGGACGGAAAGAGTAATATTTTTTTATTATTTTAAATAGGACGCTGTAGTGAGAGATCTAGAGGTTATGTTTAAAAGTTAACGGTAATGTTAACATAGAGTTGCAGTCGTTTTCTTTTTTTTCTTTTCTTTTTTCTTTTATGAGATGCAGTCAAAATTTGTGTAAATGCAACTTGAAATTCTGCAGCCGTAACGTTAAAGATATTTAGAGTTGACCGCAAAATTGACCAGAACAGCCTTATTATGAGGTGATCGGTCAATTTTGAGTTCTATAGTTCTTTGAGTTTGATTCTGATTTTTGTTCAATTGGAAACCAAAATAATATTTAAAATCTGTAAAATATATAGACTGATAAATATATATGGGATACTGTAGTTAATGATACGACTTTCATGTCCAATTGTAAAAATGATTTGACCTTTAAAATATACAAAATAAATTAAAGTATGATTTATTATATCTTAAATTGCAAATATAGTACTTACAATTTTGAACTTGACATTATGACGTGGAAGTTTCATTTTTACGTGAAATTTTGATCTTATTTTGTCACATTATATAAAAAATATATTTCACTGATATATATATATATATATATATTTTTTTTTTCTTTTTTATGCCGTGGGACCCGTAATCGTTACTTTCGGTACGTACTGGATAAACCCCCATCCCTTATGCAGTGACTTGCAAATCACACATGCAGGTAAACCACACACACTTTCCAAGTACAAGTATGGGTGGCTCAACCTATAGATGATTTATTTGTCATGTGTGGTTTGTAGGTTACTATACAGGGGATGAGGTTTACCTAATGCGCATCGAAAAGTAGCGGTTGCAGTTCCTACAACATAAGAAAAAAAAAAGAATTATGCCGTCACCATAGTTGCACAAAGGATATCGATCTAAATTTGTTGGTAGGACTAGGATATTCGGTCGCACTGTGGCCAGCTACACGCGTGAAAATAAGGAAAGTTGACTGTAAAAATGGAAATAATTACATTTTCCCTCTAGATTTTATGTTTCCCAATTAAAATATATTTCCATTTTCAAAACCTATATTATCATTTTTAGCACGTATAACTGACCACAATATGTCCGAATATCATTACTCATCTCTCAATTGCATGAATAAAGATTTTCATTAGAAATTAACAATAAAATTAAACTGAGTGTGAACTTACTACTCTCCGTTGACTAAAAGTAACTTGTCCAATTAAAATTTCGTCGACCGACAATGTGATTAAATTCAACACTTTATGTTATAGGCAACTTTGCTACGTAATTGAATTTTTATTTCATCAGTTTCTTTTTTCTATCTATTTTTTTTAAAAGAATTACAAATGTATATATATAATGTCAAATACCTCATAGTCATACTTGAGGAATTGAATCCAAAACCTTTAGCTAAAGAAAGACTTGTGGTATCTCGGCTAGCTATTTGAGTTATAACTCCTCTGCCATCAGTTTTTTTCATATATATTACTAGGGTAATATATATTGTATTACTAATACTCTTTGGAATCTCTTAAATTTATTTGAATGGATAATTTCCATCTCAACTCGGTAGACTTTCTGCTCAACTTGTTTCCATCTTTAATTAAACATGAGACTTCTCTCTTCACATCAATATCGATAAATATTTGAATGTCCCTAAATGGATCAGTTTTGCGAACTTTTAAAAAGTGCTTTATTATAACAACAACAAAATAATAATAATAATAATAATAATAATAATAATAATAATAATAATAATAATAATAATAATAATAATAATAATAATAATAAACGACACCTATATAACAGACACTATCATATCATCCTATGACATAATTAACCTTTGCTCATAATGAATGGGTGTACATTTCCCTTATTTGAAATTTGTGAATGTGTTCTGTTTATTGGTTTTACTTATTTTAATTAAAATATCAATTTTATCTTTTCAAAAGTTTTGAAGTCTTTTGAGTTTTAGGATAATATATGTATCAATAAAGAATTTCGAACATTTGGTGTGGTCAGGACACCAGGATCGATCATGTAATTTTCTTCATCAATAAATTAAACTGGTTTAAACCATGAAAAACCGGTTGTATGGTTTCTCTCTTTTATCCTTCGGTTTTTCGGCCTTTAATTTTGTTTCCAATATTAAATAAATTGAATTTTTTTCCCTATATTACACCTAATCTCCAAAAATTAAGGGATTCTCCTAAAATTAGTCATTTTTTTTAATTTCATTTATTTTCTTTAGGTTTTTTTTGATTGATTGTTATCCTTTTTCTGAGATTTGATTTTCATTTATTTTCGGTAGGTTTTTTTTAATTGATTTTATCTTTATATAGAGATTTCATTTTCATTTATTTTCGGTAGGTTTTGTTGATTGATTGTTATCCATAATCAGAGATTTAAATTTAATTTTTTTTCGGTAGGTCTTGTTGATTGATCGTTATCCATAATTAGAGATTTGAATTTTATTTTTTCCGATAAGTTTTGTTGAATGATTTTCATTTTTTTCGGTTGTTTTTTTCTCTTTTAGTTTTGGAGCCCCATACATTTATACTACATTGTTTTTCATTATTTTTTATTGGATTGCACAGTTTTTTCGCAGACAAAGTGATCGAAATAAATTCAAGAAGAATCAAAGTGAAGAAGTTCTACGTTGTATTTGAAGGAAAACGAACTGGAATATTCTCACATTGGAGAAATTGTGCACCATTTACAAAGTGATGGAAATAAATTCAAGAAGAAGCAAGGTGAAGAAGTTGTGGAAGTTGTGGAAATTGTGCACCCATTTACAAAGTGATGGAAATTGTGCACCATTTACAAACGAACTGGAATTTTCTCACATTGGGAAAATTGTGCGCTATTTGTGCTAGGTTTTAAGGGAAGCTTGTATAAGGCATTTCCATCTGAAATGGAAGTTGTTGAGGCGTACGAAAAATATATTCAAGTGAGACACAAATCCGAAGATTCATCAAGTGAGTGTGTGAAAGAAGTTTTGTTTGCAGATGAAGAGAGAGTGGAAGATTCAAGCCATTATGAAATCAAGTCAACAAGTAATTCTAGTAATCTAGATGCAGATGAAGAGAGCATGGAAGATACTAATGTGAAATTGGAATTTATTTTTATGATAGTTTTTTTTTTTTTTTTTTTTTTTTAATTGTAATGGGTATGTTATTCACGGTCATAGGGCTGAATCAGTAATTCGGCATTTTGAAAGTTACATTTATATTATGTTTTCGTACTGATATCTGGAATAAATTGTGGAGAAGGACTTGGATGTATAAGTCTGCACCCATTTGCACACAACCCGACCCGCCCCGCGTCGTTCCGACCCGGCGTGTGAGATCCACGCACCGCGCGTGCTCTAACGAGCCTAGTTTCTTTTTTTTTAATTTTTAATTTTTAATTTTTTTTAATTTCCAGATTATTTTCTCCGGTGAAGGCTCCAATTTTACGGCTCCGCCTTCGCTCCGGTTACTAAAATAAGGATAATCGAAGGGCAACAATTTAAACATTTTCGGCTTGCTCAGAGGCCTTCAGCTCCCCCCGCTCGAATCTTGACCATAGAAGAAGCGGCAAACAATAAAAAAAAATTGAAAAAAAACTGGTCAAAGAGGGGGTTGATCCGGGTCAAACTCAGGTCAAACGGGTTGGGTCGGGTCAAACGGACGGATGTTCTACGGTGCAAGAGTTGCACCAGAGTTTTTGTCTAAATTGTGTGGAATATAATGTGTACAAATTGTTGTATAGAATCACAAATTATATGCTGCGAAATAATGTGTGTAATATAATGTGTACGTACAAATTATCCACAAAGTTTTTTTAGCATGGAAATTGTTGGGAAATTTATTAGTAAGAGTTTTGATGAATTCCAAAACCGACTGACCTCAACCGAGTAGATGTTGCCAGAACCTATTGTTAAAAGTTAGGCTCGCTGTTTGAGCAAAGTTGAGATTTTATCTTTACAGGTCTCCAGCTAAAAAGATGGCAACAAGGCATCACTCAGACAGAACATCAGTTATGATGAAAGACAACTGAGAGTTCATATGTTCAGATGGAATGAGGGGGAAGTCTTCAGAACATCAGTTGTGAAGGAAACCAACTGAGGGTTCGTCAGATGAGAAGCAGTAGAGAGGAAGAGAACATCAGATGAAAAGGAAGTCATCTGAAGGTTCAAACTCAACTGACTAAATACAAGGAAGACAACTAAGGGTTCAGTTTCAGAACCTCAGTTAAAGAACTCAAACAAGAAGATCAACAGCATGAAGTTCAAAGTCAGCTGAGAGTTCAACGGTTAGGTCAGAACATCAGCTGAAGACCACTCAGATAAAGATCAAGATTTTCAACCGACTAATCGAGGTTGACTGTCAGAAAGGTTAAGATTTGAATTTCAAAAGGAAGTCACATGAGGGTTTGACCGTTCAGTCATTACCCCATCTGGCCCAACACAAGGCTGTCTCAGAAGAAAAGCAGAAGAGCACAGATGCCATATCGGGAAAGTCTGCAGAGATGAGAGACAAGCCATCGCTTTCAACGATCAGAGATCAACAGCTCCTCCAACGGCTAGTTGATACTCTCCGCCTATAAATAGAGGCATTCTCTCATTTGAGAGGGACACAAGACAAGAGACAGAGAAGTGCAATCACAAGAGAAACAAGCGCAAGAAAAATCTGCAAAAATCACATTCTAAGAGCATCAGCAGCTGAGAGTTCAAGAGTGATAGAACATTAGTAGCTGAGGGTTCATAGAGTTATAATATGTCTTAGATCTTAATTTGAGTGTTTATTCGTTCAAGCCATAGATCCAGCTCTCATTCGTGATTGAGCTGTAGTTGGAAAATCCACCCACATACACACCTTAAAAAGTGTTTGTTAGGATCATACTCTTCCTGTAATTGAGTAGCTAGGTCGTCAAGTACCCGCAAACTTGACATAGGTTGTTAAGTACCCGCAAACTTAACTGTAAAGGTTGATAAGTACCCGTAAACTTATTGCAACGGTTGCACAGCCCGGGTAAACTGTGTGGAACTGTCCAGAAGAACTTGGACTGAGGTGTGAGGATTCACATCTCCCCGTGGACGTAGGAGGGTTATCTCCGAACCACGTTAAATCCTGTGTGTATGTGTTTATTTTTATTCAGTTACTTATTGCATTGTTAACTGACCAAACTAACCGGCATACAATCTGCATATCTGCACATTCTCAACTGTTTTGGTTATTGACCAATCGTGCTAAAAGCGTGAGTTGTTTTAACGAGTTTAATTTCCACCACATTCCGCACAACACCACTCTTCCAGCTGAGGTTGTTTACTCAGCTGTGAGATTCCAACTGAGTCAGTTTTACTCAGTTGAAGTATTTTTAAGGGTTTAATTTTAAAATCCTAACTGGTATATTTCCCCCCCCCCATACACCAGTAACTCGTTTCGGGACCATCAGAAATTATATCAATTATGTCTAGCCAATTCATACTATGAATGTGGACTTATATTATGAAACAAAATTTCATTATGAATATTGCATGTGTTTAAAGTTGAGTTTTGGGTTGTGAATCTTTCAGTAAAAATGTGTCACATAAATCAACAATTAGCTTTAGCAATTTGTATATTCCAGTATTAACTCGAGTAATTTATTGAGTAATGGTAGATACGTTACTAATTTTTTTCTTTTGAAGTGTCATTTTATTATTCTACATATTGTTACTAATTTATTGAGTCTAAATTAGTAATCGAATTTTGACTATGAACAAATTGGTTTGTTCAAAAAGAATTTGAAACTTATTTGAGGGACCATTCATACGATGGTTGTGGACTTAAATCATGTTGATGTGTTGTTTGTGCGATTCCTCGAATAATAAAATTACGCCTAAAATATTTAAATAATGGTTATATAATATTAAAATATGTACAAATGAAATGATTACAAATACATTTTAGTTGGCTTTATGTACTTATTATATTTATAACGGTAAAGATTATTACACACAAGAGAGAGGGCAAGTGTCAATGACATTTTTGTAATTAGATGGACTTCAATTGTAATTTATTAATTACGAAAAATAAGTCAGTTTTTGAATGGTTCAATATACCCTTAATCGAAAATTAAGTCACTAATTGCGAAAATGGTTTGAAGTGTTGTAATGTAAGTAGAACAAGTACACAGAAAATAGGGAGAAGAGAAGAGAGTGACGGCACATAGAATGATGAATATTATTATTAGATATGAAATAGAAAACCCTACCCAATCCTACAAGTAATGTCCATATATAAATATATTATTCATAACACTCTCCCTTGGACATTACGACGTGATGTTCATGTCTCACTAAAGGTCTCGCTGGAAAAATCCTATGGGAAAAAAACAGTCAAAAAAAGCCCATGAAATACGTTTTATATATGTGTTGCATTTGTTGCCTCGCTAAAAACCTTAACTAAGAAAATCCAATGGGAAAAAATTAGTAAAGGGAAAAAGAGCACAACAAATTTAGCCTTCGAGGCTTGATGTAGATCTTCAAGGTCCAATCTTCAAAAAACTATTGCGTAATATTCGCTCCCCCTGAAGATAATAATCTTCCAAGCCTACGCATCCCAATATTATAAACATATTTTTCAAATGTTGATGTAGGAAGAGATTTTGTGAATAAATTTACAAGATTTTTACAAGAGCGAATTTTCTGTACTATAATTTTGTCGCTCTTCTGGAGCTCGTGTGGGTAAAAGAATTTAGGTAATATATGCTTTATTAAATTTCCTTTAACATACCCACCACTCATTTGTGCAACACAAGCCGCATTGCCCTCATATAGGATAGTGAGAGAGTTCTCATTTATCGCAATACCACAAGATCCACGAATGTGTTGTATTAATGACCTTAGCCACACACATTCTTTAGCGGTTTCATGTAAAGCGATAATCTCCGAGTGGTTTGAAGATGTAGTGACTAGAGTCTGTTTAATAGATTTCCAAGAAATAGCTGCACCACCACAGAGAAAAACATAACCAGTCTGTGATTTAGCATCGTGGGGATCAGATAAATAACCAGCATCCGCATAGCCTACCAATGTCATGTCTTGATTTCTTCGATAAAATAAACCAAGATCTTTTGTACCTTGAAGATAATGAAGAATATGTTTAACACCATTCCAATGTCTCTGTGTAGGAGAAGCACTGAACCTTACTAGCAAGTTAACTGCAAATGCAATATCGGATCTCGTGCAGTTTGCGAGATAAAGTAGTGCTCCAATTGCACTCAAATAAGGAACTTCAAGTCCTAAAATATCTTCATCATTTTCTTTAGGTCTAAATGGGTTCTTGTTCGCATCTAGTGATAGGACAACCATTGGTGTACTAAGTGGATGTGACTTATCCATATAAAATTTTTCTAATAGCTTATTCACATAGTTTGACTGGTGTACAAAATTTCTTTTAGAGAGATGCTCGATCTGTAGGCCGTGACAAAATTTGGATTTACCCAAGTCTTTCAATTCAAACTCCGTCTTTAAGCATGAGCTAGCTTCCTCAATCTCTTTGTCTATTCCAATTATATTTATATCATCAACATACACAGAAATGATACGAAAATCATTTTGTGATCTTTTGACGAACACGCAAGGACTTATATCATTGTTCACATATTCCTTCTTCAAGAAGAATTCACTTAGTCGGTTATACCACATTTTTTCCGACTTTTTTAAGCCGTACATTGACCTTTGTAATTATACATTATATATGTTGCGAGTTTCATTTTCCTTCAATTGAGGAATTTTAACCCCATCAGGTACTTTCATATAAATATCAGTGTCTAGTGATCCATATAAATATGCGGTCACGACATCCATTAACTGCATTTCTAAATTCATAGTTGATGCCAGAGATATCAAACATCGGAACGTTATACCATCCAAAACAAGAGAATATGTTTGATGAAAATCAATTCCAGGTCTCTGCAAGAACCCTTGATCTACCAATCGCGCTCTATATCTCACCACCTCATTATGCTCGTTTATCTTTCGTACAAACATCCATGTATATCTTATTGGGATAACACCATTTGGTGTAAGTGCTATCGAGCCAAAAACTTTCTTAATATTTATCGCGTTTAGCTCTATTTACATTGCTTCATTCCATTTCAACCAATCAGAGCGCTTCCAGCACTCGGCTATTGTTTTTGATTCAGAATCTTGATTATCATTAGAAATGGTAAGGGCAATTGTTAAGGTAAACGTGTCATCGACAACAATATCATTTCTATTATAAGTTTCTCCCGTATACACAAAGTTTATAGCAACTTCAATATTAACATCAACCAGCTCTTTTTCATTTTCCATTATATTGTGATCTGGCCATTCCGCAATCCTAGTATTATGATTAGTTAGTGCACTTTTAGATGTACTAGGATTATCATCTTCAGGATGATCCTCTTCAGGAGGTTGTTGGAGCGATATCATTTCCTTACTTAATTTTGTGTGTCAGAGATTTTTATCTTTAGCACCAATAGGTCTACCACGCTTCTGGCGTTGAGAATAATCAACTGATTTAGTTAGTTCAATTGAAATTTCAATTATTTGTGGTGCATTTATAGTAGGAACATGATATTTAGTCACTCCATTATGATCAGTAAATGCATCTGGCAAATTACTTGCTAAATATTGCAAGTTAATTATCTTTTGAACTTCCATCTCTGATTCATTAGTACATGGATCTAAATATTATAGATTCTTTTCATTTCATGAAATTTCACGACATTGTGTTAAATTTGGGATTTTGTCTCCCCCTAATGTCGGGAAATGATCTTCATCGAAAATACAATCGGCGTACCGAACAGTAAATTGATCCTCAGTCATGGGTTCAAGAAATTTAATAATAAACGGAGATTCATAACCCACGTAAATGTCTAGCTTTCGCTGAGGGCCCATTGAGGTACGCTTAGGTGGTGATATTGGAGTATACACTCCACAACCAAATATTCGCAGATGAAAAAATGTTTGGTTCTTTACCACGTACTAATTGTATTGGGGAATAATCATGATATGCAGTTGGTCGGATTTGGAGCAAATTAGTTGCATGCAAAATTGCATGTCCCCAACAAGTAACAGGGTAAATTGGATTTTTGTAACAATGGACGAGCTATTAATTTTAAACGTTTGATTAATGATTCGGCTAGACCATTTTGAGTGTGAACGTAAGGAACATGATGTTCTACTTTGATAACTAATGAAAGGCAATATTCGTCAAAAGATTTTGACGTGAATTCACCGGCATTATCCATTCGAATGGACTTGGTGGAATAATTAGGAAATTGAGCTCTAAACTCAATGATTTTGGCAATAAGTTTTGCAAATGCTTTATTGCAAATAGACAACAAGCATACATAAGTCCATCGAGTGAGAGCATCAATAAGAACCATAAAGTATCAAAATGGTCCCGACGCCGGGTGAATTGGTCCACAAATGTCCTTTTGAATTCTTTCAAGAAATGTAGGAGATTCTATTCCAAATTTAAAACAAGAAGGTCGTACTATAAGTTTACCCTTTGCGCATGCTTTACAAATAAACTCATTTGATAAAGATAGATCTTTTGTTTGTAGATTATGTCCAATAGCATTATTAATAATCCGACGCATCATATTTTGCCCAGGATGACCCATTCGCTCATGCCATAGTTTAAAATATTTTGGGTCTTTAAAATTCATACTTAGCGTAACATGATTATTAGGTCAAATGTGAGTGTAGTACAATCCTGAGGAGAAAGAAATGAGTTTTTCTATAACTCGTTTTTGACATCCAACATCTTGAGTTATGATTAAAAACTCTTTATTGTTCTCAGTTTTAGTTTCAATGTGAAGACCATTTAATCGGATGTCTTTAAAGCTAAGAAGGGTACATTTAGATTGTGGATACAAAAATGCATCATTTATGATTAATACAGTACCCATTGGGAGTATCAATGAAGCTCTTCCAGAGCCGACAATAAGGATATTGTCATTTGCAATTATAGTTACACTTCCTCTTATTTCAGTAAGTGTTTGAAAATATTTCTTATCGGTAAAAATAGTATGTGTTGTGGCACTATCCACTAGACACAAGGTACTCACATTCTCCATGGGTTGCATATTGAGATTTTGTGGTTTCTATAAGCAAAGAAGAAACAATATGCAAATAAATTAAAAATAAACAAAGTTAAAAAACAAGTAATTCAAATATTCAGAACATCCCAAATAAGTTCAACAAAAATAAAATAAACTAGAGTCATGCCCATTTTGCATAATCGAAAAACATAACCATAAATTCAGTAAGTGTTTGAAAATATTTCTTATCGGTAAGAATAGTGTGTGTTGTGGCACTATCCACTAGACACAAGGTACTCACATTTTTCATGGGTTGCATATTGAGATTTTGTGGTTCCTATAAGCAAAGAAGGAACAATATGCAAATAAATTAAAAATAAACAAAGTTAAAAAACAAGTAATTTAAATATTCAGAACATCCCAAATAAGTTAAATAAAAATAAAATAAACTAGAGTCATGTATATTTTGCATAATCGAAAAACATAACCATAAATTCTAAAAACGTTTGACAAATTAAGATAAAATCATTCTTAATCTCCATAATCTTCAAGATCAAGTTGCATCAAATCGTCATCATCGGCATTAAAAGCTGTAGTTGCTTTAGGCAAACTAGCATGATGTGATTCACCTTGAGTTCCCTTGCCCTTTTTGTCCTTAAGCATTCTTTGATATGCTTCCACAAGATGCTTCGGAGTACGACATGTGCGGGTCCAATGACCCTTGCATCCACATCTATGACAAGTTTGTTGTTTTGCTTTGATTTGTTGCTTTTCTTTAAATTGTTGAGATGGACCATCCTTTTGTGAAGGGGGTGTCGTTTGAAAATATTTTCCATAGCTTTTGAATTTAGCAACATTATTGTATCCACGGCCTTGACCCCATCGATGTGACCAACCTCGTCCACCACGTTGGGACCAAATTGAATTTCCTCGACCTCTCCCTCGACTACCTTTATAGGTGGTAGCATGTGCTTCAGGTACTGCTTGTGTACCAACTGGCCTAGTATTGTGATTTTTCATTAGCAGTTGGTTATGTTTTTTTGCTACCAATAAAGCAAAATAAGCTCAGAATGCTTAGTATAATTCTTGGCCCTAACTGCTGCTGGAGTACAAGGTTACTAGCATGAAATATTGAGAGAGTCTTTTCTATCAAATCAGCCTCTTTAACATCCTGCTTACAGAGTTTCAATTGTGACACAATACGGTGCAATGCAGAATTATACTCAATTACAGACTTAAAGTCTTGAAAACGTAATTGAGCTTGAGGGAGAATGATTGTCTTTTATTGATCAAAGCGATTCTTCAGGAATTGCCATAAGACACCAGGGTCCTTTTCAGTAAGGTACTCATTTTTTAGCTCCTTATTCAAGTGATGAAGAAGGAAAATCAGTGCTTTCGCCTTCTGGACGGAACTACTTGAGGATTGTGAAACATTGGTTTCGCTCAAATCACATGAGGCAATGTATATTTCAACATCCAAAGCCCAAGTCAAATAGTTACCACCATCAAGAGCAAGCTCGGTGAATTCTCTTTTGTTGATGTTAGACATATTCAAACTACAATAATTGTTCAGAAAAAGTGCATATATGAGTAATAATTATAACAACCATAGCATAAATGCATAAATTCAGTCAATTCGTGTATAAAGCTGGTTCAAGCATTTAATGCTTGCATACAAGTGAAATTAATCAAATTTCAACCTATCATGTTGAATCATAAGATAAAATAAAATAAAAATTAACAAATATACCATATAGATCTATTTATGTTACACGACTCATGTTCGGTTTAAATATGTATAGATCAACAAATCAACATAGATCATGGAGTAAATATATTGTCATCCGATGTAAACGTTGAAGACCATCCTTGTGAATAACATATTATGCCGTTTTCTTCTTTTTACTGGTGAATTACTAACTATGCCGCTACGATTGACTATTGATATGCAGTAAAAAGTACAATTTACAGAAACCTAATTGTTAATTGCTAATTTCTAAGTGGACAACGCAATAAGAATTTAAGAATTCAAAAATTTAAAACAAATACTTTACGTAATGGAACTTGAATCAGGAAAAATTAATAACGCAATGGAACTTGAAGATAATAACATAATTTACCGGCAGATTCCCTACTCCGCCATGAACGTCATATATATATATATATATATATATATATGTGTGTGTGTGTGTGTGTGTGTGTGTGGGGTTTTTCATGAAGATTACCTTGCAAGAAAAGACACGATTCTTCCATATGACTTACTCGCAATTTCTACTCAATTGGCTAGAGACTCGTGCTGATAACGTGTTGTAATGTAAGTGGAACAAGTACACAGAAAATAGGGAGAAGAGAAGAGAGAGACGACGCATTGAATGATGAATATTATTATTAATCTCAAGTGTGTAAGTATAAGGTAGGGATATTAGGATATATATATATATATATATATATATATATATATATATATATATATATATATATATATATAGGAAATAGATCATATAAGAATAGATATTATCCTAAGAAATGAGAATAGATCTCCACCATAGATCTATTGGTGATGAAGGGTCAATATTTGGCCAAGTCAAAGCGGGTAAATCCGGTCAACCCGGGTCAACCCGTTGACTTTTTTTTTTTTTAAACTGTCACCCAAGATGCACAACTTCACATATTCGGATGCACCACTCTACATAACTAGATGCACCACTCTACATAACTAGATGCACCACTAAGTGCATTTAGATGCACAGGATTTTCAAGTTTTTTTTTCAATTTTTTTTTTAATAAACTGTCACCCAAGATACACAACTTCACATATTCGGATGCACCACTCTACATAACTAGATGCACCACTAAGTGCATTTAGATGCACAAGATTTTCAAGTTTTTTTTTCAATTTTTTTTAATAAACTGTCACCCAAGATGCACAACTTCACATATTCGGATGCACCACTCTATATAACTAGATGCACCACTAAGTGCATTTAGATGCACAAGATTTTCAGTTTTTTTTTTTTCAATTTCTTTTTTAAAACAGTCACCCAAGATGCACCATTTCACATATTCGGATGCACCACTATACATAATGAGATGCACTACTATACATAATGAGATGCACCACTATGTGTAGTGAGATGCACCGAATTTGTAAAGAAAAAAAACTGAAAAAAAATTGGATGCACCACAATGCGTAACTAGATGCACCACACAATGTAACTAGATGCACCACATAGTGTAACTAGATGCACAATGTTTTACGAAAATAAAAAAAACGAAAACAAAACTAGTGCATCTTAATGAACTTAGTGGTGTATCTCATTATATAGTGTAGTGCATATGAATACATGATGTGGTGCATATAACCTAACCTTAAAAAAAAACGAAAAAAAAAAACATAAAAAAAAACTTAAAATCTTGTGCATCTCAATACACTTAGTTGTGCATCCGAATATGTGAATTTGTGCATTTGAATATGTGAAGTTGTGCACCTTGTGTGACAGTTAAAAAAAAAAATCGAAAAAAAAAGGTCAACGGGTTGACCCGGGTTTGACCAGCTTTGACCCGCTTTGACTAAGCTAAATCTTGACCCTTCATGTAGATAAGATCAATGGTGGAGATTAATTCCTATTTCTCACTTTAAGGGAAGTTTGCATGGGAATCACTCCATATATATATAAGAACATTATATATGGAATAGAAAACCCTAACCAATCCTACAAGTAATGTCCATATATAAATATATTATTCATAACATGAAGTTTTGAAATTCAAACTAGGATTTAAGTTGAGAATTTTTTTCGATTGATAAATATCCATACATAAAAATGATTTATTTGCATAATTACCTAATTTCCTATAAATTAGGGATTTAGAATTCGAACTCTGAAATTCAAAGTAGGATTTAATTTAGGAAATTTTTTGTAGGATTTAATTTCAGAAATTTATTTTGATTGATAATTATCCATAAATAAAAATGATTTGTTTTTCATAATTACCTAATTTCCTATAAATAAGGGATTTCAAAATCGGTGGAACGTTTGACTTTTTATTTATTTTTTATTTTTTTATCAATGTTTTCTATAATTAAAGAATGATTTTCTTTTCATTATTAGACCTAATTTCCATCTAATTAGCAATTGCATATCTGTTTAATTTCCACAATTTCCATCCAAAATCATCCAGATTTTATACATAAATAATTTTATTATTAAATTCTATTATTTTTATTTATATTATTTGTAACTTGCACGAGATGAACAATTATTTAATTAATTTTACCTAATTATTTCCTATTTCATATCTAAATCCTATTATTTTTTTTCTCGAATCATATATATGTATTTTTCTTCATTTGATCGCATATCATATTACTTTTCTTCAACATACATTCATGGAAATAAAATCAAGATGAAGCAAGCAGAAGAAGTTGTACGTTGTTTTTGAAGGCGAACA
Organism: Schizonepeta tenuifolia; assembly: GCA_029490685.1. Lineage (NCBI taxonomy): Eukaryota > Viridiplantae > Streptophyta > Magnoliopsida > Lamiales > Lamiaceae > Schizonepeta > Schizonepeta tenuifolia. Next base: position 7,053,061 of record CM055958.1, read on the forward strand.
AACTAGAATCTTTTCAAGTAGGAAAAATTGTGCACCATATGTTCTCGGTGTTAAGGGAAGCTTGTATAAGACATTTCAATAGAAAATGAAGTTGTGCAGGCGTACGAAAAATATATGCAGCTAAGAAAGAAATCTGAAAATTTATCCAACTACAATGTGAGTGAAGATGTGGTTGGCGATTCAAACTAATGCTATATAAAGTCAGTCAATAATTCAAAGTGTTTGAAATGCAGAAGAAGTGACAGATAGTAATATGAAATTCAAATTTCATGTTTTAATAATTTTTTGTTTTGGTTTTGTAATGGGTGTGTTAGTCAGTGTTGTAGTTCTTAAATTTTAATTCCCATGAAAGTTGTGATCGTTATTGAACTTGGATTTGCATAGTTGTTTGGTATGTCCTTGTTCATGGTACTAGTAAAATAACTATTGTTTTCTACAATAAGTTTTGTTTATTTCTACAGGTTGGATCGATGTGTTGCATATGTACTGACCCTAAGTAAATTTAGAGTTCATTAGAATGACAAATAATTTCGTGTTAACTTCACTTATAGGAGTAAATTACATTGCAACTTCGCTAAATATTTAACTAAGTAAAATTCTTCATTGAATGACTTAATAAGTAAATTGAATAGTTTCAATTTTTGATTTATAAATCGATACATACATTTGAAAGGGTAAATGAGCCCATTTATACAATTCTCAATTTATTATCCAAATTGTAGTCGTAAATAAGAAAAACTAATGAATTATCACTATAATTCAACTAAAGATTCCAATTTTTTTTTGGGAAGTACCTCTTTAGTGCGATTATATGTCCTTCACATTTTTATTTCACATTTTTATTAAGTTCAAATTGTGTATGCTATATATATATATATATTCTACATCTTCAATTAAGGCGCCAACAAACTAGAGTTGAAATATTAAAGCATAAATTATATTGATTTAACTTGATGCTATCACACTGATTGGTTAGTATTGTCATAGGTGCCACCCCTCATAGCTTCCAACCAATTCTTAAAAAATCACTTGAACGATTCCGATTGCTCGTGCGTCAATAGAGGGCAGCCTAATAAGATAGACTGATGGTGGTGATTGACGTCAACTATGGTTGCAAACGGCATTTTATAGCGGTTCACAAGATACGTGGTGTCAAACATGATAACATCGTGGAAATCCTCATAAGCGACTCTACTTCTTGGATGAATCCACATTACATTCTGAAGCGTACAATCATCAGCTATATCCATCAAGTGAAAGAACCTCGCAATCTCACGAACAGTTGATGGATTGCGGCTGCATCTCCATTACCGAGCCTCAATCTTCTCCTACCTTCGATGAGATTTCGAATATCTCTGTCTGAGGCTCCTAAATTGTTAGGGCCGCCAACTTGAGCTTATAACATTCGGACATTTTGGCACACTGGAACACCGCCAATCGTCGCTTCTGGGATATACTCAATAATCTATTATTAGCCATGAATGGTGACAAATCCGGATCCAAATCATGATTGTGGGCCAAAGTTAGAGTCGATACAATCCAACGACCATTCCCTTGTAAGCATGGCAATACATTTTGCTTCATAATTCGTTCGTTTTCTATACTTCTTTGCTTTGTCATTCGTTCGGCCACGATCACATATACTCCCTCCATTCACGAAATGATGCCCTGTTTCAATCCTTATTTGTGTTCACCAAATGATGCCATGTTTCGTTATTTTTACCAACATACCCTCGTTACTTTATTAAAATCACTACCCCTTGTCATTGATGACCCAACCTCACATCAACTTTATTTCTACTTTTTTGTCATCCCAACAATTTTATTCCTATTTTTTGGTCAATACCACCTCTTTTTTGTCATTACCATTATTTTTTTATCATTATCTCAGTACCCCTACTTTGTAACTTTTACCCCACTCAAAATAACTTTATCAGTTTTCTTAATTTTCAAGCCGGATACCAAATGAGGCATCATTTCGTGAACGGAGAGAGTAAGCATTATGTAATTAGCCCGAGAATTTTGAATTGACATAGCAAAACCAGATTTCTTAGCGAAGGCTTGATAAGCTTTTTTAAACTCGTCTTTACTTGCGTAAAGACTACCGAGTTGAGGACCTTCATCATTAACCAACTGATCCTCTTCTTCATCGTGATTGGTTTCATCGAATTTTGATTCTTCATGCATGTGATGTTCTGGCATCGGATTGTTGTTCAAAGTAGTCATCTCTTTTTCAGTAAGATCTGGTGAACTTCACCGAAGATGGATGATAAGATCTCGTTGGCATTAGTTTTAGAAGCCATAGATTTCACTTCAACGATTAGGTAGGTATTATGCGTTGGAGATGATATTTTGCCTTACTTCAAATGTAATCGCATATTATTTTATTTTTATTAATAAAATTAAAAAAGATTTGTTTTGGTAAAATATAATGTAACGAAATCAAATCAAATCATGTAAATCTTTCCATTATCATGAACATGATTTGAGGGATAATATAATCCACTACTTTAGGATCGTGATTTCATGTAAAAAATCAAACCCTAATATAGCCCAATATTTTCAAAATTTCGTTGGTTGCATCTTCAGAAGCCATATTTTTGAAGTGTAGAAGAGTGAAGTTAGATTTAAAAAGTTATTGATTTGTTTTGCAGAAGAAGAAGTTACTTGAGTATGTATTTGAGATACAAATATAATTGATTCTAGTCTATTCACCGTTTCATTAAAAATATAATAATTATTTACCAAAAATTAAAAATATAATAATTGACTGAAAATTAGGATTGAGTGGGAAATATCATCCCATTAATTTAGGATTAGTAAGAGAGAAAAATAATATATTATGGTAGGGAAATAAATTCCAAATATAATCCCACTAATTGTTATGGACCGAAAATTAGGATTGGAAGAGAAATATCATCCCATTAATTTAGGAACAAATTAATGAGAGAGAAAAATAATATATTTTGGGAGGGAAATAAAATCCAAATATAGTCCAACTAATTGTTATTAACCGAAAATTAGGATTGGGGGAGGGGGGAATATCATCCCATTAATTTAGGAACAAATGAGTGAGTGAGAGAGAGAGGGAGAGAGAGAGAGAGAATACTCCCTCTCTCTCATGAAAGTTGTCTTATTTTCCTTTTTGGGTTGTCTCACGAAAGATGTCTCCTTTCCTTATTGGAAAATAATTAACCCACTATTAGCCCAATAAATCAGGTCCACTACACCCACTAAATAACCTAAACCCTACCCACTACACCACATATTATATTCAGAAACTTACTCTCTCTCTCCCCCGCTGTACTCTCCAGTCTGTTTTTCTCTATCTCTTTCTATACTCGTCTCTCTTCATTGTTGATTCCTTTCCAGTGTTGCCTCCGATCGACGCTCTCCTTCACCGCTGTGATGAACTTCTCCGATGAATGTTTAGATTCTCCTCCCCTAAAAAATTGGGATTGTTTCCAATCCCTCATCGATACCTTTGTTCCGGATACTCCACCTTTGTCTTCAGAGTTTGTAGCCACCGGAAAAGGATGAGATCTGAGCGGGCTGGTGGTACAGAACACCGAAGAACAACTGGAGCCCGCCGACGCTTGGATCGGTGCGATGAAGATCGAAGATAATTATAGAGCTAGGAGATCCGCCGTCAAGGTGACACCGATCATCTGCCGCCCCCTCGCCCGCTGTGATGAAGACCAAAAGACGCCGTCCCTCACCGATTCTGAGCGCTATAGTTTTAGTGCAGAAAAGGAAGTCCAAGATGAAAAGTCATCTATGCCGATGATGGGGGTTTTGCTTCCTTGCTTGTTCCGGGTGAGATCTATCCTCGATATTGATGAATTTGGTGGATCAGTTTGTGTGTCTGTGAAGAAACCCTGGATTTATGATTAATTTTTTATGGATCGATTTGTGTGTCTGTGAGGTTTAGTGGGATTTATGATGAATTTCTGATGATACTGGTGAATTTGATGAATTTGTTATGATTATGATGAATTCTGCTGATTATGTTGAATTCTGATGATACTTGATTGTTATTGTTACTGGATTCTGCTGATGAATATTATTGTTATGAATATGATGAATTCTGCTGATTATGTTGAATTCTGATGATACTGGATTGTTATTGTTACTGGATTCTGCTGATGAATATTATTGTTATGAATATGATGAATTGCAGTGATGATTGTTATGAATATGGTGAATTGCAGTGATGATTATGCTTTGATCTCTAAATGCATGCTTTTATGCAGTCTACTCCTTAGTTTAGGGAATTTCAGTCAATGCGTTTCATACATGCAACAGAAACATGGTTCTGACTACTGGCATAATTATGCTTTGTATTGGCTTAATTTCCAATGTGCCTACATCTCTGTTCTTTGAGCTTCGTTTTGCTGGAACCATCTCTGTGAATGGGAACATGCCTATTTTCCCATCAAACATCACACTGCCACTTGTTTTAAATATTGGCCTACAAACTACTGCCATGAACATGACCTTTTCTATGAATTTTTTTGATCTACAAGTCCTATGTGGTTTTGCCTCTCCTGGTGTGATATAGTACCTGCTGTTGGTTCTGGTAATCTGGAACCATTTTTCATCTATGTGCACAGTGTTATGCATAGTCTTGAACTTCAAAACTCCATCACCTTGGTCAATCCTTGATGCCTTAAGTGCAAACCTGACCCTCTGCAATTGATTTAAAGCATTAAGTTCTGGTTTTATGGCTGATGTGTGAGCTTTGGTCAGACTGGTTTGATCCATCTATGCACTGTACTCTTGTCCACATTAATTCCATCTGCCAAGCCTCTAATTGTAGATCTTTTGGAGAATGGAATGCTTTGAATCTTCTCTATATCTATTGCAATTTTTCTGCTTCTCGCATATGACTTTCTCTCACTAACTGAATTAATGCACTAATTTCTTGCTTGTTGTGCTTTTGCTGCAACCCAAAACCTTGCCATAGTACTCGTTGAAATCCAAAACTTGATGCTGGGTTCAACTATCTTCCCATCGAGCACCTTTCCATTGATGTTGTTTTGAAGAAGAAATTGAACTACATTGTTCCTCCCATTTTTACTTAGCTCCTGCTTCATTATTTGAATTTTATGGACCCTTGAATTTGTAACGAGAGATAGAGGAAAACTGATTTGGTGCTCTCTGTATTTATAGACCCCTAATTTTTGAAGCAATTTGAATTTTGGCAAATATGTGAAACTTGAAATCTAGCGTCATTCTTAAATATTAGGCGCCAGAAATTTTGTGCAGCAGCTCTGTTGGAATGAAATTTGATTTTATTTACTCTCTTTCCTAGTCATTTACTTTCACATAGTATTTTAATATATTTTGAGTTAGTGGCTACATGAATTCTACTTTAAATCACTACTTACACAGCTACTACTATATCAATTAAATACTCCACTAAACATAGCCATTACCCTTAATTATTTTCTCCTTAATTCCCGTGCCGAACACAAACAAGAAAACTTTCGTGAGATGGAGGCAGTATATTATGAGAGGAAAATAAATTCCAAATATAATCCCACATATAAGAATTAACCGAAAATTAGGATTGGGAGGGAAATATCATCCCATTAATTTAGGAACAAATTAGAGAGAGAAAAAAAAAAAGATTCAACATGAAATACCCATAATGGGGATTAAAATCCAATACATAGCACACCTTTTTAAAATGGCCAAATGGCCTGTAAATTCACCAACTTTTTTCAAATTCCGATTTGACCACCGTGAGATCGATTTTGGCGAATTAATTCATGAACTCTCGATTTGATCCAATGTTCTACCGACTTAGGGCACAGGCGGCGACAAGGGTGACATGGCTCCTGGAAAATGCCATGCTGAACGTGCCGGCTCACAATTATAATGACGTCATTTTTTATCAATTAAAATAAGTATTATTAGCCACAAAATCACGTCGTTTTATTCCAAATTCCTGATTGCAGATGATTTATACCCAATTTAATTGATTTTGAGCCCTAACATTGGCAGATACGGATTTGAGTGTGGAGAAGAACCTCAACTCCGACCCACTGCTAAGGCGAGCCACAAACTCCGGCGAATGGCAACCTCAAGCAGTTCTCCGACAACCTCGGATGAAGTTTACCCAAACTCTGTGCGAACACCTGGTTATTTTCCTCGTCGTCCTCGACGTTGCGAATGCAAGAATAGGATGGTTGTGCTACGTAGGTCGCGTACGCAAGACAATCCCGGTCAATGATTCTACTGTTGTAGGCTTAGAGATGTAAGTTTTAACTGTACACGATTGATTTGAGTTTTTTTTTTTAATTTTTGTTCAATTTTGCAAGATTTCACATGAACTTATTGTTGATTTATTTGTTCTTGTTTTGATGTTGATGAACAACAACTTGGTGGTTGCGATTATTGGGACTGGGTTGATGAGCTCCTTACAGATCATTACAGAGCTGTAATGAATGAGTTGAAGCATGAACGTAATATGGCACAGGAGCAACTCCGTCATGCATTGGTCAGGGAGAGCATGAACTCCGACCGCTTGCAGCCACTGAGAAATGAGTGCAGTGAAGCCCAAAAAAGAATTGTTGAGATGCAGCGTAACATTGAAGATCTTGATTGCTACGTTGGAGATTTACAATCTAAGATTGAGATGTTAGAAACCACTCTTGTTGCTGAGAAGAAGAAGAATATGGTTTTGAAGAAAACAATTTGCTTGTTTGTAATCATCATGGTTAGTGTGTTTTGGATGAAGTAATCCATTATATGTTGTACTATATTATTGTATTTTGGATCAAGTAGCATTTTCAAAGTTACTAAACTTGATGGTTAATTTGAACTTGTAAGTGTATGTATATGAATCATGACTTAATTCATGTGCTTGTAAATGTATGTGTATGAATCATGACTTAATTATCAACTTGTAAGTGTATGGTAAATTTCAACTTATAAGTGTATGTGTATGAATGAATGAGTGAATGAATGGGAGGAATTATCATATTTAATAGCTAATACTGCAATTGTATTGTAAATTGAACAATATATGAAGACTCTAAATTGAACAAACATTCTTGTCATTACTTCCAGTTCCAATCATTCTTGTCCAAAAACAAACACTGACAAAAACCAGCATGTACAAAAACCATCATTTAAAACATGTTGTTCCAATGTACTCCCTCCGACCCTCATATTTATGCATAGTTTTGGTGGGCACGAGTTTTAAGAAAATCCTGAAAAGTGAGATGTAAGTGGAGAAAAAATAGATATAAGTGGATGGGGTCCCACATTATAAGGGTAATAAGTTGAAAAGTTATTTCCTAAAATGGACTATGCATAATTTTGGGGGACAGACGAAAAAGGAAAAATATGCATAATTTTGGGGATCGGAGAGAGTATATTATAGTTCACTGACACGGCTGACAAAATGAGCAATTCCCACAAATCATGTTCGAAAACAACTTAGGTATCAAATGTGATGCTTTTTCCAAAATGAGCAGTTCTTCAAAGTCTCACCCTTGTGATGCTTTTTTCAGTTCATGTATATGTGTCTGCAGCAATTCCTGTGCTCTGCCTTAGGTATCAAATGAGCAACAACATTTATAAGTCCCTGCAATAAAATCAATAAGTTAGTATATTGTCAAGTAAATCTGCAAACGTAGAAGTTAGAATAGATAAGATGTCACCTTCTGTTGATCACTTATGATAGTCCAACCTCTCCCATCTCCAATTCTTAAATCATCTACAAGATGTTGTAAAAATCATGTCCAATGGATTTCATTCTCACCTTCTACTACACTCCAGGCAATAGGAAACATGCCATTGTTTCCACATTTATCAGTAGTACGCAACAAAAAGCCACCCAAAAAAGTCTTCAGAAAAAAAACCATCTATGCTAATCACTCTTCTATAGCTTGTGAGAAACTCATTCCTCAGTGCACTCATCCCCATATAGAATGATTTGAATACATTTCCCTCCTTCAACACCAGATCATACCTGCCCTCATGGTCAACTCTCCTAAGCTCTGCCACATATCTCTTCAGCATGGCATAATGAGACTCCACTGAACCTCTCACCATCTCTTGTGCCATTGTCCTTGTTTTGTATAACCTGTTCTTAGGAACTCTTGTCTTGAACCTATCAAGTATGTCTGCAGTAAAATCAAATATATCAATATTGAATCTTAACCTGAAGGTATTTAAGTACCTTCTAGCTTTCCATTTGGAACTCAATAGTTTGTTGGTCATTGTCATCATGCAGTCATGATCACCAGCATAGGATTTCAACATGAAGGTTCCAATTTGCCTTGACTGCACTGGCATACACCTTCCACGGACAATGTGGAGCTCCACATTTAGCAAATCACTTGGTCTTAGAAACAGCTCCGAAACGAATATACCTTTGGTGCTCAATAGCCCAGGTAGTCAAAGCCTCATTGCATTAAAAACCATCTTGAAAATACATGCCTAGAACCAGCTCAAGAGTCTTATGATCACACTTGGGATCATACACTACCCTTTTTTTCCTCATCCTCTCCTCAGATTGTTGCGTTCCCATAAACCGGAATGTGACACAGATTCCTCATCAGTATCTGAATCATCAAATTCTTGATAATCATCTTCATACTTAGATACATTGTCTGAATCAAAATCATCCACAAAACCATCAGGTTCATTAATAACATCAAAAATATTCTCCACATCCTTCAGTTTTCTTCTAAGTTTAATATTTTCTTTATCAGAGATGTAATCTAGATTAGCTAGACTTACTTCAGACAAATCATCAACAGGTATGTATGAATCATTATCACTGTTCTCACCATCATTCCCTTGCTCATCCTTTTCCTCAGAACAAGCATTATAGTTCCAATCTCATGTGTACTCATTGTTGTAATCATTAGATAGAATTGTAGTATCATAAGGAGCCTCACTATTCCCAACCAAATTATCACCAATCCCCTCACCAGTTCCCTCACTATTTCCCTCACCAGTTATGTCCTCCAGACCCTTACCACCTTCCACATAGACACTTACTGATTTGAATTTTCCAACGTGAGACAACATATTAACTACACCACGATCATCAACTATCTCTTCAAATGTGTTTGTCCTAGGTATTTTAAACCACAGTTTGTCCCATGAATGAAACCCTAACTCCTTAATAAAGTCACGAAAGTCAAAATAACCAAACAGATCACTATCTACATGGGATTTAACAACATATTCACCACCTACATACTGCTTTTTAAAATCTTTCATGCGAATCTCACCACCATAATAGATATACAAAGTAAAATATTGACTGCAGAAAAAAAAATAAGATATAAGTTTATAGCAAGAAGAACGATGAAAAACGCAAACCCTAACCCAAAATATATGGATATTGACCACACAATGACAACATAAAATAAAGAATTAAAAAAATGGACCTACATTTTCTCCATTACAGCGACAGAAAAGGACATCCAAAGCGAAGCGGGACCACCCAACCACTATCTCGAACCAGCAGATATCACCACACAAATGTATAAATAAATGCGAATCCCCGACATAAGTCGAAGATTCGGAAGTAAAGTATGAGTAATAATGACAACTATGAAGAACAAGAATCAAAGAGAATGTCGTCTCAAGCTTAAATTGAGGGTTTTTTCTGGAATCGATGTGTTAGTGAAAATCATGCCCGAATTGTAATATATTAGTCTTCAGTAAATTAGCACAAAACGACGACGTTTTGCCTAATAAAAAACGACGTCGATTGGAAATAAATACTTCGAAACGACGATGCTTATCCGATTATAAAACGATGTCGTATGGATATTTTTGACACATATGTGCCAGCGTGTTAAAATTAGTCCACGTCTGCAAAATTCCCAATTTAGGAGTCACCGGAGACCTAACTCGGTAGAACATTGGATCAAATCGAGAGTTCATGAATGAATTCGCCAAAATTGATCTCACGGTGGCCAAACCGGAATTTGGAAAAAGTTGGTGAATTTACAGTCCATTTGGTCTTTTAAAATACACAAATTTTAGCCATTTTTTTGAATTTGGAACAAAAATACTCCTAATGAAGGGCGCGTGGGTCCGGTCGGATTTGGGTATAAGAAGTCAGGTGCTTTTGACACTAATTAGTGTCAAATTACCAAATTACCAAATTACTTATTTTTTTGTGCTTTCAGTTGGTACTTTGGCACTAATATGGTCATTAATGCCAAAGTGCCAAAGTACCAAATTACTTAGTATTTTTTTTTTTTGTTCTTTTTGTTGGTACTTTTGGCACGGATATGGTCATTAGTACCAAAGTATCAAGTTACGTAGTTTTTTTTTTGTGCTTTTTGTTGGTACTTTTGGAACTAATGTGGTCATTAGTGCCCAAGTACCAAGTTACGTAGTTTTTTTTTGTGTTTTCTATTGGTACTTTTGGCCCTAATATGGTCATTAGTGCCAAAGTAAAGTTACGTAGTTTTTTTTTTGTTCTTTCTGTTGGTACTTTTGGCACTAATATGGTCATTAGTGTCAAAGTACCAAATTTTCAATATCATTACATTTCTTCACGACAATATCTATTTTTGAACATGACAAGTTATACTGCTCCGATTTTGCGGCTCCGTCTTCGGCTCTGATTTTACGGCTTCGCCTTCGCTCCTATTACTAATATAAGGATAATCGTCGGACAACAATTTGGATTTCTTCGGCTTGCTCCGAGGCCTTCGGCTCCCCTCGCTCGAATCTTGACCAAAGAAGAAGCGGCAAAGAAAAGGAAGAAGCAAAATATTGTGTTTTTTAAAAAGATGGGCAAAATATTGGGTTGCTTGCTCATTATGGGTATATGACTATATATTCTCAAAAAAACAATATTACGGGAGGGAAATAAATTTCAAATATAATCTCACATATAATAATTGGCCGAAAATTAGGATTGAGAGGAAAATATGATCCCATTAATTTAGGAACAACATAGAGAGAGAAAAACATAATATATTTTAGGAGGGAAATAAATTTCAAATATAATCCTACATATAATAATTGACCAAAAATTAGGTTTGGGGGAGAAATATCATCCCATTAATTTAGGATTAAAATTGTGAGAGAGAAAAAAAGAATATATTACAATTCCTTTTTTAACGGCATTTCCTATGATTTATTCTCTATATTTTTTTTTTCAATTGTAATATATGTACTATATAGATTAACTTCAATTAATTCTAATTATTTTAATATTATACTAGTGTCGATATTATATTATTATGAATATTAATATAATTACTTTAATTTTAATCAAGTTAAATATATTAGTTGAGAAAATAATATATATTTTTATAAAATCTATAATGAAATTTAAATTGTATTTTAATTATGTTTTCATTCTATTAGGAGGAATAATTGATTTAAAAAACACTTCAATAATTTAAGACATACAAATCACCTAAAACAAATTTTATCCATAATTAATACATAATATATCTGAAATTAATGTTGGATGGAAAAAAAAAAATCGGTCCAAATTTTATCCCTAATTAATAAAGGTTAATTGTCATCACGAAAAAAAAAAAAAAAAACGGTACAAATAGAATTTGTGGTTCAACTGGTTTAAACGAATCAAACTAGTAGGTGGCTGGCCACCTAGAACTGTTCAATTATCACTACTCTATTTGTATAGATATATATTGTGGGACATGACAATTAGAATGTCACAAATGATTGAACATTTGAACTCTCAAACCAAATCAAATTAGTATTGTTTATCTTTAGATCTTCTAGGAGTTGGGATATTCAACATTTGAAAATAATGTCGGAACAAATCGAAAATAATACTGAAATGTTGAAACAAATTTTACAACAGATCTGAAGTCGAGGCAAGAGTTAATACTCTTTCTACGTAAGACAATATTAATATGCTATTAGGTATGCAGTTTACAACAATTATCTTCAAGATAAAAAAGATAGTGAACTCGAGATATTGCACGAAAAATCAATGTTCCAAACAAACTTATTGGAAATATTGGTTAAGGTTTTGGTGATGGGAATGCAATAGCTGATTGCGATCTAGGCTAGATTTTCTCGTCTTCGTTATTTAATTATAATCATTCGGTTTATTAAATTAATATTAGGATTATTTTTTATATTGTAAGAATTTACAGCTGCTATCTTCAATGTACATAAGATAAACCCCGTCATTATATAGTAGCTTGCAAGTGGCAACGGAACTACAGTTTGCAAAAACCATGGGACAAATTTAATGTAGTCACTTTGAAACATGCTAAGATTTCATAGTTTTGTTTTCATATGTGATATGACAAACCAACCAGTTTCTAACAACTAGATAATTTACAACCATATGTCTTTATATAGGTAACCTTCACAATCACCTTATTTTCACTAATATATCTGTTTACTGAAGTTGGGATATAGTAGATCTACAAATCCACAAATCAATGAAGTCACAAATCACCATGTATATATCTACAAATTCATTTTTTAGCTCGTTATGTATATACTTCACAATCACCTTTTCACTTTTAAACGACAGATATATCTCCAGAGTGGGAGTTAGGAAATTTACAAAAAGATTCACCATGTACAAATTTTCTTGATAGTCATATATAGTCTTATAACAAAAAAATATTTGATCTCGTCCAAATCACTTTATGACCTTGTATAAAATGCAAAAATTGAATGTCATTTCAACTCCAACTTATATAACTAATGATATGTTTCGGATAAAAAAAATAAAAAACAAAACACATTCCACAAATATTTTAAATGATAATTTATTATTACATTCATAAATAAAGTATGACGTTAGCTAGACAATCAAGTAACACGGAAAATTTTTGTTAATCGGACTAATTTATTCAATCTTTGGGTCAATCTTATCGAATTTGGACTTCGAGGCTGAAATTTTTAGGATTAAAAGATTTTGGCCTAGAAATTTTTGTCCATAATCATTTTCATTTTCAATTTTTTCAGACTGGTTTCAAGTTAAATCAACATCCCCTCCTTATATATTACCTAGATTCGATAAGAGAATGGCATCAATTATAATTGCTGAGTATTAATTGTCATCTATTGGATATGAGAATCTATTGATTGAAATAAAGACATGCTTCCCCAAAAAATATCCAACTTAAAAAAATAGTACTTGTATATTTGATTGAGCTGCGAGGATGCCATATATCTCAATCAATTAAAATTTATGGGTTCCCTCCAAACAAGGTACCACTTTTTCCTTTATGCCAAGTGGCCACTATTAGTGATCTACAACTAAAATTTTGTAATACTAGACCTACCTCAAAAAGGGGCCAGCCATATAACAATAATATTAATTCCTAATGTTCATTATTTGAGACAGAAAAGGAAATACTATGTATTACGTTCATCCAATAAATATGGATCAATAATTTGGAAATAACTTACTTCAATCAATAATGGAACATCGTTTTCTTATCTTGCTTTGATTTCCTTGGAATGAGACTTTTTGAAACATTATTTAAACTAGAATTGAATCATATGTGCTATCAAACTGGAGCCGCCCCATCACAACTTGGCCATTAGACCTGATGTAAATTTTGGCTAGATCGGGCCAATCCGAAAATCGGTCAGAAGTCCAACTCAAAATACTAATTTTAGTGAAAAAATGATTAGGGCGATCGGGCTGTTTGGGGTGGGGTCGGCCCAAATTTAATCAGACCTCTATTTTCCAGTCTATATCCATTCAATGTTGAGCCCGATATTTAACAATTGTAGTTTCGATATGTCAATGATATTTGGTTTCATTGTTTGTGGAGAAAAAAAAAATCAAATAGTCTATAGATCTTTGTTGGATTAATTTGCTGCTAAAGTTTACAATAGTAGGAACAAGATCGGATTGATTGATTAGCATGTTATTCGATCTAGATAATTGGCAAGTGTCGACCCCTAACCTATAAGGACGTGGAACATGATTCACCAATAATTAAGATGGAATTAAGGTCCATGACACGCATGCATGCGGAATCCTAACATGTACTAGTAAGAATTTGTTGCTATATGGCAGAGCAGTCAAAATCGGTCAGGCCCACGAGCTTGGCAGATTTTCGGCTAGGCTGGGTAAAAAGAGCACCCACAGAGGCGCCCGCGAGCTACTAGTGAATCTCCACTAGCACTACCGTTGCAGTTAGCTGGTGGGCCGAGTGAATTTACGCACTTCCGCTATTTTGGTGCGCCAACGGTTGGTCGATGTCGCAGCCTTCTATTGGCCAACGGCTAAGCCGTTGGCCATTTATGATGTCAATAAACTTTTTTTTTTTTTTTTTTCATTTTCCTCTCCTACAAATATATATCCTTTACTCCATTTTTCACCCTTTTTTCATTCAATCCCTACTCTCTTCCTCTTCACCAATGCCTCACTATTAATACTCCGATCGAGGAAAACTTTGTCGTCGTTTGGCTCGAGATCAACCGGTCGCCATGTGGAGGTGGTGTTTTTTAGGATCAGATCAACCAACCAGTACAACGGTACTCACCCCGAGGTCACCATGGTGAGAAATGCGAATCAACTTTGCTACCATTGGCGACTAAGAGTAACATCCTCATTTTCGACCAGTTCCACATGGCACACCGCCAACAAAATTCAAACGCTACCGCAAAGCACATACCGACTTCGGCTAAAGACGACTATGCAGTCTTTAAAGAGGCTCCGCTACGATTCTCAATACGTGGAGGACGTTGAAGGATGACCCTATTTTCCGTCTTAGTTTAGTTTCGTTTAATTTCATCTAATGTGATGTCTTTATTTTTATTTATATTGACTAAGATATGGTTTATTATTTTAAATCTTAAAAATTAATATAAAAAAATTGACGAGCAGCAACGGCAATTTGGCGCTTGAGCAAAATTCGGTGGCACCCAGAATTTTGGTTGGCGTCGTTGTGGATGCTCTAAGAACTTTAGCCTAATAGAATTTTGGATCAGATCAATCCGAGCTGGGGTTTTTTATTTGCCATTTTAGTGTTTTTCCGGCAAGATTTTTTATTTGCAATTTAATTCTTTTCACTTCAAATACTCAACTTATCTATTAAATATCATACTCTATATATATATATATATATATATATATATATTTTTTTTTTTTGATGTAGTGGGAACCTGCAGCCGCTACCTTCGGTGCATACTGGTTAAACCTCCGTTTATTGTGCAGTAGCCTGCAAATTATACTATATTTATAAGATTACGTAAGAGGGTTAATTATGAATATACCAAGATTCAGAAAGAGAATCAATCATTTTAACCGGCTATTTCTTTCCTCTGTTTATCTCTCTTCAATTTGATTTTTGGGAGTTGTAATGTGCTAGGTGTTTTTGTCATTGAAGTGGCTTTAACGTAATGGTTGGAGTATCCTTGTACTCTAATCTTTTTTCTGATAAATAGTAGTAGTATATATATATATATATATATATATATATATCAATGGAGACGGAATGGAATTCTGATAAGACAGCCCCATAGCCATTCAGATAAGATTTCCAACGGCGTATGAATGGACCAAATCGGACAAATTTTGAGGGGCAAAATGACACCCGGCATTCCAGCCCCCGAGGAATCGATCTTGCCATATCTCCTTCGACACCGATTTGATTGATCCAATTCTTGCACCGTGGGGCTTCTTTTGTGATGTTTAATGAGGGACGAAGTTTCCGTCATTTTTTGCTCTCGTGCCAAAAATGAGATTTCGGTCACCAATGTTGCTGCTTAATGTAAGCTTAAATGGCATTAGCTAGGCATTCGCCCGAAAATCAACGAAGACGGAATGAGATTCTGATCAGACAGCCCCATAGCCTTCGGATAAGATTTTCAACTGCGTGTGAATAGACCAAATCGGACATGTTTTGAGGGGCCAAATGACACCCGGCGTTCCGGCCCCCGAGGAATCAATTTTGCCATATCTCCCTCGTCACCGGTCTGATTGATCCAATTCTTGCACCGTGGGGCTTCTTTTGTGATGGTGAACGAGGGACAAAGTATTCGTCACTTTCTGCTCTCGTGCCATAAATGAGATTTCGGTCACCCATGCTTCTGCTTAATGTAAGCTTAAATTGGCATTAGCGAGGCATTTGCCCAAAAATCAATGGAGACGGAATGAGATTCTGATCAGACAGCCCCAAAGCCCCTCGGATAAGATTTTCAACAGCGTGTGAATGGACCAAATTGGACAAGTTTTGAGGGCCAAATGACACCCAGCGTCCCGGCCCCCGAGGAATCGATTTGGCCATCTCCCTCATCACCGATCTGATTGATCCGATTCTTGCACCGTATGCTTCTTTTGCAATGGTGAACGAGGTACGAAGTTTCTGTCACTTTCTTCTCCCGTGCCAAAAATGAGATTTCTTCAATTATAGTGTGAGAACTAGAAATCAATCTGAATTGTTGATCATTGTTGATCTATGATTGTGATTATTTGAAGTATGAATTTATACAAAAAAATATGATTTTATTTAAACAACAATGTCTATACAAAAAAAAATGATTGCATGAATTGTATTAAGCATGACAATATATAAATTTAAATATGACTACATATTATGGTTGTCATGGGAAGCATGATTTTTATACATATATAAAACATGTGAGTGCTTTGTTCCATATATCTTGGCTTCATTTACACCAAATTGTGCATGCTTATGGTGATTTATATGTTAACCTTAGTGAGTGAGTCGACGTGTAGGATTACAATATACAAGCACCCGTCACCAAATCAAGGAGTATATTTTTTTTTAAAATTGAAGTGAAAATTATGAATGTGAATTTATTTCTGGCTCTATCCCTGCCTAGAAGAACTAATTGGTAAAACGAAGCGATGTCTAGTTCAATTGCACTACTAAGTACTCCTCTCCCAAACCGGAAAAAGTAATATGAAACCATAGTGAGTGATTAAATTTATAAAATAATCAATTGAGATATATTCATCTTCAAGTGCTATTAATCTACTTTATTCTATTGGGCCAAAAGAAAAGATTGATCTGCGCAACTTTCTCTCCAAGGGAAAGGAGCTAGGAATATGGCAGACACTGTCAACATCATTTCTTGAATAATTATCTGTCCTATATATAACTCAGTAATATTTTTGTGTTACAAAGAAAGTTGTACTTTTTTATTTTTCATATATATGGTCCAGCTTCAATCGCTGCCAAGTTGCCACTTCTTTTCTTTTTCCTTACTTTCTCTTCCTTTTATTTATTCGGTTTTTTTCTCAAGGTAGGGTGGGTTTGAAGCTACTTTACTCGAGTGCAATCTGATGATCATATTATTTGCTAGTGTGTAGTTTTAATTAATTTGTAGTAATTAATTTAGTATAATAAAATATTTAAAATTTAATTGTTAAGTAACAAACTCTAATTACGGTTGATTGCTCATAATCTTTCCTAATCTTCTTCCCCCAATCCCTCATTTCTTCTATAGACCGTATGGTGCAGTGCAAAGGAGTAGAGCTTACCCAAAATTTGTCTAATTTGAAATTGCTTATTTGAACGTTTTAACCATTAGACATCTATAACCATAAACTTCCTAATTTTTTTTTTTCTTTTCTTTTGTTTTCTTGGAACAAACTAACAATTAAATTTAAAGATCATGCCACAATGGACTGGAACCCGTACCTTTGGGTCGGAACAAAAACTTACTAATTTGCCACTTTACTGTTCGGTGTAGAGATAAAGAATAAGATTAAAAAGATAGAAAGTGAATAGGTCCCACTATTTTTCAAGGATTTTGAAGAATTAATTTTTTTCTTATTTGGTATGTGACAAATTAAGTGAGACATCCATTTAAAGGAAGGAAGACAAATTGAGCTGGGCGAAGAGAGTATTAATAAAACATAAAAATGAAAAAAAAAAAAAAAAAAAAAAAGAAGGCCGGCCCTCTGTCTCATATGAACTTGGAAGATTCTAACTCAAAAGTATAGTACTACATCTGATGCATGAGTAGAACCTGAAAAATGAAAAGCAACAACTAATTATTTTGGTTTGTCGTCTTCCTGTCCTTTTCAAATAATTCATTTCTTCTTCTTTTGTGTCGTTAGTTTCGGAAGTTTACATCAGAACGTATTTGTGAAAGATAGTGGAAGAGGCAATTGTTCATCTATAATTCACTCGATCTTTAAAAGTTGTTCCAATTAAATGTTAAATCGAGTTATGAGATAAAACTAATTCAAACTATGTAGCTGAGGAACATTAAATCATCAAAATGTGATAAATTAGGCTCACAAATACTCCCTCCGTCCCGTTCATAATGCAACGTTTCTTTTCGGCGCGAGTATTAAGAAAAAGAGTATGAAGAGTAAAGATGGTGATTAGTGTATTAATAAAGTGATATAAAATATTTTTAAAGTAAATAAATTATTGTTGATGTGATATAAAGTAGTTTTAAAGTGAAGAAAGTGTTACTGATGTGAAATAAAGTATTTTTAAAGTAAATAAAGTAGATAAAGTAATTTTCTAATTATTTCTATAAAAAGAAACGTTGCAAGATGAATGGAACACCCCAAAAAGGAATACGTTGCATTATAAACGGGACGGAGAGTATAAATTTCTACTAAACTAGCGGATTTTTGCTTCGTCTTCATGTTGTAATATTGCTGCCTCAAATTGCAGTGGACAGATCAACAGTGACGAAAATAAAGCTTACGAATTTTGATTAATCATGATGATGACACACTTATTTTAATTTACAAGAATGTTTAGCAAATTTTGTGATTAGCAAATTTACAGAAATGCCCTTGGATATTAGTACATGGTTTGCTCTTGGAAATAGCAAAAAGTGTAGAGAACTGAGAACGAAAAGATCACGTACACATTGTCTTGGAAGAAAAATTGAATTTTGATGCTACCCCTACACACACACACACACATACTGTTCAAATTCATAACTTTCACTTCGTTAGTGTAATAAACGTTTGCCAGAAAATGGGACTGGCGCTAATCAACACCTAGACAAGATAGGCTAAGGTAAAACTAAGCGGAAATTTAGGATATTTATACATTATAATTAATGTAAGAGTTGGTGTTCTAACATCAGAATCATTCATCGCTTGTGGGTACAAACATAATGTAAGAAGCGTTCAAACTATGCTACGTAAGGAAGCAAATAAATCGAAAGACAGACAACATTTTCAAAGATACAAGAATTTGTAGAGCCTGCAGCAGCAGTACTATTTAGTAGAAAAATTGAGCATAAAACACATCGTGTTTAGCAAAATGAAACCTAATCGTGCCCGTATCAAGATTCTGGAAAAATATGTTACTATTTGCGAAAGACCATAAGTTACAGAAAAAATAACACTAGATCTCTAGGAAAAGCTGATTATGTTTCCAGCTTTCTCTCTCTTCCCATTTCTGATCTGTATGTCAAATAAATTTGCATTAATCATTACAAGTTGAGAAGCTCATCCCCATTTTCTGCTTTATTTGCTGATCCAGCAAAATACAGTCTTCAAATGGAGAAAGGTTTAAGAGATTCAGTGATTTTTAGATACCCTGTTTTCCTTGCAACCTAATAAGAATAAGTGCAACCTTTTCCCAGTTTTCAGGGTGTCGATTCAACGACGAATACAGACTAATACTATCAGCAATCTGTGCGAGATTCTGGTTTCCCAAGCAAACTTACCTACATCTTTTAAGATAAAACATTCTCAACCTCACCTCACATCTACATGCTCGAAACAAATAAAACATAAGAGAAACTCATTCAATTAAGAGAAACCCAGAATACTTGAGAGAAAAAACCCAGAAAGAGAGAGTCACACTTAAGAGAAACTCATTCAGTTAAGCAGAATATACTGTAACAAAACAAACCTGCGATCCACAATTGTGTCTTTGCTCTGTTGACAACGGGTAAACACAACGAGCAGACACAGTTTTATATTAGACAGCAACAATCATAATGCAGCTCAGATCAGGAGTGACTGCTCAGCTCATTTGCATTACTAATTAACAAGCCAGAAAAGTAAAGGTAGACTACTAAATCAACATCACTCTCTCTTTCTACTTTAGACAATTTTGCTCCTATGATGAGCAATTTAGAACCCATGACAAAGGTCCACAGAGAATTCCAGGACAGATCAGCTAATTCGACTACATTCAGCTTTCGAATTATACAGCTTAAAGTTGACTCTATTTTTCTATTTGAAAATACCTAAGTACAACTTATGAGAGTATTCAGGCAATGTATATGTGTGATAAAAAATCTACGGCGGCAAATCTCATTACTTGCTCAAAGGTTTTACATTCTCTCATGACAATATTCTTGGTTGAACTCCCAAGCAGAAATTCCAAAATAGTGAAAATATTAGCAAACTAGAGTTCTCCTAGTAATTAATTTCAATAAGCAGCCTTAAATATTTAGCATAATGCTAAACAACAAGATAGTCCTGGAATCAAGTCCAACCTCAAATAATATAAACACGTACTCGAAACTCTCAATCTTAAAGTCCATTATGCTTTTGAACTCCTCACTTTGAATTCCAGATGGTTTTATGAATTTCAAGTAGCAAACCAGAAGACTAAGTAGCAAGCTTGCACATGCAAAGAATAAAGTACAACAACCATGACTACAATACACAATATATTAACCATCATTATTATTATCGATCACGAACCATTTGATGCTTATATTGAAGAGTTTCAGATAAGAAAATGGTCAAGTTCATGGTGACAGAATCATCTTTCCAACTATTAACAGCTATGCACCCAAGTAACTCAGATCATGCTCTTGTCAATTTGCAGTCTCCATAGAGCAAAAATAGGTGCTCAAGCAGAAAAATCAGTAAATACCTTGCAATACTCCAAAAACAATTGAATTGAACTCAATCATCCACCTTTGAATTAAGCTCCATTTCTCCCTGCCACATAACAATACTCAGCTTCCTGCACTGGCACTGGATGTCAACGTGCCATCTCTTGTGTCATCTGAGGCTGACTTCTCTGTTGTGTAAACTGATTTGCTCTGTCAACAATGGAGGATGCTGGTCGGAAAACAAAAACAGGGTCAAGTACTCAGCATGCAAGGTGGTCCAAACCAACATTACCTAGATTACTACTCTGTTTTCTTCTTCACTAAACAACTAACATATGTACGGGTTGGCTTGAGCAGGCAAATGGTTTAACGGGGTGCCATTGTCCATCTGGCTTCACTGGAGATGGCAAAACATGTCAAGGTACTCGCTCCTCCTAATTTGCAACTTTCCACCAGACGCACTTAGTGCACATTACCAGACGTGGACGAATGCAAAGTGGGGACTGCCTGTCAATGCGATGGATGTAGCTGTAAGAACACATGTGGCGATTTGAGTGCACTTGCAAAGGAGATCAACTATACATAAATGAGCATGACACCTGCATTGGTATGGTTGGCTCTTTCTCAGCTTGAGTGCCACCATTTCATATGTGTTTCTAATAATTTATGTTGCAGAAAGGCAAAGTTCGAAACTGGGAAGACTTCTTACCGTTGTGGTGCTCGAGGCTGGAATGGCTGGTTACACATTCTACAAATACAAGCTACGGGTAAGCCAGGACAAGTTGTTTCTTCTTCTTTTCAATTGTTGTGAGCAAATATTAACCACGATGCGGCTTGTTTCCAATGCAGTCTTACATGGACTCGGAGATAATGGCAATCATGTCGCAGGATAGTCAGCAGAACCAGCAGGTTGTTCCTCACAACGACGAACCACTAATGCATACTTCTTCAGTTTAAGATGATGAGTTGCAGATTCCCTTAGTCATATCCTGTCTAGGAGATTATATTGTTCCTAGTTAATAAACACAGAAAAGAGGATAGGGCACCCATTACTGCTTCTGTACATAACGCTTTTGAGATGATGTAATCATGTAAACACAACCCACAACCATAATAAGGAACCTCACACACTTAGCCTTCACCATATACAAGTTCACTTACCAGCCAATAAACTAAATCCTCTCTGGCGATGATGAATATTCACATTTCCTGAAAAAGGTTGTAAAAACAGAGGACATCTTCCACCAGGGAGCTACACAACAGAGTAAAAGACATCTCAATGTATCGAACAGCAGAAGATCTTAGTTACCTTAAAGTTTCAAATGAACAGCAAAAAGCAAGCATCTAGCACACAGGCTTAAACACAAGTGGATAAAAGAAAACTACATGGGATGGGAGTATGAAACCTTCAAATTTCCTTCCCAATTTAAAAGAAGAAAAATGTGAGTTCAGAAAGCAGTATAGAGCCACTTTAAAAAGTCATGATTAGCCATTCACAACATCAAACAGGACCATATCAGCCATATAAGAATGTAACCCAATTCAAACCAGCAATGTTAGTAGAAATAGAGCAGACAACATTCTGCCAAACCAATCAGTCACCAATATGTCAAAACATTTAAATACCATACCACTAGCTTTTTTTAAATTTTCCAAGATATAAAAAGTACACAACCATCAATATCCCTAAACAACAATAAAGAAAAAACAAATATCTAAGAACTTCATAATAAGACTAATATGGCAATGCCAGAAATTTCAACATGAAAAGTTCACAAAATCTATGGTGAGATGTAGCTCATCTCTTTCTACCACCACGTTCTCGAAGAGAAAGAGATAGTGCCTCTCCAGGTGCAACATTGTAATAAGCAAGAGATAAATTGTCCTTGAGAAACCCTGCCTTCCCACTCAGCTTCTGTTTATTTGCAGGAAGCTGGATCTCGCCAGCAATTTTCTCCTTCAAGCTGCCAACTGTTTCACACAAGGATTGCACAGCAATCTCCAACACCTGCCCTTTCAGGTTTCCTTCATCAGTGTTAGGCACTGATATACTAACACGAACAGTACCCTGGAATGCACAAGCAATATAGAACGTATTAGAGCAATTAAAACCATGAACTCAAGTTGATTATAAAGTGGGACAAAAGACAGGAAGAAGCTTCATACCGGATGTTGTGCCAGGAACTGATCTTCCGGAATGAGCATAGAGTCATCAAGCCTTTGCCTCTTGGGCTCTGGTTCTTCAGGAAGGGGTGGCGGGGCCTCTTCAGGTGGTGGTGGTGGAGGCATGCCTAGGGGCATAGGTGGTGGAGGAGCCATAGGCATGCCTGGTTGGGACATAGGTACGGGAACGAATTGCCTTTGACCTCCCAAAGGTGTATACTGTGAACCAGGTGGTGGTGGAACAGGGATATTAGGCGGCATTGGAGGGCGGTTGGCCATAAGAGGTTGCCCATGCATCATAGGCATTGAAGGAGGTGGAGGGCGAATAGAAGGAATTACATTGACAACAGGAGGCCCAGGCGGGGGTGTTGGGTTTGGATATTGAACCATTGTGGGAGGCCTGGGAATATTTAAGGCAAGACCGGGAGGTGGAGGCAGTGGCCTAATTGATGGCATACCAGGCCTAGGAGGAGGTGGTGCTGGACCGGGAAGGCCCCTACTGTCGTAGTTTGCAGGATCATTCATGTCGTCAACACCCATATTCTGAGACATTGCCTGGCTGGCTGTACGGCCGATGCTACCGGTGTGACCATCCCATATAACCTGTTTTGGTTGCTCATCTTTCTTCTTTTCAATTTCAGCCTTGACAGCATTAGAAACTTCTTCTTCTGTTGTGCCAAAGATATCAGGACGTGTTCTTGCGAGTCCCACAATATTCTTGGATATCTCATCATCCGCAGCAAGGGTAGTCTCTTTTATCTTAGCAAACATCCTGTCCTTTTGCTCCTTAAATTTGGGATCGATAAGAGAAATTCTCATGTGTTCAGACATCTCACTAATAGGAACAAGCTCGCCAGTTATTGGAGAGACAACATATTTACTAGGATCTCTTTCAGCTGGAATTCTATCCTCAGGCCTCTTCCAATTTTTCACGATTCTCATGGGCGGATCCTGCTCTTCTAGAGATGCCTGGCCCTCATTATTCTTCGCATTGCCATTCTCTTCCAGACTTGCGGCCCTCATGCCCTCCTCAACCAGTTGGACCTCTTCTTCATCCATTTCCATTTCCACCTCCTTGCCAGGCTCAACGAAATCTTCTTCCTCCATAGCTGACATCTTGCTTCTTCTTATCACTTCATCAAGAGTCATTGGAGGAGGTAAGTCCTCATCCTCATCATCAGCAAAGTCTATTGCCTCAACCACGACAAAATCATGCCAATCAATCATAGCCATCTGCATGCGCTCCTGCTCTATCTCATCTTCAGCTTTCTGCCTAGCCTGCTCCTGCGACCGCTCCCATTCAAGGCGATGTAAGCAGCGTTCAAGGACAGTTGTCATATCAGTGACACTATTTTTAAGCTTATCATTCAGTCCTTTTGGAGGCATCAAGACTTTTGAATATGCATCGGCAAGAGATGTAAAGAACATGAACATGCTGTGCGTTGGCCTTAAGAAATGAAACTGAGGATTGGTGCTCTCTCTACTAGTCAAACCAGTCAAAAAGGACTTGCCATTTCTTGCCACAAACTGAGCGGTGAGCTTAATTATATCCAATTCTTCCCCGGTAATCCCCTCAGGAAGCCGAACAGTATATTGCTCTGCCTCCGGTGGCTCAAGAACCTTACGTACAGTTCGGAATTGAGCTGCAGGGTCAGGCTTTTCTGAAGCATCACTTGCATCAGCCACTGGAGCACTAGTAACTGAATCAGGAGCAGCCTCCGACTCGAGAGGCTGTGTGGCAGAAGACTGATTCTGTGCTCGGGCTTCAGCGAGACGGTGCTGATAATAAGCATGGTAAGGATCAGAGGCGCGTAAGAAGTTGAATTTTGCATTACCTTCATTGTTTGCAATAATTCTTTTCTCAAACTCTGGTCCATTTTTGGCCACAAACTGAGCAGTTTTGTCTACGATGTTTCTGATGTCTGGGGGTGGGTATATAATTCCTATGGTCCTCGTGTGAGTTGCGACTGATGCTGGAGCTGAATTCCCCATCTTCTCGTCGTCATTATTCTTATCATCAGATTCCTCAGTCACTTGAGAAGCGGGCAATGGGCCGAGATCTCCATCTGTGGGTGGTGCCGGGAGGGGCAATATTGGCAACGAACCCAGCATTTTTCAAACTGCTAACAAGAATCAATGTAAAACCCTAGCCCCATGCCAACATACAGAGACGGAAATCTATACTATATATAAAAGTAAAAAACATAGCAAAAATTATGTACAAAATATGAGCATTTCTAGCAAAAATCTATTTTTTTAGCAGATAAGGTTCTTAGTTAGAACAGTTCTAGCAAAATCTATGCATAAACACATAAAACCAAATAATTACTGCAACCTATTTTTTTACAAAATTTGTTCACAACTTATTCACATAACACCATGAATAATTTTCTATTTAACTCACATTGAGATTACAAACTTCAAAATATATAGAAAAGAGAAAGAGTGGCTGATTGGTTTTTTTTTTTTTTTTTCTTTCCTTACCGAATCTGCAGAGTCGTGTTGTCCGTGGGCTAGAGAGAGATGGCGCAGGCAGATTTTGCAGACGATGAGTAGCGACTAAACTGATTTGGACGGATGGGACGGTGATTGAAGGAGGAAATAGGGATTTGGAGCCTTCTGATTGCACAGGGATTTGGAGCGTACGAGTGAACGGAGAGAGAGACTCAAACGGAGAGGAACGGAGGGAGGAGAGAGAGAGAGAGAGAGAGAGATGGATTGGGCTAATGAATAATTTGTTGGACTTGGTGGGGTGGGTGTAAGATTTGATGTGGGCTGGACTGAATGAAGTGGCGGAAACAGTAAGAGAGGGTTTAAGCCCTACCAAAGTTTTTCCGAAGAGAAAAAGGTAAGAACATCCCTCTCTTCATGTTAATTATTAATATTTTTATAATTAAATATAAAATGATGGAAAAATGATGAGAAATGAGAATACTAACAAGCTCAAATTGCAAAATAATTTCTCACCATTCTCAAATTCTGGTATAAAAACAAACTTTTTAATTTTTGCAAAAAAAAATCTCCACCTTTTAATTTTTCTTAATGTTTTTCCACATTCCATCTTTTCCCCCAAATTGAAGCTTAAT
Organism: Schizonepeta tenuifolia; assembly: GCA_029490685.1. Taxonomy (NCBI): domain Eukaryota; kingdom Viridiplantae; phylum Streptophyta; class Magnoliopsida; order Lamiales; family Lamiaceae; genus Schizonepeta; species Schizonepeta tenuifolia. Next base: position 7,079,061 of record CM055958.1, read on the forward strand.
TGAACGTCAAAAATGCTTACACGGCGTTGTGAGTGATTTCTTAAGTGATTTCTCAAATTATTTCCTCAATTTCTCAAGTTACAGACCCCCAAAGAATGGAGGAAAAGGATGGGAAAAGATGAGAAAATTATAGTTTGGAATCGATTTGTGCCTTAAATCGTATATATATATATACATGTTAGTTTGTCATGTAAGTATTTTCGGCGTCCAATACAGCTTCAATTTGAGGAAAAAATTGAAAGCGGGAGAACATTGAGAAAAATTAAAAGGTGGAGATTTTTTTTGCCAAATTTAAAAAGTTTGGTTTTAAACTAAAATTTGAAAAAAGGTAGGGAATTATTTTGCAATTTGGCCTATTAACAACTCTAGCAAATATATAAAAAGGATAAAAAAAAAGTATGAAAATATTAATTTTCACCATTATTTATCAAAATAAACGCATCTATAATTTAGTATTTATGTGATTGATCTTTACAAGTTCCTTAAACAGCCATATATTCGTTATTAGTAGTACTATTTACTTCGTTACAAAATTTAATAAAAAAAATTGATTGTATTATTCGTTCTCGTCCTTAACCGTATAGTAATATTTGTTAATTACAATTATAGATTATGCAAAATTGGAAACCCGACGATTCTAGATTTTAGAAATTACATGAAAAGATGCATAAATGAAAATTTTTCCGAGTTGAGGTACTAGTCGGTTGGGAATTGGTCCGTCTACAACCACATTTTGGGGGTCGGAATGGACCCGTTGATCACAGTTTTGATTTATAAGTAAGTAATTTATGAAAACTGTTTAGAATTTATATAGACCGAAAATTTAACAACAACAAAAAAAAAGAAAGTCGGCGGTTGGGAATTGGCTCGTCTACGACAACATTTCTGGGTCAAAATCGGCCCGCTGACCAAGGTTTTGATTTATAAGTGCGTAATTTATGAAAATCGTTTAGAATTTGTATAGACCCAAAATTTAACCAAAAAAATGATTGTACAATTCGTTCTCGTCCTTAACTGTATATTATTATTCGCTAATTACATTTATGAATTGTGTAGTTGGAAACTCAATTACAAATAACGTAAAAAATTAATACATTGACGATTCTAGATTTTAGAAAATACTGAAAAAAAATGCATAAAATGAAAATTTTAAAATAATAAGAATAAAGAATGGAGATATGTCACGTGGTATCCCGAGTTGAGGTACCCGTCAGTTAAGAATTGACCCGTCGACCTAATTAAATTTTTTTTCTCAAATTCAGAATGTAGATATGCCACGTGGTATCCAGAGTTGAGGTACCCGTCTAACTAATTAAATTGGCCCTATTAAAATTAATTATTTTTTATCAAATTAAATAAAAAATATTAGACTATTTCAAATTTTAATTCAGCCAACCAATAAATTAGCCAAATTATTTTAGAACCATTTATTCGGTCATATAATAAATTGGTTCCCTAAAAAATAATTATTTATTCGGTCAACTAAAAGATTGGCCAAATTAAATTAAATTAATTGAACTATAAAAATATAGTTATTTATTCGGCCACTAATAAATAAATTGGCCAAATAAAATTCGTGGTGCAAAAGATGAGTGATTCTAGGTATTTATAGGCTTTTCAATAGCTGGAATTTCATTGAAAAATCGATTTGGGACACAAGAATTTAGTGGATATTTAAAATCTATTATTTTATATTTACAAATTCAAAAATTTGAGAATTTTGATATATAGGAATGATGGATTAATAGAGGTGTTACGTAGGATTTTTTTCAAAGTAAGAATTGTTTTCCTTTTAGTAATATGATGATGATGATTAGTGTTAAATAGTAAATAAAAAATGTGAAAATTTAGATAAATAGTAATGGAGGAATATGAAGAGTGTGTCATATAATCTTTTTTAGGTAGAGTCATAATAATAATAATAATAATAATAATAATAATAATAATAATAATAATAATAATAATAATAATAATAATGACAATGATATCAAATTAACAAATATTATATTATTTCTATCTATGCCGAAATTAACAAATATTATATTATTTCCTATCCTTATTGATTTTAGAACTTACCAAATGCTAAATATGCTTTGTTTAACAAAATTGAAGGATTGTATACGAAAGCAAGATTTTTTGCTTATATATACTGTTATTTATTTCACTATAATTTTTCTATCTGAAATGTTTATTATTGCATATTAAATATCTGTCCAATTATCTCAATATTAAAGATTATATAGTGTGTTGTAGATCACAGAAGATTATATAATCAGCATCTTACGAGATACTTATAAACTAATATTCACAATCGAGACAACTTGGAGAAGTTGTTGGTTTAGATTATAGCATAATAGTATTAAATAGTTTATTTTGACTATTTATTTATGCTAGTACGATAATCATATTGAAAGGATTACAGTGAGATTAATTCTTTGTTCTGACTTATTAAGAATTAAAGATCTCGGTGACTTAAATAGTCTTAACCTTAATTGGGCTTATCAGTATGAATAAGTGTCTGACTATTGCTTTGATTTATCATAAATGAGAACTTAATAGTTGTTCGAATATTTCGTATTTTGGGCAATGACAGTTCTTATTTGATATTGATAAAGCTGCAATAAGGATATGTGTCCTATGAATAATGGGATGATGATATCTTCTCGAGGAACTTAGAGCATTTACAGCAGGAGTTCTAAGCGGAGTTCTAAGCGAGAGGCGGAGGTCGAGCAGGAGTTCTAAGCCGTTGGAGAGGTGGAGTTCGAGCAGGAGGTCGAAATTTCGACTTCGGCTTCGAACTCCAAATTGGACACGCGTCGGCAGTTGAGCATTTTTGAGATTTTTTTATTTTTATTTTAAGCTATTAAAAATTAAAAAAAAATTATTTAATCATTGGATCGAACTCCATCTTAGAACTCCCTATTGTAGAATTTTGCTGGAGTTCCATCCAACGATTGAGACCCCACCATTTTTCACCAAAAATAAGGATAGAACTCCACTTTAAGAATTCTTTGTTGGAGATGCTCTTAATAAGTTTATTATACTAAACCATGCAAGTAGAATTAGTTCAGGTATAATAATAAGTTTAAGTGGTAGCACTCGAGATAATTATTATTAATAAATAAATAATTAATTAATTAATTAAATACTGTCAGAAGTATTTTAATTAACTAATGGATATTTGATAATCTTAAACATGGAGATTAATTAAGTCTAATACTAGCTCCGACTCAACTAAATAAATAAGAGGGTAAGTCAATATTAATTTTTTAGTGGAATGAATTAATATTTATATCCGATTTATATTCTGGGCTGAATTGATTAAATCGGGTATTATCGGGCCAATCTTATTTAAGCTAGTAGATCCCTGAACTGGCCCAATGACATGTGTTTTTTGGTGGGCAAGGTGCCTATTCTCCTACGGCTCGTTACGGTTGTATAGGTTCGATGAATGTGAGCAGTTATTTATCTATAAATACAAGGCTCATAAGATTCATTCATTGCTTGCAATCTAAGCAATTAAAACCCTAGAGTGAGAGAGAGTAGCCGTCGCCCCCTGTGAGAAAGAGAGTTCGTAGTTCGATCCCATCTATCGACGAGCTCTAGCCGGAAACAGTTCAGAAGATCACTCTGGAGTCGTTGTGCACGAAGTTTGCAGGTATTTCGAATAAACATCCTACGAATGTAATTAAATACGTAGGAGTATGCTAGGTGTGAATTTTGTATGTGTTCGTTAGATATCCATAATTGATCCATTGGGTGAAAACGAATCGGTTTTCAATAATCGGTTCCAACAAAAATTACTAACAAAATTTATGTTTATACCATACAATAATACACTGCTCCTCTTTTCATCCTTGTTTTTATTTAATTTGATTGAGACAATAGTAAGTACTCTATCGATACTCGATGGGAAATAATTTTATATTTGTATCCATATGAATATAATTTAAAAATAGTTTTTTTAGTAAATAAGTATTTGGAAGAAATACAAACATCTTGCAAACGATAAAACAATCAAACAACAAACCACACCATTATAACTTTGAAAAAACTTGTATTTCTCTCAACGCTTCTCCCTCACTCTCTCTCTCTCTCTCTAGAATTTATCTCCAAAGACTGACTTATATTTAAAAATAGTTATATCTCATTTAGAAGTTTTTATGTTGTTTGCGTTATTTGTAAATCAAACTTAGTAAATTAATTATATTTAACGATTCTACATATAACTGTGAATGATAATAAACAGGATACTCATTTATTATGTATTTTTCAATTCTAAATTTGTTTAGAATTGTTTTAAATCTCGATTAAAATAGTGACTTTATTGTATATACTCGTCGCAAAACTGTTGGGTAATAGTATTCGATAAAAATCTGATTAGTACAAAGTTAATATTAACTAAAATTAGTAAAAAAATGTTCTTTTTGTGTCTATTTGAGTTGCCTCGTTAGTTTATGGTAAAGTGATACCTCTAGTCTTAGCCAAAAGTCGAGAAAGATATATTTGTATTTTCATATGTATTTTTCAAATCCAAATTTGTTTAGAATTTTTCTACATCTCTATTAAAATAGTTACCTTATTGTATATACCTTGAGTAATAGTACTCGATGAAAATCTGAACACTACAAAGTTAATATTAACTAAAATTAGTAAAAATTATTTTTTCTATGTCTATTTGAATCGTCTCGTTAGTTCATAGTAAATTAATATCATTAATCTTAGTCAAAGGCCTAGAAAGATATATTTACATTTTCAAAAAAAAAAATTAGTCATTTTTTTAACTATCTATTCATACATTTAGATTTAATGTGATACGGAGTATTTACTAGCATGCATTGATTGAATGAAAGATAAACAAAATTCCATGTAGATATTTTAATTAAATATATTTATATAGTTTTCGTTAGGATTTTCAATTATAAAGTTTTTATTGGCCTCTTAATTTGTAATTAACTTTTTTATTGCTTTTAAATTTAATTATTGGCGCTACTTGTAGACTAACTTAAAAAATAATATATTTTTCATAATTATTAAATATATAATTAAGAATGAAAATGAATTATATAATTTGTATTTAACAATTGAGAATATACATCTATTAAGAATTGAGATATAGTATATAATATTGATATTATGAATTAATAACACACAAAGTTTTAAAAAAGTGTGAAGAATAAAGATAAAGATGATAATAATAGATATGCATGTGAGGCATGAGAAATTATTATATGAATATAATAAGTAGTGTATGTGTATTATTATGGATTAATAATGCCAAAAATCTTATTAATAATAGGGAAATAAATGGTGCTCCCTTCTCGGTGCTCCGTTTTTATTTTCCTTTATTCTCGTATTTTTGGCATTATTAATTCGTAATAATACACATATATTACTTATTATATTTATATAATAATTTCTCATGCTTAACATGTATATCTATTATTACTATATATCTTTATATCTTATTCTTCTCACTTTTTAAAAGCTTTGTGTATTAATAATTTATAATATTAATATTATATATTATGTCTCAATTCTTAATAGATACATATCCTCAATTTTTAAATACAAAGTATATAACCCATTTTCATTCTTAATTATTTGTTTAATAATTATGAAAAATATAAATTATTTTTTAAGTTAGTCTACAAATAGCGACAATAATTAAATTTAAAGCAACAAAATAAACAAATTAACATTTAAGAGGCTAATAGAAATTTTGTAATCGAAAATCTCTACGAAAACTAAATAAATATATCTAATCAAATATAGACATGGAATTCTATGTATCTTTCATTTATATTTACCAAAAATCTTCGATCAGTGCCTGCTAGAAAATACTACTAAATAACTAATGTATCACATTAAATCTAATGTATGAATAAATAATTAAAAAAAGAAAAAACAATCCTGAAAATGTAAATATATTTTTATCGGCCTTTGGCTAAGATTAGAAATATCAATTTACCATAAACCAACGAAACGATTCAAATAGGTATAAAAAGAATATTTTTTACTAATTTTAGTTAATATTAACTTTGTGATGTTCAGATTTTTATCGAGTACTATTATCCAACAGGTTTGTGACGGTTATATATAAAGTGTATAAAAATTCTAAACAAATTTAGATTTGAAAAATACATAAATTCAAACCAACGAGATTATTCAAATTAGCGAGATAATTCAAATAGACATAATTCTTTTTGAAAATATAAATATATTTTTATCGGCGTTTGGCTAAGATTAGAGATATCAATTTATCATAAACCAACAAGATGATTCAAATAGACATAAAAAACTATTTAACTAAGTTTAGTTGATATTATCTTCCAGTGTTCAAATTTTTACCGAGTACTCCCCAACAGGTTTGCGATGAGTATATATAATAAAGTCACAAATTTAATAGAGATGTAGAAAAATTCTAAACAAATTTGGATTTGAAAAATAAATAATGAAAATGCAAATATATTTTTCTAGGCTTTTGGCTAAAATTAGAGATATCAATGTACTATAAGCCGATAAGACGATTCAAACCAACGATACAATTCAAATAGATAAAAAGAAGAATTTTTGCTAATTTTAGTTAATATTAACTTTGTAGTGTTCAGATTTTTACCAAGTACTATTACCCAACAGTTTTGCGATGAGTATATACAATAAAGTCACTATTTTAATCGAGATGTAAAAAAATTATAAACAAATTTAGATTTGAAAAATATATGATGAATGACTATCTAGTTTATTGTCTCTCATAATTATAAATTTAGATGCGTGAAATATAATTAATTTACTAAATTTGAGTTATAATTAACGTAAACAACATAACAACTTCTAAATAAGATGTAAAATTATTTTTGAATATAAGTCAGTATTTGGAGAAAAATTCTAGAGAGAGTGAGGGAAAAGCGTTGAAAGAGAAAAACAAGTTTTTTTAAAGTTATAATGGTGTGATCTGTTGTTTGGTTTTAATCGTTTACAACATGTTTGCATTTCTTCTCTTGCTCTCATTGGTGAAATAAAATACTATTATTTACCAAAAAAATTATTTTAAAATACATTATATAGATGAAATTATAAAATTATTTCCCGTCGAAACTCCCGTCGAGTCTCGACGGGCTACTTACTAGTACAAGAATAAAGGAAAATCGGAACGGATGTCACAGCCCGAAATCTGGTGTGTAGGAACGACCAGACTCCATTGAATTGTGAAGGTGAAACCATCAAATAAACAAACCACTTATGTCTCAACTCAACTTTAAACACTAACCCGAATGAATTAAAATGTAAAACCAACAAATAAAACTCGACTCAACAATGAATCGATCAAGGGAAATAAGGTTTCAACATGACATGAATATAAACATACTTTCGTAACATGGCTCAACAATGAACGAGCTTAATAATTTACAAAGGTTCTCAAAAATAGAGTCAAGTGTAACGACATCATGTCGTCCAAAAGTAGGGTATGCAAACGAAATTCAAAGCATTGTTTTGAGTACACGACTCATTGTTTTCAGAGTTATTAAAATATTAACATATCAAAAGATTGTTAAGCAGCGGAGACATCACTTGCTCACAACAATTACATGTATGAAGAAGACATGTAACTGTCGACTCAACATCCAAAAGATTAACACACCACCAAGACCATCCACACCATCATCATCCATAGCTAACCTGCACGTTTAGAAATACATGCAGGGCTGAGTACTTCGTCCTCAATGAACACAATGCCAAAAACAGGTTTAAAAGCTTGCTCTTAGAGCTATATAATTGAACTTGCCTTGCCACTGCATCACAAGTGTTAGAACTTTTGAAAACATTTTACTTGTGAATGCATAAATCATTTTATCATTTTCAAATTCACGACTGCGCAGTCAAAATATATATATATATAAACAGACATGAATCATCTACCACATCAACTTTGTGTTGAGAAGTAGGCCTCTTTCTCAAACACTGTGACCGGCTAAACCGAAGTAAAGCTCTCAGTCACCTCATCAATCTATTTACCACACGTGGGTTCCTGCTTCACACAGGATAATATAACTTATGTAGATGATAAAGCATACCAAACTCAGATAAATGGCAAGTCAATTAATTTTAAAAGCTCACATAATAATAATCAACAAGTAATAGCATTCATCGAAGTTTTGGTTTCAGAAAAGCCCACCTTACTTCTGGTCTTTTGAAGTCGGAGGTTCCTTACTTTACGTTTTTCCAATTACTTTGCAGTCCCGCTCGGCCCTTCAATAATAACATCGATTAAAATTGAGCTTATTAACTCGAAAAGCGTATAATAGACTTAGGGCTCGGCTGATGGGCTTCTACTTGAGTCGAATTTTTCTTAACTTATCTAAACTTCTCTACATCGATAACTTTCTGGAATCATCGTCTGAACTCGGTGTCTAATTACTTCTTAAACTCTGATTCTCGTTTCTAATATATATTATTTAATTCTTTACGTAAATCGATAAGTTACTATTTAACTCGTTTTAAACTTCTCATAAAAGAAGAATGGATGAAAGAAAAATGTTGGGTAGCACTTGCTGGGCAATATCACCTATGTTAGAGGTGTTGGGTTAAGGACTAAAAAAAAAGTAAAATAAAAAAATATAATAAAAAAAAGAGAGAAAGTTCTTAAAAGAATAAGTGTGCCAGGGCCAATGTGGTGTTTGAGAGGAGTAAGGAGTCGAGGGCAACCTATTGCCCAAGAACTGAGTTCTTCTTGATATAGCCAGTTCCTATATTTTCCTACCTTTTGTCTTAAGCCATGTTACAACCTAATAAAGACATAAGGATAGATATTTTGATTTTGTTCAAAGAAGTAGAGATGTAGAGGGTAGGCAAGCTTATGGAAAAACGTTGTTGATTTTGATCTAGAGCGTATACACTTAACCATATACACTTGAGAGTTGAGTGCTGGTGAGGATACCCTTGTTGCCCGATAACTCTATCTTTACTTGTTTGATGGCAATACCTATTTATATATTCTGTTTGGACTAACATGCTCATGTGCTGATCTATTGAGTCTGTATTTTTATTTTGTCTTTTCTGTGTTTGAGTCTTGGGCAAAGTTGCAACCGTACACTTGAGGGCAAGTGTAACTCAAGTGTGATGATCCCATATTTGTGTCCATCTTTTCTGGTGTTTTTATTGTTATTTTTAGTCTTTATCGAGTCAAAGTGTGTCTGGGAGGACACAAAGTCGAGAGAAGGTGTGCAGGGAAGAACATGTGGGATCTTGGGCAAAACCGGTGAAAATCTGTTGTTGAGATGCTGAGATGACAATACGATGTAAATGGGCATAGGGCTGGAAGCTTGTAGTTGGGCAACAACGTTCTATTCAATCTACAAGTCAGGAAGTACCTCCCCATATCCTTGAAGCCAACAGATAGAGTACCCGGAGGAGCAAGGATCTTGGTCAGCATAGGAAGTGATACAGGATGCAGACATCGAAGTCAAGATGTAAGTCAGAGCAGCTGCAGATTTCTTTTTCTCCAAGGAAGAGGATAAAAATCTAAGATTTCTTTTCTTATCTTAGCTAAACCTAATCAATGAAGATATCTACCACGAAAGGAAAGTAAAATCGCAGCCGGATAGACAAGGAAAGAGGCGGATAAGGATGGAAAGAGTCCTTAACCAACAAGGATTCTAACCTAACCCTAATTCCATCGCCTATATATATGGCCGACTTCATATTGTAACGTGTACGAGTTTTAGTTCGAGTTTAGAGAGTTCTTTTAGCTTAGTTCTACATTTTAGATCGAGTGAAAGTGAGGAAGAAACAAGTCCTACGGGCGAATTACTTTTATATTTCGTTTCCAATTTTTCTGCATTAGTTTTCAGTTGTTGACTTGAAGTCAAGACCTTAGTTGCTGACTTACGCTTTTGAGCAGCAACTGTTTCTAGTTCAATTTCAGTTATGATTTCCCTTATATGTTTATGTTTTCGTTTAATATTATGTCTAGCTAAATTTATTGTTTGGGTTGGATGTAAATGATGTGATCTTAATTACTCGTTCTAAACTCGTGAGGTCAAATTGTGTGAGTTCGTTATTTGATTTTGTTTCCGAAACACTTAGGATTAATTCTAGACTTAATTGATATTGACATTTGATTGATCACCATCTAGATATTGAGATTAAGTCATTAATAGGATTTGGGATCAAACTTGAGAGTGTCTCTCGTGTCCAAGAAGGTAAAGAGTGTTGGAGAGCAGTCGGTATTGACCTACCTCTTGGCTGTCTTGGGTCTGTTTATTCTTAATGCCTTTTGGGCAGCATCGTCACTGAAGTGTCTTCGTGACTTTGTTGATCAAAGGAGGAGATCTTGCCTTTTGGTCAAGATCTGTAAAACTTGATAGACATAGGCTTGGTATGTTTATATCGTGACTTCGTGACCATTAGAGTATAAACTAATCTTTGCCTTAAACCAAGTAATGAGATAGAGTAATTGAATATTTTTGCACCAATGAACGAGTAATGAGTAATTAGGATCACTGATTCGAAACCCTAACCCAAACTTCTTTGTTATTTTGATATTTCACTTGTTGAGTTACAGGTTATTGAGATACGTTTCAGTCAAAACCCCTTTTGTTGAGCATTACCTGAAGAGCAGATCTAAGCCAAGTCCCTTGGGTTCGACCCCACTTGTCATTAACTACTACCTTATTGGGCAAGAGGTGTTTTATAAATTCATTTGTGCGAAGAGTGTGACGACAGCTCTTCGTCAAATTAGCGCCGTTGTCGGGGACTTGGTTTTAAGCTAGTTTGCTCTTCTAGCTTGAGTTAAGCACGGTTTATACCCAAGCCACATTTACGGAGTGACGGAGATCCACAAGATCACGGTGTTTGCCCGGAGGTGATAGCTAGGAGAAATCGAGTAGAACAACGCAAGAAGAAGAAAGATCTGGAGTAAGGTGTCAACGAACCTTCAGAGTCGCCGAGCTTGACAGAAGATTAGGATATCGAGCAAGAAGACGATTCTTGCTCAACAGCGAGTACATACAGCAAGAAGTCAACATCTAGTTCAGAAGCAGAGACATCAACAACCATGGCAGGACAGCAAGAGAAAACCATCCGTCAGATTATGTTCCGTGACGACAAGGGAATCAGACCTTCAAGCCAGTTGCCCACCATCAATGGCAACTGGGAGCTCAAACATTCGCTGATACATATATTACCCAAGTTCAACGATCATCCCAGAGAAGACCCTCAGACCCATCTTCAAGACTTTGAGATGGCGATCAGCACTGTGAGGAACAATGCTCCTCCTACCCGAGATACTGCCCGAGAACGTGATGCTGCCCGAGATACGTTTCCCAACTACATAAGGTTACTTACGTTTCCGTTTTCTCTACTAGATGGAGCACGCGAGTGGCTCTATATTTAGCCAGAGGGAAGCATCGACACCTGGAAAAAGATGCAGCAGGCTTTTCTTGACAAGTACATACCCGTTGGCCGGATACAAAGTGGGAGGAATACCATTTCCTCGATCAAGATGGGTGGAAGTGAGTCACTGTATGATTACTATGAAAGATTCAAAAAGTTGATAGCAAGATGTCCTCAACATCGAATTCAGGACATTGACTTGATTGAATACTTCTTAAAAGGATTGAGGGCATCCGAAAGGAAATGGATAATTGCAGGAGTCGAGGTCAATCGAATAACCTTCAAGCTCAATTGACTCACATAAACCAAACCTTGTCAAGACTTGTAGATAACAAGAATGGAAGGCTTCCTGCCCAAGTGGAGGTCAACAAAGAGCAAGTCAATGTTGTGACTTTGCGAAGTGGGAAGGCGTTACTAGGGTTGTTGCCTAAGATCCAACCCAAGGAACCTGTTCGAGTAGAGGAAACCAAAATGAGTACAGGAGACATCAATGACATCTACAAGGAGCTGAAGGCAAAGCGCGAAGAAGGGATAAAGGCCAATAATGAGGAGGATGAAGCCTTGTTTGATTACGTGAAGATGAAGAGATCAAGGCTGTGATTCAATAAAGATGATGAGTTGTTGGACTCTTTGAAGGCTGAAAGAGAGGCAGAGGCTTTGGCCAAGAGGACCGTTCCTCACACTGCTAAGGCAAAAGCCTCATACCCGAGACGTTTTGCCTGCGATCATGATCAGAAGGAGTTGGAGGACATGATGAATGTGTTCAAGAAAGTGGAAATCAACCTTCCATTATTGATGGCGTTACAATCCATGCCACAGTGTGCAAAGTTTTTACGAGAGATGTGTTTGAAGAAGACCAAGTACCATGATAATGCCCGTTTCCATGTAAAGAATGTGTCAGCACTCATGAATCACCACATCCCGGTCAAGAAAAAGGATCCTAGCATGTTCGCTATCCCATGCACAATAGGTACTACGTCAATACCCAAGGCGATGCTTGATCTCGGAGCCTCGAGAAATGTAATGCCGAGGGCCATGTTCGACGAGATGAGGTTTGGACCTTTTTCTCCTACCCGTGTTGCCATTCAATTGGCGGACTTGTCTACAGTCTACTCCAATGGAGTTTTGGAAGACGTATTGGTAAGAGTGGGAGACCTTCTGTTCCCAGCCAATTTCTATGTTCTTGACATGGGAAAGAAAGCAACCAAGAATCCAATGATCTTGCTCGGGAGGCCGTTCTTGAGCACGGCATGCACCAAAATCGATTGTGATATTGGAAAGTTGACGGTCCAGGTAGCTGGAGAAGTAGTAGAGTTCGATGCTTATAGGCAAAATCAAGATGATGCCATGGAGCACCTCAACACCCTCAATGCACGTGGTGAGCGAGTGGAGACGTTGAATAGTTTAAGTTGTTTCTTTGAAGACAACGAAGATGCAATCCAGGCGAATCTCGATCACATTCAGGATCTTGACCTGGATCTCGACCAGTATGAGGATGATGAGGCAGCGGGTGCCACAATAGAATTTTCTGAAGACGATGAGTATGAAAGTGATAGAGATTTCTAGGAAGAATTAGTCCATGGGCATAGTTTTGACTACTCCACCGACGAAGACTACTTCGAGGATGAGGAGTTGGAGGAGTACAAAGCTCTTAATAAATTCTTTGGAGATAAAGATGAGGATCATAATAAAGGTAACCAAGAGCCCCTTAACGAGTTTGATGAGGAACTAGAGGAACTAAACCATGATGAGACCAATGAAATCGTGGAGGAATTGTGGCAACAAACAGTTCTTGAGCAGGATGCCAGCATGAAGACAGAAGAAGATCTTGCCCAGAACGATGAACCAGCGGATGTGGAGGAATGCAGTTATGCCAGGATTTCGGGCAACATGCAACCTCAGGGGTTCGAACCACTCAACATCCCTGAGTTGAAGCCCGAGGACAGGTTGGTGCCATCACTGCAAAAGGCACCTACTTTGGAGCTGAAACCTTTGCCCAACACCTGAAGTACATATATCTTGGCAAGAACGAGACTTTGCCCGTGATCATATCTTCTGAGCTATCGAGCATGGAGGAGGTCCGAGTTGGTGAGGTGCTGAGCAAATATAAGGAGGCAATAGGGTGGATATTGACCGACATCAAAGGCATTAACCCTATGGATTGTGTTCATCACATTTTGCTTGAGGAGGATGCTGTTCCCGTGAGGGATCCACAAAGGCGATTGAATCCCACCATGAAAGAAATGGTGATGAAGGAGATACTTAAACTTCTTGACTTGGGGATCATCTACCCCGTGTCCGGCAGCCGGTGGGTGAGCCCTGTGCACATGGTGCCCAAGAAGTCGGGAATCCAAGTTGTTGAGAACGAGAAAAATGAGATGGTGGATATGAGATTGCAAACCGGATGGCGAGTATGCATTGATTACCGGAAGCTTGAAGGCCAGCGCTTGAAGGCTTATTTTGGTCAAGAACAGCGTGTTGATGAGGAACCATCTGGGTTCCCTATCGAGGAGGACCTCTGACTTCAAAAGGAGGGGGGTGTCGTGCTCAAGACCTTAAATGGGACGCTGTCCAGGAGGCAACCTGGTTAGTATTTTCTATTTCATTTTTATTTTTAGTTATTCTTCTTTACTTTCGTGAAAATTATTGAAAAAAAAACAATTAGTTAGTTTTTGCTTAAAGTATTTTATTTTACAGTATTTTATTTTGAAGTATTTTTAATTCTAAATTAATCATAGGAAAGAATTTGTGTTTGGAGTATATTTGGTGTTTTGAAGTGTGCAGGAGATGTTGAGCAAGATACAGGGTGTAGGTCAGGAACCACGATGGAGGCCAAGAAGGTTGTGTCACCCCCTGGAGACATTGCTTATCAAGAGCAATGGAAAGAGCTTGGGCAACAAAGCAAGATTTGAATGACATTCAAAAGCGAGTGCACTACCATCAGTAGGGCCTTCATACCCAGAATCATTAACAAGGGGCAAGAGGAAGGTTGCTACCTCTGTACTATAAGGGATCGAGGTCAGCAGCCTGGGCTAACTGAAGGGGCCTTCTTACCCAGAATTATTGAGAAGGGGCAAGAGGAAGGTTGTTACCTTTGGACTGTAGGACATCGAGGTCAGCAGCCTGGGCTAACTGAAGGAGAATGTTTTCGCACACTAGGAGTTCTTACTTGCTCAACGTGTCACCGGAAGAGGGCAAGACATGCTTGCAAAAACTTTCTTTCGAAACCATTGGCGGTGGGCAGAACGTATATCTGCCTTGCTTGAGTAACAAGGAGTTGCAAACCTTGAGATCTTAACCATACTGGAAGAAGTTGATGCAACACATAAGAAGACCTTCCAAGCCACTCATTTTGCCCTCAATGTGTTCTTTTTCCACAACACATCCAGGTGTTTTGTTATACCTTCCTCTTAAATTTGTTTCCTCCATAGTTGTGTTTAGATTAGAATGTTTTTAATTTTTGTCGTTCGTATTTTCATTTTTATTCTTTGTTGTTGGTCAGACTTCACCCACTTTGCTCAAAAGCAAAGTGTGTGGATGGGATCGTTGTTGATCTAATTGTTGAGTCAGTTTTTTTTATGTCTATTGTTGTTGAACATCATACTCACTTTGCCTAAGGAAAAGTGTGTGGGTGTTGGGAAGTTGGTCTGTTTTGTGATTTTTTTAAAGTTTGTTTTAGTGTTGATCAGCATGTTGGCATGATAGGTCAGAATAGGTATGATGATGTATATGATGCCGTAAGTAGATAGGTAGAATGGAATGAGATATTGGGCATAAACTGTGAGGTGTTGAGGTTTTGAATGCTATATGCTTATGCAGCATTTATTTCCTTTTTGTGTGATAATGACCAATTGACATTTGTTGATCTAGAACTTGCATGCATCTCTTAATTAAAACTTCGTGTAACTTAGTTGAATTACTTAGATGAATTATGTGTTTTTGTTCAACTTAGCTCATGGCCAAAGATTTCCTACCTTGACATTTATCCTTTGTCTAGCCCCTTTGAGCTTGATGATAATTCTTTCAAATTACTTATAGTAGCCTGAATTTATAAGTCGTCCCGGTCAAGAACTCAGGTCTAAAAGAAGAATGGATGAAAGGGAAATATTGGGTAGCACTTGCTGGGCAATATCACATATGTTAGAGGTGTTGGGTTAAGGACTAAAAAAAAGTAAAATAAAAAAAAAATATAATAAAAAAAGAGAGAAAGTCCTAAAAAAGAATAAGTGTGCAAGGGCCAATGTGGTGTTTGAGAGGAGTAAGGAGTCGAGGGCAACCTATTGCCCAAGAACTGAGTTCTTCTTGATATAGTCAGTTCCTATATTTTTCTACCTTTTGTCTTAAGCCACGTTACAACCCAATAAAGACCTAAGGATATGTATTTTGATTTTGTTCAAAGAAGTAGAGATGTAGAGAGCAGGCAAGCCTATGGAAAAATGTTGTTGATTTTGGTCTAGAGCGTATACACTTAACCATATACACTTGAGAGTTGAGTGCTGGTGAGGATACCCTTGTTGCCCAATAACTCTATCTTGACTTGTTTGATGGCAATACCTGTTTATATATTCTGTTTGGACTAACATGTTGATGTGCTGATCTATTGAGTCTGTGTTTTTGTTTTGTCTTTTCTGTGTTTGAGTCTTGGGCAAAGTTGCAACCGTACACTTAAGGGCAAGTGTAATTCAAGTGTGTGGGTGTGATGAACCCATATTTGTGTCCATCTTTTCTGGTGTTTTTCTTATTCTTTTTAGTCTTTATCGAGTCAAAGAGTGTCTGGGAGGACACAAAGTCAAGAGCAGGTGTGCAGGGAAGAACAAGTGGGATCTTGGGCAAAACCGGTGAAAATTTGTTGTTGAGATGCTGAGATGACGATACGATGTAAATGGGCATAGGGCTGGAAGCTTGTAGCTGGGCAACAACGTTCTATTCAATCTACAAGTCAGGAAGTACCTCCCCATATCCTTGAAGCCAACAGACAGAGTACCCGAAAGAGCCATGATCTTGGTCAGCATATGAAGTGAGACAGGATGCAGATATCGAAGTCAAGATGTAAGTCGGAGCAGTTGCAGATTTCTTTTTCTCCAAGGAAAAGGATAAGGATCAAAGATTTCTTTCCTTATCTTAGCTAAACCTAATCAATGAAGATATCTACCACGAAAGGGAAGTAAAATCACAGCCTGATAGACAAGGAAAGAGGCAGATAAGGATGGAAAGAGTCCTTAACCAACAAGGATTCTAACCTAACCCTAATTCCATCGCTTATATATATGGCCGACTTCATATTATAACGTGTGCGAGTTTTAGTTCGAGTTTAGAGAGTTCTTTTAGCTTAGTTCTGCATTTTAGATCGAGTGAAAGTGAGAAAGAAACAAGTCCTACGGGTGAATTACTTTTATATTTCGTTTCCAGTTTTTCTGTATTAGTTTTCAGTTGTTGACTTGAAGTCAAGACCCTAGTTGCTGACTTACGCTTTTGAGCAGCAACCGTTTCCAGTTCAATTTCAGTTATGATTTCCCTTATATGTTTTGTGTTTTCGTTTAATATTATGTCTAGCTAAATTTATTGTTTGGGTTGGATGTAGATGATGTGATCTTAATTACTCGTTCTAAACTCGTGAGGTCGAATTGTGTGAGTTCGTTATTTGATTTTGTTCCTGAAACACTTAGGATTAATTCTAGACTTAATTGATATTGACATTTGATTGATCACCATCTAGATATTGAGATTAAGTCATTAACAGGATTTGGGATCAAACTCGAGAGTGTCTCTCGTGCCCAAGAAGGTAAAGAGTGTTGGAGAGCAATCGGTATTGACCTGCCTCTTGGTTGTCTTGGGTCTGTTTATTCTTAATGCCTTTTGGGCAGCATCGTCACTGAAGTGTCTTCGTGACTTTGTTGATCAAAGGAGGAGATCTTGCCTTTTGGTCAAGATCTGTAAAACTGGATAGAAATAGGCTTGATGTGTTTATATCGTGACTTCGTGACCATTAGGATATAAACTAATCTTTTCCTTAAACCAAGTAATGAGATCGAGTAATTGAATATTTTTGCATCAATGAACAAGTAATGAGTAATTAGGATCACTGATTCGAAACCCTAACCCAAACTTCTTTGTTATTTGATATTTCACTTGTTAAGTTACAGGTTATTGAGATACGTTTCAGTCAAAATCCCTTTTGTTGAGCACTACCTGAATAGCAGATCTACGTCAAGTCCTTTGGGTTCGACCCCACTTGCCATTAACTACTGCCTTGTTGGGCAAGAGGTGTTTTATAAATTCATTTGTGCGAAGAGTGTGACGACAGCGCTTCGTCAATAACGTCAAATCTCAACTATTTTCATCATATGTCAATCATACACAGTTGAGCACTTATTTCAACAATCAAACATTCACATCGGAGATCAAGCATTCACATTATAAACACGTATTCACATCAATACTCAAACATCGTTATCATACTCAAACATTAATGTCAATATTCGAACACTTATAGATGATTAACTTAGTGATTAATCTACTAAAAAGTTAATCATACTCAATCATTTAATCACATTCTAATATCGACTTTTCATAACAATTCACGTCTTAAACAAAATCATTTGATAACTCATATGTGGAACACATTCACACAATAACATGTTATTGCTCGACTTTTAACCTTTATAAACTTATAACTTCAACTCTAACGAAAATCATTTCGTTAAACTCAAATAATAAACATTTTTGAATTTATTATTCAAATTTCTACTTCGTATTTCTTGACTCTAAAATACGTCATTATTTTCCTCAAAATACGTATTCATATTCGTATACGGTCTCATCTTTATACATATCATTAAATAATCATTATTTAATCTTTTCCTTTATTTAAAACTCAATTTTCGTTTTATTTAATCGAAACGGTTTTTCATTTCAAATCTTCACTGCTCGATAATTTCTATGTCTTCTATCTCATATTATCCCGTAGAAATTTCATTTTCTTTTATTTTATTTTTCTTTCTATCCTTAAATATGTCACACCCCCAAATCCCGAGGGACGGCAGAAGCCGGGGTGCGACTAGGGGTTGAATTAAAGAAGCAGGGAAGAAGGGGGATGAATAAGAATGAATAAATAAACAGACATTAATAACAGAATGAATTACTATGAACAAGATTTTATTATATAAAAGGAAGAGTTGATCTCGAAAGATCACTCGGCAAGTTGTTCAAAAGGAACAAAATTCGTTGTACGGGGTTTAGACCCAACAGAAAGATACATTAACTTCAAAAAGAGTTTGGCAGCGGAAAAACGTAAAGCTGAATACAAGTTCTTATTCTAATTACGACTTCTTAACTCAACATCAACCACCGCCGCTCCCGTCGCTCAACCTGCACATTTTATAAAACATATGCAGGGCTAAGTACAAAAGCACTTAGTGGGCACGTTGCCGAAAATATATAATAAGTATAGATAATCAGGCATCTTATTTCGGTAGCACATCGGGATTTTTCAATAAAGGCCCGTGTCTACTAAACATTTTCTTTCTCATTTTCACAACATAGCTTGCGCAAGCATTTTTCTCATATGTTACGTTCAATCTTGCCCAATAATTATCACCGTGGCTGGCCACCCCTGAACAGGGTTCCACACACAACGGCTACTGTGTACACTAACTTTGGATAGCAGGTCGGCTAACTCAAAGTCCGATCGTTTTAGTTAGCAAGTCGGCTAACTAATAAATCTGGATAGCAGGTCGGCTAACTCAGAAGGGTACAAGAGAACTCACATAAAAACAAATCATTTCATGCTCTGATTTATCACGTTGAAAACACAATTATCAAAGCTTGTAAACAAAGATTTTCGAGCATCACTCATTTTTATTTTGTATAAAGAAAAGTCCACCTGACTGATTATAGAACTACTATTCGAGCTTCCGTCTCTGGTTTTCCGTCCTATCCTCGGTGCTGACTTCCCCCTTTTATTGTAAATAAACAAACTTAAGCAACTTGAACGCAACGATAAAAGAAACAGGAAATCGAATCGGTTTTTTAGTCTTTTAGGCTTTTGCACTTTTACTACTTTCTTTTGATTAACTAATAAACGAGACTCGAACAATTCTCGTCTACAAACTGGCTTGGCTCAATACTCGACACTTAGGTCAGTAGGTAATGAATGTCGATAACTTAGAACGACTTAAAAGTTCACAAGGAACGAAGTTGAAAAGGATTCAACTTAAGAAACTTAAGCTTTGGAAATTTCTGCACAGGTCAGTAAGTTCATACAGAACAGAGCATACGAAAACAGGGGATAAATCTTATACCAAAAGAAAGGTACGGGTGTCTAGTTTACTCTCCAATTTACGGATCTCGATTTCGTTAAGCGAGCTAAAAGTTATGACAGTTTCCGTAAAACGTCACAAAACAGTCGCGCGAAACCCTAATGCTCGACAAAACTCGACGCACGATTCCCTAGGTTTGATTGATGCTATTCCACTTTTATTTTCACGAAATTTTCATCTTAAGACAGTCTTCATACAGTATCCAATAATTGGGTTCATATTCACGACTTTTGATTAACAAACGACGAGCATTTTCTCGTCATTTCCAACTAACCATTTACTATACCAAAATGAATTTCAATTTCTATTTCGTTCAACAACTCCTCGTTTCTTAACTATATCTCATAATGTCTCGTTTCTCGGATGGAAAAGTCGTTAACCACAATATTGTTCGTCAATCAATAACAATCATTATTATTAAAAGGGATTTCCTTATTCAACTTTTCTACCGGCTTTTAAACTCGATTCTTTGTCTCTTATTCAAAATCGAAACTTCTTAGAATTCGTTGAAACTTTACGGTCACGATCATTAACTATCAAGATTATCAAAGGTTCGAATCACAAACCTAAAACATTATCTATTCTCGACTTATCGTCGATTGTTCGTCTCTTAACGAAAATCTTACGTTCTCCGTTTTCGTTCAAATTTTACAACAACGATCATCATCTAACGAGCATCACTAATATGTAAACCATATTATCAAAACATTAACGAGCTTCAACTTATCGACACGTTTCCGTCTCTTACGCTTTTCAATTTATTTTTAGAAAAACCCAATTAAATATATATTCATCCTCATACATCGTATATCTCATTTCTATTAATCAATCGAGCATATCATAACATTTACTACATCGAATCAACCAATCTTCATCTCTTATCTTTCAACTTTTATTTTTAGAAAAATCTAAATTAATTCATATAGTCAATTAACAACATGTAGATCACTAATCTATCGATCAAACATCAAAGAAATCGAACTACGAAAAACCCCTAAAACTACAAAAAAAAATCGGTAATTAAAAAAAATAAAGGGGAGTGATTTTTTTCATGATTCGATCTGTAGAACTTGATTCTAAACATACTAGAACATGAATCGAACAAGAATTAACATGCTTCTTCATCTCTTAAGTTTCGAAAAAATGAAATGGATGGAATCAAGACTTGGTTCGGTTCATTACGTAGGAGATGTTCTTACCTTTCGAAATACGAACTCGGAAATGGAATTGATCGGTGGATGAGAGACTTGTGTGCTTTGAGAAAGCTTGGATGAAGAACTTTAATGGAGGAAAGGAGAAGAAAAATGAGAGAGAGAGAGAGAGATAGACGGTAGATGGTGGCGGTAAAGAGAGGGAGAAGAGAGGAGATGGATGACTCACCACATAGATACATAAAGGTGATAAAAATCTAACTAAAGAGTGGGGAGTCGTTAAGGGCGCGTTTGGTTGTGAAAATTCGACGGCAATATCTCGTTTCTAGCTCTTAAACGACGATTAAAAAGTCGAGAAATAATTTCTTAGTTAATTATAAATTCGACGAAATCTAATTCGTCCGTTAGATTAGAAATAAATCACATACTCGGAAAACCTAATTCGTTTTTCAAAATCCGAGAAAAAGTCGGGATTAGACAGTCTAAAATTCGCTCGGAAAATCATAAAAACTAACTTTCTCCGGTGAACTCGTATCTAAGAAAAAGTGAATGTAAAGTTCCACGGTTTTTAATTCTGAGTTTTCGGACGAAAAATCTATCGGACGCGAAAACCCTAATACAGTAGTTGTTCGACCGACTTCTGGAAATTATTTTCTGAAACAGATTTCACCGTAAATCTTAGAATCGAAAATCCTTAACTTAGGCGTGCAAAGCCTTAATTATTAATTAACTTTTTATTTCAAAGACGGATTAAACATCCGGGGTATTACAAAATATTATTATTATTATTAATATTTTATTTTTCTTTTAACACTAACATCAAATTTCACATCATATTTTCATTTGTCATCATTCCAACATCATCATCAATCAAAGAAATATTTTTCTTTAGACTCATACTTTCATTGACTTCTTTTTCTCATTATTTCTTTTTTATTATATATATATATATATATATATTTATATATATATATATATATATATCTCAAAATTCATAGAAAATTCATAAGACTTATTTTCTACTCAATTCATTCAAAATAGACTTAACATCTCATTTAGTTCTCAATTTCATTTTTATCTAATGAAATTTCTCATTTTATATATATTCATTTTTTTTAATTAAAGAATTAAAAATAATTATTTTTCTAATTAATTTATAACATCTTCAAATCTTCAAGTTTTTCTTATGAATATGAAGAACACATCTTCAAAAATTCATATTAACATCAAGAACATCATATCTTATTTTTATACCTATTTTCTTTATTTTTCTTCGAATTTACTCATAAAAATTCCATAAAAATACTAAAAATCATATTTCTCAATTTCCATGCTCAAAATTTACTCAAAATTTTCCTAATACATCTTAACATCATAATCATCATCATATTTCATCAAAAATCATTTTTCCTCATAATATCACATATTTCAAATTTTATGTAATAATTCATAAAATTCATATTATGACTTAAAAACACATTTAGATCATATTTTCATATATCATCATACTCATAAGCATCATATGACTCAGAAAATTTATAAATCATAATTTATTCATATTTTCTCTATTTTTATTCGAATAAATCCATTAAAAATTCAATAAATTCACCAAAAATTATCATCAACACATATATGCATATAAATCATATGAAAAATTATAATAAGCACATATCATCATCATATCATCAAATAAGCATCAAAACTCATCAAGAACTCATTTTCCCTATTTTTTTCATTTTAATCGATTTAGGGGTTTTTACCTATCTTATGTTCTTTTATCTCGTTAAACCCTAAATCATGCTTTAAATCTCATTTTGATCATCATCTCATCATCATAACCCTAAGGTTTGCCTAAGCATAAAGTAAATCATGCATCTTTTCCTTATTTTCTTGGTTTACATATACATATATACATCTTATGAATGAATAAAATCATACTTAAATAAATAGAACTTTATCTCTTCTTGGCTTGAAGGTTTGGATGGCTTGGAGGATGAAAGATGATGGATTTGGTAACTCCTTTCCTTGCATGAAACAATATACAAGGCATCAAGATCATGGTTTTGAAAAACAAAGATCAAAACCCTTGTTTT
This sequence comes from Schizonepeta tenuifolia, assembly GCA_029490685.1. Taxonomy (NCBI): domain Eukaryota; kingdom Viridiplantae; phylum Streptophyta; class Magnoliopsida; order Lamiales; family Lamiaceae; genus Schizonepeta; species Schizonepeta tenuifolia. The sequence goes on from CM055958.1 coordinate 7,102,017, forward strand.
CTATCATTGGAGATCGATGGATAAGAGTTGGATATCTTAGCTTGTTCCAAGCTTTGAAATGAATGAAAAAGATAGAACTTACTTCTTAAATGATCTTGAAGATGAAGGAGATGATCACATCATAGAATCCTCAAGCTAGGTAGCATGATTTCATCGATGAACTAGGTATATGCATGGAAAAACTTTGAAACTGTGCTGCTCGCTGTGAAGGAATCGAGCTTGTTGCAGCTGGTTTCTTCGATTTGCAAGGCTATGGATGATGATGGAGATGTAGGGGATGATCTCTAGAGTGTTATGGTGATGAGGATGAAGATATCGAAGTGATAAACAAGAGAAAATAGAGCTGCAAAATTGTTGCTCTTGCTTCGGTTTTTCTGCTTCTTCTTTAAGTAAGGAAGAAACCGAAGAGGAGAGAGAGATGAAGCTTTTGCTTGGTTGCTTGTGTTGATAGAGAGAGATGTGAGGTGATAGAGAGAGTGATGTAGTGTGAGATAGAGATGCAAGTTGGGATGCATTTAACATGTGTTAAGATTGTGAAAGATTAGAGAGAGAAGAGAGAATCGAGAGGGAGAGATTTGAGAGAGAGATAGTACTTTGTGGATGAATGAGAGGGAGAGTAGAGTACACTCTCTCTAGTGAGAGTGTTGGAGGAGATTTAGCTACTATTTTAGATAAGAATGAAATTTTTAACTGCTAATTATACCCGGAAATAAAAGTTTTCCGGTAGAAAATATCCTGGTCATTTTATTTTATTCCCTCAAACTTTTAATAACCCTTCTCGTCTCTTTCTCGACGTCTAAATTCTCTCTACTTCATCTTATATCTCCCAAAATAATTTAAGGAATCCAATGATCTAATTTTTATGCCAAGATTCCTTCTAACGAATAAGTTCATAAAAACCATTCGACTAAACGAGTCGTCAAACAATTTATTTTTAAACTTCACTGAAATGATTTTGAAAAATTCTCTGACTTATCTCAAAAATCTTAAAATAAATTTTAGATTCCAATGAAACTAATTAGGCTAAATTCGGAGTCGGTCGATAAATAGGGATTTCTCGGTTTACGTTACTATTCATCTAAAAATAAAAGTTCTCAGAAAATTCCGAAATTCATACTCAAATTCAAACTCATATTAATAAGCTCAAACAATTCATCACATACTAAATTCGAATAATCAAAATGAGAAAAATCACATTAGAGCACATAAAGGGCATCTTCGTCATTTCACAGAAAAATTTATTTTCGCGAAAATTTTTAGTGCTCAAAACTCATCATATAGGCATATTAATTTAATTAATATGCACTTAAGAACTTAAAAAAATTTGGGGTATTACAACGGAGCACCGTGAATAGGGCATCACTTATTTTTTCTATTATTAATTGATTTTCATAAACATCTTTTGCAGGGGTTGGGTCGTTTTTATTAGGCTCCAACATTTTGGATGTATGTGGCAAATTAGGGTGACATGGCATGTCTACGTCGATGACGGGCTCTAAGTGTCCACTTACGTGCGTGTCGCGTGCCAAAAAGTCAAATAATTTATTTTGAGCCCGAAATAGGAGTGCGGATGCCAAAAATTGAAGTTTTAGTCCTACTTGAATTCCGTATAATATTGTTTATTTTCTAAAAATTTTGAAAATTACGGTCCGATTTTAACAATTAGCTCATAAACTATCGCTAACTATTTCATATGAACATGAATATCAAATAAATTGTTATTCTAAGTTAGTCTAAAATTAACACTAATAATTAAAATATCAGACATTTTTTAAGCAACAAAATTTTTGAAAATCAAATTATCATTTTAAATGAAAAGGTTTTTGCCACCACTTTTGAAGGGTTAATTCTTTTCATATTAGGTATAAGATATATGGAGCTAGATATTCATTTAAGGTAGGTAAAACATAATGTGTGGGACGGAAGGATTATATTTTAGTTATAATCTTTTTATTTATCTTTTTATTTCTACCATTTATAATTAGTAGTGTTTGAATTTTTATTGGGTCCAATGAATTTGGTACAAATATGGATAGTAAAACCAATTTTTTATGCGGATTTAGGTTGAGAATGGGTAGAGAAACTGTGAATGGATTTAATTTAGGAAAATGTTTAACGAGACTATTCAAATAATTAAATATAAAAAATTACTATGTAATATTCATATTTTTATCGAATATTATCCAACAAATTTAAGACGGGTATGTACGATAAAATAGTTTTTTTAATCAGGTTTAGGATGAAAATATGTAGAAAAATTATTTACATATTTAGATTCAAAAAATACTTATTTGATTGATATCCAGACATTGTCAGTATAAATTTAGATTCATGAAATAAAATTATTTTCTCAAAGTTTGGTGTATAATTAACGCTAACAATATCACAACTTACAAGTAAGATATAAAATAATTTTTAAAATATATGCATATATATCATTTAGTTTCAATTTCAACGGGCTACTTACTAGGATTACATTACTATTTCAAGAGATACAATTAGCAAAGATTTGAAGATTTTGATATGATTTCAAGTGTTACGTATCTTAGAAGTCGTTTAATATCTAAAGACGATGGGTGCTGTGTTTCTACGTTAATTGTTGTATATAAAGAAGCATGATCTCATTAAATTAGGGTTCATCGAAGTTTTTGTCTAATTTTATTTGAATATTTGAGCCTCTTAACTATGAGACATCCATAAACCATGAATTTTCCTAAGGTTGGTGGTTTGTCTAGGGCCAAGCCTCTAGGTCAATTTCAGTAGACATTTCTGTGTACTTCGAATAGCGATCGAACTCGAAGGATACTCGCGTTGGTAAAAGCAAGGAAAAATAAAATAAAATTGTACATTGAACTCTATGTCACACTTTATTTCAGTGATAGCACTGTACAATCTAAAAACTAAAAAGTATAGTACTAGCTAATTATTTTGGTTTGTCTTCTTCCTGTCCTTTTCAGATAAAAAGTAGTAGTACTAAATTGTGTGTGTTTGTGTGTTTTTTTTTTTTTTTTTTTTCCATTAATTTCGGAAGTATAACATCAAAACGTATTTTTGAAAGATAGTGGAAGAGGGCCATTAGGGAATATTTCATCTATAATTGACTCAAGCTTAAAAATTGTTCCAAGTAAACATCAAATCGAGTTGTGAGATATAGGTAGCTGAGGAGCATTAAATCATCAAAATATGATCATTTAAGGCTCACAAATATAATTTTCTATAAAGATACTTAGGGCATTCACAACAGTGGAGCCCGCATTCACAACAGTGGGCTCCGAAGCCTTAGGGTTATGAGTATTTTGGTGGGTTTTCAATGATTGATAGCCCGGATTTGAAATCTTCACTATGGTGAAGTCCGACCCCTAGGGCTATCCAATGATTGATTTTATTTTTTTTTAATTTTACTTTTCTATTTTAAAATAGCAATAAGAATAATAAAATACGAAATTGTATTGAAATATTGAAAAATTACAATACAATTGATACAAATTAAAAACTACAAATTAAATACTACAAATTAAAAACTACAAATCAAATACTGATAATTAAAAAATACATATTAATATCCGAAAACTGGTATTTTTGCTTGAGAAATGCGCACACTTCACGGTGGCGCATCAATTGTTCCGGCTCCATGTCGCTTGTTTTCCTCATGTAGATCTCATAGGCCTGCTTAAATTCATGATTAGCCACAATTTGGACCATATGTTCCTGGATGCCGCCCATTGTTTGAACGGCCTCCACCTTCAGATTGACTTTTCCCTTTCCCTTCTTCGCCGCCTTTATGTCGGTCGGGCGGGTTAGCATCGACGAGGCCTTGTTTGGAGATGTGGAGTTGCTGGAATGACTAGTGTAGCCACCGTCTTCACTAGTCTTGGAGCGCTTCGATTGGGTCTTGGCATCCGGATTGCAGAAGGAGGAAATATCCTTCACGACCTCCCACGCCTTCCGATGGATGAAATGTTTCCCACGGGTTGCACGATAACCATCGGCGGCTAGCTTGTAGAGGTCGAGGTCGCTCCGCTTACTAGCATTTTCTCTCTCGAAGTTGATGTATTGCTCGTTGAATTTAGTAATTTCGGTCTTGGCGCATTTCCACGCCGACCGAATGGCTTCTACACCACGAGGTTGTTGAGAAGCTATGAACTGGTTGAATTTGTCGGCAATTCTCTCCCAAAATTTATCAAGCTTTTGATAGTTTGAATTTACCGCATCAAGTCCGATATCAACATAGCACTTGGCAATTCCCTTTCTGCGACGTGGTTCCGGCTCCGGCTCCTCCTCGGCCTCCTCATTTTCCTCGCCCTCTTCTTCATCCTCAGGGACATGGTCGTCTTCGTCATTGAGGTTGATTCCTCTAAACTGGCGATATGCAGACGGCGGTGTCTGGAAAGATTGGTAGCCACCAGGCGACGACGAGAATTGCTGGAATGGACCCGACGGCGGCGGCGAATGGCTGAAGTGGCTGAAGCCCGGTGATTGCGAGTACTGTCCAAATCCATAAGGCGAGGAGTACTGTGGATATCCAGTACCTTGCTGGGATGAAAACGACGGACTATTACAAGTGAATAATTGTCGTGAGGGAATTGAATTCGGCGATTGGGAAGAGGGACGAGGGTTTTGTGAACAATTTTTGGAGAACCACTCGATGAATTCATCATCTCCCATTTTTTAAGAAAAAAATAAAATTATAAGAGAATTTAGTCGGAATGTAGAAATGAGAATGAAGAAATAGAGAAGGTGTGGATGTTTGAGAGGAGAAATGTGACATATTTATAGGAAAAACAAAAAAATAGTCGTTTGCTTCTCATTACCGTTACAGAATTTTTTATTATTTTTTCATTTCAGATTTAAAAAAAAAATTGCAGAAAATGGGAGGAGGTGACGCGTGTCCCTCCTCCCCTCCATCAGCCGCGCCTCGCCCCCGGGCTTCACAGCGCCAGGGCACCCGTCGCCGCGCCCGTCCGTCCTTGCTCCAACGGCCGGCGCCCTCGTCGCGGGCGGGCGCCTCCTCCATCGCCCGGCCTTCGCCCGCCCCGTTGTGGATGGCTTTACTCCCTCTATCCAAGTTATGTCTACCCATTTGGGGTGTGACACAGGTTTTAAGAAAGCTAATAAAGTGGTAATTGGTGGAATAAAGGTATATTTGAGGGGTAGTGAGATAATGACAAAAAAATAGTGGTAATGACAAAAAAGAGGTGGTATTGACCAAAAAGTAAGAATAAAGTTGTTGGGATGATAAAAAAGTAGAAATAAAATTGACGTGAGGTGGAGTCATCAATGGCAAAGAGAAGTAAATAGGGAAAAGGGATAAAGATATACATGTAAAATTCTTAAACTAGGTAGACATAAAATGAATAATTTTTTTGTGATAAGTAGATAGACATAAACAGGACGGATGGAGTATTTGTTTTACGTGCTTAAGTTAATGGATTTTTGCTGCCTCAAATTGCAGAAATAAGGAACGCATGTTGACGATCATAAAGCTTACGAATTTTAATGTAAGTCATGATTAACTTACAAGAATAGTTTAGCAACTTTCGTGACTAGCTAGAGCATGTAGGGATTTCCTATAACTTTTTAGTTAGAAGTAACATAACTGTCCTCAATATTACTTGAATTGCTCTTGGAAATAACAAGAGTGCATTAGAACAAAAAATCGCTTACACATTGTCACATTGATCCTGAAAATACTGTTCAAATAGTAGTACATAACTATTATTTGCGGGGCGGACATGCAATTCCGTATTTTTATATTATAAGACGTTTGCCAGAAAATGGGACAAGATTTAGGAGGGTGTATTGGATTGGGAATTTGTTGGAATTCTTAGGAGTTTGAAAAGTCAGTGAAATTTTGAAGTTCATTGACTCCCCGTGGAGTCGGGAGGAATTTGTGATGAAGTTTGCGTTGGATTTGGACGACTTCACTGGAGTTGAATTTCATGAAAGCCAGCGCTCGCTGGCACACAACGCGCGTTTGAGCAAAACCCAGCGCTCGCTGGATATCAGCCCCCCGACTGAAAATAAAGTATTTAATAAATGGACTTCCAGCCGGAGTTGGGTCCCAGCCGAAGGCCGAATAGACCCCAGCGGGTTCTGAGAAGGCGACGGCGCTAGTGTTCCATAGAATCTCAAAATCTCGTAATTGGAGGTCGAAATTCGTTCAGTACAAAAATTGGTTGAAAGCAAATTAAATTCCACCAGAGTCAACAACATTAGAAAGTCAGTAAAATTTTGAATACCACCAAATTTTTATAGAGTTTGGAAAGTTGTGATTGAATACCCCCAAATTTTTAAGGAGTTAGAAAAATTCGGATTAAATACATCCATACTTTCAAACTCCTTAAAAATCCCACAGACTCTTGATTGAATACACCCTTTTTAGTTAAGGTAAATCTAAACCAATCGGATATTTTACACTACTTAATATAGTACTCCCTCCTCCACGAAATGGTTGCCACATTCTGGACGACACGAATTTTAATAAAAATGATAGGTAGTAGTGAATTATAGTGAGTATTATTGGGAGTGGAGTAAGGATCCCACAATAAATGTGAGTGGAGTAGCAAAAGTGGCAACCATTTCGTGGACAAACTTAAATGGCAAAAGTGACAACTATTTCGTGGACGAGGGAGTATAAACGTTGATGTTCTAACATCAGAAATCGTTCCGTGGTTAGAAACATAATGTAAGAAGCGTTCTAACTAAGTTACACAAGTACACAAAAAAATGGAAAGACAGACAACTTATGCAAAGATGCAAAACTTTGTAGAGCCTGCAAGCAGTTCTATTTAGTAGAAAAATTGAAGATAAAACATATCGTTTTTAGCAAAAGAAAACCTATGTGCCCATATCCAGATTCTAGAACATATGTTATTTGAGAAAGACCATAATTTACAGAAAAAATAACACCTGATATCTTGGAAAAGCTGATTAAGTTTCCAGCTTTTTATCTCTTCCCATTTCTGATCTGTATGTCAAATAAATCTTCCAAGTATTATAACAATTTGGTCCATTAATCATTACAAGGTGAGAAGCTCATCTCCATTTTTCTGCTTTATTGCTGATCCTGCAAAATACACATTCTTCAAAGGGAGAAAGGTTGAAGAGATTCAGTGATTTTTAGATACCATGTTTTCCTTACCACCTAATTAGAATAGAAGCAACCTCATCTGTCTAAGTTTCTCAGTTTTTCAGGGTGCTCATTCAACGACGAATATAGACTACATACTATCAGCAATCTGTGTGAGAATCTCGTTTTCTAAGCAAACTCGGTAAATCTTTAGATAAACCATACTCAACCTCAAATCTACATGCGCGAATCAAATAAAACAACTTATCAACCAATTCAAAAGGATGATAGAGTAAAAAGTCTAAACATAAGCCTAAACCCAAACCGGAGAAACTCAGTCAGTAAAGCAGAATACGGTAACAAAACAAACCTGCAATCCACAATTGTGTCTTCCAGCTGTTGATAACTGGGAAATACAATGAGCAGACAAAGAAGTTTTATATTAGACAGCAAAAATCGGTCTTATAGCTCAGACAGGAGTGACTCAACTCATTTGCATTACTTAACAAGCCAGAAATAAATGTAAATTAACTAAATCAATGTCACTCTCTCTTTCTACTTACACATAGTTTAAACAATAATTGCTCCTATGATTAGCAATTTAGAACCTGGTGACAACTTATATTTCTTGGACAGAACAGCTAATTCATCTAAATTCAGCTGTCCAATTATAGAACTTAAAATCGACCCCATATTTCCATTTGAAAACAGAAAGCACCAAAGTACAACTTATGATAGTATTCAGGCAAATTTTACATGTTTTATGCAAAATCTACCAAGGCAAATTCCATTACTTTGCACTAACTTAGCATTCTCTCATAACTTAATTCTTGGTTTAACTCCCAAGCAGAAACCCCAAAATAGTGAGAAAATTAGCAAACTAGTGTTCTCCTAGTAATTTCAATAACAAGCCATAAACAATTAGCATAATGCTAAACAACAAAAAGGTCCTGGAATCAAATCCAACCTCAAATAGGATTAACACGTAACTCAAAACTCTTCATCTTATTCGTCCATTCTATAATGCTTCTCAACTCCTCAACTTCGAAGTTACAGAATTTCAAGTAGCAATCCACCAGATTAAGTAGCAATCTTAATAAAGTACAACAAACATGACTACAATGCACAATATATTAATCATCATTATTATTATCGGTCCCGAACCATTTGATGCTTATACTGAAGAGTTTCAGATAAGAATATGCTCAAGTCCATGGTGCCAGAATCATCTTTCAAAATTTAAACAGCTATGCACCAAGTAACTCTTACAAAATCTTCTCATGATCATGCTCTTGTCAATTTGCAGTCTCCATGGAGCAAAAATAGATGCTCAACAGAAAAATTAGTAAATACCTTCCAATACTTCAAAACAATCGAATTGAACCCAATCATCCACCTTTTAATTAAGCTCCATTTCTCCCTGCCACATAACGATACTCAGCTTCCTGCTCTGGCATTGGATGTGAATGTGCGGTCTCCTGTGTCATCTGAGTCTGACTTCTCTGTTGTGTAAACTGATTTGCATAACTCTGTTGTGCATGCTGATTAGCATAACTCTGTTGTGTATGCTGATTAGCATAACTCTGTTGTGTGTGCTGATTTTGTTGCGTGTGTTGATTTGCATAGCTCTGTTGCGTCTGATGATTTGCATAGCTCTGTTGCGTCTGATGATTTGCATAGCCCTGTACATGCTGATTTGCATAGCTCTGTTGCACATGCTGATTTGCATAGCTCTGCTGCATGTGCTGATTTGCATAGCTGTGTTGTGCAGGCTGATTTGCATAGCTGTGTTGTGCGGGCTGATTTGCATAGCTGTGTTGTGCGGGCTGATTTGCATAGCTATGTTGTGCGGGCTGATTTGCATAGCTGTGTTGTGCGGGCTTATTTGCGTGGCTCTGTTGTGTTGGCTGATTTCCATAGCTTTGCTGCATGTGCTGATTTTCATAGCTCTGTTGCGTATGCTGATTTGCATAAGGCACCTGCGGAGGAGAAGCTGGAGGTCTTCCCCCCTCCACCATTTTAAAAATATTCTCAATTTCCATCTGTCGCCCAAGTCCATTAAAAACACCCAAGACGAATTCCTTAAGCAAAGGAGTAAATCCAATACCCTGAGTCATCATCTCTCTTAGCACATTGGCAGTGGCATCAAAACAACCTTCCTGAACAAGGCCCCTTATCACAACATCATAGGTCATGACATCAGGTTTTGGTTCTTTATCACACATTTTTGACAAAATTGGCAAACAATCAGATGCTTTTCCCTTCTCAATCATGAAACCAAACCACTTATTAGCATACAGAGGGATGACCCTCAAGCCCGACTCAACCATCTCCGAAAACTTCTCAATCACTCTATCAACCCTGTCTAGCTTAATATATGCATCAATCAACGTCTTAAATGTAGTGACATCAGGGACTAATGACTTCTCCAACAACTGCTTATAGTACTGATCTGCTTCGTCCATCATATCAAGCTCGCACAACCTCATCAGCATATTGTTATAACCAGCCACATCCATATAAAAAGGCTTCGACTTGGGTCCCTTACCTGACCTCTTGAAAACGTCCATCGCCTCTTCAACATTCCCTTCCTTAAAACATAAATTAACCATCATATTGATAGTGTCTGAATTCACTGCCCCGAATGTAGGGGGCGTGTGATCATCCAACATGCTATGAAACAATGCCCATGCTTCTTTCATTTTCCCGTGCTTCAGTAGCGTCTCCAGCAACACATTTCGTGTAGCAGGCACCATCCGATAATCCCTAGACATTAAATCCCTATAAGATTCCATCGCCTCCTTATCCCTTCCATGTTTAAAGAACCAATCCATGAATGTAGCATTCACCACCCCATCATACACCGTACACCGATCCTTCAACTCATCAAACAACTCATTAGCCTTATCAAAGTTGCCCGAATTCAAGAAACCAAGGATCACATTGTTGTAAACCAAAGAGTCCGCACCACCACCCTGGTACAACATCTCACGAAGCAAAGCCACGGCATCCTCAATCCGCCCCACGTCCACGAGCCCCTTGGTGAGGTGGCGATAGGTAACAGACGACGGGCCAAATGGAGCGGTCTCCATAATCTCTTTGTGAAGTTCCAGCGCCTGCTCGATCTCATTCGACTCACAGTGAGACACAACAACGTTATTGTACGAAACGATGTTGGGTATAATATTGAACTGGCGGAAGAAGTAGTGGAACAGGGCTTTGGCATCATCGTAGCGCTTGGAGCGATACATCGCTGCTATAATGGCGTTGCAAGTGAAGACGGTGGGGCGGACGCGCTGGAAAACGGATTGGCGGGCAACGTAAGAGGCGGCGTCGAGGTCGCCAGCACGGATGAGAGACTGAACACGGTTGTGGAGGTGGAGGCGCGGGCCGACGAGAGCTGACGTCGTATCGGGGAGGCGGGGCCTGTCTAAGTCCACGGAAGGAGGGGTTTGAGGGTTGGGGCGGAGGGCGTAGAGAGGCGGCTCGATCCGGAGCCTGCGCTTGCGGCGGCGGCGTTCGGCGGCGGCTTCCTCTGCGGAGGAGAATCCGTAGGAGCGTTGAGGGGAGAAGGGCGGAGAGGGGGACGTCGTCGGGAATTGGGGCTGGGAGTGATTGGCAGCAGGATCGGGGGAGAAATTGGTGTTAGGGTACGGCGGAGGAGGAGTATTGGGGAGAGGGCCATCGGAGGCGGGGGTGGTATAGGGGAGAGGGGAATGGTAGGGGTAAGGATTCGAGGAATACCGGCGGACTGAGCGGCGGAGGAAGAGGCGGAGGAGGCTCATGGTGGTGGAGGAAATCGGGACGAGCGTGTGTCCGTGTGTTTAAACCCTAATTGAAGCAGAAATGAAAGAGGTGAGGGTTTTAGAGACCGATTTCTTTTTCGTTTCTCAACACAATAAATAAAAATCTAAAATAATTCACAAGTGTTTTCGAGCATGGCCCAAATTTTGCATTAGTAGTATATTCCTTTATTTTTATTATTATTATTATTATTATTTTTTTCTGTGGGACAGGACATGTAAATCACATTTTATGTTGCAGTAGCCTGCAAACACACAGGATTTGTAAAACACACTTTCCAATTACATGTGCGACAAATTCGACCTATAAAAGCGTATCATAGGGTTCGAACCTGGGACATTTCAGTCTCAAGCACCCACTTTTATCACTAAGTCATTCCTGAAAGGATTAGTTAATCATTTTATTGGTATTAAGTTTACTCAATTAATGCGAGTAATTTGTAATGTTTGGTATTTGTATGATACTCCAAGTTCTAGTTCCCTAATTTGTTTGTGGGTGATGAATCAACTAAAACGTACTTATTAGTTGTTCACAAGAGAACGATGTTCTATGTAGTACAGTTAGCTAACATAAGTCGAATTACAAGGAAGACTTAACTGAGCATTGCATTCATGCTAACACAAAATAACAAAATAATCCTAAACATTCTAACTAAGTTTTTGATGAGTTCTTATAGCTCATAATACTTAATAACTTGAGATAAATGAAAATTCAATAAATGCAAACATTATAGGATTAAAGTCCCTCTCTTCAAAATTGATAAAACAAGGGACTTGAAATGCTCAGTCGATTAGTTTACTTAATAACATTAATGAAGTTCCCTATCCATATTAACCTTCGTATTCATAGACTTGAACTACACCAACAGAATTAAACAAACATGCTTGTTGGGAAATTTAAGTAAAAATTTTGATTGATTTCAAAACCAACTGACCCCAACCGAGTAGATGTTGCCAGATCCTAATTTTAGTAGTTAGGCTTGCTGTTTGAGCATTGTTAAGATTTTATCTTTACAGGACTCCAGCTGAAGATGGCAACAAGGCTTCACTCGGATAGAACATCAGTTGTGAGGAAGACAACTGAGCGTTCATCACATGAAGCATTGAAAAAGGGGGAAGTTACACTGAAGAGATAGAACATCAGTTGTGAGGAAAACAACTGAGCGTTCATTCCATGTGAATTCAAAAAGGGAGAAGATATAAGGAAGACAATTGAACGTTCAGTTTCAAAACATCAGTTGTAGAACTCAACCCAGAAGATCAACAGCATGAAGTTGAAGTCAGCTGAGAGTTCAACTGTCAGTACTCAGATAGAACATCAGCTGAAGATCAAGTTAGTTGAAGATCGAAAGTTTTAACCGACCACTCCTTGTTGGAAGTCTGTTGTTAAGATTTGAATTTCAAATAAGGAAGTCACGTGAAGGTTTGACTCTCTGTCATTACCTCATTTGGCCCAACACAAGGTTGTCTCAGATGGAAAGCAGAAGCATGCAGTTGCCAAATCCGGAAAATCTGCAGAGATGAGAGACAAGCCATCGCTATCAAAGAACAGAGATCAACAGCTCTTCCAACGGTTAGTTGATTCTCTCCGCCTATAAATAGAGGCCTTCATTCACAGATAAGAACATAAGACACACACGAGACGAACTAGTGCGAGAAGAAATATTCAAGCAAAGAACAACTTCATTCTGCATTCAAGCTTAACTAGTTATCCTCTTAGAACATCACTTGTTGAGAGTTCTAGAGTGTTAGAATTAGTTTCTGTGTCTTTAGATCCAACCTTGAGAACATCACTTTGTGAGAGTTCGTAGAGTGTTAGATCAAAGCTCACTTCGTGTTCAAGCTTTTAGTTGGAACCCATCTTGTTCACACTTCCTCTCAAAAGGAGTGTTAGGACCCTACTCTTCCCGGAATTGAGTAGATAGGTTGTTTAGTACCCGAAAATTAAACTGTAAGGTTGATAAGTACCCGCAAACTTATCCTTAACGGTTGCACAGCCCGCGTAAGCTGTGTGGTTTGTCCAGAAGAACTTGGACAGAGTTGTGTGGACTCACAACTCCCCGTGGACGTAGGAGTTCTCTCTGAACCATGTTAAATCGTCGTGTGTTGAGTTTATTTTGTTCAGTTATTTATTGTATATTCAACTGACCTTCTAACCTGCATACAAACTGCATTATTTCTCAACTGTCTTGGTTCTTGACCAACCGTGCATAAAAGTGTGAGTTATTTTTTACGAGTTTATTTCCACCACATTCCGCACAGCACATCACTTCCAACCGAGTGTTTCTTACTCGGTTGTGATTCCAACTGAGCTGCTTTACTCAGTTGAGTTAATTTTTAGGGGGTTGTTTTAAAAAGTTTAATCTGGTGTATTCCCCCCCTCCCCATACACCAGAACTCGTATCGGGACCACTAAGTGGTATCAGAGCAGTGGTTTAAAAGACTGCTGACTCTGTTTCACAAGGTGTGAATTCGAGAAAGTTTCTTCAGTGGTCAACTGAACAGATCTTTTCTTCCACGCTAGTGCATATTTGCTCGCATATTTGTTTTGTTGTTGTGTGCAGATGGACGTCAAGGACAAGATCGTGGTCATGTTCTCGGTAGTAAATTATACATCATGGAGGACACGGATGAAGAAGATCTTACTGTCGAAGCATCATAGGATGCAACAAGTACTCTCGTCCGGACCGATCATCATCAAAGAGAGAATCACTCGCACTCCCACAAATCCCAACGATGGGGATACAGTTGTGGAGTTTGTGGAGAAGCAGCAGGAAGACTACACTCCAGAGGAAGCCAAGATGAGCCAGTTGGACATCTGGGCTCAGAGCACAATCATGTCCACAGTTGGACAAGATTATCTGCCTTGGATAGAGGAGTGTGAGACTGCCAAAGAGATGTGGAATATCTTGGCATCGCTGAGTGAAGGAAGCGACAAGACGAAGGAGAACAAGTTCTCACATGCATGCCAAGACTTCGACAACTTTTGTCTGAGAACTGATGAAACAATTGATCAGCTAGAGCTTCGGTTTATGGACATCATCAGAAGAATCCAGTCCATCCGAAGGAAAATACACCTTGAGAGAAATCAATCTCAAAGTGTTACAAGCTTTACCGGCTGAGTGGGGTACCTTCACTAATATCCACGAGAGCCGAGCTGACCTTGGTGAGATGGGAACTGAAAGATTGTTCTCAATTCTAAAGGGAAATGAGTACAAGGTGAACCGACGAAAATCTCAGTCCTCGGTTCAGACGAGTCGACATGAGAATGTTGGTTCAGCCACAAAGTCAGTGGCACTTCGAGCTGACTACTCAAAATCGAGAACATCGAGGCCAACAAGATCTGCAGACACAGCTGCAAAGGAGCCAAGCAGAGAGAAACTGCAACAGAACATAGCCGCCCTGTCAAAGAAGCTGGCTGACATGGACACTCGGTTCGGCTAATACAAGAGGTTCTACAAATCTAACCGAACTCGAGACAACTCAAAGCCTGTGAACAACGGTTGCTTTGAATGTGGCAAGGAAGGACATTTCAAAGCAAATTGTCCAGACCTCTTGAAGAAAGAGAGAGAAGCGTTGAGGGCCAAGCAAGCTGGAAAGAACAAGGCCATGGTAGCAGAAGAAGCAGCTGACGACATGGACATCTTCACTGACACTGAAGATGAGGATGAGCTGACTTCTACCAACAACGCCATCAGTCAGGATCAATGCCTCATGGCACTTGGAACCGACCAAGATGATACTGAGGTACGCTCTAATCCTGCTAAGTTAAATTCTTCCAATATTTCTAACATGCAGGAATCACTGGATGAAGAATTGGAACCCTCCTGGAGTGACTTTCAAGAACTCAGTGAGGAACTACATCAGCAATCGGTTGAGTTTAAGAGTCTTCAAAAACAGTTCGCAAAACTTGAAGAATCCTTAACCGAGAAGGACGATCTGATAAAGAGTCAAACCGAGGAGATTGAAAATCTCAAAAGTCAACTGAATGCAGTCAACCGAACTAATGCTCCAACCAATGAGGAGTTGACGAAGCAGATCAAGGAGCAACAAGATCAGTTGAAAAACCAAGAGGATCAGATCGACCAGCTGATAAAGAAGTCAGACGGACAAACAAAGCAGATAGTTGTCCTCCTCAAGGAGTTACAAACTGAGAAGGACAACTTAATCAAGCTATATCAGTCATCCAAGATCATCGAGAATCTTATCAGTTACAGCCGACAGATCGATGAGGTGTCAGGACTCGGTTATGATGTGATCAAGGATACTGAAATCTCTCCAGCAACATTCATCAAAGCTGTGGAGATCAAGGTTGTCGAACCTAATACAGTTGAGTCTGAATCTCCTCAAAGTAATCCAACCTCCACCTCTCAGCAAGCTCAACCGACCAAGGGAACCACAACTGAGAAGGGAAAAGGAGCAGTAGATGGAGGACAGAATGTTCCATCGGTTGGGACATCAACCGAGGGGGAATGTTCTAAAAGTCAAAAGAGGAATCAGAGGCGACAAAGACACAATCGCAACCGAACTCAGAATCAGAACCGACCTCTGCATCAACCTCAGAGTCAACATCAGAAGGAAACCGACCGCAGAACCGACAAAGGTCCAACCATCTGAATCAACAGCGGTTCCAACATCAGTTCAACCAAAGGTTTCAACCGAGTCAACTGATAAGGAACAGGTCGAACAGCTGGAGATATTCATGCCACAATATGAACCACCAACAGGGCATGAACAGCTATAGACAACACTTAGGGAGTTAGAATCAGAATCAGCCACAAAGATTCCAACATGGCGTCCGACCTCACAGACAAGTTCAACAGGATAAGAATCGCCATCAAAACAGGGGAAAAGTCTCTCCTCCGAAAGCTCAGAATGGGAGAAATCCAACTCCTCCCAAGAAACAGAATATCACTACTAACAACAAGCCTAAGGATAACCGAGGTGTTGTTATAGTGGATGATGAAGGAAAAGTGATCTGGAATGATAAATTTATCCGAGTATACAGGGAAAAGCGATTTACAGTTCTAGGGGGAACTGGTTCTAACCCTTCAGGACCCAACTGAAATTGGGGACCTAAGCGAGTTTCTCTGTGCAGGAACAGGAGAAACAGCTGAGGAAGAATAAAACGTCAACAACAATGTGGGTGATGGATAGTGGATGTTCGAAACACATGACAAATCTGAAGGATTTGCTTGGAAGTTTCGTGGAGAAAGAAGGTCCATCAGTTACTTTTGGTGACAACTCAAAAGGTTACACCAGAGGCTACGGTACCCTTGAAACCAATCACGTTTCGATTTCTAATGTTTCATATATTGATGGATTGAAGCATAACTTGCTCTCCATCAGCCAATTATGTGATAATGGTTTCTCTGTCAAGTTTGATGCACAGGGTTGCAGGGTTAAAAATGTCGGATCAAAGCAGGTCATATTGTTGGGAAATCGATCGCCAACCGGAAATGTCTACTATGCTGATTGGAACAGTAGTCTTCCTGACACCTGCTTGTTATCAAAGAGCAGTTCAGATGTGAGCTGGCTGTGGCACAAAAGGCTCAACCATCTGAATTTCAAGACTATGAACCGACTTGCCAGACAAGAACATGCAAGAGGCATACCAAACCGAGTGTTTTCAACAACACATATCTGCAGTGCATGCCAGTTGGGAAAGCTCGCTAGATCCTCCTTCCGGTTGAAGACAACTCCCTCAACCGACCGAGTGTTACAGCTGATCCACATGGATCTCTTCGGACTAGTTACACCAAAGAGCATGAATGGCAACGAGTATACCCTTATTGTAACTGATGATTTCTCCAGATATACGTGGACCATTTTCATGCGGCACAAGAGTGAAACCCGAGATGAGCTACCCAAGTTGATGGATCGGATATCAAACCAACAAGAGATGAAAATTATTTCCATCCGATCAGATCGTGGAACCGAGTTTCTAAATGAAACCATCGAGTACTGCGAGAAGCATGGAATTACTCATCAGACATCAGCTGCGCGTACTCCGCAACAGAATGGAGTAGCTGAGCGAAGAAACCGAACACTGAAAGATGCAGCTATATCCATGTTGACAAGCTCAGCTCTGCCAAAGAGATTTTGGGCTGAGGCCATCAACACAGCATGTTACACCCAGAACCGGTCTCTTCTAACCAAGCGGTTGGGAAAGACACCATACGAGCTATGGAGACGCAGGAAGCCAGATATTTCTTATTTTCGTGTTTTTAGTTCTAAGTGTTATATTCACAACAATGGGAAGACTCAGTTGAAAACTTTTGATGCCAAGGCTTCGAAAGGCATATTTCTTGGAGATAACAAGGCTTATAGAGTTTTCAACAATAGTTCTCGTGTTGTGGAGATAACACCTCATGTTAGTTTTGATGAATCTACTTTTGAGTGCAGGGAACAAGCTAAAGGACAACAGGCTGATCCACAAGTTCCACCTGCTCTCACCAGATCGCAAGCATTAAGGGAAAAGAATCTAGCTGAACCATTGGTATGGGCAACTGAGGATGATGATCCATATTCCTCTGAAGATGAATGTGAAGACCCCAGCTCATCTCAAGGGGGAACCACAACTGATGCCTCTCCAACTGCATCAGCATCCGAAGCCTAACCAAGCCCGGTTCAAAATGTTATCAATGTTGAGGATCCAGACTCAACAGCTGATCAATCACCACTTCTGAAGACTCCAGCTCAGATCACGGAACAACCACAGTTGGAAGAAGAAGGAAGACGCAACAGAAGATGGTATGAAGATCATTCCACTGACAACATCATCGGAGATCCAACCGAAAGTGTGCGTACAAGGAGCAGAGTTGCGATTCCAGATTCAACTGAGGAAGACTCCAACACTTATGCCCAATATGCTGAGGAGTTGGTAGTTCTTGAGGAGTTCGAGCAAGCTGGAGATGTTGCAATGATTTCTTGCTTCGTAGCTGATGTGCCAGAACCGAAGAATGTTGTGGAAGCTCTCAACTGTGTCCACTGGACAACAGCTATGTAAGAAGAACTGAATGAATTTCTACGCAACTGTGTATGGGAGTTGGTAGAAAGACCAAATGGTGTCAAAGTTATTGGATTAAAAAGGATTTTCAAGAACAAGAGAGACGCCATTGGATTCATCGTGAGGAATAAGGCAAGGTTGGTAGCTCAAGGATATTGCCAACAAGAAGGAATCGATTTTGAGGACTCTTTCGCACCGGTTGCAAGGCTGGAAGCCATCCGAATCTTTCTAGCCTATGCTGCATTTCACAAGTTCAAGGTCTATCAGATGGATGTGAAGTGTGCCTTCCTCAACGGTGATATCAAGGAAGATGTATATGTTGAACAGCCTCCAGGCTTTGAGACTGGAGATGGAAGAGTGTATAAGTTGAAGAAAGCAATCTATGGACTGAAACAAGCACCCAGGGCTTGGTATGACACTCTTTGTGGTTTTTTTCTGAACTCGGGATTCAAACGAGGGTCAGTTGACAAAACCCTGTTCACCATCAAAGTTGGAGAAGATATACTTGTTGTGCAAATATACGTCGACGACATCATATTCGGTTCTAAGTCAGAGGAGCTGTGTGAAAAATTCTCAAATCTCATGAAGAAGAAGTTCGAGATGTCAATGATGGGTGAGATGAACTATTTTCTTGGACTTCAAGTGAAGCAGTCACCAGAAGGAATTTTTATCAATCAGTCCAAGTATACTAAGGAGCTCATCACCAAGTTCGGATTGCAAACAAGTAAGACAACAAGGATCCCGATGAATACTAACTGGAAGATTGAACCTGGAACTGAAGGAAAGATCGTGGATGCCAGTAAGTGTAGAGGGATCATCGGTTCTTTGCTTTATCTAACCGTCAGTCGGCCAGACAAATCTTACGCGGTTGGAGTGTGTGCTCGGTTTCAAGTTCAACCGAGGGAAGCTCACATGTTGGCAGCAAAGAACATCATCAAGTATCTGAAGGGAACTGTAAATGTTGGATTGTGGTATCCAACCGACGACAACATCCAACTGACCGGATACTCAGATGCAGATCTAGCAGGAGATCGGTTGGACAGGAAGTCCACATCTGGACATTGTCAGTTCATGGAAAGCAAGCTAGTTTCGTGGTTCTCTAAGAAACAAGCATGTGTTGCCAATTCTACAACCGAGTCAAAGTATATGGCTGCCGGTAGCTGTTGCATGCAAGTGTTGTGGCTCAAGCAACAGCTGAGAGACTATGAAGTTGCAACTGGACAGGTTTCCATTCATTGCGATAGCTCAAGTGCCATTGCTATCTCTTTGAATCCTGTTCATCATTCTCGGACAAAGCACATCGATATCCGACATCATTTCATCCGAGACCATATTGAGAAGAAGGACGTATCCATGGAGAAGATTCCAACTGAGATCCAGAGAGCAGATATCTTCACCAAACCTCTAGCCGAAGCGCGGTTTAAGATGTTATGTGATCTACTTGGATTGTTGGATCCATCAGATGAGGAACCAGCTGAGGTGAAGAGATAGATATCCATCTGAGGAGGAAGCTCAGATGAAGGGGGAATCTCAGATGCGGATTGCCAACCGAAGATATCAGACGTCAGCTGAACAGACGAATTCGAGTCAGCTGATGGTATGCTGCAACATTGGATCAGACATAAGCTGAACAGACGAACTCGAGTCAGCTGATGGTATGCCGCAACATGGGAACACAGCTGATTCTGACATCAGCTGGTAGGTAACATTTATGGCTGAAGGTGTTATGATCATAAATGAGAATGTTTGAAATAAATTCAAACATTCCTGAACATATCAGTTACATTAAAAATAGCCATCATGTCGCATTAAATGTAAAGTACGGCTGAACATCCATAGCCTACTTTATAGTGCGACTGGACTGACATGAAAAACTGTACACCTTCTCACGTGCAGGTTGGAACTCGGTGCATGACGTCAAGTCAAAGATAGTCAACAGTCGCGTGATCTCAGCCGTTGATGGATTCGCGCCATTTAACCCCAGCCGTCGATATCTACCGAGTCAAAAACCTATAAATAGCGGAAAATCAGGAAGTGATCTCTTACCTTCCTCATTCGTGTCTATCTTCTATAACTGTTCATCGTCTTCTCAGAGATTGTCTAACTATTTTCTACAAAAGTTTTTCCCTTCCTTTCCTATATATATTCCTTTTGCAGTGATCATAAATGGCACCCAAAAGCAAGAAAATGGCTTCATCTGGATCTTCTCTAGTCCCCACCTCTTACGAAGAATTGTTCGACATGCTGGTGTCGAAGATCCACTTCGAACAGATCCTCTCTGACGAGGATTTGGAGTCGCCGGTGTTGGCTCCCCTTGCCAATACTCTCAAAGAGAATGGCCTCCTGGAATGGGCTAAGCTATGCTCTTCTCACCTGCTCAGGCGCCAGGTCGGCGAGTTCTACGTCAACCTGCAAGCATCCCTCGACAGCAGCAATGAGTGACTGCAGAGGTTTCCTGCCGCCAACGCGACGTTCCGGCAAGGACCATTCGCCATGTCACCCTTCCAATCGATGTTTCCGATGCCCTCCGATACATCATCCCCGTCAACCACACATCCACAGAGCTTCTGGAAAGCATAACCGACGAGCACGTCGATGAATTTTTGAAGAGTACTCTAATCACCCCGAAAAGGTTGAAGAGCAACATACAGAGGACAAAACTGAAGCCAAAACATCGACTCCTGTTCGATGTTGTGTCCAAAGTAGTGTTCGGTTACAGTGGTGCATTCGGCGACATCAGCCGACCCAAGTTGAAGCAGTTGGTGGCTTTGGAGCACCAACACCAGATCAACTGGTTTCAATACTTCTTGAACCAGTTGATGGTGGAGAAGTCGAAGATCTCCGAGACAACAACTGAGTCTGGAGAGAAGCTGTTGAGTGTGAAAGAGACACTCAACTTCGGCTGCAAGATCTCAGCTCTGATCTTGCTTGCGACCAAGGATCGCAACGTGGTCTGGAATGACTGTGAGGAGACGCCGGTCAAGAAGTTGCTGCTGTTCCCAACAGCTAAGAAAGCACATGAGGTGCTCAGGAGTGTGTACACTCCGAAGGAGAAGAAGGAGACTAGGAAGTCTGCTGAGTCTACAGCTGAGGGGGAACCAGCTGTCGTTCGCCTAACAAAGTCCAAAGCTGCACGCCGACGAGCTGAGTCGGAGAAGGAAACAGCTGAGGAGCCTGCCCAGAAAAAGCTAAGGGTACGGTTCAAGAAGACAGTTGTGAAGCTAGCCGAGGTTATTCCAGCTGAGGAGCCGGCTGAGGAGCATGGTGAGGAAATTCCAGCTGAGGAGCCAGCTGGCGAGAGAGATGTGGATGCACCAGCTGACGAGGAGCTACCAGCTGTGGATGCACCGGTTGAGTCGGCACCTGCTGAGGAGCCATCGGAGTCCAGCCGCTCAGCTGAGGCCTCCACTTTCGAGATCGTACCTCGAGCCACCGGAGCTGACAAGGCTGACGGAATGGAGACGGATCTGACGTCAGACGCTTCTTCCTCATCTGAGGACATTGAAGACGCGCCAACCTCCCCCACGGCAGGACCTGATGTCGTACCGCCCCCAGAGACTCTTGCTCTTTCAACCCTTTCACAACCAAATGTTCCGAGCACCCTGCTCGATGCCAACATTGTGACCGCTCCTTCGGCCAATATTGAGGAAACTATTGAAACCCCCCTCCCAACCGAATCCAATATTTCGAGCTCCCAGCTCGATGCCGATGTTGCGACCGACTCTTTGGCCAACATCGATGAACCTTTTGAACCTTTGCCTTATGATCTTTCCCCATCCCCAATAAATGAAGAAGATGATCTTCAGGCAGTTGCGCTGGAGCACGAGGGCAGGGTGGCCTACTGCTTCCAGAAGCTGTTGGGCATGTTCCCTGAAGCTCGCGACATGTCAGTCTTCGCCACTCTGGGAACCGAGCTATTGTACCAGTTCCACTTGATCTTTAGTCATTGGTACGTGAAGGAGGATACGATCAGGGTGCAGAGCTGGGACAACTGAAGTCGGACGAGTCCCGCATCCGAGCCTACTTCAATTACTCCAACCTGGAGGTGGCTTACAACAACAGGATTGCGCTGCTCACTCGTTGGCTGGACCAGAGCAGAGCTGAAGGGACAGACACCAGGGAGGCAGCTGGACAGGAGTGCATTGACTTTCTCGACAGCATGCTGATCAAGTGAGCTGACTTCCTTGAGGATCTGGATACAGCCGCCGCCGCAGCAAAGGAGGAAGAAGAAAAGCTGCAACTGTACTTGGCAAACCGACAAGCCATGGTCACAGTTGACCCACCAGCTTTGATTGAAGATGCCCCTTCAGCTGATCAGCATGCTCCCACATCTGAAGAAATATGTGAGCTGGTAGCTGAGAGAGTCAACCAGTTGAGATTTGCTTGCCAACCTCCAACAACATAAAGAAGATCAGTTGAAGGTGTTGGCAGCACAAGAAGTGAAGAACCAACAACTGGTGGAGGAGAATGTTGTGATGAAGACCAAGCTGGAAGAATTCTCCTCCTCCTCCAGTCAAGAAATATCGGAGCTGAAGTCCACTCTGTTAGGATTGAAGTCTGAGCTCAACGTCTTCAAATCCTTGGCCGACTCCAATCTCGCCAAGTCCCAACAAACACAAGATGCTGAATGGGAGTCTCGCTTCGAGTCGCAATGGGCTGAGTTCGTGGCTTTTCAAACTGAGGTCATCGAGAACCTCTCTGCCTTGAAGAAAGCCGAACAAGAGTGCCAGGACTCTGCATTGGCGAAGAAGGTGGAGCTCGAGTGCGCGGTCGATGAACTCTTCAACCACCTTCAACTTGCCGAACAACAACTCATCTCTCTGGATGCTTCAATAGCAAGCCTTGTTGCTGATGCCAAAAAGGGGGAAGAGAAGGAGGCGGATGTTGCTGATCAAGTGAGCTGACTTCCTTGAGGATCTGGATACAGCCGCCGCCGCAACAAAGGAGGAAAAAGAAAAGCTGCAACTGTACTTGGCAAACCGACAAGCGATGGTCACAGTTGACCCACCAGCTTTGATTGAAGATGCCCCTTCAGCTGATCAGCATGCTCCCACATCTGAAGAAATATGTGAGCTGGTAGTTGAGAGGGTCAACCAGTTGAGATTTGCTTGCCAACCTCCAACAACATAAAGAAGATCAGTTGAAGGTGTTGGCAGCACAAGAAGTGAAGAACCAACAACTGGTGGAGGAGAATGTTGTGATGAAGACCAAGCTGGAAGAATTCTCCTCCTCCACCAGTCAAGAAATATCGGAGCTGAAGTCCACTCTGTTGGGATTGAAGTCTGAGCTCAACGTCTTCAAATCCTTGGCCGACTCCAATCTCGCCAAGTCCCAACAAACACAAGATGCTGAATGGGAGTCTCACTTCGAGTCGCGATGGGCTGAGTTCGTGGCTTTTCAAACTGAGGTCATCGAGAACCTCTCTGCCTTGAAGAAAGCCGAACAAGAGCGCCATGACTCTGCATTGGTGAAGAAGGTGGAGCTCGAGTGCGCGGTCGATGAACTCTTCAACCACCTTCAACTTGCCGAGCAACAACTCATCTCTCTGGATGCTTCAATAGCAAGCCTTGTTGCTGATGCCAAAAAGGGGGAAGAGAAGGAGGCGGATGTTGTGGTGCAATTAGAAGAAGAGACCCAAGCCGAAGGAGAGACGCCAGCTCAGCCAAAATCTCAACTGAAGAGGAGGTCTGCTCAGAGGAAGTCTGCTGCTCCCAAGTCAACCGAAGTCGGTGGAGCTGAAATGTCTAAAGACTTGGAGCAGGCAGAAAAGTTTGGAGTTTCCTACAGCTCCATAGCCGAGATCGCAGCCGAGCTGGATTCTGAACTCGACGGTATTACAACCGAAGAGTGCATTGCAGCTGCTAAGGCTATGGAGGTTGAAGAAAAAGACTATATGAACCCAAGCTGGATCAGGAAGTTTGCCGCCAGCCAGGCGAGGAGGGTGAACCAGTTCGAAGAAGAGCTGAAGAATGTGACCCAGAACTTGGACCGCAACGTTGCCTCCCGCAGCCGACGCCGAATCAACAAATATCAAACAAAGGCGGAAGCTCGGTTGAAGCAACAAAGGTTGCCAGCGAAGTCCAAGGTCGAGAGTCGGTTCAGGCATGTTGATAAGTGGATGCCGACTGAATGGAAAGAAGAATGGGAGCTGTTCAAGCAGGAGTTCGTGAACGACTTTTACTATAGGAAGGTTTACGCAACCGACGACCCGAGGAAAGCGTTCAAGGAAGCACTGACCGAGTTGCACTCAGGGAATCCTGGCATGTTCAGCCAGTTCAGGCGGGCTATGATTGAAGCCAAACTGGACTTGAACACAGTTCCAGTTCCCCAGAAGGTTACTTATCGGCCTCCCCTCCTCCCGGACTCTCGCAACCCGAACCGCACGAAGATTGCAGCCGAGGCAAGGCAGGTTTGCAAGGAGCATGGGGTGGACATTTCCAAGGAGTCAGCTGCGAAGAGAGAAATTTTTGTTAGGATTTTTAGTAAGTATTACAATTATAGCTCAGTTAGTTTTTGAACAACTGTTGTAATTTTTGGCTTTTGTGCTTATCTCTGTAATCTTCAGTTGTAATGAAAACTACTCAGTTATACGATTCAACTTGACGTACAATCCCTCATTGTTCAAGCTCTGAATTGCAAAGTTATTTCAATACCATGTTATAACTGTGCTAACCCTTTGATGTTTCAATCTTATAGACTGTCTAGAATTTCAGCTGAGATTTTGGATATGTAAGAATTGTATAAGGGTTTTAAAGTTTTAGAGTCTTGATCTGTAAGAGAGTAAGGGTTTTGGCATCATCAAAAAGGGGGACATTGTTGGAAAATTTAAGTAAAAGTTTTGATTGATTCCAAAACCAACTGACCCCAACCGAGTAGATATTGCCATATCCTGATTTTAGTAGTTAGGCTCACTGTTTGAGCATTGTTAAGATTTTATCTTTACAGGACTCCAGCTGAAGACAGCAACAAGGCTTCACTCGGATAGAACATCAGTTGTGAGGAAGACAACTGAGCGTTCATCAGATGAAGCATTGAAAAAGGGGGAAGTTACACTCAAGAGATAGAACATCAGTTGTGAGGAAAACAACTGAGCGTTCATTCCATGTGAATTCAAAAAGGGAGAAGATACAAGGAAGACAATTGAGCGTTCAGTTTCAGAACATCAGTTGTAGAACTCAACCCAGAAGATCAACAGCATGAAGTTGAAGTCAGCTGAGAGTTCAACTGTCAGCACTCAGATAGAACATCAGCTGAAGATCAAGTTAGTTGAAGATCGAAAGTCTTAACCGACCACTCCTTGTTGGAAGTCTGTTGTTAAGATTTGAATTTCAAATAAGGAAGTCACGTGAAGGTTTGACTCTCTGTCATTACCTCATTTGGCCCAACACAAGGCTGTCTCAGATGGAAAGCAGAAGCATGCAGTTGCCAAATCCGGAAAGTCTGCAGAGATGAGAGACAAGCCATCGCTATCAAAGAACAGAGATCAACAGCTCTTCCAACGGTTAGTTGATTCTCTCCGCCTATAAATAGAGGCCTTCATTCACAGATAAGAACATAAGACACACACGAGACGAACTAGTGCGAGAAGAAATATTCAAGGAAAGAACAACTTCATTCTGCATTCAAGCTTAACTAGTTATCCTCTTAGAACATCACTTGTTGAGAGTTCTAGAGTGTTAGAATTAGTTTCTGTGTCTTTAGATCCAACTTTGAGAACATCACTTTGTGAGAGTTCGTAGAGTGTTAGATCAAAGCTCACTTCGTGTTCAAGCTTTTAGTTGGAACCCATCTTGTTCACACTTCCTCTCAAAAGGAGTGTTAGGACCCTACTCTTCCCGGAATTGAGTAGATAGGTTGTTTAGTACCCGAAAACTAAACTGTAAGGTTGATAAGTACCCGCAAACTTATCCTTAATGGTTGCACAACCCGCGTAAGCTGTGTGGTTTGTTCAGAAGAACTTGGACAGAGCTGTGTGGACTCACAACTACCCGTGGACGTAGGAGTTCTCTCTGAACCACGTTAAATCGTCGTGTGTTGAGTTTATTTTGTTCAGTTATTTATTGCATATTCAACTAACCTTCTAACCTGCATACAAACTGCATTATTTGTCAACTGTCTTGGTTCTTGACCAACCGTGCATAAAAGCGTGAGTTAATTTTTACGAGTTTATTTCCACCACATTCCGCACAGCATATCACTTCCAACCGAGTGTTTCTTACTCGGTTGTGATTCCAACTGAGCTGCTTTACTAAGTTGAGTTAATTTTTAGGGGGTTGTTTTAAAAAGTTTAATCTGGTGTATTCTCCCCCCTCCCCCATACACCAGAACTCGTATCGGGACCATCAATGCTCAACAATTAATCTCTGCATTTTTTATTAAGATTAACTCTATTTCAACCATGATTTGTAATGAAATCATCTCTCAATCTCATTCATTACTAAAACAATCAAACATTAATCAAGTGTTCGAAAGAAACTATAACCAATTGAAATAGATAACGAGCATTTCCATTCCACAAGTAATTTAACAATCCCAAAACAAAGAACTAAATCCTATATTAATAAAACTAGTTCATCATGCTGGAAATGTAATAAAATAAACTGAAAATAAACATTGAATAAAAGAAAAGGATTCTTACAGAGTACTATAGAATCTCCAACAATTAACCAAGAGCTAAAAGTAAAAATCTGAAATTGTTTGACAAAGGGAATTAAAATCTAAATTCTGCAGAGTGTTTTTCTTCCTAACTAAGCGAGAGCGAGAGAGAAAAATGGAATGAATCCCCGCATAGAAACTGGCAAGTATCTTTTAAACTTCTCAAGATAACCGTCAGCCAGTGCTGGCGGAAATCCCCACCGCAACACATTCCAGCGCTGGCAGGAATACTTCTTCTTTAGTAATTCCAGCGCTGGCGGAGATTTGTGCGCCAGCAGGAAGTTCCCAGCCGAAATTCTTCCTAGCGGCGGCGGCTACATTCTTTCTTCCTAAGCTTCCTCCTCCAATTACACCTCTTTTCCCATGTTTTTGAACTCAATGCTCCATTCTCAACCACATGCGCACCTACACACCAAAACATACGAAACACCAAACATACGACCACAACTCGTGGTAAAAAACGAACAAAAACATGCAAAACGCACACAAATAATAACACGAAAAACACACAAAAACGAACTAAACAAGTAAAATTTGCTTATCTTAACTGAATTAACCTTTATACCCTTATGAATCGTTTTCAAAACAAGAAATTCTCTAGCCTCATACAGAAGATAGATAAAATGCAAACAACAGATGAATATCAAATATTTTATCGTCATCATTTGGTATTTTTTCAAAATCATCCCGACGTTTAAAATGTATGGAAAAAACCCAATCTTTAAATTTAGAAAAAATTAAACTCAACTCTCTCTCGATGTGTACACACTCAACATTGACATATTGATATCAAAAAATACACTTTTGTTTTCTAAATTTCAAAGGACTCAGATATTTTCGATCCTAGAAAGTTTAGTTGACAACATGAATTCCATGCAATCCAAAAAATTCACATCATTATTTTACGGTAGTGATAATGGGATATAATGTCTAGACATAATCAATTTTTTATACTCGTATAATTTAAAAACCGGTTTGGTTCGAATAATGTCACTTTCTCTCACTTGATAAGAGGGGAGGAGGAGGTGAAGTTTGAATACCTCATTGCTTGAATGTCCATTTGGAAACATCATGATATATGTATATATATTGCAAAATTCGCGTGGAATTCAAATTGCCATATCGACGATCTAGTACCAGAAAAATAGAGCCTTTCCAAAATTTATGACAAATCACATTCTTTGTGTGGTAACATGTCAAAATCAAAAGTTTGTTCCAATTCTAAAAAAATGGTCGAATTTTTGGAGTTAAAAGTATAATTCTCCCCTAGTAATCAAAAATAGCGAGAAACAAACGTGAAATAAAAAGAGCCCATTTGTCTTCGGCGATTGATTATTCGAGCGGAGGTGATTGTTGGATTTGGAGCTGTTGTAATTATTTCTTCTGATAAAAAATGAAAATATGATGAGGCCAAATAGATGGTATAAAAAGTGAGCAAAGATAATGGAGACAAAATTATAAACAATGGTGAGAGTAAATATCTACTTTTGAATTGTAAGAAGGACTGAGTCACAGAATGCAGAAAATTATAGTATTTATCTAAAACTAGTAATGTTTGTTGCTCTCTCTCTCTCACTCTCCTAGTCAAGCCAAGACCAAACAATTTCCTCAAGTGCAACTTTTATATTTTCTTTCAGCAAATGCTGATACTCTATCAAATCACCACTAGATTTCTTCATCTCCACTAAATGGAAGGATGGACTGATTTCATATATTTCTACATCAATGGACACTGCATCTCCTTTCATACCTTCGAGCTTGAACGATCCTCGGTTCTTCTTCATCAGCTTAAACCTCAACCGGCGAGCAACATCCTCGAGTTTTGACACGATACAAGGAGCCGAGCTTGTTGATGTGAACCGGACATCATCCTTCTCCGCATTGCTCACAAAGAAACCGGACAGGTCAAATCCAGTCGAGAGGGAGATGATATCAAACGCGTTTAGACTATCAGGTCTTGCTAGCTCCGTAGCATCACATTCACATTCAAAGGGTTTTGCAACAACGTCCATTTCTTCCACATTAGTCTCTCTGTGTTTGGAAATCAAACCTTTCTTGAACCAAGGATTTTCCATGATTCTGGCGGTGGAAATCCGAGTGTTGGGGTTTGGATCAAGAATCCTCGATAGCAGCCTCCGCACTTCAGGAGGGAACCAATTAGGACATTTGTAAGCACCTTTGGCTATCTTCTTATACATTTCCATGAGATTTCTGTCGTGGAACGGAAGATGGCCTGCAAGAAGCACGAACAGAATTACCCCGCACGACCAGATATCAGATTTGGCCCCATCGTATCCTCTTTTGCTTATAACATCAGGAGCAACATATGCTGGAGTTCCACAGGTTGTGTGAAGCAAGCCATCCTGTCGTTTGGACTCTGAGAGCGCGCCCAAACCAAAATCCGACACCTTCAAGTTCCCATCTTCGTCAAGAAGAAGATTTTCTGGTTTCAGATCACGGTGATACACGCCTCTGCTGTGGCAAAAGCTAATAGCAGCAATCAATTGTTGGAAGTATTTCCTCGCGGCGTCTTCCTTGAGCCTCCCTTTCGCAACCTTCTTGAAAAGCTCGCCACCTTTGGCGAATTCCATGACAAAGTATATCTTGGTTTTGGTGGCCATTACTTCCTCAAGATGCATTACATTCGGGTGCCTAACCAAGTTCATGATGGATATCTCGCGTTTGATCTGATTGATAAGTCCAACCTTCACTACTTTCTGTTTATCAATAACCTTAATTGCTACACTCTGTCCGGTTCTAATATCCCTACCATAGTAAACTTTCGCGAAAGCACCTTGACCTAACATCCTCCCAACTTCATATTTCTTCATCAATATGTTGTCCTTCCTCTCCATTCAGAAACAAGAAACTGCAATGCTCCGTTTCCCCTGTTGGTCAAGTCCCCAAAGACGAAGAATGCAACGTTCTTACAGCTTTGTGCTTGACCGTTTGAGAATCTTCATTTGTGGCCTTATTGTGCTTCTGGCTGAGGAACACAATGTATCGACTGCTGCAATCATCAAGAGCCCATACTTGTTCTAATTCGGGCGAAATATTACAGACAGTCGACACGAAAGCCTCAGCAAGAATATACATTTTCCAGCATTCCCAGTGAGTTTGAATATCACAGAAGAAAAAGGAGAACCTCTACATTATAATAGAAACGAAGATCGATGGACATGGCGTTAGTAATTAGTTATAAAAATCACTTAAAATACACAAAGTTGAGCTAATAGTTATGTTGTTGACTTGCTTTCAGCACATTATATTATATTCAGAACATCCAGAAAAAATCATGAACCATTTTAAATAGTTAAGTCACCATTTCTTACATAATATTATTCGGAAACATATCACAAGAAACCATTTTGAAGATCATAAACATATAGTAAATCACAAAATTATGCAGAATATGTATGATCAAATTATTTAAAATTAACATTATTAAAACCTTCAAATATACAGCCTCAAATTGAGCAAAGAAACTACTTCTTTTGAATACATTTGCAAAAGGATATCTTCATTAACAAAAACAGTAAAATCATCAATCATAAGGGCCACGCCACACCCAATTGAAACCTCCAAGAGAAATATGTTGAGAGCAAATTATGGTGCTTTTCTTATTCTAGAAACACAAAAATTGCTGTTCCGTTCAGACAGAGGTTTGCAAGAAATGGAAGAAAACAGGAAATGGGGTAATCGAAAACCTAAAAAATAGAAATGCAATAAAAATGATACCTTGATGAAGAATGAAACAAAGAGAGCTTCGGGTGGATCCAATCCAAAGCCTCAGGGAAACGAAGAGAAGAGAGTAATGTTGAGGTGAACACATTTTTGCGGTTGTCTGTATTCATATATGGACGAGTGACTATTTAAGGAATGTGTTGTTTATGTTTGTGATGCTTTTGTTTGTGTTTTTGTTTTTGTTTTTGTTTCAACTTTCAACTTCGCTGTCATGTCATAGACATGCCAACAAAGATTTCTATTTCTCAATATAATCTGTGCTACTACTTTCATTGGACCGATATAGAATGTTGTACAAAATATCGAATTATATATATATATATATATATATATATATATATGACATATTTTGAAATAGCCATAATGACCATTAAAATATAAATTTTGGTCCACATTCTTTAAAAATATAAATTTTGGCCATTTTTTCAATTTGGGACGAAAATACCCTTAATAAGGCGCGGAACGGGTCGGGTCGGACGCGGGCGGGCGCGGGTCGGGTCGGGCAGATATAAGGCGTTTGGTACTTCTGGTACAAATTTAGTTATATTAGTACCAATAGTTATAGTACTTCTGGTACAAATTTAGCCTTATTAGTGCCAATAGTTCCAGATTTGGTACAATTGGGACGAATTGTCGAATTAGTTCCAGATGTTCCAAGTTATGATATGGTACTCTTGGGACGAAAATTCCAATTATTTCAAGTTATACCGCTCCGATTTTGCGGCTCCGCCTTCGGCTCCGATTATACGGCTCCGCCTTCGCTTCGATTACTAATATAAGGATAATCGTCGGGCAACAATTTAGATTTCTTCGGCTCGCTCCGAGGCCTTCGGCCCCCCTCGCTCGAATCTTGACCAAAGAAGAAGCGACCAACAAAAAAAATGAATAGGCAAACAAAAAATAATGAGGCAAACAAAAATTTGGCAATTAAAAAGAAATAGAAAAAAAAAAACAGAAAAAAAAGAAAAAATCTGGAAAAAAAAAGAAATAACAAGGAAAAAATTGGAAAATAAAAAAAAACAAAAGAAATCTGAAAAAAAAAACAGAAAAAAATCTGGAAAATAAGAAAAAAAAACAGAAAAAAGAAGAAAAAAGCTGGAAAATAAAAAAAAACAGGAAAAAAAAGAAAAAAAACTTGGAAAGGAAAACAAGTGTCAATAAAATGAATCAAGGATTGATGGATCAAAAATAGAAGAGGGAAAGGGGTATTTAGGTCCTAAGTTCAAAAAAATGGCCATAATTTATATTTATGAAGAAGGTGGGTCAAAATTTATATTTTAATGTTCATTATGGCTATATCACATGATATTCTCTATATATATATATATATATTTGTTCAAACATTGACTATATATTTCTAATGACACGTTCTAGATTTATAAGGTATTGGCGTGATGAAACTCGAATATGAGATAATTTTAAAAGCATTGACATGAAAGAAGAGGATTAATTGAATGAGATGGGAACAACTATACCTATGCACTTATAAGGAGGTTGGATGAATGGGCTTTCAAAATCTTCTATTATTCAACTTAGCAATGCATGGCAAGATTGGTCGGCACTTGGCACCTTTTGAACGACCCCAAATTACTGCTTACTTTTGTAAAATGTGTATTCTTATTTATTTTGATTTTCGTAACATGATTAAATTACTTAAACAATATGCTATACTCTATAAAAGATTTTATGGTAGCTTATTGATTAACATGTGTATATAATAAACGGTTTTAATGAAAATCTGTGTTAACTGAAATCGGCTTATATTACCACTAGGGATGTCCGACTACTTAAAAATATTAAACATTGTTTCCTTTTATATTAAACGTTATTATAGAATAATCTTGGAAACTATTAAAGAACCTCAACAATGTTACTGCATTTTCTTTTCTTTAATATTTGTAGCATGTATGAAAGATACTTAAACTGGACACGTTTTTAAGGTTGAAATTAAGTAGGCAAATACTTGGGTGAGACCAGGTCGAAGATGCACCACATTATAAACCGTCTCACAGTATGCTACGCGTTGCATAGGAGAGTGACTCAATTAAATAACCGTTGGAACTTTCCAGAACCAAAATGTAAAACTACACGTTAGCCATCCTGGTTAATGAACTATACATCTGAGACTGATGATATGAGCGTACACTTTGTACACACTTCTCCTTTTGCATCCAAAAAAGATGAAAGAAAAAATAGGAAATTCAAGATAAAAAGCATATGGGATAAGGAGCAAGGAGAAGGATATGCATTGATGAGCCCTTAATTACAACACATTTACAAGAGAATGTCATGAGAGCAGAGAAGACGAGGCCCCATGTCAGTATATGGTGTCAATAGTCAGCTTCCTCTTCGGAGGCGATTTCTCTATAACTTGTTTCTGCAACTCCATGAAGGTCGAACCTTTATGGGCAAACAATCTCCGCAGATTGATCACAGAAAGCTCATTAAAGCTAGCAACGGCTAGGTCTGCTTGCCCCAGATCATACCTAGTTTTAAACTGAACATCAAGATGTTGAACAGAAAATGGATTCTGGAACTGAGCATGATATTTTTTTTAAATCAACTACTTTTCCTATCTCTGAAATTTACCAATTTGGCAAGTGCAGGAAAGGTGGCACAAAGTTACTAAGATGATGCAAAGCATTGACATATATCTAAATGGAAAGTGCCAATGTACGGAAATTTTATGGGACACATACGCTGGATGAGTACCGATTAGAGCTATAGCCATCATCGTGCAATTATGAGCGGCTGTTATTCCTCTGGGATCATCCTCAAATACAACACACTTGGAAGGTTTTCTGTCCAACTGTAACAATTTTGAGGAATGGCGGGAATTAGAAAGGCAGTTTCACCACATTTTGATTCCACATATTTCCCAATCCCAACTTAAATGTTGTTGCATCAGATATGTGAAGTATTTGTTGTTTAGCTATTTCAGCAAGTTTCCGTACCCAAAAAAAAAAAAAAAAAAAAAAAAAAAAAAAAAAAAAAACAATGGAATGTACCTTAACAGATGCTGAAAGGAATCTATGGGCTAGGGACTCCATGCCATCTTCCTCTGACACTATGGCCTGCAACTCCAAAACAGGACACTTTTAGCAATTGTCAAGAAAGTGATGTTACAATTTTCCTTATGCATATCAGTGCAAAAGAACATAGAAATTTGGAGAGATGAGTCAATTTGTTGATTTCTAGGTACAGCATAAGGGAAAACATCTGCCAATGAGACTAAATCCACATCTGTTCGGGTAAAAATAATATGATTTAAACCAGAATAGGTTATGACATACGTTAAAGATCACACACAATCTTACTCAACAGTTGAAAATTTCCAAGAGTCAAGAGGATAAGTAAAGACAAACTAAATGTTAACATGTAAAATATTCCAATATCAATTATATATATACATGTTAACACACAAAAGTGACTAAAAAGAACTGCGTTTACATTGTGTGTGCAAGTGCATGCACACACACACACGAACACGCTCTCAAAGAGAGATAGAGAGAGAGACCTGGAAATAATTTTTCAGACCCATCCTCTGTAAAGTGTCAACCATGTTCTTGCGGTCAAGACTTGAAACAATTGCACAAGGGATTCGAGACGTAGCAAGAGCATCTAACCATTCCTTTAAACCCTCTACGGGTTCTGAAAACTAAAGAAAAGATAAAATAATTACTTATAGTATATGAAAGGCAAACACACAAATAAAAATTTGGATATCTTACTTTGACAAGGTTGTCATAATATAACTGAGAGATCCTGGACTTCAGTCTATCTACATCATCTTCAGCCTTTCCCCAACGCAATACCTAAATTTTATTAAAGTGAGATCTTTAGGAATTGAGTAGAGGAATTGAAACTTGAACAATGAATTGCTCATCTTTTCAGATTAGTTATGTCAAACCTTCTATGTAAAAAATTCCAATATCAATTATATACATGTTGTTAACACATGAAACAAATCAAAAGATAGCTGTCAATTGAACCACACATATGGAAACCTCTTGTTTATGGTATAATCATAAAGATCTTGGCTCACAAACTTATAATAAGGCAGTATTGTATTTCGGGACAATTTGTAAAAGTTACAATCACATGTCTGGAAAATCTATTATTACATGATGTAATGCATTGTCTTTTGTAATAAGTTCCTAGCAGTTCCTCAGAATCCGACTGAAGAAAAGAAATTGGCTCCATCATGATACATACCCTATGCTCTTTCTGTGAAGGCAAGGCAAAAACATGCCATCTCACCACCAATACCTACCAGCGGTGTATTTTTAAGGTTAAAGGTTTCACTAAATAAAAGAGAGGAAGGGAGATAAGATATTTCTTCAACGGAGAGAAAGTGCACAGGGCACAACCTCCCATCACTGCACAGGGAACTGAATGAAGACATGGTATGGGGAAAGTCATGTAACAACTAACAGAATACTATGGACACAAAGGTCACAATTTTTTAACTCATATCCAGATGATAAGTACTTGAAAAAGTTATTTTGCCCAGCAGCAGAAAAGTCACAAGAGGTAAAACCCTCACAATTGATCACTCACCCATTTTAGGAACATAAATTTTACCCCAACTCATGGCAACCATACAGCTGCAAACACACACTAAAAATAAAAAATCAGTGCTCACTCCTCCCTACCTCTACCATAGGAATAAATTGTTCCTAAAAGAATGCTTCTAGATGAAACAAACCTCGATGAGAAGTTCAATATTTTGACCTTTTGAAGCTTTATTCTATTAAACACCTTCTAAGAAAATGATATAAGAGCCTATCCATACCAGCACCATCCACCCATCCTTCAAAAAAATTCTCTCCTCACAAAAGAAGGGAAATGCCATGAAATAAATAATTGAATACACTTGTCTGAAATGTCTAAAAATGTCAATTCATGGTTTCACCGCCTATAGTCAGTTTAGAGAACATATAACGCATGCACATAATAATTCTTCAGTACCCAGAAAAATTAGAAATTTATACATAACTGACAGGAAAGAGCACATGAAATATAATCATCGTGGATTCAGACCTTATGTAGAACATGATCTGCACCGGCATAAAGCAAAAACCTTTGTACATTGTCATCTTTAGGAATATCCTTCCCTGCAAAATAATTGTTCTTTTCTCAAATTTATACGAATCCACAAAAAAAAAAATAAATAAATAAATAAAAAGTAGTAGAAGTGCGCGAGGTTATCATTTTCCTATCAAAAGATCAACTAGACATGTCTACCAATCATAACAAAATTGTGTCCTCTTTAGCAGCACTAAACAATGTTATTTGAATGTAATATTAGTAGTAAACTTCGAACACTCTAATTTAATAAAGCACTTCTAGGCTTCTATCCATACATTGTAGGATAAAGAGATAATAAACTAAAACATACTCCTTTTCTGTAAGCATACATCCATTCAGCGACTCTACAAGAAACAAATTTCACGTAAAATCAAATAGGTCAGCTCTTTGTAGCAACCAAATTGGTGGTACATTGAAGCCCATGCTATAGTAGCTCCGGCAAGTAGATATTGCTTAATGCCTTAATCATTGTGAGAAAGCTTAGAGAAAAACTACTCCCTCCGTATCTTTTCATTAAGCCCATTTTACCTTATTTAGACATATTATTTCATTACTTTCATTTCCTAAAATGGAACTAAACCATATGATAAATATCCCACTATAACTCATAAATTACCATATATGCCACCAAGTATCAATTAACTCCATTCTCTCCTACTTGATGTGACAAAAATACCTCAAAAAAGTTACTTTATCTTTTCAACTTTATTATAAACAACTCTTTTTCTTAACATGCGTGCCCGACCAAATGGTCTTAATGAAAAGATACGGAGGGAGTACAATCTATATTTTACTTCATGGTGGATTTTAAAACGAAGCTTGAGTTAGTACATTCATATGTGCTGCTTGTATATGGCCTAGGGATTTATTTCCAACTTATAGTCGACTATAGAATCTGGCACGCGCGTCGCATCAAGATATTACAAAAATAAGCAACTATTATCTCAATATAGACTCATACTATGGGTTAGTCTTACTGAACTCAATTTACAACAATGAGAAGTTAATTGACCAAAGTGAAATGCCACACACCTTCTTCGGATGCAAGTTGTTCCCAAGCTCGCAATTTTAAGGCTTGAGTATCTGCCTGTACAAGAATCAAGAAGTACATGTTCAGTTCAAGAACATAAAGTTTACAAGAAGTTTACATAGTTAACATTTTAATATGTATAAAGTAAAATACCATTTACATTACAAAGGTCGTGCGGGGGAGGGGGGGAGGGGGGGGGGGGGATATATTTAGTTTTAGTTATAATTCTAACACAAGAAAAAAATTCAATCGCATACCACCAACAGGACTAATCCATGTGGTACTGAGGTGATAAGAATGTTTGATTTGGGCTAGCACAGGTGTAAGAGTATAATCATAGATCTCCTATGACTAGGACTCGAGGTCAGTAACCTTTAAAGATATCAAGAAGAAGAGGCAATAAAAAACTTTTAATAATGACCTGAAACAGGAGTATACTATGATTCAAACGCATACCAGGATTAAGTTCTAATTTCAAAGAAGCAAAAATCAAACAATATGATGCACGTCTCTTAGTCCCACTTGCAACTCAATTTTATCAGGGAGAAAAGAGGTGCAACAGAAATATTCATTTGATTAAGTAAGACAAAGCTACTTTATTAGGAAAGAATGCCAAATTAAAACATGACATAGTAAATTTACTTCATTGATAACTTCATGGTTTTTCAGGTTCACTTTGGTTCATGTCTACACATTCATCATTAGCATCAACAGATTCATTAGAGTATAGAGCCCCACCCCCACAAGAAGAATTAAAAAAGAAAAAAGAAGAAGCCACACACAAAACTACGACTAGATCTTCATGGATAAACAAATATACATTCTATTTCCATCAAAAAAGTACACACAAGTCAAATACATTCTGTCGCCAAACAAAGTCTTTCACAGTTTCACTAATGTGGAATGACCAAATCAGCTGTAGCACATAAAAACAGCCATCACCAAATGATCAAGATAATAACTCGAAAGTTTACCACGACATCCCAAGAGAATATGAGGCCATAGGCTTCATCAGGCTTCATCGCATAACGAATTCGTTGGAGGAACCCTTCTTGCATTCTGTCATTTAAAAAGTCCTAGTATAACACCACCCATACAAACCAATCAATTTTCATTGAACGATCTCTTATAAGAACATAGCTGATTTCCAAGAAAGCGAATCCTAGAGGAGAAGATGTGATGACAAAACATACACCCAAAACTTACCACATCAACTTTAAGGGGACCTTCAGGTCTAAATGTTTCAAAACCTTCTCCATATTCTGCTCCAATCACCTGAAGATTATAAGCAAAATAAGTCCACAATGAATTACTGATGGTATAATGTGAAATTAAAAAAATTCATAAGCAATATACCAGACCACACATATGCCCATAAACTCAGAATAAAATCTAAAAGTTATTAAAACTTTCCGAATCCTCAGAAGTAAAGAAACTACAAATTCGACAAAAGATTGTTCCTAGAACGAACAAAAAGTGAATTTTCTATTGATGATTCTTTTTCTCAGCCTAAAAACCTACAATCACTTAAAAAAAAACTCCCAATTATAGAATTCATGAAGTAAGAAACTGAAAACATGGCGAAACCTACGTACCTCAATCCAAAGAGTTTAAAAAAGAATAATTAAAATAACAAAACGGAAAAAAAAATCAAAATAATTCAGGGGAATGAAAGAGAGCAGAAAGCACCTCTTCCATAAAAATCTTGTTAGGTATATTAGGAAACCCGTTAAGCTGCCCATTTTCATCCGACCCGAAAGCGTTCCTTATGACTAGAGATTTACTCCGGCGATGCTCTTCCGCTGCGCTTGAGCGATTTAATCTCTGGTAACGGCAGATTAAAAGAGGCGAACGGTTATGAAGAAACAGAATTAGAAACTATCAATTGTACAGAATAAGCGTCGAAAGGTGAGTACCGAGAATGTGAGCTTAGATGAGGGGAAGAGAGAGAGAGAGAGAGGGGAGACGGGAGTGACAGGTAGCAGAGAACAAGTGCTGAAGCTCAGAGCATTCTCCATTTTCAGAGGGAGAAACGAAGCTTTGTAAATTGGAAGAGTCGTTAAACTATATAGGTGCTAATTTTATGTGGGCTTTATTTTAAGATTGAGCGATTGGGCCTCTCTCTCTCTCTCTCTCTCTCTCTCTCTCTCTCTCTCTCTCTCTCTCTCTCAAATATATTCAATTGAAATTGCGTTCATTTTGGTGATTTTATATTTTTATTAAGGTAGTTGAAAATTCAAAATTCTCAAAACAAAATTGAAAATTCAACACCACTTTTAATAAAATTTTCGGTAATTTCATGTGATATTTTATTTCTTGCAATTTAAAACACTACTTTCTAATTCTTGCATTTTACATCCTTTTATTATTTTTCTATCAAATCATGTATACCTTCTGTAATTCTCTCAAAAAATTGTGTACATAAAATATTCAGCTAAAACAACTTTTGTATGAGAAGCTAGCTAGGTATTGTAATATAGCAGAAGAATTTGCCCTTGTTTATAGAGTATCATCATCGATCACCACCCATCCCCCATTTGTACATAAGTATATAAGTAAAAGAAATAAACAACATTAATATGAAGATATACTTCTATCTCAATTTAAGTGTACAATACTTTTTGAAGACGGATAGTTAGAAGAAAGACATTTTAAAAAATAAAATGTTAAAAAATGGCGCAATCCATATTTTTGTTAGAGAAATGAGTTTCCATATTAGGTATCGAACACTTATTTTGAGACAATTCAAAATAAAATATGTTATTGTAGGAGAAAACGAGTATAATTTTTTAGAGAATATCATGTGATACAGTTATAATAAATATTAAAATATAAATTTTGGCAAGTCAAGTAGTAGAAAAGTCCTTTTAAAGTTAAGGGGTATAATTTTGTACCCCAACTTAATTTTCAATAAAAGAGACCAACTTTGATGTAATGAGACAAAAATACCCTTAATAGAGTAAAGGGTGGTTATTTTGAATTTTTACTTCCATATATATAGGATAATTACTACTTTTCCGCCACTACTTTATCTCTCTACATTTCTCTCTCTAAAACTCTCTCTCTCTCTCGTCTGCATCATTTCAATTTCCTCTACCCACTCACGCCGCCACCACACACCGACCCGCCGCCGCCACCTACAACGCCACCACCGTCTTTTCCGCCTCCACACCCTCCACCACCACCGTCTTCTTCACGTTCTCCTCTCTCTCTAGCAACCACCGCCACCAACCGCCGTGCAAGTTGAAGAACACCGCCGCCACCAACTTCAAGTCGTAGAAGAAGAACACGCGACGCCGGAAAATGATGCCACGACTCAAGAAGCCGGCGAAGCGCCCAAAAACCGGCTCCGGTAGCAAACAAAGAGAACCCGCCGCCGCCGTCGACGAAGATGCTCAACAGGAGATGGGCGACGACCCTTTCGGCGATATGCTGGTAATTTCACATCCATTCACACAAAATTTGCAGATCTGTGAATTTTTTAATTTTTTGCTCAAAATTTTTTAATTTTGAATTTCGCAGGATTGGTACGGTTTGTTTCTCGATAAATACCATGAAAATCGTACATGAAATCTCATTTGGTGCTTGTATTGTAGTTGATCTGCAAAATTTGAAATGATTTCTTGTATAATCACTTGTTTTTGTTACGATATTCATCGGCATAGTACGATATCCATTTTTATTGTTACGATATTGCGAATATCGTACTTATTTATACTGTTTGAGATTTGTTTCTTGCACCATTGAGGATGATTTATTTCATATTTGAGGGATGCCTTGTTTAAAAAATAATGTTTCTGTAGATACGATATTGTTAATATCGTACTTGAGGATGAATAATTGGTGCCATAAAATATGGATGCCTGACTATATCGTACGTGAAAATGACTGAAACCCCCCAATATCGTACTTAGTATATTACAATTTTATAATCTCGTACATGAGCGCAACCGATTTATGGCACGAAATAAGAATGCATGTGAGTATTATGTTACGATTTATGTGAGAAGATGATTGCATCTGCCAAATTTGTTTCGATATACCCAATATCGTACTTTGTGTGTTACGATATTACCTATATCGTACTTAGTGTGATACGATTTTATAAACTCGTACATGTGCGCAACCGATTCATGTGAGTAATATGTTACGATTTATTTGAGAAGATGATTAGATGTGAGAAATTTGTTACGATATTACCCAATATCGTACTTTTGTTTGTTACGATATTGCCCAATCTCGTACATGATTTCGTGTTTGACCACTTTCTGTCTACATGTTTTCAGGTTTCGTGGAAATATGTCCGACCGGATTGATGAAACCACCTCACCACAGGGTGCAATGTTATGGCTATGAGGGTCTGATTGGAGATATACGCAAGGTCCTCGAGTCCTTTGGAGAAGAAGTAAAATCTGAAGTCAAGCATTCCGTTCTAGGAGTCTTTATGCGATTGGATTACTCCAACTCCCGATCAGTCCTAGCGCTCAACTACATGTTGTCTCGTCAGGTAAGGCCAAGCGAGAAAACGGTCCAAAATGTTGACACCACAGCCCTATGGTTCAAGGTGGAGAGCAAGATATTACGCTTCTCCCGAGTGGAGTATGCTTTGGCGAGCGGACTCAAATTCGGACCAACTTCTTTTAATCCATATGGCAGGCTTGTTCTCCCTAATGATTCGATCTACGAGAGGCTATTCGACACCACCAAGGTAATTAGTGGAACTGATGTCCATACTGTTTTTAATGACAAAAACTATGGAGGTGCCGAAGATGCCATCAAACTGGCAAAGATGCTGTTAGCCACCCACTACGTGATGGGCTTTGAACAAGCACACAACAATATCCCATTGTGGATGTGGGTGCTCGTGGAGGACAAGCAAGCTTGGGAGGAATTTCCATAGGGATGTATATCATATCAAGCTCTGATGGACAGCATAAACAAGTTCACAAAAAAGAGAGCCGCCAGATCATCGCCTGGATATCATCTCAAAGGCAACACATTCGCTTTCTTGGTAAGTTTACTGCTACTCATACTACGATTTACATGAAAATCGTACACTCGTGTGACCAAAAATCGTATACATGCATGGATTTTTTTCTCACTACCAGCTGTCGGGAAAACTATCGGCATGAAGAATGAACAGAATAAGAAGAAAATACCTCGATTCTTGAGGTACACTTATATCAAGAACAACGACATGCCAGAAGATCTTCAAGCCAAGGTAAAAATTTACTAAGTTGTACGATATTAAATTTTGACTGAGTTGTTGACTTTTTGTGTGTACAATATTTATAATATCGTACTCTATTTGATTCAATTTCCTAATTAATGTT
Organism: Schizonepeta tenuifolia; assembly: GCA_029490685.1. Classification (NCBI taxonomy): domain Eukaryota; kingdom Viridiplantae; phylum Streptophyta; class Magnoliopsida; order Lamiales; family Lamiaceae; genus Schizonepeta; species Schizonepeta tenuifolia. The sequence continues at coordinate 7,143,751 of CM055958.1, forward strand.
AATAGTTTAGTGAATTTTTTTGCTTGCATGCTACGATATTCAATTTGTTAGCCGCTTGCATGTTACGATATTGGTAATATTCTACTTTATTTGCTACAAGATTCTTATTTATGCTATGAGATTCTAATTCATGCTACGAGATTCTAATTCATGTTATGATATTGTAATTCATGCTACGATATTCACAATATCGTACTTTATTTGCTACGAGATTCTAATTCATGCTATGATATTGTAAGTTATGCTACGAGATTCGGAATATCGTACTTTATTTGAAGCAAAATTGTTATGCTTATCTGGAAGTGTGTATGATGTTACGATATTTGAAATATCGTACATGATGCACCATATGATTTAGTTTTATGCCTGCCTCAATGTACGATATTGGTCATATCGTACATTGACTAAGTGCCGGTATAGTACGATTTATTTAATTCGTATCAGTTTTATGCACAACTAACTTATCTAATTTCTCATGTAGGACCTTAAAGCCGTGCTGGAACCAGGTAGAACCGAGTCAAGGTCTCCCTACTGGATATCGCTTCAGCAAGATCTTGAAGGAAAGCAATTTGCCTTCACGTACGATGCCAATGACACGAAGAAGAAAAAGAGGCCTCGCGAAGATGGTGGTGATGATGAGGAAGGTCCGAGTGATGCTGCTAGGCCTGCGGCTCCCAATTCCGCTGCAACGAGCTTCAGACGTCAAGCCCCACTCAACGATGAAGACAGAGCTTCATTGATCAAAGAGATTGGTGAATACGCGGGTGAGGTTGCAGCGAAGCGGGCTAGGCTAGAAGCAGAGGCATTCTTCACGGCCGTACGGGACGAGATGATTGTTAGTATTGGAGAATATGTTTTCCAGAAGATGGTTGAAGCATGTGGTCCTCCTACGAACCAAAACTACGCGGCGAGGATGAGCTAGGCATTCCAGCACAGAACCTCCGCACCACACGAGCATGATCAGCAGCAGCCATCCCCACGCTCTGAACAAAGAAATCAGCAGCAGCCATCCCCCCAAGTAGTGGAGCATGAAGCACCAGTGCACGTTGAAGAACTTGTTGTCAATGGTGCACCAATGGATGAGGTCACGAAGGATGCAGCAGCAGCGCAGGATGAACCAGCACCGGATCCAGCCGCAGACATAACGCCGGACGATGTCGAGCATGCTGAGGATGCACAGGGGGATGCTGAGCAAGCTGAGGATGCCGAGGATGCTGTGGATGCCGAGAATGAAGTTGAGCCAAATAGTGAACAAGTAAAGGAAATGCATGTCGAGACATAGACAATGCATAAACATGTATCTTCTGTGTGTGTGATGGTGAAAAACAAATTTAATTATTTCTGTTTTTTATTTTTTTTCTCACTTAAACAATGGATAATCGGCATTCAGTTTAAAATTTGTATAATTTGCGGTTCGAATCATGCTACTTCGTACAACTATTAGTACGACTTTTATGTATTTCGTAACATGATCATTGATATTCGTTGTCATTCTTGCAACGAGATTCATAAAACTCGTTGCAAGAATGGCAACTTTTGTAATGATATTCATATAAATCGTAACACACGCAATCATTTCGTTACAAGACAAGCGATCATGCTACGATTTTCATGAATCTTGTAACAAAAGTCCTCTAATATTGTTACAACTTCGATGAATATCGTAGCACAAATCAGTCATCATGGCATGGCGGAAAGCGGACAAACAATCTTGCTACGATATTCGTATCGTGTTACGATATTATCATAAATCGTAACAAGTTTGCTTATCTCATGTTATGATATTCACATAAATCGTATCATCTGAATCAACTACTAATGGCATTGATTTGCATTGCTACATCTTTCCCAGAGATCTACCTGCCAAGAACAACTTCCTCAGACAGAAGATGAGAACATACTATACATAGCAGCAGCATCGGAAGCCGCAACAATGAATATTCCGGACGATGGTCCGGGCTTTGATCTACACTTGGTACGACTTACATAAAATCGTAGCATACGAGTTGCATAAAATTATAGAAATATAACGTATTAGGGTACGTTTCCAATAAAATGTCAGTGACACACAAATGAATGTTGCATATGACTCTTTGTTGGCGACCACATCTGCACCTTCGCCGCATACTGTGACGCCAACAGCAGCGACGGCTCGAATTCTTCCGCCAAGGGGGTCGGCGACCACATCTGGGGCCTCGGTTCAAGCTCCACAAGTGCAGGCACCAAATTTGAATGAGAGACCCATTCGCCAGAGATACCCGTCAGCAGCTTGTCGGAGTCCATTCCTAGTCGATGATGTACGCCCAAAGCGTCATGGGTTCGAAGCATTCTTGAAAGTTAAGACTGAAAAGTAAGTTTAAATTTACATATTTTATGAAATTTCGTAGCATGATCATTGATATCCGTCGTCATTCTTGCAACGAGATTCATATAACTCGTAGCAAGAATGGCAACTTTTGTTAAGATATTCATATAAAATCTTAACAAGAAGAGCGATCTTGCTACGATTTTCCTAAATTTCGTAAAAAAAGTCCTCTAATATGGTTACAACTTCCATGAAAATCGTAGCACAAATTAGTCATCATGGCATGGCAGACAACTAATCTTGCTACGATTTTCATATCATGTTACGATATTCATATAAATCGTAACAAGTTTGCTTATCCATTGTTACAATATTCATATAAATCGTAATATATTTGCTTTTCTTACAAGAGTTGATTCTTATGCATTACTAAATATAACCAAAAACAGGAGGAATGTCGGATTGCTATGGGCAGTCGACACTGAATTCTTCGAGAGCTTAATAGATCCATCAAAAATGTTGTACAACGACCACATAAACTGCTACACATCTGTTATGGTCGTCAATCCAACCTTCGCCAGCTTGGGAGAACTTCACGATAACGTTACCATTATGTCCACTGATTTCATGGTATGTTACGATTATACTAATATTGTACATGATTTAAACTTTTATGGGTGAGTATGATGTTACGAGATTCGTATAAATCGTAACATCGTACTATCAAATTTGCAACATCGTGTCTGTTATCAATGTACGATATTAAGATATTCGCAATATCGTACATCCTCTAAACTGTATCATCTTGACGTTTAATTCTTAAATCGCATCATCTTGACTTTCATCTGTATTCATAGGATGCTCTGGATGACGTATTTGATTTAATGCATGAGGGTTCATAGAGTGTTAGAATTTGTCTTGGTGTTTTTTATCTTAATTTGAGTCTTCATTTGTTCAAGCTTAGATCCTAGCTCACTTTCTTGTTCGAGTTAGCAGTTGGAAACCCCACCCTTTTTACACCCCTAAAAAGGTTGTTAGGATCCTACTCTTCCCGAAATTGAGTAGATAGGTTGATAAGTACCCGTAAACTTATCTGTAAGGTTGATAAGTACCCGTAAACTTATCTTAACGGTTGCAAAGCCCGCGTAAGCTTTGTGGTTACAGTCCTAAAGAATTTGGACTGAGTTGTGTGGACTCACAACTCCCCGTGGACGTAGGAGTTCTCTCCGAACCACGCAAATCCTTTGTGTGTTTATGTTTTCAGTTCAGTTATTTCTTGCATATCCAACTGACCTACTAACCAGCACTCAAAACTGTATCTTTGCATTCTTAACTGTTTTGGTTATTGACCGACCTTGCATCTGAGCATGAGTTGTTTTTACGAGTTGTTATTTGTTTCCACCACATTCCGCACAGCACTACACTTCCAGCTGAGTATCCTTACTCAGTTGTGATTTCAGCTGAGTCGTATTACTCAGTTGTGATAATTTTTCGGGGGTTGTTTTTAAAATTCTTTACTGGTGTATTCCCCCCCCCATACACCAGAATTCGTATCGGGACCATCAAGTGGTATCAGAGCCAGGTTCAAAAGACTGCTGACTCTGTTTCACGAGGTGTGAATCGAGGTGTTTTCTTCAGTGGTCAACTGAATAGATCTTTTTCACGCTAGTGCATATCTGCTTGCATCTGTTTTCTGTTTGTTGTGTGCAGATGGATGTTAAAGACAAGATTGTTGTCATGTTCTCGGTTGTGAACTAAACATCCTGGAAGACTCGGATGAAGAAGATTCTATTGTCCAAGCATCATCGAATGCAACAAGTGATTACATCCGGACCAATCACCATCATGGAAAAGGTTGTTCGCACTCCTACAAATCCCAATGATGGGGATGCAACTGAGGTGATGGTTGAGAAAAAGCAAGAAGACTTCACTCCTGAGGAAGCGAAAGTGAGCCAGCTGGATATCTGGGCTCAGAGCACTATCATGTCCACAGTTGGACAAGACTATCTTCCATGGATAGAAGAGTGCAACACAGCTAAGGAGATGTGGGATATTTTGGCATCTCTTAGCGAGGGGAGTGATGAAACCAAGGAAAACAAGTTCTCTCATGCTTGTCAAGATTTTGACAATTTTTGTCTGAGAGTTGATGAAACCATTGATTAGTTGGAGCTTCGGTTCATGGATATCATCCGAAGGATTCAGTCTATCCGACGAGGAAAATATACTCTGAGAGAGATCAACCTCAAAGTATTACAAGCTCTACCAGCTGAGTGGGACACCTTCACCAACATTCATGAAAGCCGAGCTGATCTTGGAGAAATGGGAACTGATAGACTGTTCTCAATCCTGAAAGGAAATGAGTACAAGGTGAACCGACGAAGATCAACTAAGTCTTCAGTGCAGACGAGTCGACATGAGAATGTTGGTTCAGCAACAAAGACAGTAGCACTTCGAGCTGACTATTCCAAGCCGCGGACATCAAGGGCAACAAGATCTGCGGACACAGCTTCAAAGGAGCCGAGCAGAGAAGAGCTGCAACAGAGTATAGCCGCCTTGTCAAAAAAGCTAGCTGACATGGATACTCGGTTCGGAAAATACAAGTGGTTCTATAAATCTAACCGAACTCGAGATAACTCAAAGCCTGTGACCAACAGTTGCTTTGAATGCGGCAAAGAGGGACACTTTAAAGCTGATTGTCCAGATCTGTCGAAGAAAGATAGAGAAGCGTTGAGGGCCAAGCAAAATGCAAAGAACAAGGCCATGGTTGCAGAAGAAGCAGCTGATGACATGGACATCTTCACTGACACCGAAGATGAGGATGAGCTGACTTCCACCAACAACGCTATCGGACAGAATCAATGTCTCATGGCATTTGGAACCGACCAGGATGATACTGAGGTACATTCTAGCTCAGTTAATTTAAATTCTTCTAATGCTACTAACATGCAGGAAACAGTAGAGGGAGAGTTGGAACCCTCTTGGGGTGACTTCCTGGAACTCAGTGAGGAATTGCATCAGCAATCGGTTGAGTTTAAGAATCTTCAAGAACAGTTTGCCAGACTTGAAGAATCCTTAACCGAAAAGGATGATCTGATAAAAAATCAAACCGAAGAGATTAATAATCTCAAAAGTCAACTGAATGAGGCCAATCAAACTAAAGCTCCAACCGACGAGGAGTTGTCGGAGCTGATCAAGGAGCAGCAAGATCAGTTGAACAAGCAAGAGGCACAGATCGACCAGCTGATGAAGAAGTCAGATGCACAGACCGAGCATATAGCTGTTCTCCTCAAGGATTTGCAAATTGAGAAGGACAACCTGATAAAGCTATATCAATCATCCAAAATCATCGAGAATCTCATTAGTTATCAAAGACAAATGGATGATGTGTCTGGACTCGGTTACGACATGGTCAAGGACTCTGGAATTCCACCCGCAACCTTTGTCAAGGCTGTGGAGGTCACGATTGCCAAACCAGATCCGGTTGAGTCTGCAACTCCCCAAATCAACCCAACCTCCACGTCACAGCAAGCACAACCAGCTAAGGAAACTGCAGCTGAGAAAGAAAAATGAGCTGTGGTTGGAGAACTGAAGAATCCATCGATTAGGACAACAACCGAGGGGGAATGTTCAAGGACTCAGAAGAGGAACCAGAGACGTCGGAGATACAATCAGAACCGACCTCTGAAGGGATGGAATCAACCGAACCAACAGGGATACAACCATCAGAATCAACATCGGTTCCATCATCAGAACAACCAGAGGTTCCATCAGAATCAACCTATGTGGAACAATTCCAACAGCTGGAGATATTCATGCTATAACATGAATCAACAACAGGGCATGAACAGCTGTCATCAACAGTCAGGAAAATGGAATCAGACTCAGCCACAAAGATTCCAAAATGGCGTCCGACCTCATAGGCAAAATCAAATGGGTCAGAAACGTCAACAAAACAGGGGGTATGCCTCTCCTTCTAGAGCCCACAATGGGAGAAATCAATCTCCTCCCAAGAATCAGAAAGTCAACAATAACAACAAGCCTAAGGATGACCGAGGTGTTGTTATAGTTGATGGAGAAGGAAAGATAATTTGGAATGACAAATCTATCCGAGTATACAGGGAAAAATGACTCACAGTTCAAGGGGGAACTGGTTTTAACCCTCCAGGACCCAACTAAAATTGGGGACCTAAGCGTGTTTCTCTGTGCAGGAGCAGGAGGGACAGCTGAGGAAGAATAAAGCATCACACACCATGTGGGTGATGGATAGTGGATGCTCGAAACACATGACAAATCTGAAGGATTTGCTTGGAAGTTTCGTGGAGAAGGAAGGACCATCAGTTACCTTTGGTGACAATTCAAAAGGTCACACCAAATGCTACGGTACCCTTGAAACCAATCTCGTGTCTATTCCCAATGTTTCATATGTTGATGGATTGAAGCATAACCTGCTCTCCATCAGCCAATTCTGTGATAATGGTTTCTCTGTCAAGTTTGATGCACAGGGCTGCAAGGTCAAAAATATTAGAACAAAGCAAGTCATATTATTGGGAAATCGATCCCCAACCGGGAATATCTACTGTGCAGATTGGAACAGTAGTCCTCTTGAAACCTTTCTGTTATCAAAGAGCAGCTCAGATGTGAGCTGGCTGTGGCACAAAAGGCTCAACCATCTGAATTTCAAGACAATGAACCGACTTGTTAGACAGGAACATGCAAAGGGCATTCCGAACCGTGTGTTTTCAACAACATATATCTGCAGTGCATGTCAGCTGGGAAAGCTCACTAGATCCTCCTTTCGATTGAAAACGATTCCCTCAACCGACCGAGTATTGCAGCTGATTCATATGGATCTCTTCCGGCCTGTTACTCCCAAAAGCATGAATGGTAAAGAGTATACACTTGTTGTTACTGATGATTTCTCCAGGTACACGTGGACCATTTTCATGCGTCACAAAAGTGAAACCCGAGATGAGCTACCCAAGCTGATGGATCGGATATCGAACCAACAAGAGATGAAAATCATTTTTATCTGATCAGACCGTGGAACCGAGTTCCTCAATGAAACCATCATAGAATACTGCGAGAAGCACAGAATCACTCATCAAACATCGGTTGCACGTACTCCACAACAGAATGGAGTAGCCGAGCAAAGGAACCGAACGCTGAAGGATGCTGCAACATCCATGTTGACAAGCTCAGCTCTGCCAAAGAGATTTTGGGCTGAGGCAACCAACATAGCTTGCTACACCCAGAACCGGTCTCTTCTAACCAAGCGGTTGGGAAAGACTCCATATTTCTCGGATATGCTACTCGGATCAAGGCTTATAGAGTTTTCAACAACAGTTCTCTTGTTGTGGAGATAACACCTCATGTTAGTTTTGATGAATCTACTTTTGAGTACAGGGAACAGGCTAAAGGACAACAAGCAGATTCACATGTTCCACCAGCTCTCACCAGATCGCAGGTTCTAAGGCAGAAGAATCTAGCTGAACCATTGGTATGGGCAACTGAGAATGATGATCCTTGTTCCTCTGAAGATGAATGTGAGGACCCTAGCTCATCTTAAGGGGGAACTTCAACTGATGTCACTCCAACTGCATCAGTATCCGAAGGAAGACGCAACAGAAGATGGTATGAAGATCATTCCAAGGACAACATCATCGGAGATCCAGCCAATGGTGTGCGTACTAGGAGCAGAGTTGCAAATTCAGATTCAGCTGAGAAAAATTCCAGCACTTACGCCCAATATGCTGAGGAGTTGGCAGTTTTTGAGGAGTTCGAACAAGCCGGAGATGTTGCCATGATTTCATGTTTCGTAGCTGATGTGCCAGAACCGAAGAATGTTGTGAAAGCTCTCAACTGTGTTCATTGGACAACAGCCATGCAAGAAGAGCTGAATGAATTTCTACGCAACTTTGTATGGGAGTTAGTAGAAAGACCAAATGGTGTCAAAGTTATTGGATTAAAGTGGATTTTTAAGAACAAGAGAGACGCCATTGGATTCATCGTGAGGAATAAGGCAAGGTTGGTAGCTCAGGGATATTGCCAACAAGAAGGAATTGATTTCGAGGATTCCTTCGTGCTAGTTGCAAGGTTGGAAGCCATCCGGATATTTCTAGCCTATGCCGCATTTCACAAATTCAAGATTTATCAGATGGATGTGAAGTGTGCCATCCTCAACGGTGATATCAAGGAAGACGTTTATGTTGAACAGCCTCCCGGTTTTGAGACTGGAGATGGACAAGTGTATAAGTTGAAGAAAGCTATCTATGGCTTGAAGCAAGCACCCAGGGCATGGTATGACACTCTATGTGGTTTTTTTCTGAACTCGGGGTTCAAACGAGGGTCAGTTGACAAAACACTGTTCACCATAAAAGTTGGAGAAGATATACTTGTTGTGCAAATCTATGTTGACGACATCATATTCGGTTCCAAGTCGGAGGAGCTGTGCGAGAAATTCTCAACTCTCATGAAGGAGAAATTCGAGATGTCGATGATGGGCGAGATGAATTATTTTCTTGGGCTACAGGTGAAGCAGTCATCAAAAGGGATTTTTATTAATCAGTCCAATTATACAAAGGAGATCATCGCAAAGTTCGGTTTGCAGTCAAGTAAAACCACAAGGATTCCGATGAATACTAACTGGAAGATTGAACCCGGATCTGAGGGAAAACTCGTGGATGCCAGTAAGTATAGAGGAATTATCGATTCTTTGCTATATATAACCGTCAGTCGGCCAGATATATCTTACGCGGTTGGAGTGTGTGCTCGGTTCCAAGTACAGCCGAAGGAAGCACACATGTTGGCAGCAAAGAACATCATTAAGTATCTGAAGGGCACTGTTAATGTTGGGTTGTGGTATCCAACTAACGACAACATCCAACTGTCCGAATACTCAGATGCGGATCTAGCCGGAGATCGGTTGGACGTGAAGTCCACATCTGGACACTGTCAGTTTATGGGAAGCAAGCTAGTTTCATGGTTCTCCAAGAAACAAGCATGTGTTGCCACTTTTACAACCGAGTCAGAGTACATGGCTGCCGGTAGCTGCTGCATGCAAGTGTTGTGGCTCAAGCAATAGCTGAGAGATTATGAAGTAGCAACTGGACAGGTTCTCATTCATTGTGATAGCTCAAGTGCCATTGCTATCTCTTTGAATCTTGTTCACCATTCTCGGACGACGCACATTGACATCCTACATCATTTTATCCGAGATCATATTGAGAAGAAGGATGTATCTATGGAGAAAATTCCAACTGAGATTCAGAGAGCCGATATCTTCACCAAAGCTCTAGCCGAAGCACAGTTCAAGATGTTATGCGATCTCCTTGGATTGTTGGATCCATCAGATGAGGAATCTACCGAGGTGAAGAGATAGATATCCATATGAGGGGGAAGCTCAGATGAAGGGGGAATCTCAGATGCGGATAGCCAACCGAAGACATCAGACGTCAGCTGAACAGACGAACTCGAGTCAGCTGATGGTATGCCGCAACATTGGAACACAGCTGATTCCGACATCAGCTGGCAGGTACACATCTGATTCCGATATCAGCTGGCAGGTATTATTTTTGGCTGAAGGTGTTTGTGTCTTAAATGAGAATGTTTGAAATAAATTCAAACATTCCTGAGCATGTCAGTTAGACTAAAATAGCCATCATAGCGCATTTAATGTAAAGTACGGTTGAACATCAATAGCCTACTTTATAGTGCGACTGGGCTGACATTAAAAGACGGAAAATCAGGAAGTGATCTCTTACCTTCTACATTTGTGTATATCTACATTTGTTTTCCTCTCTCTCTATATAATCTTCACAGAATACTAAATGGCACCAAAAGCTTCGACTCAAGGAAAGCAGATGGCTTCTTCAGGACCTTCTCTAGTCCCGTCGTCATATGAGGAATCCTTTGATATGTTGCTATCCAAGATTCATTTTGAACAGATTCTGTCGGACGAAGCACTGGACTCACCGGTGTTATCTCCCCTCGCCGATCTTCTCAGGGAAAACGGCCTTCTGGACTGGGCGACACTCTTCCCCACCTACCTTCTCAGGCGACAGGTCGGGGAATTCTACCTAAACCTGCAATCTCCAATCGACAGCCGAGATGACCTCGTTATAGAGATCTCTTGTCGTCAACGCGACGTTCCTGCCAGAACGATTCATCGTGTCACCGTCCCCATTCCAGTTTCTGATTTGCTACGCTCCATCATCCCACCGAACCTGACCGCCACAGACACAGTTGAGAACATCATCGATGCGGAAGCCGATCCATTTCTGGAGAATGCTCTCATCACCCTAGAAAAATTGAGGAGCAACATGCAGAGAACGAAGTTGAAGCCCGAGCATCGACTTTTGTTCGATGTTGTATCCAAGGTCATCTTCGAATAAAGCAGAGCCTTTGGAGACATCAGCCGACCGAAGCTCAAGCAGCCAATTGCTTTGGAGCACAAGCACAAGCACGACATCAACTGGTTCAGTTATTTCGAACACCAGTTGACACTGGAGAGGCAGAAAATTACAGAAACCACAACTGACTCTGGAGAGAAGTTGTTGAGTGTCAAGGGAACTCTCAACTTCGGAGCCAAAATCTCTGCTCTGATCCTTCTCGCAACAAAGGATCAGAACATGGTCTGGGAAGACTGTGAAGAGGCAGATGTTGTTCCCAACAGCTAAGAAGGCTCAGAATGTGATCAGGAGTGTTTACACTCCCAAGGATAAAAGAGAAGCTGTGAAGTCAACCGAGAAAAAAGATACAGCTGAGGAGCTGCCTCCAGCTGTCGGCCGCTCTTCCAAATCTACAACCGCACGCCGACACAGAGCTGAGTCGGAGAAGGAGAAAGAGGAAGAACCAGCTAAGAAGAAGTTGAGGCTTCGCCTCAAGAAGTCAGTTGTCAAACCAGCTGAGGAGGTACCAGCTGAGGAGATACCAGCTGAGGAGACTCCAGCTAAGGAGGGACCAGCTGAGGAGGCACCAGCTGAGGAGCCATCTGAGTCGAGTCACTCAGTTGAAGCAGCTGTCTTCGAGATTGTTCCTCGCACAGGTGGAATAGATGAGATGGAAGGGGTGGAAACTGACCCGGAAGTTGAGCCGACTATCTCCTCGGATGCATCTTCCTCATTTGAGAAAACTGAAGATATTTCAACCTCCCCCACAGTAGGAGTTGATGCCGTACAACCCGAACAGGTTATCCCAACCGACTCTCAGCCAGAAATTTCGAGCTCCTCCCTCGATGCCAACATTGTGACCATCTCTTCGGCCAATGTTGAGGAACCTCTTGATACCATCATCCCCACTCAGTCAGAAATTCCGAGCTCCCCGCTCGATGCCAACGTTGAGACCAGTTCTTTGGCCAACGTTGAGGAAACCCTTGAACCGATCCCTTATGAAAATCTCTCTCCCTCCCCCATCGACGAAGAAGCTGATCGTCAAGCAGTCGCACTGGAACATGAAGGCAAGTTGGCCTATTGCTTCCAGAAGCTCATCGGAATGTTCCCCGAAGCACGCGACATGCCTACTTTTGCCACTCTCGGAACCGAGCTGCTGTATCAGTTCAATATTATATTCAGCCACTGGTATGTCAAGGAAGATACCATCCGCATACACATCTGGAACCAGCTCAAGGCCGATGAGTCGCGTATCAGGGAGTACTTGAACTACACCAACCTGGAGGTTGCATACAACAATAAAATCGCACTGCTGACTCGTCGTCTAGACATCAGCAAGGCGGAAGGAAGAGACACGAGGGAAACAGCTGAACAAGATTGCGTCAATTTCCTGGATAACATGCTAACTAAGTCTGCTGATTTTATAGATGATCTTGATGCAGCTGCAGCAGCAGCAAAGCAGGAAGAGGAAGAATTCCAACAGTACCTGGCCAATCACCAAGCCATGGTCACTGTTGAACAGCCCACAACTTATAACCAACTAGCTCCAGCTGATCAGCCAGCCCCCTCCACAGACGAAATTTGCGAGCTGATCGCTGAGAGGGTCAACCAACTCAGGATGGAGATGCTTGCCAACATCCAGCTCAACAAAGAAGATCAGCTGAGGATGATGGAAGCTCAGGCGGAGAAGCACAGGTAGTTGCAGGAAGAGCATGATGAGCTGAAGATGAAGCTGGATGACTTCTCAACATCTACCAGCCAAGACATCAATGCCTTGAAGACAACTGTTCTGGGAATCAGATCAGATCTGAACGTCTTCAAATCCATCTCAGACTCCAACCTGGCCAAATCTCAACAAACACAAGACGAAGAATGGGATTCTCGATTTGAATCAAGATGGGCTGAGTTCGTCGCTTTCCAAACTGAGGTAAATGAAACCTTCGCTGGACTGAAGAAAGTCGAGCAAGAGCGCCGTGACAATGAAATGGCGAAGAAGGTTGAGTTGGAGTGCGCAGTTGATGAGCTTTTCAACCGGATTCAACAAGCTGAACAACAACTCACTTCTCTAGATGGCTCAGTCGCAAGCCTTGTTGCTGATGCTAAAAAGAGGGAAGATGAGATTGAGGAAGATGAGAACCGGGTTGATGAGACACAAGAAGAGATACCAGCCGAAGAATCTCAACTGAAGAAGGCCCAACCAAAGAAGAAAGCTCAGAAGAAGAAGTCCACTCCAAAGCCAACCGACAAGAAACAACAACAGCTGAAATCCATTGCTGTCGGTGGAGATGAAATGGTGAAGGATATGGAGCAGGCGGAGGAGTATGGAGTTTCCTACAACTCCATAGACGAGATTGCAGCCGAGCTCGATGCTGAACTCGACGGTATCACAACCGAAGAGTGTGTTGCTGCTGCTAAGGCTATGGATGTTCCAGAGAAAGACTACATGAATCCTGACTGGATAAAGAAGTTTGCAGCCAGCCAAGCAACGAGAGTCAACCAGTTTGAGGAGGAGCTTGCCAATGTTACCAACAACTTGGACATGAATGTTGCCTCCCGCAGCCGACGCCGCATAGAAAAACATCAAGTAAAGGCTGAAGCAAGGCTGAAGCAACAGAGATTTCCATGGAAAATCAAGCTTCAAAGTCGCTTCAGGCATGTTGACAAATGGATGCCAGCTGAATGGAATGAAGATTGGGAATCATTCAAGCAGGAGTTTGTGAATGATTTTTATTATAGGAAGGTTTACTCAACTGAGGCTTCGAGGAGAGCCTTCAAGGAAGCCCTGACCGAGTTACACTCTGGGGATCTGGGCATGTTCAGCCAGTTCAGGCGAGCAATGATTGATGCGAAACTGGATATGAACACTGTCCCTGTCCCTCAGAAAGTCACATACCTTCCTCCATTCCTTCCAGACTCAAGAAATCCCAACCGACAGAAAATAGCAGCTGAAGCAAGAAGAGTGTCAGGAACATGGAGTTGACATTTCGAAGGAGTCAGAAGCCAAGAGAGAAATCTTTGTTAGAATTTTCAGCAAGTATGGGCTGAAGTATTAGCAATGTTAGAGTTTTTGAGCAACTGATGTATTTTTTTATTTTTGTGCATATTTTTGTAACCATCAGTTGTAATGAAAACTTTCATCAGTTATCCGATTCATCTTGATGTACAATCTCTAGTTGTCCAAGCTCTGAATCGCAAAGTTATTTCAATACCATGTTATAACTGTGCTAACCCTTTGATGTTTTAATCTTATAGACTGTCTAGAATTTCAGCTGAGATTTTAGTTAAGTCAGTAGGGTTTAGATCAGTAGGATTTTGGCATCATCAAAAAGGGAGAAATTGTTGGGGAATTTAAGTAAAGTTTTGATTGATTCCAAAACCAACTGACCCCAACCGAGTAGATGTTGCCAGATCCTAATGTTAGTATTTAGGCTCGCTGTTTGAGCATTGTTGAGATTTTATCTTTACAGGACTCCAGCTGAAGACGGCAACAAGGCTACACTCGGATAGAACATCAGATGTAAGAAAGACAACTGAGAGTTCAAGGGGGAAGATGTAAGAAAGACAACTGAGCGTTCAAGATACAGAACATCAGTTGTAAGACTCAATCCGATAAGATCGACAACATGAAGTTCAAGGCAGCTGAGGGTTCAACTGTTCCTATTCAGACAGAAGGTCAGATGAAGATATCGATCAGATGGAACATCAGCTGAAGACCACTCGGATGAAGACCAAAACTTCTCAACCGACTAAACAAGGTTGAATGACTAAGTTGAAATTTGAAATTCAAATGGGAAGTCACGTGAAGGTTTGACGTTCTGTCATTACCTCATTTGGCCCAACACAAGGTTGTCTCAGATGGAAAGCAGAAGTTCACAGTTGCCAAATCGGGAAAATCTGCAGAGATGAGAGACAAGCCATCGCTTTCACGGAACAGAGATCAACGGCTCATCCAACGGCTAGTTGATTCTCTCTGCCTATAAATAGAGGCCTTCATTCATTCACCAAGAAGATAAGTGCGATAAGAGTCTAAACAAGCGAAAGAACGAAAAAAAACTGCACACAAGCTAAACTGCATTCAATCTCTAAGAACATCACTAGTTGAGGGTTCATAGAGTGTTAGAATTTGTCTTGGTGTTTTTTATCTTAATTTGAGTCTTCATTTGTTCAAGTTTAGATCCTAGCTCACTTCCTTGTTCGAGCTAGCAGTTGGAAACCCCACCCTTTTTACACCCCTAAAAAGGTTGTTAGGATCCTGCTCTTCCCGAAATTGAGTAGATAGGTTGATAAGTACCCGTAAACTTATCTGTAAGGTTGATAAGTACCCGTAAACTTATCTTAACGATTGCAAAGCCCGCGTAAGCTTTGTGGTTACAGTCCTAAAGAATTTGGACTGAGTTGTGTGGACTCATAACTCCCCGTGGACGTAGGAGTTCTCTCCGAACCACGTAAATCCTTTGTATGTTTGTGTTTTCAGTTTAGTTATTTATTGCATATCCAACTGACCTACTAACCAGCACTCAAAACTGCATCTTTGCATTCTTAACTGTTTTAGTTATTGACCGACCTTGCATCTGAGTGTGAGTTGTTTTTACGAGTTGTTATTCGTTTCCACCACATTCCGCACAGCACTACAGTTCCAGCTGAGTATCCTTACTCAGTTGTGATTCCAGCTGAGTCGTATTACTCAGTTGTGATAATTTTTTGGGGGTGTTTTTAAAATTCTTTACTGGTGTATTCCCCCCCCATATACCAGAACTCGTATCGGGACCATCAGTTGTGCTTCCCAAGAACAAACGCAAAGGGTATCTTCAAGCAAGAGTAAGACGATGGCGTCGGTTGTGGTCTATATTCATTGAAGTATGTGGAGCGCTTTATATCAAAGAAGAAGCAACCAAAGTGTCTGAGAAATTTAGCCGAGCATAAGTCATATCGCCACCACATTGCAAGGACCATCTATGCAAACAACACTGATGAAGACACACTCCCGATAGATATCGACTTGGCGTGAACAGTTGTTGTGTTATTTTGTCTATATTGTCATATTGAACACTTGTTTTATTTTGTATATTTTGCTACTACTTTAACCAGGAATACTCTATTATGTACACATTTTGTAAAAAATACCTAGTAGTATGTAGATCCTGCATTTTATAAGTATGATTGCTATGACTTTTCTTCAAATCATATCACTTATTTTTGCTACGACTTATATGAATTTAGGAATATCATAGCAAATCATGTACGATTTGATAATATCGTAACAAATCATGTACGATTTTAGGAATATCGCAAGAAGATACACTTGTATAATTCAATCAAAATGCGTACGATTCTGCAATCATGTACCATTTAATCAAAATCATAACACATTAAGTACGATGTTATGAATATCGTATCAACTTAAACACATACAAAATATAATTGTTTGTACGATTTTACTAATATCGTAACAAACTACATACAACGATCCTAAAAAAATAAGTATGAACATGATCATTCAAACCTATTTGGATCCTTGCATTTTGTAAAAAATATCTGGTAGTATGATATATCCTGTATTTTGTAAGTATGATTGCTACGACTTTTCTTTAAATCATCAGTAATTTTTGCTACAACTTGTACGATATTACATAATCTCATATACAATTGTTCAATATTAGATAATATCGTAACGAATCATGTACGATTTTAAGAATATCGTAACAAGATACACATGTAGAATTCAATCAAAATGAGTACGATTATGCAATTATGTACGATTTAACCAAAATCAAAACACATCAAGTACAATGTTATGAATATCGTATCAACCTAAGCACATACAAAATATAATTGTTTGTACGAGTTTAAGAATATCGTAACAAACTACATACAATAATAAGTGCGAACATCATCATTCAAACCTATTTGGATCCTTGCATGTTGCACGAGTGTGGTCAGTTACACCACAAATGCCGCATTTCTTCTCTTTTCGAGGTTTCTTCACACTTGTTTTGCTGCTATTCACTTCTTCTTCTACAATACTTTCCAAAACAGTTTTGCACGTATTCATGTAGTGACCCTTCTGATGACATCTCGAACAAACTCTTTTCCCTGTTTTGCTAGCTCCGGACGGTATTCTTCTAGTACGTGGACGTCCAGCTTGTTTTGGATTTCCCGGCATTAAGATTACCCTTTCTTCGACCTTAGACGGGACTTGTCAATCTTCTTTATCAGGAACATGCATCACCTCACCCGCATACACATCTCGCAACGTCTGAGTGGTATACATGTGGTCCACGTAAGACAAAGATGATTGCCTCTTATAACTACAAAATGATCAAAATAAGCAAACGCATCAAAGCAAACATGCTACAATATTCACATATCTCGTAACATGCGATGGAAAGACGTGAAAATCTCGTAAAACAAAATTCTGCCAACATGTTACGAGATATATATATCGTATAATACATAATTACTTATGAAGAAATTGTAGCCACGCAATTGCTACAAGATTTTATATATCGTAACATGCGATAATAAACGTGCTAATCTTGTAAAGCAAAATAGTGCCATCATGTTACGATATATAAAAGAGTTGCATGTTACTCGCATCAGTAACAATCACATTGCTAAGAGATACCTATATATCGTAACATACATAATCACTTCAACAACGAGTTTAATTATTATTGTATCAAAATTCACCTTATAGCTGCTAACGCATGTGAGCATGGGATTAAGTCGAACTGAAACACGAGACAAGAGCATTCCTTGGCAGTAACATCAACAACGTAACTCTTCTGTCCAGAAAAAACCTTAAACAACACAGAAGTAATTGGTTCAACCCTCATTGATCGGCCAGATTCAATTGCCTTACTCAATCTCGTAGCAGCCCACGAAGTCAACTCCGTGGTTGAATCTCCAGCTATAGTGCGGCGCTCGTAAAACCACTTTTGTAGCAACGTACGAACACTCTCCATAAGAGGACAAACATGCAATTTTCTAGCCCATCGCAATCGAGCATTCAACACTGCGCATCCATTGGAAGTTCCGTATTCATATCGTCGCACTGGACATTTCGTACGAGCCCATCTACAAGGATCCAAGTTCAATAGTTTTTTATAAGCACAAGGTTCCATGACCTTCAAATTCTTCATATGCTCCTCAATATCAACAATCTTGTAGATACTAGCAGCGAGCCTGAACAAATCAATAACGTCAGTACCCCAAATCCTCAAATTTTCCTGAATATGAAACGTACAAAGATAATGATGTGCCCCTGAAAAGACAGAAGACACAGCATTCTTGATACTAAGGTGTTGATCGGACACAATCAATAAGTTCTTCGGAGATCCAAATGATAGTTTAACACGCTTAAGGAACCAAGTCCATGAGGAATCATTTTCTTTGTCCCCGATTCCAAAAGCTAAAGGAACTATCTGTTCATTACCGTCCTTTGTCGCTGCAACAAACAACACGCCTTTGTATTTCCCCTTCAAATGAGTCGCATCAATGACAATTACAGGACGACATGAACGAAATGCTCTGATACATGCGGATAGAGCAAAAAAATAATATTCAAAGCAACCATCCGTACACGTCTGTAACTCGACCACAGAGCCAGGATTTGCATGCTCTAGCATATTAAAATACTTCCCCAGCATCTACATTGATACAGACGATGTTACGATATACGGAATATCGTACTAAGATATATACGAGCTATTAAGCACTACTCCATGAGATAAGTAACATTGACACAGACGATGGTATGATATATGTAATATCGTACTACGTTATATACGAGCTAATTAAGCACTACTCCATGAGATAAGTAACATTGACACAGACGATGTTACGATATACGAAATATCGTACTAAAATATATACGAGCTAATTAAGCACTACTCCATGAGATAAGTAACATCTTTACATGATGTTACGATTTATATAAATCGTAACATATAATACGCAATTTCATAGTACGATATTCCATATTGTGAATGTGGATAAAGTTTTATAAAAATCGTATTCGTACTTCATAAGATAATACAACTTGTTTCTATTTTGATTATGACTGCACAATGTTACGATTTACAGAAATTCGTACTACAATACATATGAGTTAATTAAACTCGTACATGAGAGAAACAATTAGATCATATCCGGCTTTGCACGATGTTACGAGATTTATAACTCGTAACAACAAGCAAGGAAAAATAGGGCCAAAAAAGCTATCAAGCAATTAAAAAAAAATTACCTGAAACGACTCGTTTGCATCACCATATGTCGAGCTAACTGTCTGGTTCCTCCCGGACAAGGCTGCATGATACTTCACATGAACACCATGTTCCCTCAACAGCTGTCCTTGAATTTCTCTAAGTCTAAGCTCAACTAGATCATCCAATTTAGGACTAAAGTATGAAGCTATGACTTTAGCAGACACTCTTGGTGGAGGGTGATACCTCAAATCAGTCTCACATGTATGAAGTGACCATTTGTAGATTCTCCATGCTTGCCCAATTGCTTTTGCTCGCATAATAAAATTACATTTGTCTTCATATTTACATCGAACATGATACTTCCGCTTATTTGACTTCTTTGTAACATACTCCAAATTATTTTTCAAATGAAAGATGCCAATAACTTCCTTCATACGCCGCTTATTCAAAAAGAAGCCACCCACAACAAGTTCTTCACGAGCCAAATGATCTACTACAACCAAATCTAATGTTGGGAGTGTCGCATGCTCTAAAGCACCTGCATTAACACACTATAATATAAGAACACGTATAGATAGATAACAATTAATATTGTCACTTTGTACGATATTCCTCATATCGTACTTCATTATTGTTTAATATTATAAAATCCTAGTTGAGACTCAAAACATAGTACGATAACTTGTGATGGTCCCGAAACGAGTTACTGGTGTATGGGGGGGGGGAATACACCAGTTAGGATTTTAAAACTTAACCCTTAAAAATTACTTCAACCGAGTAAAACGGACTCAGTTGGAATCTCACAGCTGAGTAAGCAACCTCAGATGGAAGAGTGAGGCTGTGCGGAATGTGGTGGAAATTAAAACTCGTTAAAGCAACTCACGCTTTTTAGTGCATGGTTGGTCAAAAACCAAAACAGTTGAATATGCAAAAATGCAGTTTGTATGCTGGTTAGTTTGATCAGATAAGAATGCAATAATCAACTGAATAAAAATAAACACAGACACACGGGATTTAACGTGGTTCGGAGATAACCCTCCTACGTCCACGGGGAGATGTGAATCCTCACACCTCAGTCCAAGTTCTTCTGGACAGTTCCACACAGCTTACCCGGGCTGTGCAACCGTTGCAATAAGTTTACGGGTACTTATCAACCTTTACAGTTAAGTTTGCGGGTACTTAACAACCTATGTCAAGTTTGCGGGTACTTGACGACCTAGCTACTCAATTACAGGAAAAGTATGATCCTAACAGACACTTTTTAAGGTGTGTATGTGGGTGGATTTTCCAACTACAGCTCGATCACGAATGAGAGCTAGATCTATGGCTTGAACGAATAAACACTCAAACTAAGATCTAAGACAGATTATAACTCTATGAACCCTCAGCTACTAATGTTCTATCACTCTTGAACTCTCAGCTGCTGATGCTCTTAGAATATGATTTTTGCAGATTTTTCTTGCACTTGTTTCTCTTGCGATTGCACTTCTGTCACCTATCACATATGTATCTCGAATGAGAGAATGCCTCTATTTATAGGCGGAGAGTATCAACTAGCCGTTGGAGGAGCTGTTGATCTCTGATCATTGAAAGCGATGGCTTATCTCTTATCTCTGCAGACTTTCCCGATATGGCATCTGTGCTCTTCTGCTTTCCATCTGAGACAGCCTTGTGTTGGGCCAGATGGGGTAATGACTGATCGGTCAAACCCTCATGTGACTTCCTTTTGAAATTCAAATCTTAACCTTTCTGACAGTTAACCTCGGTTAGTCGGTTGAAAATCTTGATCTTCATCTGAGTGGTCTTCAGCTGATGTTCTGATCCGTTGAACTCTCGGCTGACTTTGAACTTCAAGCTGTTGATCTTCTTGGTTGAGTTCTACAACTGAGGTTCTGAAACTGAACACTCAGTTGTCTTCCTTGTATTTAATCAGTTGGGTTTGAACCTTCAGATGACTTCCTTTTCATCTGATGTTCTTTTCCTCTCTGCTGCTTCTCATCTGATGAACCCTCAGTTGGTTTCCTTCACAACTGATGTTCTGAAGACTTCCCCCTCTTTGCATCAGAACAATGAGCTCTCAGTTGTATTTTATGACAACTGATGTTCTGTCTGAGTGATGCCTTGTTGCCATCTTCAGCTGGAGACCTATAAAGATAAAATCTTAACTTTGCTCAAACAGCGAGCCTAAATTCTAACATTAGGTTCTGGCAACATCTACTCGGTTGGGGTCAGTCGGTTTTGGAATTCATCAAAACTTATACTAATAAATTTCCCAACAACTTGTTTTTAGAGTCTAGCATATACGTACAATGCTACGATATTCCAAATATCGTACTTGATTATAAAACTACGCTTAGGCACATAAAAGTTCATAATATCCTCTATGATACGATTATTAGGAATATTGTACTTGTTATTAATGAATACGATAAACTCGTACTAGACATTGAAACCATAATACGAGTACTTGATGTTTTTGGGTTAGCATGTAATTATGATACTATGATATTGAATATCGTACTTTATCATAAAAATAGGCATAAGCACACTATCATACGATATTATGAATATCGTACTTTGTTATTATTGAAACACGTACCAGGAATGACCCACAACCGGCTTGGATTAGAATTTCCTTCATTAGATTCATTCGAAACATCTAATAGTTGCATCAAATCAGGGTCTTCACAAACTTCAAAATCATCCCCCAACGGGTAAGCACATTCATCCACATCATTATCCAAGCTCATGTTGGTATCACAAATAGCAACATCATCACCGAATCCAAACCCCAAAACTGAAGAATCTTCATTACAAACAATGCGAACAAAAGACGGCATATCCGCACACGCTTTAAGACGATTCCCATGAGACACCTTCGATAAGGCTTCGATATCTCTAGGGCAAACACTTACATGAATTGTAGGAACCTCCAACATTTCCATTAAAATATTCAACTCAAAATCATCTATTACTGTACGACTGTACGACTTAAACAAAAATCAGACCAGACATGACTGTAAATAGTACAACTGCAACGAACAACAAATTTTACGATCTAAAACATCATATCTAAGCGAAATCCACCATCAAATAACAAAAAAAAAACAACAGGAAGAGCATTCAGTACCTCCATCGTCGTCTCCACCGGACAAAAAAGTGATACAGCCGGCAACGGCGAAAATCGAATAAAAGAGAGAAAAATCAACAGCGAAGGAAAAAAAACCACAAAAGAAGAGAGAGAAAAGAGAGAGAAGAAGCACCGTTTAAGGTTCAGAAGAAAAACGACGAATGAAATGCAGAAGAAAAACGCAGCAAGAATTTAAACGAGATTAAAAAAAAACGCAGCAACAACAATGAAGGAGCTGGAAAAAAAAATGCAGCAGCAACAATGGAAAAGAAAGAGAAAAAAACGAGAGAAGAAGAGAGAGAAAAAAAGTTGTGGGTTTATGAGACAAGTAGGAGAGAGAAAAGTGGGTAGTTGGTGATAATTAAGGGTATTTTTGTCTCATCATGTTAAAGTTGACCTCTTTTATTGTAAATAAAGTTGGGGTACAACTTTATTATTTTTATCTCTAGAAGGTCTATAAACATTAATAAACTCAATTTTGGCTCACCTTATTCATAAATATAATTATGACCATTTTTTAAAACTTAGGACTTAAATACATATTTTCCTCTTCTATCTAGATTCATTACTCCTTGACTGGTTTTATTGACACTTGTTTCTCTTTCCAAGTTTTTTCTTTCTTTTTAATCTAGTTTTTTTTTCAGTTTCTTTTTTTTGTTTTTTTTTTAAATTTTTTTTGCCAGATTTCTTTTTTTTTCCATTTTTTTTGTTTTTTTTCTATATTTTTATTTTCCAGATTATATTTTTTTTCTTTTTTTCTGTTTTTTTTTTATTTTCCTTTTCTTTTTTTAATTTCCAAATTTTTGTTTACCTCTTTTTTTTTTGTCGCTTCTTCTTTGGTCAAGATTCGAGCGAGGGGAACCGAAGGCCTCGGAGCGAGCTGAAGAAATTTAAATTGTTGTCCGACGATTATCCTTATATTATTAATCGGAGCGAAGGCGGAGCCGCAAAATCGAAGCAGTATAACTTGATATAATTGAAATATTTGTCCCAAGAGTACCATGTCATAACTTGGAACATTTGGAACTAATTTGACAATTCGTATTAATTATACCAAATCTGGAACAATTGACTAGTAAGGCTAAATTTATATCAGAAGTATTAAAACAGTTGGTACTAATAAAACTAAATTTGTACCTGATGTACCAGATGTCTGATACCCGGCCCAAACCGACCTGCGGTCGCCTGCGTCAGACCCGACCTGCTCTTCATTTTATTAAGGGTATTTTTGTTCCAAATTGAAAAAAAAATGATCAAAATTTACATTTTTAAAAAGAGTGGGCCAAAATATTATTATGATTATTTTAAAATCTGTCTCAATTTTTTATCGTTGAAATTTTTAATATTATTTTTACTGCAATATGATATCAAGATTTGAAAAGCGGTAATTGCTAATTATATAGATGGTGCTGAATTTGAAATTTCAAGGCTAAGCCTAAACGACGTTTAAAAAACACGTGGAATAATATAATTGGACATAAGAAAAAAAAATTGCAGTGTTAAAGTTGCAAAAACATGAAAACTGGGTAGTATTTAAACTGAAACAGCTGAAAAATGATGGTAAAATTAAAAAATAGTGTGAAGGTGGTGTTGAATTTTGCAATTAATCTATTTTTATAGTCAGTACTAGTATTATTACTCTACTTAAACACTGTGTCGCCACTTTAGTCTTTATACCACACCGAATTTTGTTAGTCTAGTTTATCGCATGAAAATACATGAAGTAAAACAAATAAAAAACAAATACACAATCTGACTACCTTGATTCAGCAATGAGTTATGAGAAATAAATCGTTGGTCCAAGTAACATGAATCCAAATATTACACCATATTTTGGGGGAACGTTGGAAGTTGGCACCAACATAGTGTGCATACACCTTCTTAATCTGCTTACACGTAGCAGCTCATTTTATGTTTTATAAAATAATTCAAAATTAAAAAGAAATACTAGCAGTTAAGCCAACCATGGTCTTGCACCGTGATCGGCGCATTCAAATCCACCTTGTATATTCAAAGAAATCAACCATGTATACGCTATAGCATTTGCCCCACTGTCGTTTTATCCATATCCAGAACCAAAATTTCTAATCTTCTTTATATTTAATTCTCTCCTTCTTCATCCATCTCTTCCGGTACCCAGCCGCAGCCAACACCTTCAACGAGACAACTGTCGCCGATCTCGATTGATTTTCCCACACAACTGCCCGTAACAAACCCTCTGCATCTCAACCGGCGACATGTCCGACCATCTTTCATCACCGTCTCCCTCTTTCCACACCATAACACCAGAACGCGACCAACACCTTCAACGAGACAACGGTCACCGACCTCATAAGATTTCGCCACACAAGTGCCGCTGCATACCCTCTGCATCTCAACCGGGTGCAACTTCAGCCGTCTCCCGTCACCGCCTATGTCGAAGGAAAGTATGTGTGTTGCTACGAGTTATGGTGTAGATATATATCTAAAATCTACTTTCTGAATTCTCATTCTGCAAAGCCCCAATTTCTACCAATTTCGGAACTGCGGTGCTATGTAATTGCCGTTGTGTTGGTGGTGATATTTGTCGGTGGGTGAGATATTGCAGTTGGATTCAGAAAATGAACAAC